>CM037853.1:78689473-79889473 GCA_021234595.1 Delia radicum | reverse complement strand
GGACTTATAGTAAAATTTTAACATTTTAACCCCTTAAATCCCTGCTTTAAAGGCGTTCTTTGCTCTTTTTTAAAAGAAGGACAAAAAGACCCTTACCTTGAAAAGTTAGAAGGTTAACATATTCTGCAAAAATGTTTGATTTTGGTGTATGCAGGGACTTATAGTAAAATTTTAACATTTCAAACTCCCTGTTTTAATGGTATTTTTTGCCCTTTTTTAAAAGAAGGACAAAAAGGACCCTTACCTTGAGGAGAGTGTTAACATATTCTACAAAAATGTTCTCCGTAACATTTAACATAAATTTGCTGAACACACCATATACTTTAAACGTAAGCTTTACTCGATTTTATATGCCGATTGACAATACAAAAATTTGCATTTGGGGGAAACTTTACCTCCCCCTAAAATGAAACCCAGATGTAAACTTTCAAAACGCCGATACACTTGTCTTTTTTTTTTTGTCTCTTTTATCAAAATTTATAGGTCGGACCTTGTAATTTTGGAAAAATTTTGATTTTGTTGAACTGTGTAATATACACATATTCATGGAATAACGCTACAATACTGTAGTACTATTTATAGAACTGATAGAAGATTTAGTTAAATAACCGAAATGACTTCAAAGTTGTGCATCCACTTAAAAGTCCGCGCTTAGTGTAGTGCTGCAATTTTTATTTGTTAGCGGCCACGCCTTTTTTAAAGTGGGCGGGTCTTTAAAGTTGAAAAAGTTTTATACGATTATTTAAACTAGTGTTTATCTGATCCGGATAAAATGGGTATCGTTAAAAAGCTTGTTTATTGTACAGATGTTATCCTTTATAAAACTTAAGCAATAAAACCTCTTGAATTATGTATATCATGTACACGAAAAAAAATTCATACTATTTATGAATATTTTATACAAAAATTTGCCAATGTACTAGTAAAAGAACTTTTTCATAAATTTTATGCACTTTTTCATAAATTATTGTATGAAAAATATCGAATCATTATTTATGAAAAAGTTCATACAAATTACTAAATATTTAAGGAAAAGTTCATAAAAAATTTTGCGAAATCTTTAATCTTAATACTTATGAATTAGTTTATAAATGCGTATAGGATTCGCCTAAAAACACTTAGCGCAGAAACAATCACATAAATTTTCAACTCTATTTTTGTATTGCCTGATTTCTATATTTGTTCGTAACTCAACGAAAATTCGTATATTTGCAATATAATCGTGCATCTGTATAAGCAAATAATTTGACAAGAAATGAATTGGAAATTGGAAACTGTTAATTTAAAAATCAATTTTTATGTTATGAATTCTTTCATACTATGTATGAAAATTTCTTTAATATTACGAAAACTGCAATATTTTGTATACGTAGCATACTTTTAGGATCTTAACAGCAATTACATTTTTTAAATGCAATCATTCTGATTCCCTGCAATTAAAATGTAAGGCCACGCCCTGTAGTCTTATTTGAGATACATATTTAATTCAGAATACTTGAGCTTAAACTTGGATTTAGCCATTTTTCTCATATTCCCCAATTTTTAAGTTTTAAGCGAATTTTATAGTTAAACTAGCAACTATATGTTATGTTATGCAATATAAATATATATGTTATGTTATGCAATATAAAGAGCCTATTGGAAGAGATGTCTCATCAAAGAAACAATTATTTTAATAGGGTGCCTCATATGCAAAACTCGCTATGTGTTAGAAATTTAATATGACAGCATAGCTTTCCGAATTGAACCCAGAGTTTAAATTTTAGTATGATATGTGAATATCTTTTTATAGTATATGTGCAAAAAATCAGCCAAAAATATTTATATTTGCAAAAGTTTCTCTAGCAAAACCCTATTTTTGCTACAAATATCTACCAAAACGGAGGTTTTTGTTAAGAAAATTGTTGGAAATATAAATATTATTAGCTGAAAATTTGGAAACATACGTCTGAGAGGTATTTACATATCATACTAAAAGCTGGACATCTGGTTCGTCCGGCAAAGTAAACTGCCATGTAAAATTTTTGACAAATCGCGAGTTTTGCATAAAAAACACTTTGATAAAATAACTTGTTTTTTACTAATATAACTCCTCTGTAATGATTTAGCGACGGAATTCCCGGAAACCAAAAATATTAGAAAAAGCTCTCAACAACGAGTTTAAGTTTAAGCTTTGGGAATCAAATATGTACCATAAATTGTACTACACAAATAGAATGTACGTGGATGAGTTTTAATGAATATTTTCACTAATCTAATAAAGTTTCCTTCGCAAAGTGCATGCAAAACTTCATAAAGTTAATGAAAAAGCTTCATAACTTTCATGAAACTATTTTTTATGACGCTTTTTAGTTAGGCGTATGGAATTTTTAATTTATTTAATGAGAATTAGCATAAAATTTTATAAAAAACTGCATTAATAGTAAATTTTCATTGTTGATCTATAAATTGTGTGTGAGATGTTGTTCGGTTAAAGATCATGAATATTTTTTCCATATTAACAGAAAAATTATAATTTTATTTGTGATAATTTACTTTAATTAACAGAAAAAACATTTAGAAAAAAAGCTATTTGACACCTGCAAACACAGATTTATAGAAAATAAGTTCGCAGTAAATTTCGTCATACTCAACAAACTAAGTCACGTTACGTTTTTAACTTAACTAGTTGAGTTAAATATATGAAGTTTACCATTTAACACTTTAAGGCACGAAGAATGTTGATGAAGGCCGTTGCGGGCGAGAAAGTTAACTCCATTCATACAAGTGTCAAATAACTTTTTTTCTAAGTGTTTTTTCTGTTAATTAAAGTAAATTATCACAAATAAAATTATAATTTTTCTGTTAACATGGAAAAAATATACATGATCTTTAACCGAACTAACCAACATCTCACAAACTGCATTAATTTAATGAAAAGTTTCAATAGGCAAGTTCTAGCTACACTTTATAGATGTAATGCAAAAATTCATCGATATGATGCAGAAAATTCTCTCAGTCGACTGGTCTTGTTCTTGGATTTTAACAGAAGGAAATCATATTTATTGCATTTGTAAATTTTTCTCAAACTCTAAAGTCATTTTTGGTCAGAACCTTATTAATTTTTTGATATCATGCCGTGAAATTAACAAATTTAAAACAACGGAAATGTTTGGTAGATCCGTTTAGGCATAGTCAAATTAGAATTATTTTAAAACATACGCCTTAAACGGATTTGACCAGGACGCAAAGGAACCTTTTAAAATTGTTTAGTAATAAAATTAAAAAAATAGCTAAATTCGGAAATAATTGGCAAAATTAAAAAAAATTACTAAACTTAAATAATCACCAAATTGTAAAATAATAATAATAATGAAACTCAAAACTTCAAAATTAAAAAAGTCAAAGTTGGAAGAAAATCGCAAAATTAAATTAAACTAACGCCAAAAATTGGAAAACAATTGTCAAAATTCAAAAAAGTTTAAAACTTAAAAAAATCGTCAAAATTTGAAAAAAACGCCAAATTTTTGAATGAAAAAGTTCTTAAACTCCATGAAAAAGCTTCATAGTTTAAATGAAACTATTTGTAATGAATAATTTTCATTAGGCGTATGTAATTTTTAATAAACAATATGAAAAATTCATATTACTTAATTTTATGAAAAGCTGCATTAATTTAATAAAAAGTTTCAATGGACGAGTTCAAGTGACAATTCATAAGTATAATGCATAAATTCATGGATATCATACAGATAATTCTCTCAGTGTACAGGTAGATGACTTATTTTTCGGATCGATTATCAAATGAGATATAATTATATTAGACTCCATATTAAATTTTTACCCGGGAATATCGATAAAATCGAGAAATGTCTATTAAGTAAACAAATGTTTTCAAAATCGATAAATGTTAATAAAATCGATTACTAAAATTGATAAACATTAATAAAATCGATGTCGATGAAAACGATAACATTGTTAAATCAGTGTTGAAACAAAAAATTACACAGCCGTAGATCAACAATTATCCAAAACCATGTGAAATTACACAAAAAGAAAATTAATTTTTTTTTAAATAAAATTTAAAACGATCGTTAGGTTCAATCCAAAAATTTCATACATACACAGTTTTAGACCGAATCTCCTGTTTTAACTAAATTTTTGTCTGATCAAAGGCAAACTTACTATAACTTTTTCTTCCAGTAGATAACTTTTTCTCCCGGTATATTTCTATCTTTATTAAAAACTCTGAAAATTTAATTTTTTTTTTTTCAGAAATTTAAAAATCACACTAATAAAATACCGAAATGTCCCTTTTTGCAACCTTTTTAAAGGGTTTTGGCACGCAGAGGAAATATATAATTTGCGGAATTTGATAAATATCTGCGCAAAAAATTTGGCAAACTGTAGTATTTGAAACACAAATAAAACAAAGCAATGTTTTTATCCCTGTTAAGAGTGTTTAGTTTTGATAAAATTTAAGTAATTTTTCAGAAACTGGACATTTGTGGCAAATCTTGCACAATAAATATTGACTTATTTTTATTAAGTTATGGGACGACTCATGTTTCATGTATTCTTGAAAGTTGCAAAATTTTTAATGTGTGTAATGGGCACACGTTAAAAAATTAGCCAGAAATTTGCTAATATTACCAAATTTTCTGTAAAAAGTTAATTTACGCCGAAATTACACAAAAATGTCATTATTCAAAAGGTGGCAACACTGAGTTAAATGTCGATTTCAAAAAAATTATCAAAATCGATATAAAAAAAACACTACAAATGTTAAAAAAAAAAATAAAAATATGAAATAAAAGTTACTAAAGCAATTGCGTATCCAAAACTGTTGTACGTTTTCACTATCGCATTTAACTAGTTTTCGATTCGGGCAATGTTTTTAATTAATGCCATTTTCTCTCAGCCAGTCATAGTTTTCGAGATAATTACTAATCTTAAAATCTTAATAGTTAATTAATAACATTATTGGGCTTTAAAATTGTTGCAAATGTATGCCTTTCTTAATTGCACTATAAAATTTAGGACCATTGTAATTGTAAAGGTGTTGTTTTTGCACTCATTTCAATATAAATATATAACATGAATTATTGTTTGACCTTTATTTTACATCTGGAAAAATTTTATAGTAAATTACAAAAAGAATGTCATCAATACACTCATAATAATCCATACTTAAAAATACAAATATATTTTTCGTAAATTTTTTTTCGTAGAATGTACAAACATTTTGTTTATATTACAAAACTTTTGTATAAAACAAATTATATAAATTTACAAATTTCGTAAAAAATACAAACATGATTTCGTAATATTTTTTTGTACATTGTACAAAAATTTGTAATGTTACAAATATTACATATGAATGTTGATGTGGTTAGAGGTCGGATTTGCAATCAGAAGGTTGCGAGTTCAACGGTACAGTGAAATAACTCCCAAATGAAATAAGTCCCAATGGAAAAATGAAATAAGTCCCAAAAAATTTTCCATGTAAATTGGGACTTATTTCATTATGAAATAAGTCCCAATGCGTTGGGACTTATTTCATAATATTTGTTGGGAGTTAATTCATTATGAAATAACTCCCAAATGAAATAAGTCCCAACAGGTTTTTTGTTGGGAGTTATTTCATTTGGGAGTTACCATTGGCACTTATTTCATCGCAGTAGGGACTTATTTCATTTTAATTGCAAACACAATTTTACGATTGGGAGTTATTTCATTTTTGTTGGGAGTTTTTCTGCGTGGCGGCCTGCGGCCGCTCTTAGGGGTTTTCTCCTCCATAGGACGCGGCAGGTGGCTTCGCTGAATACAGTTTTCCTGCGCCCGTCTCATTATATTCCCTAGTGTGACGCGCGCAGGGAAACTTTATTCAGCGAAGCCACCTGCCGCGTCCCATGGAGGAGAAAACCCCTAAGAGCGGCCGCAGGCCGCCACGCAGAAAAACTTTATAAAGCAAAGATTTTCAATATTGTTGCAGTTAAATTTTTTGTTGAATTATTAATGTTCTATTAATTTTTGTTAATATGAAATTTTTTTATAATTGTTCAATAAAATATAAGAAGAATAAGAATAAGAAATTTAATTGCTTGATTTAAAAAAAAATTTAAGTGAAATAAGGCCTTTACGGCTTTATTTCACTTTCAAAGTGCAATAAAGTCTTTTTGCAAATAAAGGCCTTATTTCTCAATTGAAAGTAAAATAAAGCCTTAAAGGCCTTATTTCGTAAGGCATTCTTGCACTCCACCTATGCTTACATATACTTATGAAATAAAAAGTGTTCTCTAACAGAAAAACAAAACAAACAAAAATTGGGAGTTAATTCATTTTTGTTGGGACTTATTTCATTGGGAGTTAATTCATTTTTTTTGGGATTTATTTTTAAATTTTGAAATAACTCCCAAAAATTGGGACTTATTTCATTTTTCTCATTGGGAGATATTTCATTTTTTTACATTGGGTGTTATTTCATTTTTGATGGGACTTATTTCATTGGGACTTATTTCATTGGGACTTATTTCATTTGGGAGTTATTTCACTGTACCGAGTTCAACTCCTGGCCAGGACAATTTTTTTTTTTTTTTTTTTTTTTTTTAGTTTTTTAGTTTTTTAGTTTTTATGTTTTTTTTTGTTTATTAATGTTTTTTAAATTTCTATGTTTTTATTTCATTATTACTATTTTTGTGTTTTGATATAAATGGATATTTTGTATTTTGTTTAATAAAGAGGATCCTAAAACAAGTTAAAGAGGACCCGAAAACACTACTTCCACTTTATTTGCCGGGTTTAGTATGAAATTCAATAAAACAAATATTTAAAAAGATAAAATATTTAATAATAAAATGCAATTAGTTTGAAATTGTTATTTAAGTTTTTTATTATTATTATTTTATTATTTTTTTATTTTGTTTTTTAATATATTATTTGATATATTTATAAAAAAATTATATTATTTTATTTAGTTAAAAAAACATAATAAAAATATTTAATTGCCATTTTACCTTTTTTATTAAATATTTGTAGCATATTTTTCTAGTTTTCATAAAAATTTCATAATATTTTCGACTTAAGTTCCTTTTTAGTTTGTTGTATTGCATCAGCTACTTTGGTGCAAATGGTAGAGGGGTCTACTTCAACACAGCAGAACGTCACTGAAATCGTGAGTTCGATTCTGGTGTGGCACCATTTCATTTTTTTTTTAATTTTAAAATAGACCCGTAAGGTATGCACCACATTTTTATTTAAAAAAAGTTTTTACAAAACTTTACGAAATGTGATTTGTATACGCATTCATATATATATGTATGCGCAGCGCATACTTTAGGGACACACCCAAAATTGTCGCCGAAATATGAAAAGTATGAAAAGGCGCGAAAACTTTGGGGACAGTCCCCAAAGTAAGCAAATGTCCCTAAACTATGCGGGGGAACGAATAAATGTCTCTAGACTATGCGCTGTGCATATATATATATATATATATATATATATATTTTTTTTTTTTTTTATATTTTGTTTTGGTTAAAAACGACCTACGGCTATTTGTAAAGCACACAATTTAATTGCTTTTACACAACTAAAAATTTTCATGATCTTATTTCCATTGAAAAAATTAAAAGACGTTTTTTTCAGGAATTTCTTGTTTACAATTTTATACATTTGACGCAGTTTTAAATTAGTTTTAGCGCCAAAAAAACTATAAAAATGTTTACATATTAAAAATGTATAAAAATGTGTGTGAAATGAACAGTTAACGATACAAGAGAACGTACAGTTAAAAAGAGTTTAATTTTTCCATAAAATTAATTTTTCCAAAAATTTCTTAATGATAACAAGAAGTTTCATAATCTTTATAAGAAAAAAGTTTTGTTGGAGAGAATCATATTATGATTCGGAATTCGATTATATCATAATATGATTCTAATGATAATAAATATGATCCTAATAATGTTACTATGTTTTTATATATTCCTATTAAATATGAAATAAGGCTTGAAATATCCAGTTTATGTATTTATGTATTTATGTATTTATGTATTTATGTATTTATGTATTTATGTATTTAGTATTTCTTTTTATTCATCGATTTTGAGGAAATCATCATTATTTGATTTTCCGCGTTAACTGAAGGAACTTCCTTAAAAATAAGGAAAAACCCTTGACCTACAATCTTAAAAATGCTTGTATTCACTAAACAACATTCTGCTGTAAATAATAAGTTCAAAAAACCGCACTTAAATCGTCAGTTAAGATCCCGAAACCGATTTTTTCGCTACTGCGTGCTAACGAATGTCTCACTAAAACTCACAAAAATCTTTTCTAATTTTACACAAGTACAAATATTTTTCATAAAATTCAGATATACTTACAATTGTTTTTATTTTGGAAAGCATATTAAATTATGTTAACGAACTGACAAAAGCAACATTTTAATTTTGTAATTTAACATCTTTTTTAAAGTATTTGTATGTGCGTGCAAACGAATGTCGCGGACTGTGCAAAAAGAAAATTTTGAAAAAATTTTGCCTTAAAGTGTCGTAAATTTCGAAAGTTCCCCATATATATTACACAGTACATTTTTCAACACATGATTTTTGGACTCAATTCTGGGAATTGCACGTTTAAATAGCCCAACAAATAAAAACTTCTGCATCATTCGTTTTTTTTTTTTTTTTTTTTAAAGAGAAGCAGTACTCAGGAAATTCTTCCTATTAATTAATGTGTTGCTTTCTTTGGAAAGGGGATAGTGGAGAGATGAAAGGTGGTGAAAGATGAAGGCCTTCAAACATGGCAACACTGTAATTGCGCGAGTAGATAAGTCTTAGAACAGTTGTTGTTCGCCACCTGATGCAGAGTTGGGGAATTTATTGAAGCTTTTTCTTACATAGCACTGTTTCGTTATTTTACTTCGTTGGGGTTAAGTGCTATGGGAACACCGAAGGTGGTCGCAGCGATACATATAAGTGATAGAAAACTCATACATATTATTTTTCTAAATTGATGTTGTCATCAACGAGAATCGAACCCGGGACCATCTGTGTAACAGTCCAACACCGCTAACCATTACACCACAACGCCCACAAAGCAAAGTTGTAGATATTGAACAGGAGAAAAAAATGCTGAACAATCCTACAAGAGCAAAGTGCATCCGGTGCCTTTAAAATCGCAAAAATGCCAATTTTTCGCTCAATAACTGGATTACGAATCCACAAATATGCTGTTTAAATTTTTCCCCATTTTTCAACTTTTTTGCTCAATAACTGGATTAAGAATTTACAAATATGCTGTTTTTTTTGTTTATAAATTTTATTTTGCATGAAAACAAAAATTCCGATTTTTATTTTTCCCCCCATTTTGTTTCCACGCATATATAACACAGTGCAACACGAAAAAAAAAATAACCATATACGGACACCACTACGTGATAAAAGACTAAAAAAAAAGACCCGTGTCTCCCAATTTTTCCCAAAGTCATCTCCTGTTTTGTTTATGGGCCGCCAAAGATTTGGGGCCTCGGTATCATTTTCGCAAAAAAGTGATCATTTTCTCAGGCTCATATCTTGAAACCGTCCAAAATTTCGATTTACTCTCTATGGCAAAGTTGTAGCTCTTGTCATAAAGAACTGTCAAAAAAACTTCACCTTCCAGATCAAAATCGCAGAAAACTTAAAAAAAATCGATTTTTTTTACCTTTTTTCCCAAGGAAACAATCAACTATAACAATTTACCTAAGATCTCAATAAACAAATTTCTAGAACATATAAACTTCCTGGGAATTGGGTTTGCTACCTATGCACCTGAACACGAGAAAAAAGAAAAAAAAAAATAAATTCAAAATTTTTTTACCTTTGCGCGCTACCTAAACAGTGTTAAGAATCATCTCTAGGAAGTTTATATGTTCTAGAAATTTGTTTATTGAGATCTTAGGTAAATTTTTGTAGTTGATTATTTCCTTGAATTTTGAACGGTTTGCTACCTATGGACCTGAACACGGGAAAAAAGGTAAAAAAAATCGAATTTTTTTATGTTTTTTGCGATTTTGATCTGGAAGGTGAAGTTTTTTTGATTTTATATGTTCGCAATTTTTGTTTATGACAAGAGCTACAACTTTGCCATAGAGAGTAAATCGAAATTCTGAACGGTTTGCAAGATATGAGCCTGAGAAAATGATCACTTTTTTGCGAAAATGATACCGACGCCCCAAATCTTTGGCGGCCCATAAACAAAAAAGGAGATGACTTTGGGAAAAATTGGGAGACACGGGTCTTTTTTTTTTTAGTCTTTTATCACGTAGTGGTGTCCGTATATGGTTATTTTGCCATGACTTAAAAAATTACACACAGTGTAACATATAAAAACCTCATATTTTCTGTGTAAAATAAATCGAATTTTCTGCTGTAATTTTTTTAAAAAATAAAAATCGGACTTTTTATTTTCCTGCAAAATAATCTTTATAAAGAAAAAAACAGCATATTTGTTATTGAACGAAAAAGGTGAAAATGGTAATGTTTGCGATTTAAAGGCACTTTTTTCGGGTAGGATTTATTTTTTTTTCTCCTATTCTATATCTACAACTTTGCTTCAGACACAAAAGAGATATTCCGTACAGTATACCGAGATATAACCGTGTTAAAATATAGGAAAAGTGCTAAAAATCCGCCTTGAGCCAAAAAATTCGTATGACCATTACATTATTACTGTAGGCAACTTGACAAAACGAATGCTACGGAAGTTCTTATTTTTGGGGCTACTTTCAAGTGCTATTCTTAGAATTGAGTAACCAAATCATGTGTTGTACTGTGTTATTTTACCGGAGAGAGAATTTTTTTGGACGAAAAATACTGAAAATTATTAGTAAACTAATGAAACGTTTCTTCAAAAAATGAATGACAAATTTATTAAAATTTCTTCGATTATGAGTAATTTTAGCTAAACAAAATTAAGGGCCAACAAGAAAACGTTATGGTGTTAGTTCAATTGCAAGTGTTACTGTTGTTTACACCAATAAATGTATTTGTTTTAATGTTTGTGTGGTGTGTGGTGTTTTACTTAGAGGTGTTTCATATTAACGTTCAGACAATAACAAAACAAGCAGAAAAATTAATTAGTTTAACATCAACTCTCTATTAGCCATTTAAATAAAAATCAAATTGAATTTGTTAGGTAGGCTGACAAATGAATTAATGTAGGCCGGCCGGTAATGGCAGCCATCATCAATAGGCGTAGAGGCTCCACTACCAACATTCAGCCTGCCAAATAGCCCGACAGCCGAAAACATTATGGCTTCGACATTGTTATTGGCATGCAGACATATTGTTTTGTTTGTAGTTGATGGAATTGATTTTGGCATTTTTATTAGTGTTGACAGCATCACGCAATACACACACACACACACACACACACTCACATTAATTTCTTTATATTGTAGATATAAAATATTTTATTATACATATGTAAACATAAAAGTAGCAATAAAATTTAATATTTTACATTAAAAAAAAGTAACTTAATTTTAATAAAATTTCATTAATTTTATAAAACAAATTCATTAAAATATATTTAAAAAAAATATTTTAATGAATTTGTTTCATAAAGTGAATGAAGTTTTATTGGAGTTAATTTATTAATATTTATTTTTAAAATAACATTACTCAACGGCCAAAAAAACTAGCTTTGAGTCACATATTTTTTAATAGACTTAAACAGAGTGAATTTTCTTGGACGACTTTTAATTAAAGTTTTCTTCACAAAGTGAATAAAAAATTTTCTAAACCGCCTGAAAAAGCTTAATTACGCTTGAAACAGTTTTTAATGAAACTTTTTCATTAGGCGTATGAAGTTTTTAATAAATTATAATAATTTTTTCATAAAATTTGATGAAAAACTGCATTAATTTAATGACAAATTTTAAAAATTTATTGATATCATGCAGACAATTCTTTCAGTGTATGTACGCTGAATTCATATCTGGCACAAAATATTTTTTCTCATTTTCAGTTTTTCAAATATAGCGATTTATTTATTTAAATAATTAAACCTTTTTTTCGCAAATTTTGCATAAATTTTAATGCAATATCATGATTTTTTAGGAATATAAATAAAGCTACACAAAATTATCTTTAATTTGAGTATAATCATGTTGGTGTTCGTGTCAGTATATCGTACTGGTATTGCACAGACCATTTAAATAATAATATTGCCACCAAAGACAGGACAAAAATATACATTTTTTGACCTTGGGTCTTCCGATTTCCATTAAATTTTGCAATCAGCAACTCTATGGAGCTACTTAAAGATTGGCGTTTTTAGTTTTACAAATTTCGGAAAATCCACGGTTTTATGATCGAATTAGTTTTTTTGAAAAATGAGAAATATGAAAAAAGTGTATAAGTATTACATCTGATCATCACCATTTAAATTGCATTGGAATGGTAATCCCCTACTTCCTTATTGCGGAATAAAACTTTTTCTCAGCATCAAAAAGATGCTGACACCGATTCCATTGTCCAATATCGATGAAATTTCACACATTCTTTACTTAAGGTTTTGGAAGTAATTTGATATAATTTTCTTTTCGATTTCCCATACTTGGGACTTATGAATTAACCACCAATTAAATTATTTTGTTATGCTCTTTCATGTAAAACTTTTCATATTTACTTGAAAATAATCGATATTTCAAGCAAGGGTGCTTCATAAAACTGTAAAATACGTATTTTAATGGTCATGTCATGAAATCATACCTGTAGCCCAAGTGAGTGGTCCTACCCAGCACTTTAAAGAATACCTAACACTATTAGCCAACAATAAAGTTTTCCGATGTGTTGCTTCTCCAATGTTTCAGAGGCAATTTCAATTCCTTCTTTCAATTTTTCAGAATATGTAAATTTGCAGACAATTGAACAGATAATTACCAACCCCCAATTTTACACCAACATTTTCCTAAAGTATTTTTATCCTTTCTCCACCTGCCTGTAAAAATCAATTCGATGCAACTCTTACCTGGCTTTAGCTATAAATTTTTTTAAGGTGGCTCCTTTTTGGGTATTTAAATACCCAATAGGTAGGAATGGGTTAAATGTACTTTTCACAAATTCTTGAAAAAAAGATGCATATTTCCAAAATATGGCAATTTTTCATTACCATGATAATGAAAAAATTGCATTACCATTTAATGAAAATTAAATATTTTTCATTAGAAAATTCATTATTAATGATAATGTATTTATAAACCGTTTTGCATTATCTCGCTTATTTTCGGAGATATCGGATATTTAAAAAAATGACATTTTATAAAATGCCCAATATCTCGAAAACTAAGCGAGATATCGCAAAACTTGACCTGCGTAACACATACTGACAATACTAATGTGTTTAGTGTTTCGATTCCACTCGTTCCCCGTTCCATTTCATATCGTTCCATTTTGCACCACTTTTCCATTCTATTATCGGAGTGTTTAAATTCGTATTTTCACGTACGTATTTGGGTAAACAAATAATTAAAACATTCTGTTGTTGTTTTATAAAAAATTAATCTCCGGATCTTTCCCGGATCGAACTTATTTGTATTATCAGGGTGTATTAAATCTATGGAGCAAAATTTATATATTGTTTCGTTTTTTCCTATTTCTCTTAGTTTCGGAGATATCGGCCATTTAAAAAAATGGCATTTTATAAAATGGCTAATATTTCGAAAACTAAGCGAGATATCGCAAAACGAACAAAAATTTTGCAAAAATTGACCTGCGTAACACATGCTGATAATACTAATGTGTTTAGTGTTTCAATTCCACTCGTTCCCCGTTCCATTGCATATCGTACCATTATGAACCAATGTTCCATTCCATTTCGTCCTATTTTACTTGGTTACAAACCAGACTGATTAATATCTATATAAATTCAGAAATAGAAAGGATGAGCGAAGGCAATGATTTGAGACAATTTTCATTAATCAGTGAAATGAAATCGCAGTTGTTTTGGGGAAAGTTGTTATCGGATTTCTCTGATTTAAAAAACATTCGACTTATATTGATGTCCTTTTTCACAAAAGTTCCGATATGGTATGGGTATATTGTCATATATATATATATCATATCTTAATTGATCAGAAAAATGGCATACATAAACTTATCTCATGTGATCCCATGGATTCTCATCTGATATAATTTGATCCAAAAAATGGGTCTATACAATTTGATATAACTTAGTAAAATCCTTTACAATTGTTTCAATATATAACGAGCTTTCAACCTCCGTATATTTACAAAAAAAAGCAAATCAAACATATTAGCTAGGTTGATACTTTTTTAATTAAAATTTTATTGATAATAATTTTTTTCCGTGTATGAAAAAAAATTCGAATGTTTAAAAATCGTGAAATTTCGGTTTCACTTGTAAACCACCATACAAATTTTCACCAAGCATCGATATGGAAATTACTTTTTCAGTGAATATATCTCCCAAGTCTATGGACTCCATTTTGTATTGGCTTGGCTCTAAAAACTATAAGAAAAAAACTAAAATGAATAAAAAAGGCCATTTTTCATATTTCGACGTAGCCATTTACAACAATTCTTTAGGTAAAGACGTGAAACTTTGAATCTCTCAATTCAAAAAGCATTGAGTAATACGAGTCATCTTAAGTTCAGTTCCCGCAGGTGTCGAACATTTTTGAAAAAGCCCAAATAATGAATATAAATTTTTACTTGAAGAAAATGTGATAATTTTGTTATTCTAGTACCTTGTATTAAAAATAAACAAAATATCTCAAAAAAAAAACCTTACTAAACTAATATATTTTATTGGAAACATATTGTTTATACTCTGGGGGATATGAAGTGTAACATTTGCGTTCAAATACAATAACGCATACATTAAGCTTTACTTTGCACACTAACACCTACAAAAACAACTATACATTCACACTACATCAACTACAACTACTTTATGGTATTAATGTTATTTTTATTACAACATCTTTTGACTACAAGTATATGAACATTTTTATAAATTTTGTTGCTTGTGTTTGGTTGCTCACAAAAAAGTTGTGGGTCCTCATATTTCTTTTTGTAGTTGTTTGTTTTAAGTTGTTTTTTTTTTTTGTTATTACTTTAATAGCGTCATTGAGTGTAAAATGAGCTGTCGCTTCTTGTCATCGTTGTTGTCACGCTTTGATGTTTTAATTTCGTTAGAATTTTCCAGCGCACATACATACACATAGAAAAACACAACACACATACACTTACTAATGAGGACAACATAAATATAATTATGAGGTTGAAACCTTAAGGTTTTTTCTTTTTGTTTTTCTTTTTTTTTTCCTTAATTTCAGTTATTAATATCTTTTTAAATCTCTACAGAAATAAATTTATCTTAAATTTTTTTTTTTTTAATATAAAATTTAAGTTTTTAGGTGATGCTAATGTACAAATTTTTTTACTGGTGAAGACTACTATATTTCTCAAAATTGTCATATTGAATAGACTGATTTAAAACTTTTGAATAACAATTTTTATAATTCATTTTTAAACAGTCTACAACAAATTTTGCATATTTTTACATTTGTTTACTTAAGTATACTGTTGCGTATGATGAATATTAATTCAACAATATTAATAAGTATACGCCACCCATACATTATGTTAGACCAGCATTGAATGATTAAAGGATTTTAAAGGTTTTTAAATGCGAATTGTGCAAAATCTATAATCTCTAGTTTTAGTAGATTCTCTGACATGTAATATTTATTGCAGTATAAGCCTTTTAGGACTTTAAATAATATATTTTATTGGCAAAAAAAAACACATAAAAATGGAGAAAATTTGATTTTGGCAGTTTTGAAATAGGAACTTTTTACCAAATTGATGAAGGGAAGTTGGTAAATCGATTAAATGAAAAAAAGTTGCTATACACACAAACAACTTTTGCCTAATAGTTGATTACTAGGACTGAAATTGATTGGTACAACCAAATTTTGTGGCAAAAACCAAAATTTTACAATTGATTTTTAGCTGCAACACTCAAAATATTTAGAAATCACATTTACATATGGTCGTTCTAACCGAAGTTATTGGTTGTAGCCACCAAAATACAGTTTTTAAATCGGTTGGCACTTTACTTTTCTGTGTGTATCTAGGGTGGTCCTTATTTTTAAACTTGCGATTTTTGGGGCTGCCCCCCTCTTAAAACATTTGTTTGAATACAAAAATTCACCATGCAAAAAATTAGAGTGCTAGTATAACGGGAATGTGTCCCGCATCGGCCTTGAATATCCTTGGAAAAATTTACCAAATATAAAAAAAAAAAAAAATTTTTTTTGTCTAAATTTAAAAATGTAATATAATTTTTGTGTTGGGTTCAATAACAACTACTCAGATAAAAAATATTACCTTCCCAGAAAATCGCTAACTTATTCTAACTTAGAGTCAAAAAAATGCACATATATTTGGGGTGTACCTAAAAGTTACTTTTTTACATTTTTGAAAATTTTATTCAACAAAAACCAAAAAACTAGTTCTTGCTGTCAAATGTTTTATTAAACACATCCCAAATATTAAATAACATAAGTATTACGGATATCCGTTGGCAAAAATTTTTGTTAGAGCATTTTGATTCTAGCGGATTTCAACGTTTTTTTTAAATTTGTATAGACTTTTTTTTTTAAAAGATTTTTGTAATATTTCATCAATGTTATTGTGTATGCTATTTTATATAAGTGTAATAATTTTATTATAAAGTATAATTTTTCGTGTTCATAGTTAACCTGTGTTTTCATGGGGTCACAATTGACCCTCGTATTTTAAAGAGTCAAAAATCACAAAGATGACAAAATAAATTTTTGTTTATGTTTCTAATTGTAATTTATTTACATTTTAAAATTAACTAAAATTAATTATTTGGTATAAATTCAGATATTTGTATTCATATTAAAATTGATTTTTTTGTACATATTCAGGAGTATTTTCGAAAAACGTATTTTTAATTTAATAGTGTAAATTTTTTTTTCCTCAAAACTTTTATTATGGAAAAGTTTTAAGTTCTAATTTTTACTAAATAGACCTTTTCGAAGACTAGAAACGGCTAACGAAAATTTTTTAGAATAAAGGGTGAATTAGCCAAACGTAAACGTATCTCGGTGTACGAAATTTAATAAGTCAAATAAGAATCGAAGACATTTTGTGTATCTTGTTTCATTCATATGCATTTAACATAGAGAAAACGTAAACGGACAACAAAATTCTATTTTGATTAGATTTTCTTGTGTTTTTACGTATTCTATATGTTTAATGAATATGAATGAAACAACAAGATACACAAAATATCTTCTATTCTTATTTTACTTATTAAATTTCGTACACCGAAATACGTTTACGTTTACGCTTGGCTAATTCACCCTTAACTATAAATTGAATTATTCCTTTTTTTATTTTATTTATAAATTTTGCCATAAAGCTGCATTTTTCTTACGTGGGTCATATTTGACATGGGTTAACTATCAACAGAAAAACTAGTATTTTATAATTAAGTTATTACAATCATAAAAAAGAGCATATACAATAATATTGATGAAATATTATTAAAACCTTGTTTTAAAGTAATAATGTATAAAAATAAAATAAAACCTTGAAATCCCCGAGAATCAAAATGCTCTAAAACAAAAAAAATTTGATAACGGATATCCACAGTACTTGGCTTATTTAATACTTGAGATGTGTTTAATAAAATACTTGACAGCAAACAATAGGTTTTTGATTTTTGAGAATAAAATTTTCAAAAATGCAAAAAAGTCACTTTGAGGTCCCCCAAAATATTTATTATTTTTTTTGACACAAAGTTAGGGTAAGTTAGCGATTTTTTGGGAAAGTAATATTTTTTATCTGAGTAGTTATGATTAAACCCAACACAAAAATTATTTTATATTTTTTTTAATTTTAAAGAAAAAAAAATTTGATTTTTTTTAAATTATGACCATTTTTCCAAAGGGCCCGATTTTCAAGGCGATGCGGGACATCTTCCCGTTATGCTAGAAATCAAATTTTTTGCGTGGCATATTTTGACACCCTAACAAATATTTTAAGGGGAGGGGGGGGGGGGGGGGTACAGCCAAAATCTCATTTTTAATTTTCGCCCATACAACGAAAGACCACCCTAGTGTATACATTATATTTGGGATACATGATAGTGTAGTGCAGAAGTAGTTAACTGCAACCTAAATTGGCTGATTATTATACATTCCTTTTCATGCCGACATCCAGTTTTAGCCAAAAATTTTAAGAAAAGTTTTCAGACATGTAAAAAGGTATGAGGAATTTAAAAAATTTTCGAAACATTAAGGCAAAATACTTTCAGATTTCAGTCATTTGTAGAACAAATTAATTTTTTTTACTAACCTTGTAGTTCATTTACAAAAACAAACCACATTGAAAGATTATTTTATGATTTTACATTAATGTTATCCGTTATTTTTTGGTTATTTATGAAAATAAAAAAAAAAAATGTTTGGTTATTTTTTACTAACATATGTGGTTAATTTTTACTACAATTGTGGTTCATTTTTTGAGCATTAAAAAACAAATGGCAACGTTAGTTGAATTTACTGAAATGTAACTCGTCCTTTCTTTAAGTGAAATTTCATATGTTTTTAACTACATTTGCAGTGGTCTTTACCGAAATAGTACTCTAAGTGTTTTAATTTTATTATAACTTAATTCATTATTAACGTCTTTCAGTATTATTAGTTGTTTTTTTTTTGTTTTTATAAAGATCCAGATTGTTTTAATGTTACTTTTAATTTATGACGATCTTTCAACTTCCGTATATTTACAAAAATAAAGCAAATCAAATATATTACTAGCGTTTAGATCTGGCTAAAGATCTCATCAGAACCCGACGATTTAATATTTTCGTTAACTTAATTTTTTTTTATAATATTTTGACTCTCTCGCTTCTGAACCGAAAACATGGAAAATTTGTTGACCGAAAATGTTGTTTTCTGCTGCATTTATTCAACTTCTCTTATTAAAGATTGTAAATTTTAATAATATTTCTTAATAGCTTTACATTTAGCCTTTCTCATAGAAAAAGTTAAAATTTGTACGTATGCTTAATATTTACTTTTCGTATAACACTCATACGCCACCGATTAGCTTAGCAATGCAATTAATTTTCCCAAAATGTTTTTATTATATTTATATCCATAAAATGTAAATTAATTACTCTATAAAAATATGATTGTAGCAACTGTTTTTACATTTGTTTTAAGTAATTAAGTAAAATTTAATTATATTGTACTATTCTATAACTTTTCTAAAATACAAACACTTATTACAAAAGAAAAGTTATTTATGTTTACAGTTTGATCAATATTACTTGGAACACCCAGAAAACAGTTGCGAACGTTGCAACCGTATATGTGTGTAGCCAACCGAATGGTTATGTTGTAGCTACCTAATTTTTCCGTAGTTTTTACCTAATATCTGCTGAGGAAATCGAAATTCTATTATCGCGGCAATATTTCTGTGGTTTCAATCGATACCTTTGATTGGAAACACTCCCACGACGACCACATCATCGACGACCACGCCCACGATGACCACCCCCACCACGACCTAATCTTCATTCTGAGTGGACAAAAATATACTAGATTTTTTTTTCCACTACTGTTTTAACTTTGATTTGTAAAGTAGTGCACATTTAAATTTACTATACAATTGTATATTACTTTTGTTTAAATATATATTAGTTACTGTGTAAGAAGTGTTTATACAAGTGTTCTTATAAGAATATATGTATTTACATTTGCTTCTTGTACTTGTGCATTTTATGGTTAATATCATAATAAAGATATTAAAACCAAACCATAATGAAATAAATAAATTTGTTTTAATCTCGTATCAGTTTATTGAAATTTTTATTTTAACAGCAAAAATCTTGCCTAGTACACAAAGAGAATTTTTTGGGACGAGTTTAAATACATTTTTTTCCACTAAACTAATGAAGTTTTCTTTACAAACTGGATGAACAATTTCCTAAACTTTATAAAAAAGCTTCATATGGAACTATTTTTATTGAAACTTTTTCATGTTTTACATAAAAAATATGAAAAGTTTATTTAAAAACAGCATTACTTTAATGAAAAGTTTGAATGGACGAGTTCCGGGGATACTTCATAGATGTAATGCAAAACTTCATTGATATCATGCAGAAAATAGTGTATAACAATCAAAACATTAATTAAGGAAAATCAAAAGTAAACATTCCTTTAATAATTGTGTGTATAAAATTGAAAAGTATAACAATTTTGATTATATAAATTTTCTGTTTTTTTCCGACATATTTATGGTAAATTTCCAAGTTATCCTTCATTCAACCAATGTTGAAATAATTATGCTCAAATGAAAAGTAGTTTTGTCTACTTTACAATGATTGAGATAAAAATCGAAAGTTGAAAGAAAATGCCGCTCTAATGTGTATATACTATGTGTTACATACTTATATATTTTACACAATTATTAGTACATAAAACAAGCAAAACTTACCATGGTAGCCCGCAGTTAAGCTGTCAGTTCTTTGGTATTTTTGTTCAGACATCTATTATTTATTATTTTATAAACTTTGTACAAAATTGTACTTATATTTCTTAATTACATTGTACAGTGGGTACTAAAAAAAGATTTTGGCGATAGAAATTGACTTTAACAAAAAAAAAAAAAAATAAAATTTAAAAATACAAAGCTGCTATAGGTCGATACAAAGTAAGCCGTGTTACCATTACCATTTACATTTCCAATTATTTTTTTGCAACCCTTAAGGCGGGAATTGAATGTTGATGGCCCAAAAGATTTTTGATAATTTTATCAGATTTGTTTTGCTTTATTTGTACAAAAACAGAAAATCACTACTCACGAGTTACGGCCTACTAAAAAAAATTATTAGGGATGCAAAATTTTAGTTTAAGGGTCACTATGATTTTTTTAAATCCAAATCCGAATATGTTCAGCAATAGATATTGTTTGGGCGTGAAATAAAATTTGTTGGATAGGTCTTAAAAATACCTTTCACTTGTTTTTTTTATTTTAATTTAGTTAATCTAACGACTGTTACATGAGGCAGAAAACATATTGATTTATTTTTTTTTTCATTTAACGCCAGAAAGTACTTTACAAAACGTCTGATGATTACTTTGGTAACCGTGAAAATGCATTATCGTTCTAGGAAGTTTTGTTTTTTTAAAGTTTTTCTTAATGAAAATGAAAATTATTATTTAGTTCGAGGCCATACTCTATATTTCTTTATTACGACTAACAAATAATCTATAGAGTTTTTGTTTTCAAATTTATTAATTAACCACTTTCAGGAATGTGTTGCTAGATCTGTTTTGGGAATTTTCTAGGTTCCCATCATCAGAACACGTTTTGAAAGAAGTGAAAATCTCATGCAAAACATCAAACATTCATATAACCTAGTTTTCCCACTAAATGAGAACTAATATATGAGCTCGAAGTTAAAGATTATCACCATTGATCAAAAATATATTTAAAACTTGTTCGTTATGTGCAAGCTCTACTTTTGGTAGATATACAATACACACTTTTTGTTTTTATTCTCCTTTTTATTTTCTCACTTGTTTTGTTTTGGTTTGTTTCAAAACATGATGTAAACAAGACCGTAATTTGTCTTTTTTACAAGTTTGATATAATTGTTATTAAAAATAAAAATTATGTTTTTTCTTAATTTGGTGCAAAATTAATAATCAATTTCTATTTGGACTTCATTATAAAATATGATCTTAAACGGAACACTCATTTAAAGATAATTTTCATATTTAAAATTTGTAATATTTTATGAAATATTTTAAATGAAAATTTAACATTTGATTTTTCATATCACTTCGAGTCTAGTTTTAGTTTAATTTATTTTATTGATTTCCAAAACAACAAGATTAACAAACTTTTAATTAAAGTAATGGATTTTTGTCGTAATCCACCACATCAAATGCTTTCGAGTGGTCTAAGAAGAGAAGGAACGATACCTCACCACCATCAATACTTCTACGTATTTCTTCAGACACATCCACGAGCGCTGTTATGCAATAGGTCGGAGACGTGGCTGTCGATTTGTAACAAGACCATTACTCCTCATGAATTCAGTTATCTGTTGATGTATTAGACGCTCAAAAACCTTATTATATCGGGCGATAATCTTTGTTTGATTTTGGAGTTGGTATAGTTTTTTCCATAATTCCAATTTTTTAGATAAATACTCTTCATAATAATATGATTGAAAATATATATTATAAAAGACAGCATATGTGGTAAAATCGTTTCCAATAATTTTTTCAAGATTGTTATCAACACCAGACTCATTTGACTTAATATTACATATTCTTGATTTACACAATCAAAAAAAAAAAAAAAAAAAAAAAATTGCCTCGAAGTTCTTTGTTCTGATCATAGAAACTCAAATTTGGGTGTACCTTAGGCAGATTTGTTAAAGATTCGTTAATAAAGGGTGATTTTTTAAGAGCTTTCGGATTTGATTAAAAAAAAAAAACATACAATTTAGAGAAATGTGCGAAATCTTTAACTGAGTCGATAGAACGATCGATATAATTCAATGTTTAAAGATGATTGCATGTAAATGTCGACCGCGGCTACTCCTCAAATGGTTCATACGCTGGGTCTAATTTTGGCATACTCTCTCCAACACATTGGCCGGTATCTCACTAATAAATTCTTCAATATTAGCTTCAAGTGCGTCAACCGTTGCGGGCTTGTCCCTATGGACTTCAGCCTTCACATAGCGCCACAAAAAATAATCTGAAGGCGGTAAATCGCGGCGGCCAATTGAATAGCCCCAAACGTGAAATAAACTTTTCACCGAACGCGCCTCTCAATTGGGCCATTGTTTAGCGTGCTGTGTGGCATGTGGCACCGTCTTATTGAAACCACATGGCACCCAAGTCCAGCTCTTCCATTTTGGGCAAAAAAAAAAATATTGTAATTATCGCACGGTAGCGCTCGCCATTCACAGTAACGTTCCTGTCTTCGTCGTCTTTGAAAAAGTATTGTCCAAACAGTGCATTTTTCGGAATGCAGTGGGAGTTCTTGTAATGCTTCTGGCTGCTCTTCGCCCCAATTACGGCAATTTTGCTTGTCCACGTATCCATTCAACCAGAAATGAGCTTCGTCGTTGAACACAATTTTCCGACAAAAAAAGTGAATCTTCATCCAACTTTGCCAGCGTCCATTCACTAAATTTTAGCCGTTGTGGTTGGTCGTGTGGCTTTAATTCTTGCAACAAAATTTTCCACGAAGTGGAGTAACAGGCCCAATTGCTGCGAACTGCGCAGAATCGATAATTCACCGTCATCAATAACACTGGCGGATACAGCTACGATATTTTCCTCTATCCGCACTCTACGTATGCGTGTTGTTGGTTTAATGTCCAATAATGGAAATTTGGTGCGAAATTTAGTAACAAGATTCTGCCTTAAAAAGTCGCCCAAACTGACCATAAATTGGAAGAAGCGCACGATGCACTTTCTTAACCAATGATAATTAAATTCAATAATATGCAAGCATGGTTCGTTTGTAAGTCAATTCATGGTTAAATTATAGACCAAACTGAACATGTTTAACAGTTACATGTTACACGAAAACAGCAGAGCTGCCAAAACCAATGTTGCCAAAAAGAAAGTTGCTCAAAAATCACCCTTTATTTCCCATATTCCACTATTGATGATGATTTACCAATACCAATTTCTTTTAGTGTCGTCCAGGTTTTTTTTTTTAGATCCGGCAGAAAATGAGAAAAAAAAATACATACAGTTAAAACGAACTTGTTTTTTTTACTGTATTTAGCTCAAAGTCCCACTGTGTGTTATGAACTGTACTTTATATGTATGTTTTTGAAAGAGATAACCACAGTAACCACAAACAAGGAAAGCCTAACACCGGGGCAACTGGCGACTTTAAACAAATGTGGATTAATGATAGAGGAGACAAATTATGGAATATTTTGGCTGGCCAATCTGATATCTAAGGCATTAGAAAGGGGGTAGAAAAATAAGTTAACTAATTATGAACATACTGTTTACTATTTAACCCAGACTTCGAAGGCTCGATTACTGAATGTACAGTTAAAATTTAACAAACAGTTCAATTAAAAAAAAAAAAAAAATGTTGAACATGCATTACCTCAAAGTGTCGTAAATTTTTTAAGTTCCTCACATGTATCACTAATATTTAGTACAAAATTTGGTTGATTTTAGCAACTCAATTTCTATTAAGACATTTACTACAATTTTACTAAATTTGAGTAACTTTTACTAATCGAATTATTATTACGAGTTTGCTAAATTTCAATACCAAACTGCTTATAATATCAACAACAAATGTGACTCAAAATTTGTACACCGCCTTTTTTATATTAGCGAAGTATTTCGTGTTTCAACAGACAGACTGATATCGCTATATCAGCTTCGATACTCATGCAGATCAAGAAAATGTAGTATATGTTGTCCCAGTTTTATTTCGATAAGTTACATAAGGAATGACAAACTGATACCCTCCTGCATATTACAACGAAATTTGTAGTTAGAATTGTCAAAATTATAATCCAGAGTTGCCATATAATAATATTTAAAAAAGGGTTACAAATCACCGCATTGAAAAAAAAAAATTCTTTAGTTCACAACCATAAAATGTATTTTATTATTTGTTTGAGTATTAATCTGTTTCCTTACAAATATATACAATTAATTTCTTTAAATACATCTTTTCCCGTTTAGAATACAAAGACTTTCACAATTTCAACTGTGGTTGACAATATTAACACTGGAGGGCGCTTTATAGTAAAAGAATTAAGAAAAAACTTTATTTGGCTAAAAAAGTTCACAACACAATTAATTTTCTCTCCTAAATGAAAAATTCAAATTTCATCTAAATTGTTGAGTTCCCCATTGCGAGAACATACTTGTAAGATTTAAGATTTTGTAAATATTTTTCATTTTATTCTCTCCACCTTCGCCCCCTATATTCTCTAATTTGTGGTGATTTTAAATTCATAAATATGTCTCTGTAAGTGGTGTGGGTAGATAAACAACATAAATATGTTTTAAATGGTGTTGGTAATAAATTTTTGTTTGTTATAGGGACATTTTAAAATTAATGAGCACAAAAAAACGACATTTTCAACTTTACCGCTTCTGATTTTAGTAAAATTTTGTATCAACATTCTCCTAGTAAATATGGAGTTTACCTACTTTTTCTTTTTCCAAACTTCTTTGTAGTTCGTGTTTAATCGCTGCTCAAAATTGGTGGGTTTTAGCAAATGTTTAAGAAATATACAATATTTGAATTATCATAACTTTTGAACGCGTCAACAGAAAATTTAAAATTGGGTGTCATTTTAAAAATCAAATCCTCGTCTTTAAACAGAGTTGAACCACGTGTTTGATTACTAAGAAGACAAGAATGGGGCAAAACTAATGATTAATAGGTTTTTTGTTAAAGCTTTAATAGGTTTTTTATAAAAGCTTTTTTGGTTAAGCTTTGCCTATTATGGAGGATCTAGCTTTTCTAAAACTTCGGGTTGTGGTGAGATCTTTAGCCAGATCGAAATACTAGTGTCAACCTAGCTAATATGTTTGATTTGTTTTATTTTTGATGAAATCTCGTTGTAAATTGAAAAACAAAAAAAAATAATTATAATATGTTTGATATAATTTTTATTAAAAATAAAAATTATGTTTTTTCGGTCCTTAATTGTGCAATTAAAATAAAAATTATTCAAGTTCGATGCCATACTCTATATTTCTTTAATAGGATATTGTCCTAACAAATAATCAATAGAGTTTTTGTTTTCAAAATTATTAATTGACCACTTTCAGGAGTGTGTTGATAGATCTATTTCGGGAGTTTTCTAGGTACCCATCATCAGAACAAGTTTTGAAAGAAGAGACAATTCCAACAATTGAATAATTTTCATTTTCATTGCACAATTAAAGGTGGAAAAAACATAATTTTTATTTTTAATAAAAATTATATCAAACTTGTAAAAAAAGACAAAGTACGGTATTGTTTACTCCTTCTTTACATCTTGTTTTTAACAAAACAAGTATGAAAATAAAAAGGAGAATAAAAACAAAAAGCGTGTATTGTATATCTTCCAAAGGTAGAGCTTGCACATAACGAACAAGTTTTCAAGTTATTTTGGAAAAATGGTGATAATCTTTAACTTCGAGCTCATATATTAGTTTTCATTTAGTGGGAAAACTAGGTTACATTAATGTTTGATGTTTTGCATGGGATTGTCACTTCTTTCAAAACGTGTTCTGATGATGGGAACCTAGAAAATTCCCAAAACAGATCTATCAACACATTCCTGAAAGTGGTTAATTAATAAATTTGAAAACAAAAACTCTATAGATTATTTGTTAGGACAATATCCTTATTAAGAAATATAGAGTATGGCCTCGAACTTGAATAATTTTCATTTTCATTAATTGTAATAGCGAAAAGGATAATGAAATTGAAAAAAATGTCTTTGATTCACGAATATTCCGAAAAAAACATAGTAAATTTTAACTCGAAGTATCACTTACAACATATAAATACACACAGAAAACATAGTCATTGCTCCAACCGAATTTTTTGCCAACCGAATTTTTGTAGTCACATGAACTATCTAAAAATTCAGGTTTTAATTTGATTATTGTACCAAACTTTCATTTCGAGTGATTGTAAAATTTTATTGTCCAAATCGTATTACAAAAATATGTCTGTTGGTTCAATAGAATTTATTTGGTTAAGCTTATCGGTTTTTTTTTTAAATAATACACCGTTTCCCATAAATTTTAAAAAAATATTTTATTTATTAATGCTTATACATATTACATATAAAAAATTAAAAATAAATTGAATAAATGAATGATGCAAAACAATAAAAAAATGTAGAATGCTCAAAGAGTTTGATGTAAAATATATAAAATCATTTTAACATATTTGTGAGGAAACAATGTTCTTATGCGTTTCTCAAACAAATATGAGAAAACTAACTTTTCCTATTGAAAAATATCTGAGATTTTGCTGTATTTAAGCCATAAAGTTTATTCTAATTGAGAAATTATTCAATTTGACGGAATTTTTATGAGGAAAAGTACGGGTAAAATAAAACCACGGGAAACCCGAAAATACCGGGAAACCTATGTGACTGAAAGTAGACCGATCTACTCGTAAAAACTGGTCAGGTTTTTATGCAAAAAGTACTTTGGTCTAATAGCGCTGACCGCCTTTTACGAGTATACCGGTCTACTCGGTTTTCGGTATTCCCGGGTTTTTCTTCTATTCTGACCGCGCTTTTACGAGTAGGCTGGTCTTTAGGTCTAACGGGGATTAAGACCGGGTAAACCGAAACCCGTGTAATGGGGGCTATACTTTAATGGCATTTTGTGTATAACTTGCTCTGTTCTTTATGTTTTGGGTGAAAGGAATCGCATATTTGCATCTGACATAATTCCTATGTGTCGATTGTTATTAGGTAAACGAAATAATGCCATATGTTGATCTTTACTGTTTTCCCTTTTAATCTGATCCATGTCAATGTTTTAGATTACCTCTGTAAAAGACTCAGATTGATAAATGCTTCTTCAGAATAGAATCTTATAGTACAAAATACCTTCTGGTTCCAAATGGATTGAGGAGATCCTGCAAAAATTATCTAGTTTAACGCCATATCAATACATGTTGAGTTTCCATCGTTTTTTTTTTTTGAAGATCCATAATTTAGGATTTAATTATTTGTATGTATCGTATACATATATATTTTTTTTTGAGATTCCCTTCTATACATTTTGTTTGTTTTTTTTTTATGTTGAATTTATTTTTTATTTTTGACAACTGCAATGTTACTATGATACTTTGTCTTTTGAAACAAACTACTTTTATTTGAGAGTGCCGAAATTATTTAAAACAAAAATAATTTTGAAAATTGTTTTATACAACCGAAAATCTTAACACTGTTTGACCAACACTTGGTAGAAAAATCTAAATAAAATAATATAGACGATTTAAAATTTGAATTCGATTGGAACCATTGGTTTTCAATATTTATAGCCAATTATCTGTTAAAATTGATATTTTATTGAATTTTAATATGATCGTTGCTATGGAATTCTTATAACAAGATTATATTTTGTACAATTCGGTTTGGAATACCTCATTGATTTTTAGAGAGGAATTAAATTAGTTGTAACAGTAAAAATTATGTCTATAAACCAAACTATGAGTTGTAAGCGTAATTATTTTATGCTAGTAATTAATATAAAGTTAGATTATAAGAATCTTGGTGGTCATAATAGTTTTCTAACTAAATTATTCTCTGTGTGTATTTCAAGTTGAAAATCAGAGGCGTTCAAAAATGAACGAATTTTTTCCGAAAGTATCTTTGATATTTAATATACAATTTTGTTTATTCCCATAGTAAGTACCCTATGATAAATTTTAATATTTTTTGCCGAGCATGTTAAAATCGAGACCACATATAGTTAAATATAGTTAAACTGCCTACAAAAGGACATTTAAATTCTAATGTTTAAACAAATTATTTAAATACTTGTACTTATTTAATGAAGCCAATATGGATATCGAATGAAACACAATAATCTCGGATATTCCAAACAATTATTTGTCGAAATATTTCAGGACCAACAATTTCAAAAATGACCTTTTAAAAATTTGATCATTCAATATCCTTCACTGTTTTAAATAAGTTCGTCAAAAGAAGAAGTGCATGTTAAAGGTTTGACTACATTGTAATACATAATCAGACAATTTACGTAAACAATTTAATATAATATATTTAATTTTTGTTTGTATATGGGTATTTGAAATCTTTGTTATTGCAAAACTAGAAAAGCTAGAAGGCTGTAACATGCATTTTCTCTTTTGACGAACTTATTTAAAACATTCAAGGATATTGATGGATCAAATTTTTAAAAGAACAACATTTTTGGTCCTGAAATATTACGCCTAACAATTTTGTGCCATTCTGATATCCATATTGGTATCATTTAATTATTTAAGACAATCAAGGATATTGAAGGATAAAATTTTTAAAAGGATATTTTTAAAATTTTTGATTCTGAAATATTACGCTTATCAATTTTGTGGAATTCTGATATCCATATTGGCATCATTTAATGAATACAAATATTTAAATAAAAAATTAACTTTAAATGTCCTTTTGAAAGGACATCGGATGCGATAACAAAAATCTGATCAGGTTAACTACAAGTGGTCTCCTGTTTAACATGCATATCGATTTTAACATGAGTGACAAAAAATATTGAAATTTGTTGTTGGGTACTATGTGAATAAACAAAGTTTTATATTATATATCAAAGATATTTTCGTGAAAAAATCCGTTTATTTTTGAACTCCTCTGATTCCCAACTTGAAGTTTTTAAATATTGTAAGTGATAGTTAGAGTAATGGAAAAATGAATTTCATTAAAATTAATTATGGGTTTCTTGAGATATTGCGAATTAAGGTCAATTTTTTCGGTTTCATTAACATTTTCGAGGGAAAAATTTATTTTTGTGCAACACGGTTTTTGTTAAAGTTCTGCCTATTATATAGGCTCTAGCTTTTCTAAAACTTCGGGTTCTGATGAGATCTTTAGCCAGATCGAAATACTAGTATCAACCTAGCTAATATGTCTGATTTGCTTTATTTTTGTAAATATACGGAGGTTGAAAGCTTGTTATAAATTGAAAATAACATAAAAATAATCTCGATGTATATAAAAACAAAAAACTAATATAACTGTAAAGAAGATTATTTTATTTTTAAAATGACACCAAATTTTTAATTTTCTGTTGACGCGTTTAAAACTTATGATAATTCAAATATTGCATATTTCTTAAACATTTGTTAAAAAAAAACCGTAACTTTGAGCAGCGATTAAATCCAAACTATAAAGAATTTTAGAAAAAGAAAAATTAGGTAACCTCCATTATTACTAGAAGAATGTTTATACCAAGTTTTACTAAAATCAGAACCGGTTAAGTTGAATATGTCGTTTTTTTTTTTGTTCTCATTATTTTTAAAATGTTAATTAATTTTATGTTTAAAAGTTATGATTATTGAAGCATTGTATATTTCTTACACATTTGTTTAAAACACCCCCCCCCCCCCCCCCCCCCCACAACTTTGATCAGCAATTAACAGCGAAGGATAACGAGTTTTGAAAAAAGATAAAATACGTAAACTCTATATTTACTAGGAGAATATAAATACCAAGTTCATTGAAATTTGAAATACCCTTATCTGAAAGGTGTGTCGAAAGATTTAAAAAAGCTCTGTATAATAAAATTTTACAAATTTTATTGTTTCAATAAAAAAAAAGTTTATATCAAATCAAATAAAACACAATTAAATATTTATTTAAGACCTTATCGGTATTACATTTAATAAAATTTAAATTTATATATATTTTTTTTTTTCTTTCCATGTGCCTTTGCCATGTGATTTTCTATATGACGACTGCCTGTGGTTTTTTCGTTGTTGCTGATTTTTTTTTTTCTCCATTAAAAAAAAACGCCAATATCCTGCAGCGCTAAAAGTCAAATTAATGGTTAGAAGACCCCATTCACAGCTTGTTGAACAAGGCATTATTCCACGTAAGTATTTTATTTTATTTAGATTTTTCTTTTTATGAGATTTTCACGTGATTTAGCTATTAAATATTCTCTGGAGTGATAATAAAATATACAAGTAAAATCTATTTTACAATTTAATTACTTTAAAATTAAGAAATTTCTGTTTAAACATTTTAGTTATATAATTTACATTTTTAATACTGTGCAAAGTATGCTAAATTTAATTATTTTCATTAAATCCCTAAAGTATGCTTCAATTTTGGTTTAATTAGTTATTTTTTATATTAAATTATGTAAAAGATATTCGATTTCGTTTTTTTATGGGTTGGTAAATATACAAATATATTTCAAAAAGTGAATGAATTAAAGTAATATGTTTCAATTTTACCCAGCCAACACATTTCTGAGCGCTTCGAAATAACGACTCATTAAAGACTCTAAAATATGGTAATTTTTTGAGCGCTCTGAATTTTTGACTTTAACAATTGATTCTTGAGCCTAACTGAAATTTTTAAAATTTTTTCAAAAATTAGTCATAAATGACTTGAAAAAAACCCTGTGATATTAGAAGATACATGCAACTATTGGAATCGTGTTTTTAAAATTTTCATATTGATATTGAGATAGGAGTGTTTTCCAACAATAATTTTAAGCCAACGAACATATTAAATATAGAAGAACCAAGAACAAGTTAAATTTTATATGCCAACTGGTTTTAAGAGAAACTGTTTTTGAGAGGTTTATTTTACTGCAAATTTTTTAGTATATACATACAACATTTTGTGTTAATTATACAAAACTTATGCAGAGAATACATTAAAGTACTATTAGCGAGTGAAGTTAAGAAGACCCTTTTTAAATATATTTTTTTTTTATGTAAAAAAATTTAGTTTTGGAGCAAATTTTTTTTTATATATGTATGATAACTCAGGGTATATATTTTATAAAAAAAATTTAATTTTTTAATTATATTTTTTTTTTCTCTTAGAGAGCATTGAAGTCGACATAAAAAAAGAGCCCAAATCTGCGCAAATGATAGAGCCTCTCCAGTGCATCTGAAAAAAAGACTAGGGTTTTTTTCCCGCTTTTTTTCTTTTTCTGGGAGAGCGGGAAATTTTTTTAAATTTCCCGCGATCCCACTCCATAGAAATAATAAAAATAAGTTTAGTTTGTTTTAATAAGAAACTTTTTATTGAAAAGCATAAATTTACTTGCTTAAAAAGTAACATAAATTTTAATTTAAAATTAACATAGAAACTTAGATTATTTACTTTTAACTTTTAATAAAGAAAAAGTATTATTCTCTCAGTGTTGCCAGGAGATTTGTTTCTAAATCACTACGTTAATGAAAAAATCCCTTTTTCCCTACAGACAGAAAAAATATTCCCTACATTTTTCTACACATTTTTTTTAATAAATGCAAAAATTTTGTTTTTTAGCAGTAAATTATATTTACTTTTATTATAAATTTGTACAGTAATTTATTCAGGTACAATAGATTTTCATTAAACAAAAATAACAGAAAGTAAAAATAACATAAAAACTAAAAATAAACGGTAAACAAATAAAAAATGCCATTTTTAAAAAATACTAGTATAAACACTTATGGCCTGTTTCTCGATTTCGAAAGAATGCTTTCCTTCGAGAAAATTGATTTGGGTTTCTCTAACTAAATTTCTATGCGAACGATGACTTGAAGTACAAGTCGAATGATAACGTAAAAGTTTTCATACAAAATTTGGTTTCTCTATTTCGAACGAGTTGTCAACAATGCGAACGTAAATGTCAAAACCATTTTCATTTATGCAAAGCCAAGAGCACATGCAAACAATGGTGCCCAATGTATAAACTTATTTCTCTTTTTTCCAGTGGCACCAGTTTGTTGGTTTTATTCTGTTACACTAAGAAAAATAAATGGTTACATTTTTCATTGTTTATTATAAGTTATAAAATTTTTAATAAAAAATCCCTACAATTTGGCTGAAGAACAAAATCTGTCCTTTTTTCCCTACAGATGAATTTTTTGAAAAAAATCCCTACGAAAAGGGGAAAAAAAACACTGTATTCTCTAGATATGAGATCAAAAACATAAACATAACAATTCAATAATTTATAGAATATTAAAAATACAGGTACTCAAAATATGAGATCGAAAACAAAAACATAAAAATTCATTTCTTAAAATATGTAAAATATTTTAGAAAACTTAAACTAAAATTTATTTTGACGGCTTAGGAAATAGTTCTTTAATACACTCAAACCATTTATTGACTCGTTTGAAAGTCTATTTCTGATTTTATAAACAAATTGTCCTGTTACGGAAAACACTCGTTCATTTTATAACGAAGTTGGACGAACAGTTAGAAGTGCATTAAATATTTTGAGTTTCAATATTTTGAGTTTTTTAACCACTTCCTTCAAAAAATTTGAGTTCTTTTTTTATGGAACATTTTGCAGGTGTTTTGGAGTTAGATTGAGAGCATAAATTAACGTTATTAATAGCTGCATTTAAAACTTCTTCAAATGTTTTATTTTCAACAGCAACACATTCTTCAACATCGTCATAATCATCATTTTCCTCAGTATCATTAGATCCGCCATAAAGACGATTAAACAGAATTTCTGCATATCCAATTACGGAGCACTTAGAAGCATAGGAAAAGGAAAACAATCTGTTTTCATTATTGTCGTTGAAGAACTCCTATTATTTTAAATATTTTACCAATGTATACAATTTCTTGTCTCTCCTTTCATCAATACGTAGATGAATAGATTGGAACTGGATCGAATCCAATTCGATGGAATTTCTTTTCACAGCTACTTTTATAGGTTTTAAAACTTCAAGCATATAATTCAAGCAAGGTACTTATAACAATTGAAATTCCCGGGATCCCGCAAGGAAAATCTCTGGGAAGCGGAAAGTAAAATAATTGAAATTCCCTGGAATTCCCGGGAAAAACCCTAATGAAGACATATTTAGTTGTGCATCCCCCCACCAAAACCGGAAGTAAAGCGTTTTTTTTTCGAAAACTGGCGCGTATTTGAAAAAAAATTTTAAAACGGACTCATTTTTCCTCGCTTTTAAATCTTTAAACGGGGGAAAAAGAAAAAGAATCACCAGATCTGTGGGGGAATGCACAAAAGATATAATAATAAACAAAATCAGCCTTGTTTTATTAAAATCGGATTAAAAGTTTTTGGGCTAGAGTTTGTACAAATTTGAAGAATGTCATTTCGAGAAAAACGCGTTTAAAGTTTTTTTAAATGAAATTATACTTTTATTTTATAAAATATTTATAGATAAACTTCGGTATAACTTTTTTTCTATTTTGAGTTATGACCTGAAATTTTAAATACATATTCTCGGCACATTTATACGAAAAAAAAAATAAAATAAAAAATCGAAAAAAAACTTTTTAACTCATATTAACTTTTAAGCTTTATTAAAATTATTTAAAAGCATGAAAGTTAATTAATTAATGTTTAGTTATATGTGATACTATATATAATCTTCTATGATTATATCGGAACTTTTTTCGTCGGGAGTCTACAATTTGCTCATGTTTTACTTAACAATACTGTTGCGTATGATGAATATTAATTCAACAATTTTAATAAGTATACGCACCCATACATTATGTTAGACCAGCATTGAATGATTAAAGGATTTTAAAGGTTTTTAAATGCGAATTGTGCAAAATCTATAATCTCTAGTTTTAGTAGATTCTCTGACATGTAATATTTATTGCAGTATAAACCTTTTAGCAGCAAAAAAAAAAAACACATACAAATTGAGAAAATTTGATTTTGGCAGCTTTGAAATAGAATCTTCTTAACAAATTGATGAAGGGAAGAAGATAAATCAATGAAACGAAAAAGGGTGCTAGTAAATATATTTGGGGTACATGATAGTGTAGTGCATAAGTTGTTTGCTGCAACGTTAATTGGCTGATTGTTAGCATACTTTTTCATGCCAAAATCCAGTTTTAGCTAAAAATTTTAAAAAGACTTTTCCGGCATGCTTAAAAGTATGAGGAATTTTAAAAATTTTCAAAACGTGTTCTGAAGATGGACACCTGGAAAATTCCCGAAATAGATCTATAAACTCATTCCTGAAAGTGGTCAATTAATAAATTTGAAAACAAAAAAACTCTATAGATTATTTGTTAGGACAATATCCTAATAAAGAAATGAAGAGTATAGCCTTGAACTTAAATATTGTGCATTTTCAAATTTCGACACTTTGAGGCAAAATATTTTCAGAAATTTCTCTTTTATGACATGAATAACCTTTTGTATATGTGATAGCCTGATAGCATGCTAACTCCATCTGCGCCAACCATTTATCATTAACGGCACAAAAATTATGGCGGTTTTAAGATTGTAGCAAATTAAAAATATCAATATTACAGTTTTTGCTTGGATTTAATTAGAGCTAGATCAATTTATAGATGTCATTGTATATATGGCATTCCATAATATATATTATACCTCTTATGTCCGTAATTTCAAGCAATAGATACCTACCGGTGCTTAGATATCTACCCGTATACACGAACAAAATCGGGTAGGTATCTAAGCACCGGTAGGTAAATATTGCTTGAAATTACGGGCATTAGGAATAGTAAAATACACTCAAACCTTTTTTTTGTCATATATAAGAACTTAAAAAGTAAATTACGATTATTTTGATATTCAATGATACGAGGGTGGATCAATAAGTCCGTGACTTTTTGAATGAAACGCGGTTTTTTTTTGCAAAAAAAAAAATTAATCTCCTTTTAGCTCAATACACTTAGTCGAACGTTTCTCCAATTTTTGTATCCCTTCCCAAAAATAGGATTTTCGAGGTCCATGAAATAGGCATTTGTTTGATCAATAATTTCATCGTTGAAGCTAAATCTCTTTCCACCGAACCATTTCTTTAGGTTTTTAAAATTAAAATCTTTTAGTTTTTTCACAAGAATATTCAGAAAATTTAAAAAAAAAATTTTCTTATTTTAATTGAAACTTCATTAACATTTCCATGCCGAAATTTGTTAAGAAGCTATCCAGGTAACCTTAATAAATTGAAGACACAAAAAAAAAAAAAATTTCTGAAGTAAAATAATGTCAAAAAGTTGCCTTTTATTTTATTTTATTTTAATTTTCTTTAAAAATTTCTTTACACTTTTAACCTAAAAGTATACTTTGATATTTTTGGAAATTCTTATCACAACTAATAAAATGTAAATAATATTGATTATGAGTTTGAGAAGGGTTATTTTTATTGCAATAATCCTGTATTTAAAGAAAAAATGTCCTTGTTTTTGAAGTGTGTTGTGGTTACCATAAATCCAATTGATATTGGTGAAATTTCTGTAATTTAAATAACAAAAAAAAAAATAAATAAATAAAATATGCGCTATCAAAAAGACTTAAACTTGATATAAAAACCTAATTACACTCGAGAACATTTGAATAAGGAACTAGAATATTTCTTAAGTAAAATGTTTGCAAACGTCATATGGATGCGTATTTAATAATAGAATTTTTTAATAAGTGCTTTTTTACAGCAACAGGCATACATTTTGATTGTAAAGTTTTAAACGACACAAGGAAATTACCAGACTGCCGAAGTTTCGTTCCATTTAAGTATTTTTTAGTGGTTAGTTTTAGTGTTAATTGATTAAAGAATTTAAATTTTTTCTCTTAGTGGCGACGAATCGAACCAATAACCCTCTTTATGCATTTTCTAGTAGCATCACCATAACATTTTTTGATCAAATTTTTTTTATTTCAAAATATTTTGTTTGCCAAGAATATTTGGTCTTTATTCGGTATTCTGCACTCACACAAAATAGTGTTTTCCTAGTGCAATGTTAATTAAAACGCGGTGTGTTTTAAAAAATAGTAGTGGTTTGCCAGCACATTTTTTTTTTTTTTGGTACGGTTGGCAATTGCTACCTGGGTTATTACTTTTTACGAAACTAGATTTTTAATGAAAATTCTTCATTTAATAAATAACACTACCCAGGCAGAAAAATACAATCGGCACAGTGTTGGCAAAGCATCGGCGACGGTCGGTTATGCGTTGGCAAAACGGGATTGACATTCTTGACAGTATTGTCCTGTTATCCGGTTTATAACAGTGGCCAACCGTTGGTTTGAGCGAACTTGGCATAACGTTGGTAATCCAAAAAATGTTGTGGTTTTAAAATAGCTTAAATTAAAATAATTTTGAGAAATATGTATAATAAAACGCATTTAAAAAGCTGCAATACAGTTCGGTCTTTTATGCATCATATTGAAATGTGTGCAATAAAATAAAATTAAAAAAAAATGCTTCTAATTGGTTGCAAAAATGGTATAAACAGTGTTGGCAAAGAATTTTGCTGGTGGTACGGTCAAAACACATACTTTGCAAAGTACAATATTATTTGTACCTTTGGTAATTTTTAACACGGTGGGTTTTACAAAAATTGCAGTGGTTTGCCAGTACTATTTTTTTTTTTTTTTTGGTGCGGTTAGCAATTTTTGTCTGCGTATTTATTAAACAAACTATATTTTTCATAAAATTTAATGAAAACTTGCATTAGTTTAATTAAAAGTTTTAATGGACGAGTTCCAGTTGCTTCTATTCAAAAATTCTTTAATATCATGAATGAGAGAATTATCTCAGTGTATTATCCGACCGAACAGTTAAGCCAAAAAATATATTTTATCGGTTTTACTTTTATGCATTTGGAGGCATTATACCAAGTTTCGATATTGCACTGAGAGAAATATTTGCATGACATTAACCGTTTCACTACCGACGTTTTGTTAGTGTATATATTTTTATTTCTATTTCGACTTCAGATTCTTGTTAAGGGTCCCCCTCCTACCCACCAAAAACTGGGGGTTTTTTTTTTTAATTTCTTAACTCTTTTTTTTACCACTTAAACATATAAATAACCCGAAATGCTTTTTTTGGTTTTGTTTTGATTATTACATGAAGCTACGTGCCAAATTTTGTGATTTTAGCTTTGTTAGTTTAGGAGATACATCAAACGGAACTTTATTCGGAGATAAAGGATGATTAAAAAAGTAGGAGATTGTTAACAAATATCACGATTATATTGCCCTGATGAACTGTTTATGCATATGATGATTTTTTTCAATGACAAAGATATTTTAACAAAAATATTAAGTTTTACTGCATTATCATAGTTTATATATATATAGTTTTTTTAATGTGTACTTAGCGATTGAAGTTGCCGGTTTTGTGTATTTTGACCAAAAAAAAAATTTAAATTTTTTTCCGAAATAGGGGTCAAAGGTTTGGTAATTTTTCGCTTATTACTGGAAAAATATTTTCAAATTTTCTGGTGCACTTACAAAATTTAAATCGCAGGCTTTAAAAAAGTTTAATTTATTAATATTTTTTTTTTAGTTCTGTATAAAAATATTGCACTTATACAATTTTAAGTGACTTCAAAAGCGACTTTAAGCGTTTCAAGGTACACCACCTCATTTTTCATTGTATCTATCTAACTAATGGACCTCGATCTATAGTAAACATGGGGGCAAATCTAAACAACACAGTATCTAGAAGAAATTTTTTCAAATTGCGCATAATGTAGGCACAAAAAGGAACTTTTCAAGGTACACTCGTTTTAACGAACCTTTTTAAATGTGTTTTAAAAATGAAGGTTTTAGTAAAAATATAAAAAAAAAATTTCTTAAAACCATGCATTTTAAAAAAAATATGCAAATATGACACTCTCCCATTTCAGAAAAAAGTTTACTGGATTGACCTCAAACTTACTGTAAGTGTTGTCCTATAAAATGTTGGAACTTCATGCAACAACTTTTTTAGTTGTTAAAATAAATGGGCAAAATAGGCGTGGTCAAAATTTTAAAAAGTGACCATTTTTGAGGAAAAGTATGTTAATATTTTAATTTACTGTGCTTAACTGGAACATTGAAAAATTTTAAAATAAATTATTATCGATTGAATTTTCTATGGACTATCGACTGATGACAATTTTTTTGTAAAAATTTCAGAACATTGTCTGAAATTTTCTAATAAAAAACGTTATATCTCAAATCACCGAACTTTATTTTATTTTTTTATATTTTTAAACGAAAGACCGTACTTTTTCTAATCGATATGGAAATTTTCGGAGAGATGTTTTTCTTTGTTTTCGAAATATTTAAGTTTGAGTCTATGCCGCACAGTGTAGTCAATTCATTTGACGAGTGGCCAAAATAGAAGGAGGTGTCGTACGAAAGTGAAATTTGTTACACGAGTATTATTTCACACACGGCCCTAACGTAGCCGATTTTTAAAATTTTTAATTTCCATTAATATGGTACGAGAGTAAACTTAAAAATTAAAAAAACATCCGTTGTCTTTTATTTTTCAAAAAAATACTAGGCAAACATTTTAAAATGTCTCTACGTTAGGGACTTAATTTTTTAGTCCTTAAAAAAAAAAAACGGATAAAAAATCGGTCCACCCGTTAAGGCTGCACACTGGAATATATAGGGCAAATAGTTTGTTTAACAAGCCGTACCTTTTTTATTTCTGCGATGTTTTCTCCAAAATTTTCATAGCATATATCATCAAATTATTTAAATATGAAACAATAAAAATTAAAAAATAAATTAAAGTCCAAAGCTAGAAAACAACTTAAGACTCAAAAGTTATCAAAACAGAACATACGACACGAGATATCATTTTGTTTGATTTATTTTGATTTAGCTAAGTCGATGAAATGCGAAATACTCCGCCAATATAAAAGTGAGAATCTTAGTTTTTGGTCAACTTGTTGGTAAATGTTATAAGCAGTTTGGTATTGAAAATGAGCAAAATCAGTGAACGAGTTCAATAGTTATGAGTGAAAATATAAAGTTACCTCGAAATACTTTATAATTCATAGGTATTTCAATTATGACGTCATTGGATAAGTAATGACACTTTGCCATTTAAAAAATCCTGAAATAATATCGCAAATTAATTGTTTTCTGCAAAATTGGTTTAAAATTTCTTTTCACGAAGTTTTTTGCAAACTTTTTTTCATTGAAATTTTTTATCCTCGGGATAAATTTTTTTTTATTCACTGTTTTTTTTTTTTAATTATTGCATGATTGTATAAGTAATATTAATTTACCATTTAAAAACCACTGAAAAATATATTGATCTAAATATTTTAATAACATTTTTTTTAGGGGATTTCTTTTCGCCAAATATTTTTGCCTTGCGATATTTGTTTTGCCGAGTAATATAACCAATAAATATCATGTTTCACAAAAATTAAACAACAAAGTTATTTGAAATATTTTCTCATGCTTTATTTTCCAATTTTTCATGTCGTTAAACCTTTTTTAAAATTTAAAAAGTTGACAATCATCTTATTCACGTAATGCTCAGTACAATTTCCTTTTAAATAAAATGCCCACCGAAAAAAAAACTTTATAACTTTTAAATATGTAAAATAGCTAAAATACGACGATGACAAACAAAAAAAAAAAAATATATATATTCATGTATAAAATTTATGCAAAAACGCGATTAAAGTGAGAAAATTTGAATAATAAAAGAAAGTCTGAACGTGGATAAAGCCAAAGCGTTTGGGGAATGAGTATCAATATGTTAAGAAAAGAAAATGTTCTCAAGCAAATGATAATAAACAGTGGTGGACATCGAACTAACCCATCCAGCACACATAATTTTTATTAAAGTTATTTCTCAATTTAAAATCGTTTTAAACAAAAATTATATTGGTGATATATACATAATAGACCAGACATGGGCGGCGTCAATTACATTTGTGGGCATAAACGCTTCCTTAGAAAATTTTTTAAATTTGTAGTCCCAAACATGGGGATTAGTAACAACATCTGGATATTTAATTACTGGGTAATTACTCAATTACGCCCAATTACATGTAATTAGACGTAAAAAAGTAATTGGTTTCTAAATAAATACACAAATATTGGTATTATGTCCCATGTCTGGTATTGACAGAATTGAAAGATTTCCAAGGAAGCGTTTAAGCCAACAAGTATGAGCGTAGATCTGAAATTATTTATTATATGACAAATTTCACAAATAAGTGATTGTGAAATGTTATTGACGCCGCCCATGTCTGCAATAGACAATGTTGCCGATGTTTCTGTTAATTGCTACAATATGTTTACCTTGACGACCACAGGCCTGATTAAAAACGCCCAAGCGTTTTTTGCACTTATAATTGTATAGGGGAGGGTTAGTTAAACATGAAAACATTAAAGACTCTTAAAAAGAAAAAAATAGTAATAAGACAAAGAAAATTCCATGCTTCGTGTGCTACTTTGGAGTCCTCCACTGTACATAAATACACATAATAAACAAACAGACTGACGGTGAAAAAAAGGAAATGAAAGTAATCTACATGAAAATTGGGTTCAAGCACGTTTATGCGTAATAGAAAGTAGTTCGAAGATTGATGCCATATTTTGTTTTGGGTGCTGAGTCTTTCAATATCGAAATACAATATAAAATATGCGTACATATGAGGCTTTTCTAACCAACTGTCCAGCTATGGGAAAAAGTATGTCTTATCAATGTAAAATTTACAAAATTTAGATATGATACGAATGAAATATATAATGGGAAACAACTTTTAAAATTTTAACCCTCAAACCGGCCTAAGCTTTTTTGTAAAAATAAACATTATATTCTTCTTTGTCTACTTTAAGCGATATGGGTCAAAATCGGTTAAGAGCAAATATCAAAATGTAATCCATATAAATAAATTGCTTCTAACCAAGATATAACTACAGTCCAAAAATTTACCTTTTTGTGCTTTTAGTAAAGAAGATATAGCGATTTTCGATTATCGATAAACGCGAAATTGAGCCATAACGCATCTTAACTTCAACATATATTGATTAAACTTAAAGGCTTTGCTAATAATTCTTAATGTGATCTTTCTGCTAAATTTCATAAAAATCCTTCCATACGTTTTGAAGTAAAGGCGATGTCCTTTACAGGTATATTTTTGGAATCCTCTATGTCCTTATACCACAATTAAGGCTTTTTTAAGGTTTTAGTTGCAATCTTACTCTGTGGTTTTTGTGTTTCCGTTAACATAAGTATTTTTTCAAGATTTTTGAAAATTTTGTACGTTTTAAAATATTTATTTTTTGAAATTTTACGAAATTATAATTTTAACGCTTTCTCGCTTCCAAACCATGCCATACACACAAGAAATTACTCCATAAAATATTTTGTAAATTTGGTTTTCTATGGAAGTAGCTTAAATTCTTATTATAAATTACATATTTGATGGACTTATGGCCAATTTAAAATACCCCGCCTGTAGGCAGTCTTGCCGGTTAGAGGATTAATGCAAAATGAACAAAGTATTTAAACTAGTTCTGAATTAAATTTTTTTTTTTAAACTAGCTCTTACAATACTTTACTGACACATTTCCAGAATTTTTCTAACTCCATTAAATTATAATAAATAATGTATTAAAAAAAATCTAAATAGTCAACATTTAATTACGCTCATTTTTGAAAAAATTTAAAAAATTTTTTAATTTTTTTTTGTTTTTTTGTATTAGATATGAGTTAAGTTTAACATCATTACACACAGAGAAATAAAGTGCCTACCGAATTGAAAAGTGTATATTAATGGTAACAACTTATAATTTCAGTTAGTACAACGATATTTACATCAGATTTTTAAATATTTTGGGTGTTGCAACTAAAATTCAGTTGAATTATCCGAACTTTGTTGTGAAAACTAATGTTAAGTTGTGCCAACCGAATTTGAGTAGTAGTAACCGAATTTCAATTGGAAAATGTCAAAAATTTTCTCTGCGTGTATGACACACTTTTTCCTTTTGCGGGACAGTTGCCACGGAAAGTCCCATATACAAGAATTTTGCCAAAATTATTGCTAAAAGCACATTGTTCGTTTTTTTTTATTGGTCTTTATTTTTCAGTTTTTCTATAAATAAAATTACAGTGGGGTTTTATATAACAAAATTATATATTCTTTTTAGTTTAAACGAGCTTAAGATCATTTATTTATTATTTATTTATTTATTTCCAATATTTCGTCTCCACATTGGGTGACTTCTTCAGGGAACAAATATTACAATTTGAAAAACTAGTTTTAATAATAATAAAAAAATAATAAATAATAAAATAATAAAAAACTAGTTTTAATAATAATAATAATAATAAAAAAGTGAACTAGCTCGTCCTCGGGTCATAAGAAATGAAGATGATGTTGACCAAATATTACTTGAAGCTAGTACTAATAAGCCGAGGAAAAGAATATCTCTAAATAAAAGTGTGGCAGTAGTGGATAGCAGTGAAGATGATGTTGAAGCTGAGTTTCAGTCACCAGTTCGCCATTAAGCAATTTAAAGTTTTTTTTTTAAATAATAATTTCATGTTTTAATACACATTTTTTTTTTTTTTGTATGAATCAAAACAATTATTTTAAAAGTATAAACTCTTTAGAAACATTTGTAAATAATATCAATTACAATTTTTTAAATATCTATTCAATAAATTTAAGAAGCATTTCATCATTAAACAAATTTAATAAATTTAAAACTTTTATTGCAAAACTACCTAAATTACCTGATATTCTGGCAGTACAAGAGACTTGGTTTGAGGAGAAATTTTGCAAAATGTATGAAATTCCACATTACAACTCTGTGCACTGTTGCAGATTCGATGGGTATGGAGGTACGTCTGTTTACATAAGTGACAAATATCAGTACACGATACAATATTGTGAAAGCATAAATTATATAGATTTTATTCAATTAAAACTTAATAATTTAAAATTTAATGGGAAGCCGTTGCAGTTTATGTCGGTATATCGTTCGCAGAAATGCAAAATTGAGAGTTTTTTGGAAACCCTAGATAACAAAATTAACGGATTTGCTCACAACCCATCCATAATCGTTGGTGATGATAATATTGATTTGATTGGCAGTATTCAGGCAGAGGATTTAATAAATTTATATCAGACTTATAACTTCAAAAATTGTCATATGCTAATAACAAGACCAGAAAGTAACACCTGTATTGATCATGTTTTCAGTAATATTTCTGAAAATATATCAATTGACTCAGTTGAATGTAACTTAACTGATCACAATCTTATTATCTGCAGATTAAAATATGCAAAAATTAATCAAAATATTATGTTTGAGAAAGTTAAAGTTAAATGTGACTACGAACTGGTAAAGAATTGTTTGAGCAACTATCTTCAAAATACTTATAGTGGTTATGATTCTTCAGAAATGACTACTAGTTTAATTAATGCTGTAAATAATGCGATTTCGATAAGTACAACCGAAACCAGACAAAACAAATTCATTAAAGATGATATTGCACCTTGGGTGAATAAGAACTTATGGTCTCTGATGGAAGTTAAAAAGAAGCTTTTGAGGATGAGAAAGAAAAATAAGCATGATGTAACAGTTAACGATAGACTGAAGAGGATAAGCAGAGTCATAAAAAGAGCAACAAGAGGTTCTATGAATACATTTTATGAAGACCAATTAAAAAGTTTTGGAGGTGATTTAAAAAAGTGTTGGAGATTTTTAAATGATGTAACGGGACGTGCTCAAAGAAAAGTAGTGGATGTGATAGATTCAGATGGGGAACGTGTGAATGATAATAAAATAAAGGCAACTCTTTTTAATGACTATTATATTAACATTGTCAACTCATTAAGGGATAGTATTGAAAAGTATCCTGAAGATAATTGTAACTCTTTAAGAACACTGATTCAGCATAATAACCGATTTTCTTTAAAGGATGTGACATCAAATGATGTAGAGAACATTATAGGAAGTTTGAAAAGATCAAAAAGCTCAGGCCATGATAATATTTCCTCTGAATTACTTCTTTTTTGCTCTCAAACTTTATCTAATTCCCTTGCAAGCATTTTTAACTCTATGAAACGCTGTGCTATATACCCAGATGTACTAAAATTAAGCAAAATAATTCCTATACCGAAATCTCCACATTCAAATACAGTTGAAACACATAGGCCAATATCATTGTTATCTACAATAGATAAAGTATTTGAAAAGATAATTCATTCCCAGCTTCTAGAATATCTTCAAGATGAATCTTTACTGTACAAAAATCAGTTTGGCTATATGAAAGGCACTGGAACGGATGAAGCGGTTGTTGATGTTGTAAATACAATCTGCGAAGGTCTGGATGACGGTTTTTATGGCGTTGCTGGTATTTTCTATGATTTTAGCAAAGCTTTTGACCTTGTTGACCACACGATATTGATTGAAAAGCTAAAATATTACGGTGTTTCAGGTAATGAGTTGAAATTGATTAAAAGTTTTTTAACAAATAGGAAGCAATATGTCGAAATTGGAGGTGATAAAAGTTTGGTAGCTGATGTAAATTGTGGAGTTCCACAGGGCAGTGTTTTAGGGCCTCTCCTTTTTATGATATATCTGAATGATATAAATAATCTTGGCCTCTTTGGTAAAATCGTGATGTTTGCCGATGATATTTCTATATTTTATCCTTATAAATATGATCTTGTTCTTAAAACTAACATGGAGAGAGATTCTTGCCTAATTTTTGAATTTGCGAGGTTAAATCGCTTGGTTTTGAATGCAAATAAAACCAAATTGGTACGTTTTCGACCGCACTCAAACTTTGTAAATAATGATTTTAGCATTTTCGTAGATGGTCAATCAGTCAAAGAGGAACATGAAATCAAATACTTGGGTATAATGCTAAAGAGCAGCTTGGCATGGGATGCACATATTAAATATTTGAAATCTAAAATTGCCTCAGCATCTGGAATTCTGTTTAAGTTAAAAAGGAAATTAAGCACAAAGACGAAAATGTTGATATATCAAGCTACTATACACAGCCGCTTAGAGTACCTTGCGATAATTTATGCATGGAAAAAGAGCAACGAATTGAAATCGCTGCAAACAATGCAAAATAAAGCTCTTAAATGTATATTTAATCTTAATCTTAGACACAATACTGTATCTTTGTATAAACAATATTGCAAAACTATTTTGCCAATTAATGGTTTATATCAAAAACAACTTTTGTATTATGTTTACAAATCAGTTAATAACATAGGTTACAGAACTGTTAAATTAGAAAATCATCAAACTCGATTTAATACAAGAAATGCAGCAAATCTCAGAACTACAAGGTGCAGATTGGAGACTACCAAGCAGAGAATAGAATATGCAGGAAGTTTACTTTTTAACGGTATTCCCAATAACATAACAAGTTGTAGTCGGTTATCAATTTTTAAAAAACGTATAAATGACTTTCTATTAGAAAATATTGAAATGCTTCTTGAATAAAACTTTATATTTTTTAAATTACATAAATTACATATATTATACTTATTAAAATGCTTATATACTTTTTTTTAAAATAATATTCCAATTGAATAATTAATTTTTGCCAACTAGTCTCAAAAGCCATTACTGGCGCGAGACAAATAAATTTTGTATTGTACTTTAATAATGTAAATAATAAATAAACAATTAAAAAAAAAAAAAAAAAAAAAAAAAAAATTAAAAACTTATATACATATAATAAATTTGTGGCGACCAGCCACTCAACAAAATTGAAATATTTATAAATTCAAATTATCAAATAAACTTTGTAAACCCCTTGGAAAATATCACAACAACATTTACAAATCTACTCTGATTTAAATATCAACTTTCAGCTGCTGGCCATACATACAAAATAGTAAATCCTATTTTCACTAGCACTTGCTTCAAATTAACAACAACTAAAATGTTTTCCAATAAACTCCATAACTGGACTCCAACAAATTCTTCCTGATTAATCGTTATGCCTAATGTCATCACTGGAAGGGGAGTAATATGGCGACCAGCCACTCAACAAAATTGATATATTTATAAAGTCAAATTATCAAATAAACTCTGAATTTTGTATTAATTTTAAGTTTCAAAATTTTTTAATTAAATTATAAGTCGTTTACAAACTTTTAAATATAGAAGACTTTATTTCGTAGTCTCTATAATTTTTTTAAAAAAGGCGGGAAATCAAAAAAAAAATATCAAAATATTTTTTTGTTTTCAATATATTTTTTTGATTTCCCGCCTTTTTAAAAAAAATTATTATATGTATATAAGTTTTTAATTATTAAAACTAGTTTTTCAAATTGTAATATTTGTTCCCTGAAGAAGTCACCCAATGTGGAGACGAAATATTGGAAATAAATAATTAATAAATAAATGATCTTAAGATCGTTTAAACTAAAAAGATTAAAATAAAAGAAGATCAAAGAAAACTTAACATTTTTACAAAATTATATAAATATCGGGCTTCTAAATCTTGAGATTGATGTTCGATAAAATTTTGAGTTGCATTTAAAATCAATTTTTTTTTTTTTTTTTTTTTTTTTTGAAACTTTCTTTATTCATAAAATATCTTTACAATAGTTTGTGCCTCAGCGTCCTTTGGACATTATTGAGGCGAGTTGGCACAAAATTATTTACTTACAAGCATTTATGTTTGAAGCCCTTCATCTTTCACCACCTTTCATCTCTCCACTATCCCCTTTCCAAAGAAAGCAACACATTAATTAATAGGAAGAATTTCCTGAGTGTTGCTTCTCTTTTTAAAACAAAAAGAAAAAAAATATATAAAAAAGTTAATTAAGAAAAAAAAAAAACCATTAATAAAAATTAAATATTTAAAATTAAATAACAAAATTTAAATGTATATCGAATATAATAATTCAAATGAGACCAATACAGTATATAAGATTTTCACAAAAGAAGCATTTCTAAATTTTGCAATAAATGTTCTTTTAATTTATTTTTAAAGATTGAGATTCTTTCGATATTTTTTAAATGTTGAGGAAGGTTATTATACTCTAAACTACCCATATGCTCCACACGCTCCTTAGTAGTTTTTAACCTACACCAAGCTATTCGTAGATTCATATTATTTCTGGTGTTAAATGCAGTTTGATTTCTGGAGAAAGTTATCGTGTGGTGCCCAATATTATGCAATGATTTAAAAACATGTAGCAAAAGTTGCATTTTATATAACCCATAAATTGGCAGAACCGTAACAGCAACATCTTTATATAGGCTCAATATTGAATATAGTAATGGCAAATTATAAACTGTTTTCAAAGCTTTATTCTGGACCCTTTGTAATGCTTTAAGTTCATTACTCTTTTTGTAACCATAAATTATTGGAGTGACTATGTATTAGCGCTTGGTAGATAATCAATTTTGTTTTTGCGTCAAATTTGTTCTTAAATTTATACATTAATCCAATAACTGAGGTAATTTTCGATTTCAGATGTTGTATATGCATATCCCATGATAAGTTATTCTGTATGTATACACCAAGATATTTCGTTGAACTGCTTTCACAAACTTCTTTTCCGTAGTAGTATTTTAGTTTTGTCAGCATTTAAAATGAGTTTGTTTAACCTCAAAAACTCTGTCATAAACGATGCATCACGTTCCATATGAGCTTTTAGAGCTATTTCATGTTTATATGGATAAATTAAACAAATATCATCAGCATACAAAAATAAATTTCCAAATAAACCAAGATTCATTATATCATTAAGATAAACAGTAAATAAAAGTGGACCTAACACACTTCCTTGCGGAACACCATATTCGACCAATCCAACACGACTTTTGCAGTTATTTACTTCGACAAATTGCTTTCGACCTGTAAGGTAGTTTCTTAATAAAAGTAATGCTCCTGAGCCAACACCATAGTACTGCAGTTTTTGTTGAAGTATTTCATGATCCACAAGATCAAATGCCTGTGAGAAATCATAAAATACCCCAGCCACACCTCTAAAACCTTTATCTAATCCTTGACAAATGTTATTTATAACGTTTACCTCTGCTTCTTCAGTACCACAACCCTTCTTGAAACCATACTGACATCTGTATAATAAATTGTTTTCATCTAAATACGACGACAATTGTTTATGTAAAATTTTCTCAAAAATTTTATCTACCAAAGGGAGTAAAGCGATCGGTCGAAACTTATCTATTTGATTAGCGTGAGTTTCTTTTGGTATAGTAATTACTTTAGCAATTTTTAAATCAGTTGGATATACATACTGAAGTATCAATCATACTATTAAAAATATTCGAAAAATAGGGGGAAATTACATATTTGCATTCAAACAACATTTTCGGTGAAATTCCATCATAACCAAAGCTTTTAGATAAGTCCAGATTTGAAATAATTTCCAAAACTTCCAGTTCAGTAGTATACGAAAATTTAAATCTAAGTTGGTATTGATTTAAAGTTCTAAGTCCATTGCATGAATCGCTAGACGTATAATAATTTTTGCTGCTTCAAATTTTTTGGTATTTGCAAAAAATATTGATTAAACATATCACTTTTTATTCGATCATCTATAATAAATTCACCATCAAAGTTTTTGACATTTATTTCATTTTTTATGTTTCTACCAAGCGTTTTGTTTAAAAATTTCCAACACTTTTTTGGTTCCTGTTGAATGTTACTTAGATTGTTGAACAAGTAATTGTTCATTGATTCTCTGCAAGCTTTTCTGATAACACTACTTAATCTTTTAAGCCTTCTTCCTAAATCATCACATTTCCGCTTTTTCCTCAGTTTTAAAAGATTTTTTTTATCCGTTATTAAAGCTGGTAAATTTGTATTTATCCACGGTGTGATTTTATTTTTAATCAAAATGTTATTACGCTTTTCCACTGTAGAGCTCAGTACTGCATTTGATATATGACCCATAATTGCCGAAACATCTGTACAGACATTACCAGTAACTTCAAATGTTTGCAGGGAATTACTTAGCTTTTCTTTCGCAAGTGCATAGTTACAAATTTTGCTAACTGATTCAATATATTCTGAATTACTAGCTTGGCTTTTAAGCTTACACACTGATAGAATTTTCCTTCATAGTATTAATGAAACGATTTCATTAAAATCGATTCATTGGTTTAATGAAAAATTTCATTAACTGAATGAAAAATCATTAATATTGGTATTTTTTTCATTAACATTTTTTATGATTTTTTCATAATTTCATAAAAAAAATTCATTAAATCAATGAAAAATTTTCAAATTTTTTTCAATAAAAATTTTGACTTGTAATAAAAAAAAAATTTTTTTTGTACTATCATTTTGAAATAAAAAAAAACTGAAAAATTTCTTTTAAACAGAATTAACCAAAACTTTGATATAAATAATTTTTTTTACTAAATTTGCCTAGAGCTAACAGTTTTTGACAAATTTGAATAGTTGGTCACTAAATTCCAGGGAACAGATTCTCCAAGAAAAACGATATAGTTTTGTTAAAAACGAGACCTAAATTGTTATCGTTTTGACGATGTTACACAAAAACGTTACGCTAAACGATAATACATTTTTGTTGTTAACAACATTGTTAACAATATTTAACACAAGTGGACTATAATCGTCGATCGTTCTACAGATTTCCAAGCCAGATCGATTAAAAATTACATATTTTGTACCGACATATAAGAAAATATGTCATCTTTTAATACAAATTATAAAAAATGTAAAGAAAGATTGAACAATTTTGTAAAAATAAAACAATAAAAACAGAAATAAATTAAAATTGGTTTAAATATTTCTTTTTTATGGGTAAAAATATTTTATTTTCAAAATCTATAATTTGTATGCTAAAATAGTCATAAAAAGTGCAAATTATTAAATATCAACGAAAATATTTCATACAAACTATGAATTTTATTCATTAAACACATGAAACTTTTATTACGATTAGGCTAGGATTAATGAAAAAAATTTCATATACTTTATGAAATTTTCATTGGGTCAATGAAAACATTCATTCAAATTGATTTAATGAAACACCTTTCATTGACTCAATGAAAAGTTTATTTGGGGACTTTTTTATGAAAAAATTCATTGGAGTAATGACGGAATTCATTAATACTAAGCACAAATTTCTATTAGTGTGCAGGATATAAAATTGTGATCCGTTATAGAACACTCAATAGTATCAATAAATGTATCTTCTGTTATATTACTATAGACGTTATCTATAGATGTACCTGACGCAGGACGTGTTACTAAAGTATGACATTTTTGTAATTGAAACCAGATAACAAATTTATTATGTTTGTAGATAATGTTGTTTGTAAAAGGTCGACATTTGAATCACCAACAACGATATTAGGAAACCGGCCATTTTTAGCAAGTAAACATTCAATAAAACTCAGAAATTTTGTTAAATCACACTTTTGTGATCTATAAAATGATGTAAGTTTAAGACATTTTCCATTAATCTTGTAATTTTCAATCGATATTGTTATTGACTCCACAAATTCCTTACTTTCACATACCTCAACGTTATATTGATAATCATTGTGAATGTAAATAGAAGTTCCACCATAATTATCACTTCTACAACAGTGAACTACATTGTATCCCGGTATATTGTAAATTTGAACTAAGTTAGCACAAAACCATGTCTCTTGTACTGCTATGACACTGGGTAGGTTAGAAAATTTAGCAATTATCATTTTAAATTTATTAAATTTTTCAATAGATGAAATGCTTCTAATGTTTACACTGAGAATATTAAATATTGGAAAATTTACTGTATTAAAATAATCACTAAATGATTCAAGGTTAACAAAATGTTGATTTTTATACTTATTTTACTAAGCAGGTGACAAAAACGAAGCACGGTCCTCATCTTCGTTATCATCATCATCTATATTTTGCATTAGTACTGTCGGCTGCATATTTGATCTACGTTTTGCTGTCTTTTTTGTTGTAGCATCTACAAGTAACTCATCCACTTCCTCTTCAGTTTTGATTAACTTATGTTTTGATGTTTCGCTTTTCTTCGTAAAAACTTTACCATTATATGTGTACACTGACTGGTAACCCACTTTCTTTAAAGCCTTGGCGTGTTTAAAAATGTTAAGGGATTCTTTGCTTAAATAACAAAGTGCAACACGAAAAAAAATAACCATATACGGACACCACTACGTGATAAAAGACTAAAAAAAAAAGACCCGTGTCTTCCAATTTTTCCGAATGTCATCTTCTTTTTTGTTTATGGGCTGCCAAAGATTTGGGGCCTCGGTATCATTTTCGCAAAAAAGTGATAATTTTCTCAGGCTCATATCTTGCAAACCGTTCAGAAATTTGTTTATTGAGATCTAAGGTAAATTTTTGTAGTTGATTGTTTCCTTGAATTTTGAACGGTTTGCTACCTATGGATCTAAACACGGGAAAAAAGGTAAACAAATCGAATTTTTTTTAAGTTTTTTGCGATTTTGATCTGGAAGGTGAAGTTTTTTTGATTTTATATGTTCGCAATTTTTGTTCTTTATGACAAGAGCTACAACTTTGCCATAGAGAGTAAATCGAAATTCTGAACGGTTTGCAAGATATGAGCCTGAGAAAATTATCACTTTTTTGCGAAAATGATACCGAGGCCCCAAATCTTTGGCGGCCCATAAACAAAAGAGGAGATGACTTTGGGAAAAATTGGGAGACACGGGTCTTTTTTTTTAGTCTTTTATCACGTAGTGGTGTCAGTATATGGTTATTTTGCCATGACTTAAAAAATTACACACAGTGTAATCATTAATATATATTTCCTTTGTATCTTTATTTTCTTTGAGTTTAGGTTTTGCTGACATTAACTTGTCTTTAGATTTTTTCGATTCAAATTTAACCACCATAGTACGCTTTTTATTTTTATCATCTTTCTGTTTGAGAAAATAAGCTGTATCTACTTCACTTTCTGCAAGATTTACATCAATATCATTTGAAATGGCCAATAATTTATCTACTGCAGTTGACTGGTCATTTACTATAACACCACTAATTAGACAATCTTTCTTTACTCTTTCATCATTCAACAACTTTACAGAATCTTTTAATATTTTTACTTCGTTTTTCAAAGCACGATTTTCTCTTTGCACATTATCTATTTTCTTTTTATTTTCAGCCACCCCTCGTAGAATCTCATCATATTGTTTTGACATAAAAGTCATTGTGTCTTGCAATGCAGACAGCTGATCATACCTATTGAGATGACTAAATCATTTAAATTTCTCGGTATGACAATAAGGAATACTTTAACTTTGAACGATCATTATCAGCGTGTAACAAGAGAATCGGCATCAGCGGTTAATCTTTTGAAGAAGTTAACTAGTATTAAGGCAGGTCTTAGGCTTAACGTTGCTTTAAACTTTTATAGAAGCTTTATAAGGGGGAAAATTGAATATGCGCGATCTGTGACGGCTCATGCTCCGCAGTATATTGACAACAGAATTAGAACTTTTCAGAATACAAATCTTCGACGATGCCTTGGTTTGAACCCTTGGACTCCGGTACAGGTGATTTACGTCTTGGCAAATGAACTTCCACCACATTTAAGATCAGTTTTTCTGGCTGCCAAGGAGTTGTTGAAGGTGATCCTATTTAATGGGGACCTATTTCATGATATTACAACCGCTCCGGCTCTTAACAACAGTTACTCGTATGTTTATCACAAACTTAGTCATATTTTTGACAAAGTGTTTCCTCTTGATTTACATAGTCAGTCTACTAAAATAAAGGTTATCAACGATCCTCCTTTCAATAAGAGAACTGGAACTCCTCTAGAATTTATTCGGTCCTACTTTATTTCTTCCCTAGAAGATTATAAACAGAATGGTTTCGTTCCGTTTGCTACTGATGCTTCAATTTCTGATACAGCAACTGGCTGTGCTGTTTTTCATATCAACAGTGATCGTTTCTACTTATTTAAATTTTCACATCGTTTTTCCTCTTTGACTGGTGAACTTTTGGCCATTAGAAGGGCCATTGATGTAGCTTCTGATAATAATATTACTCGAATGGTAATATATACTGACAGTCGTAATGCAGGCATTGTTTTACGTAATCCTAGGTCTCTGAATTATTTAGTTCATGATATTCATAGAGCTGTTGATGGTTCATGTATTACCGATCTTCATATTGTTTGGGTTCCCTCACATGTAGGTGTTTTCTTTAATGAGAAAGTTGACTATATGGCAAAGCAGGCTGCTTGTATTGGAACTCCGTCTGTTGTTGCTTTTACGTATGATGAAGCTGTGAGGTCGATTAAAGCCTCCCTGAGACATGAATGGAACACATACTACATTGATCAGTCCCGACTCACGGGAGCTTTCTTTTTCTCATTATTTCCTGATATACCGAATGCACCATGGTTTGTGCGGTCTGATATGGTTCCAAGGGATATTAAGATTGTTAATCGACTTTTATCTGGGCATACCTATGATGGTGTATATCTTCACAGAATTGGGAAAAGGACTTCTTTTGATTGTCCTTTTTGTGGTCTGGTGGACAACTCTGAACATGTTATTTTTCACTGTTCTAAGTATGACGTGATCCGTCAAAGACACAAGTTTTTTGAAGATTTTTCAAATCTCTTTGATTTATTACATTCACTTGATATGAACAATTTTATCAAGTTGGCAAAATTTATTGAGGAGGCCAACATTTCAGATTTATTTTAATGATACTACAACGCGCTTTATTTTAGTGATTTATGACAGAAGTAGGCATTTTTTAATGCCCATCATATTGCAAATTGTGCACATAGAATATTTCATCGTTCAATGAAAAACTTTATTGGTGAAGCTAATTTATCTGCAGCTAATAAATCTGCAGTTCTATTACGTATTTAGTATAACTATACTGTGTGGATTACCCTGGCTCTTTGGTTACACACCTCGCCATTGATTTCGAGAATTATAATAATAATAATTTAATTGTTTTTTTATTTCACACAATTCTGCTGTTGTTGTTGTTGCATTTATTACACAAATACTCTTCACTATCATTATTTATCAAATATTAAAATTGACGTTTATTAAGTTTTGTACACAATGCATGATAGGTTATGGCGCACTTAACACATTCACGCGTAAGGGTTGCCAACTCTATTCTTGATTTATGCTTAAACAAATTTACAAATTTGGTATTGAATATTAACAAATTCAATTTTTTTCTTAAACTAAAAGAGTGATTGATGTTCACTAAGGGTACGTATTAAAGTCTTGGATCTTGTTTTCGTTTTAGATATTTTCTTAACGAAATCATGTAAAGTGAGAAATTTTAACTTTAAATAGATGCATAGAGAATATTATCGCACCTTTTAAAACGTGTACTATATTAAATTAAAGAGCATAGTTTATGCTGTTTAAATGTTGCAAAAAAGTTGCGGTATTATTTAAAATTTTTTACTGTTTTATAAAAAGTTTATCAAACAATTTAAATTTCCTCAAAAAAAAAAGTGTTTTGCAAATATTTCTTTAACTAATTCGTCATCTGCGTCCAAAAGTCTTTTACAATTGATAGGTCACAACAATAAGCCATCAAATTTTTCTGATTTTGTTGAACTGTGTATTTAGTAAATGTTTTTGCTGATTTTAGTAGATTATTTTGTTACCTTCAATTAACTAAATTTAGCTCAAATATAACTAAATATTTGTAAATTCAATAGATTTATTTTTGCTATTCTTATATTACTAATGTTTAGTAAAAAAAATCTGTCAATTTTAGCAGTATTTTCTGCAAGGTTATTTTTAACTAATTTTTAGTAGCTTTTTTTTGCTATTTTCCTATGAGTGCAGCATAGGTGATTTTTTAGAAACTATCTTTTTGGCAACACTGTTTTTGGCAGCTCAGCTGGTTTCGAGTAAAATGTTACTGTTAAACATGTTCAGTTTGGTCTATAATTTAACCATGAATCGACTTACAAACGAACCATGTTTGCAGATTATTAAATTTAATTATCAAATACATGCTCGGTTAAAACAGTACATCGGGCACTTCTTTCAATATATGGTCAGTTTGGGCGACCTTCTATAGCGGGTATTTGGAATCTTGTGACTAAATATCGCACCAAATTTACATTATTGGACATTAAACCACCAACACGCATATGTAGAGTGCGGACAGAGAAAAATATCTTAGCTGTATCTGCTAGTGTTGCAGATGACCGTGAATTATTTATTCGGCGCCGTTCGCAGCAATTGGGGGTCTGTACGTTGAAAATTTTCCGGAATGAATTGGGTGTAAAACCTTTTAAAATACAGCTGGTGCAAGAATTGAAGCCACACGACGTACCACACCGCCTAACTTTTGGTGAATGGGCGCTGGTAAAGTTGGATGAAGATCCACGGTTGATGCACTGGAAGCCAATAGTGAAGAATTTTTTCGTGAGATACCGGCAGATATGTTGGAGAGAGTATGCCAAAATTGGACCCAGCGTATGAACCATTTGAGGCGTCGCCGCTGTAAACATTTACATGAAATCATCTTTAAACATTGAATTATATAGATCGTTCTATCGGCTCAAATAAAGATTTGATACATTTTTTCAAACGTTATATGTTTTTTTTTAAATGAAATCCGAAATCTCTTAAAAAATCATCATTTAGTTTAAATAAAGTAAAACTATTTTCTTCGGGACAGTAAAATTTCTAAAATAAAAATATTTTTCCTTGCCAACTAAGCTCTTTAAATAAAGTGATATAATGATTTAGGGCAATTTAATAACTCGTTTTATGATTTAATTCGCGAAGAATAAATTAAAAGAACCATTTTTGGTTGAAATTATTTGTTAAAATTAATAATTAAAATTTACTCTTTTCAATAAAAATCAATTTTGTGAATCCATTCGTTGAAAATCGAATCAGATTTTAAAATGCAATCGTGTTTTTAATGGTCTTTCTATATTACTTATCTCTGGATTCAGTTCTCCAAAATTCAGATATAATTATCCACAAAAAAAAAGTCGTGCTGAAAATAAATTTTTTAAATATATTATTTGTCTTCAATACACATTTTAAAAATTAAAAAAAGTCCAAAAATCAGTACACACAAAAAAAAAAAAAAAACAGTACTTTTGAGTACTGTTTTAGGAGATATGCATAAAACAGTACTTTTTATAAAAAACAGTACATGTACTGCAAAAATCAGTACGTCTGGCAACCCCAAATGCACATCAAATCTTTAGGTGAAGACTTTCCAACGTGAAATTTGGCATGTCTATCGTTTCTCTCAATTCAAAAGACCTTGCGAAATAAGAAGTCAGTGGGGTTATTATGTAATTCGATTCGAACAAATTTGTTCGAATTCGAAAATTTTAAAACTCTTGTAAGATGATATCTGTACTTAAAAGTCAAACTTTTTTTTCCTTTCTGCATTTACTGAATCATTGTCTGCACGTTTTCAAAATGTTTAGCCTTAAACAGTACATTTTATTAATTTATTTTCAATTTGGTAATTCTGTTCGAAATCCCCCTGTTTCAACAGGTGTCGAACATTTTTTAAATTACTCATATACTCTCATCTCTATCTCTCATATACTCTATCTCTAAGTGTAAAAACCCCTTGGGTTATAGAAGTATTGTTTTTTTTTCAAAGCATACTTTTAGGGGTATTATGTGTTTTTGCAGTTTTGCCTGTCTTTAATCCACAGTATACTTTTGGGGGTATAATAGTATTTTTTGTTTCATTTAAAATAAAGTAAAATACAACTAAATGTATATTCGTATAACATTAGAATAAATTGCAATGGTAAAAAAACCATTTTTAAAATTGCAATGTCAAAAATCTATTTTATAATTATTTGTTTTCTTCTTCTTTTTCTCTCCATTTTTTCTACTTTAGCTTTAAAAACTTCACCCGCTATACATGAACAATGCAAACAATTGGAACGCGCCAAAACCAGTGACTTATTAAAAGCCAAAATTCAACAAAGGCCGAATCGTGAAGATTTAGAAAGACGCCATATATTAGAAGAAGATGAATGTCATATTGATCCTAGTTTGGCGGAAAAACAGCGTATGCTTAAAAAGGCTCGTTTAGCCGACCAACTCAATTCACAAATACAACATCGTCCAGGACCATTGGAATTAATTAAAAAAAATATATTACATACCGAAAAACCCATCGAGAAAATTGTTAAGGAGGGTTTAGTAACCTTTAAAGCAACAAGTGAGGGTTTATTGACTAGGCCACAACATCCTAATAGTTATATAACCTATGAGGAAGATTCACAATCATCAGAAAGTGATACTAGACAAACGCCTCCTAGACTAGAGGGTCAGGATATTGTGTCGCAAGCTAATCAAGTAGTTAATCAAACTTCCTGTGTCGCGACAAAATGTGCCGATGTTTTACAGGCTGCTGCAGCCTCGGCAGGAATAGTTACCGTTGCTTTAACTATACCAACTAGTGGTGGTCATCTTATGGTTACTTCTTCTCCCTCAGTGGCTACTAATAAGTTGTCTACGGTTAAGTCAAATTATATACCACCACCTCCACCTCCTCCCTTGCCGAATAATAATAATAATTTAAATTTATCTTCGGGCTCAATTAAAGTAAAACAGGAAACTTCTAATTTATATGAAGAACTTTGTCAATCTGTAACTGGTACTGGGGCGGCTCATTATTTACCTTTAGTACAATCTCCTGTATCATTTGCTTCTTCCACTTCTACTTTAAGTCCTCTATCGTCAATAGCTTCTCCTCCTCAAAGTTTAACACCTCGACCAGTTATACAATCTCCCGCTTTGCAAATAGCTAAATCTGATGCTCCTGGGAAAGATAAAAATCGTAAAAAATCTAAAACAAAACCTGTCTCTAAGGCAAGAACTATAAAATTCCATGAATATAAAGGACCACCAAGTGCGGCTCATAAAATGACTACTGAATCCTGTGCCACCACCACCGAGGAGACTTCATACCAATTAATGTTGGAGCAACAAAATTGTTTACTCAAGTTCTTAGAGACTTTAAATAAAAATCAATCTATTTTACCGGCTACAAGTGCAGCTACTACTACACCCACCTCAAGTGTGGTGAGTACTGGAGGAAAAACTGGAAGTAATGCTATAAATACCGTTACTACGGTTAATTCCAATTTAACTACAGCAATGGCTTTAAGTACTCCTAATAATGGAGGAGGAGTACAACAGCAGCAATCGGTGGAGGGAGGCATAATTAATCAATCCACTATAAGTAATCCAATACAAATGGCTCCTAGGCCTCCTCCCCTGCCTTCACCAGCTTTATCTGTTTCCTCCTCTATACCTCCTAGTCCCGCTACAAGTTATGCTGAATCTACTACTTCTTCGATAAACGATATGGGTAGATTAGAAAAAATGAAGGTATCCGATTTAAAACTGCATTTGAAAAAACGTAATTTACCCGTTTCTGGACCAAAACCACAACTTATCGAACGTTTAAGACCTTATATGCCCTTAGAATCCACGGATTCAGGAAATTTGACCTTAATAACCAACAGCAACACTAATGAGCTGACTGCTCATAATGTAGAAGCTATGGATCAGTCCGAGGCGAATGCCCCTAGACCATGCGTACCACAAACTCCAGGAGAAAGACCACAGACTACTCAACATGTGGAAGTAGAACATATGGATGTAGTACAACAGGTGGACTCACCCAGTCCCATGTCTCTACAAACCGTTCAACAACCCCAACCACAATCCGCCACCATTATTTTAACGAATGAGGAATTGTTGAGGGAACAACAACGAAAAATTGATGAATTGCAAAGACAGTTACAAAGATCCCAACAGGAATTATTGGAAATACGTCAAAAACAACAACAACCAGTACAAGTACAATTACCATTACAACAACATGTTGCAACAGGAAATCTAAAGACAACAAACTATCCCCAACAACAATGTGTAACGCCCCAAATGGTTAATACCATGCCGGCCACACAACAGATTACTTTAATAGCTACCACTACTACTCAGCCAGGGAATAATTCGGGACAACCACAAACTTTAACGATACTGCAACAACAGCCAGCTCATCTGAAGGAGTCGATAATTCCGGCTAAAGTTACTCTCAAAACTGGAACACAACCCAATGTTAAATCCATAGTAATGCCGGTACCCATAGTAAATAATAAGAAATTATTGGCAAATAATACAATAACCACTACGACACCAGTGATGACCCAAAAAATGCAGGTTAAACAACAATTGGAAGCTAAAATACAAAAACAAAAACAAGCCGCAGCAGCAGCAGCCCAAGCCCAAGCACAAGCTCAAGCCCAGGCTCAAGCCCAGGCTCAAGCACAAGCCCAAGCTCAAGTTTTAGCTCAAATACAAGCTCAGTCTATAGCACAGGCTCAGGCCCAAGCCCAGCTTAGATTACTCACACAAAAGACACAAACTGTACTCATTCCAACCGGACCTACCATTACCACTACTACCACCAGTAACAGCAGTAGCTTAGGCCAACAAAAACCACTAAAATTGGAAGAAAAATTAGCTACAAATAAATATAAGAATGCTACCATAAAAACGGGACCCAACACTACAACAACGGCCACTATAGTAACCAATCATTTGCCTCTAACTAAAACTCATAATAATTTGGGTTTAGTATGGAATGAGGGCAATCAAACTATATTCCTAGTAGGTCTAAATGATCAACATATGACGGCACATACTATAGGCAATATAAGTTTGGCCAATGCAACACCAGCCACTAAAAAGTTGTTGAATGGACATCAAAGAACAAATTCTTTACCATCTATCGTATTTCCCATAGCAACGACTATGCAACAACAGGGAATGGAAACGAAACCATTAATACAACAACAACAAATACATAAATTAAAAATACAACAACCACATCAGCAACATCACCAACAACATCCGCCACAACATCCTCCACAACAACATATAATACATTTAGATATAAAACCACATCACTTACAGCCACCACCACCTCCGCCACCGCCACCACAATATGAGGAAGCCACAAAACAATTGAAAGCTAAACAATTGGCCAATAATGCTATGCAACAAAGTAATGGTACTACGAACAACAATGTTCCTACCAACAACAGTGGTCCTTTAAACCTTCAAAATAACAACAACAATAATTCCATAATGTTGTCTAACAATACACCATGTAATATAAATCTTATAAATCCTTTAATAAAAATAAAAGAAGAACCTATAACAACAACCTCACCTATTACAATACAATCGTGTTCTACGAACACCTTAAGCAACACCATCACAAACATGGAACAAAAACCCTTAAAATGTTCTATAAAATCAGAAAAATTAAACGATGTCTTAGATATATTAATTAAACAAGGAGATTTACCACAATCTGCCATAGAACCCATAACACCAGTAAATACGCCTACAGAATCAAATATTTTAATGAATGACATAAATGATCTATATCCTCAGATAACGACGGATACGAAAAACCTTATTAAACAGGAAAATAATATGGAAAATAAAGAATTACTACAACAAACAACACAAAATCTTATAAATTCCATGGATATGGAGTGTTCAGGCAACACTATGCAACTGAACACCAACAACAACAACATCTCTAACAACACGTTATATGATTATTATAAAAATTCCAATGATACAATACAAAATACAACAACACCATTGAATTCGAATAATAATTTTATAGAAAATATAGAAATGGCTTCACCATTACAACCAGAATGTCATATAGATAAGCAGAGAATAAACCAATCTTTGGATATATTTTTAGAACGTCACCATCAACAGCAGCAACATCAAAATTCTCCTTTGCAACAACAACAAACATCTCCTACTCACCATGATATGTTAAGTAAACCATGTTTAGAAAACACTTCCAGACTCTGTACTACAACATTGCATTCCTCGAATAGCAACGAGGAAGCTAAATTAAATCATTTTGATGAATTTGAATTATTAGAATTAATGTCACAACAATTAGAAATGGATATACAAGAAGATAATAATAATTATCAACAAGCTCACCACCAAACTCACCATCATAATCCTTCACAAGATCCAAATCATAATAATGAAAAAATTCAAAATTTATCACAGCATTCCAATGAAAATAAATTTCATCAAATAAATGGTTTGAGAAGAGATATGAATCCTAGTTTACAGGCCTCTATTAATGATATAATGCAAGGATCACACTGTACACAACATAATTCCAATTCAAATTCACCTCACCATGCTTCAACAAATAATCATGGCCATATATTAGATGATTTTGATACCGATTCATTTGTTCATGAGTTTACTCAACAACATCACTCACCCTCTAACAACAATCACAACAACCTCAACAACAACAACAATAATTCTTCTTCAGCCACTCCCATGGATGTTTGTGATGATTTTGATAATCCTTTAAGTGATTTTAATTTTTCTTCTTTATCACCGGACTCAAATATCAATACACCACCACATCCTTTTGGTCTATCATCGTCAACATCATCCAATTCTACACAAAATACCGCCTTATCGTCTACATCATCAGCCGGAAATTCTTCTTGTGGTTTGCCATTCTCATCGTCATCATCATCTTCGACATTAACTCCTTGTGCTTTAGCATCTTCATCATCGGTCTCAACATCATCAAATATGCCCACAAATTTTCATCATAATCATCATCATCATGAGAATGAACACATGTCGATTTGTAATTCAAATAGCTTGGGTGGCAATGGTGGTGTTGGTGATAATTCCAGTGCTAATGATACATTTGGTTCTGCCTCTACGGATATATTTGATTTATTTAATATCGATGATTATAAAATGTCTTGGGGTGAAGGCGACTTTGCTGTTTAAATATATGGTTTTGAAAAAAGGTATTTTTGAAAGATTTTTATTGAACAATTTTTATGAAATTGCATAAAAAATTTGGGTTTCCAAAATTTTGTTTGAATTTACAAAATTTTTAACTGATTTTCGGTTATATGGGCAAAGCTATTTCGTTAAAGTTAAGACCAGTCGATTATATTATCTAGAGAAGATTTTGGGCAAACTAATAAATTTTTTTTTACTAAATTGTTTGCTTTCATATTCTCCGTCCCACTGTGCAGGAGAGAATATATAATTTTGTCATTCCGAGTTTAACTTATCGAAAAAAATTCTGGGATCCAAAAACCAAGTCAGTATAGCGATGTACTGAGTATAGCGATGCCTGTGGAAATGCTAGATAGTCCGCCAGTATTTAAGCAGGGTTTCTAGTTTTTGCTCAAATTGTTTGCTAATATTAGAATCAGTTTGGTATTAAAAAATATCAAAATCCGTTGACGTGTTTAGAAGTTGTGACTGAAATGTAAAGTTCATAGTTGTGTGTTTCGTGAACGAATTAGTTCAATTGAAAGAATCACTCAATTGAACGATATGAATCGTTCACCAATATTCGATCTTTTTGTTCAATCGTTCATTTCGTTATTTTTATGCATAGAACAAATCTATCTCAATTCAATCAAATTGTTTGGAAATACAATTTTTTTTTAACAAATTGTAATAATATCCCTGCAGGAAGCTTGGGGTCAAGTGTCTCCAAGTCTCCACTTTTGTCTACTATTTTGTTGACATTGTCAACTAAGCGTCTACACTTTTTACTTTATTAACTCACTAGTAAATTTTTGGTTCCAATGTATACATATGGTCCCATTAGAACTAATTAGTCACTAGTGAATCTATGGTTCTTATGTCTACATGTGGTCCCATAAGAACTAACGAGTCACTAGTGAATCTTTGGTCCAATGTCTGCATATGGTCCCATAAGAACTACCTAGTCACTAGTGAATCTATGTTTCTAATGTCTACATATGGTGCCATAAGAACTACCTAGTCACTAGTGAATCTTTGGTTCCAATGTCTACATATGGTCCCATAAGAACTACCTATTCACTACCTAGTCAATAGTTCTAATGTCACTAGTGATTTTCAATGACACGTACATGTTAAATGTCTATAGCGAATTACATTGCCTGGGGAATATTTGGTTAGTAGTACTGGTGACACAGTCAATAGTGAATCAATACTTTTTCACTATTGACATTTCCTGCAGGGATTGTTCCAAATTAGGAAAAACAATTAAAGTCATAAAAAGAAAATGTTTTTTACACAAAATAAATCAATTTTTGTTAGAAAATCTTAACTTTTATAACAATTTTTGTCTATGTACAGTAAAATTTGTAAAAAAAAACTCGTAAAACATGAAAAATGTAATAAATTGTCAAACGAAAGACACAGTTCACAACACGCAGCTCAATCACAGGTCATAACAAAAAAGAACAATCGAACGATTTTAAATAATTAGTTCACTGACTCGAATTGAACGATAATGACCGAGTCACCAAAATAAACGATTAATCCCAACTCTAGTAAAATTACCTCGGAATTGTGCAAACAAATTGGAATTTTGTACTACTGACATATTTTTAATTTTCAGTTATTTAAATTATAACGTCATTTTATAAGTTTTTAATTTTTCTGCTAAATATTTTTTTTCCAAATTATTTGACGCGAAAATTATTCCGCCAATTTTTTTTAGTTTTCCCTGAATTTATTTTAAAAATAAATTTTTATCAATTGATGGATGGTATACAAAATCTGCACAGCTGACTTGAATGTTTTTTTTTTTTATTTGATGAGGAATATGTTATAAATGTTGATCTTTTTTCCAATTAGCAAATTTTAACTATCCTAGGCGTAAATTCCATAGAAAAATATAAAGAAATGCATTTTTATTTATTCGCGATTTTCTAAAAAGTTGCTGCATAAACTTTTTTTGAAGTGGTATACAAGTTTTTGTTTAATATAACTACAAACTAATATTTCGGTAAAATGTTAAAGTAACGTTATACGATGCCTATCGGTCTGAAAGGAAACAAACGTTTTCCCATTTTACGTGATTCCCGGATTTTGATCAAAAAAAAAAAAAAAAAGAATGGCCTTGCTTTGCGATATGAGCATTACAGTTAGAAAAACAAAGAGCGCATTACGTAAAAAGTAATTTAAAATATGTTGCGCAGTAATGTTGATCCAAAAATGCAACTTTTATGGTAAAAAGGTGATAAAAACAATTTTTTTAAAAATGCGCTTTATGCGGCAGGGTTTTGTTTCAAAACGATCCAAAAAAAGCAATTTTAATACAATATTGTCCATGACGTGGTGATAGGTAAACATTTTTCAGAAAAAAGTTATACCCTAATAAGGAATATCTGAACAATAATAAAAAATTTGATATATTGATATATTTTTATAAAACATAATTAGCCAAACGAACTGTTCCGTTTTTATTATTAAATGGCTTTACTTTTTTACTGAATAAAGATAATTAAAATAAAATATCTGCAAGTTTGGTTGAAAAGTATCCAGCTGATCTATGACGTACGCTTAATGAGTAAATAACGAAGTGTTTTGTCTGTTGAAACTCGCAATACTTCGCCAATATAAAAGCAGGCTTGCTTGTTTTTGTTCAAATTGCTTGTTATTATTACAAGCAGTTTGCTATTTAAAATAAGCTAAATCGGATGGCGGGTTCAAAAATGATGAGTGATCGGATGACGGGTTCTTAAAAATTGGTATCATGTACTACATACATATTGTATAATCTACAGCTTTTTAAGTCATGACGTCATGCAAAGAATTTCATGCACTCAAAAACGAAAATATGGGCTAACAAAATGCTGGTGAAAACGCAAAATATTCACTTAAAACAAAATGTTATGCAAAAATCACACACTTTAAAACCATGTTAATTATGTCGTTATTTTTTTTAAGATAAAATGATTTTGCTTAAATCCAAATATTAGAAGGATATCATTATTTTTTTGTTTGAAAATTAAAAAATACAGCAAATAAATAAAAAATTGTGCATAAAAATGCATTAAAAAGCTAAAAATATGTAATAAAAGTCAAAAATATGAACTTTTGTAACAATATGCAATTAAAGGGTGTTTTTTATAGAGGTATAGAACTTTGAAATTGAATAAAACAAATATGAAGTTGTTACATTGGCATGAAATTTATGTTATTCGAAAGATAATCTTCTGGCATTATAATTTAAATATGACTTCTGGCATATGACCGCCATAGCTGGCTCGGACGTAGACTAATCTGGAGGTCTAATTTTCGATGACTTTTTAAAACATTTGTGGCCGTATATTAGCAATAACGCGGCGAATGTTGGCCAACTCACGGGTCCGAAACGTGAAACTATGGGGTTACCAAACGTTTCCTTCAATAAATCAATTGTGGCACATGTTGCTCCGTCTTGTTGAAACCACAGCTCCTGCACATCATGGTTGTTCAATTAATGAACGAAAAAATTCAGTAATCATGGCTCTGTAGCGGTCACCATTGACGGATAGACTGATTGGGGTCTTCCTCTACGGTACGCTCTACAGCAGCAATGACTTCTTCTGTACGCACTGTACGACGTCTCTGTGGATGCATATTATCATTTAGAGTAAACGTGGTGCGAAAACGTTCCATAGTTAATCGAATTAATTGCTCTGATGGACGATTATGTTGACCGTAAAATGGACGTAGTGCGCGATACGTATTTGAAACAGAAGCATGATTTTCAAAATAAATTTGAACAATTTGGAAGCGTTGTTCAGGCGTTAGTCTATTCATGATGAAATGACAAACCAAACTAAACATAAATCACTTGACAGCTGACAAAATGGCCGCCAGTTAAAAAAGTGTTTCCAACTTAAAGTTCTATACCTGTATAAAAAACACCCTTTATATGCAACTATTTTTGCAAAACTTTTTTTTTTTTTTTTTTTTCAATAAATTATTTGTTTATGTCTTTTTTTATACATTTTAGTATCTTTTTTTTTTTGGATTTTTTTCCATAACTTTGAATCCCGTAAGAGCTTTACATATTAATTTGCCAACGGTATAGTGGAATAAATTATAATTAACATATATTTTTTTGAAAATTAAATAAAAGAATTTTTTTTAAATACTGCGATTTAAACCGCTGGTTTTGAAAAAAAAAAATGCATTTATTTAAAGCGCGACAACAGAGGGCAGAGGTTAAAAATTAGATATTTTTTGGTGGTTTTATATGGAATGAGTCATAGGTAATATGGGTATCAGAATTTTAGTTTTCTCGAGTACGAAATCTAAATTTCATTAGTTTCAGACATGTTTCCATACAAAACACATCCATCTTCACAACTTGGTATCCACGTTCACCCGGTGATGTCCATGTGAAGGTAGTGCCTGGAATCCTTCTCGAAATATACTGCGAAAGTGTTGCATCAAGAATTACCAACTGAAGTATTTAATTTATGGTGGTGCTGTCGGATACATATTTATAAATTCCACTATTTGGTCTCCCTTTCCTCTTTTTTCACTCCTGGAATATTCTGTATTTGTTTTGTTACTGCCAGAAGTAGTTTCATTATAGTCATATGTGTTGGATCCGCAGGTAATGGTATTATAAAAGTCGATCGATAATTCGCTTCCTTTTTTTGTAAATTTTCGAGTAAAAAATATTGGCGGAGAATTTTGCCGGTGGTACTGGCAAAACACATGCTTTGCAAACAAAATAGTGCTTTTCTAGTACAATATTAGTTATACCATTAGCAATTTTTAGTACGGTGGGTTTTACAAAAATAGCAGTGGTGTGCCAGTACTATTATTTTTGTACGGTTGTTAATTTCGATCTGGGAAATTACCCAAGTTTTTGCTTTTGAAACTATAAACTATAAACTATAAAATTATGTATTTTCAAGTAAAAAAAAAAACATAAGAAAAAAAATCATCTCTACTAAAACTTCTTACTTAAATACCTACATTTTCAGAAAACTTTTAAATTTGCAAGTTACACTTGGTTAACAGAAATTTGCAAGTTATACTTGGTAAACACCATTTAAAATATACTATCTATATTCATCGATGTAAAATAGCAATAAAATTATTGTTATTAAGAGGCCAACAATATAGAAATTTTAATTTATAAAAAAATATTTAATTATAAATTTTTAAAGATAATTTTAATTTAACTTTAATTAGTTTGCCCTTTATCAAAAAAAAAAAAAAAAAACAGAAAAATAAAAATAAAAATAAAAAAAAAAAAAAAAAAAAAAAAACTTTGTTAATGTGAATAGTTACCGTAGTCAAGATAATAAATATTTTAAATAACTAATTTAATATTAATATTGATTTTTGCCATAATATTAATCTACAAACTTTAAACAATAATAAGTTTCCTTGTTTATAACTATCAAATAAAATATAAAACTTCCCACACATTGTTTCGATGCATTTAACAAAATTTTAAAAAAAAAAAAAAAAAAAATAAAAACTTCTTTCCACAACTTAAAAATAAAAACAATAAAAAAAATGCAAAATATAAATAAAATAATAAAATGTTATAATATTTTTTTTACCATAAAAATTCATAACAAAAAAATATATATTTTCTAACCTAAAAAAAAAAAAAAAAAAACTTAAAAAATATGTTTCTAATTAAGAGCATTCCAAAACAAATAAAAATGAAAAATAACTAAAAAAAAGTCAGTAAAAATTGTATGAATATGAGAAAAAAATTTAAGGATGCATGAGTTTAAAGCAAGAATGTTAGAAAAACTTAAATTTATTAAAATATACATACATAGGAATGTTAGATAATATATTTGTTAATAACTTTTTTCCAAAAAAAAAAAAAAAAAGATACGAAGAAAATAAATAAAAACACAAAAAGCAAACACTAAGAAGACATAAATATATGTTTATATAATCCATACAAAAAATAAGTTTAGAGAAGAAACTTTTCTTTAATTTGTTTAAATTAAATTAAACTTTTTTTAAAATAAATATTTAAATATAAAATCATGAAAAAAAAACATTCATTTTAATTTTTAACTTTTATTTTAAGTTTCAATTATATATTCATTTTATCTTAAAACAAAAATAAAATAAATATTTAAACCTTACATGAGATTATGTGACAACAGTTCGATATGACAACTTTAGATGGTGTCGGCAGAATTTAAACCTTTGAAAATTGTTGTTTAAACCTATATTAATTTTTAAAAATTAGAAAATCTTTGTTTTTTTTTCCATAAAAAAACATCATATCGATGGCTTAATATAAAAAAGGCGTAACTCGACTTTTTGTTAGTTTACAGGAGATGGCCAAAACTTAATAAAATGCGTAAAATTTTAGATACAAAAAAAGTTTTAATGCAATTTTTAATAAAAAGAGGCAACACATTTTATTTCTCATTTTAAAAAAATTTTATTTTTATTTTAATAAAGTTAACTAAGATATGCCCTTTTTTCATTGATATTTAAAAAAAAAAAAAATTAAGTTAGGGCTTTTTTAAACTGAGTTGAAAATGAGACATATTATTATAATAATTCAGGTTTAAATAATAGAAGGAAATAATTCATGTAATTGAAAGGATTAAATCAGAAGGGAACTGTAAATATTTGTGCTTATAAGACAAGTTATCATAAAAAAAGGCATTCTGCAGTTAAAAACTTTTTCAAAACCTGTAGGTGGTACAATTTATTTTTTGTTATTGCTATTTTCTCCTTATAAAGTGAATCAGGGATATCTTTAATCGCCGACTCTGATCTATTTGGGAGAAAATCGTAATCGTCAGTTATGTCTGTTTTGAAATATGTATATTGATCCGGATGGGGCATACGCCAAGGCTCGTAGAATATTTACAGTAAGATCACCAATACGTCTGCCTAACATTTGAAATAGAGGTTTGAGTACATACATTTCTAGAACTTTTATAGTAAGCAATATTTTTACCAGGACGAATCGAAGAGTATCGTTTAGGGATGTTTTCAAAACTAAGAAAATAGTCGTAGTGCAAATGGGGAGCTTGTAGGGGTGCTGGAACTTTTCGTGCCTCCTTTATTGGTTGCACAAATTCCGATGGCAAATTTATTTGCAAATGGCTTCCATTTGCGTATGTCCACTTATTAACAATTTTTGTTGAATCGTTATTTGTGTTTCCATACTAAAACCCAGCAATGCATTAGACAATATTACATCGAGGTTTTGGTAAAAACAGTAAACAGTGAGTAAATAATTACGTGATCGATTTCTGGCGATCGAGTTTGGATCTTCCTCAAATAGACGTCGCAAAAACGGAAGCTACTAGACATCCATTTGTTTCATCCCAAACATAATTGTCTGATTCGTGTGTTAAAATATTGTATATTGTGAAATTATGTAGTTGTAGCTTCATTATATACTATGCAGCACTCGTCTTTAGTTGAGGAATTTATTTTACCGCTTGCACTTCCATACACAAAACTGCACATACTCCGGACTTACCATTTTTTATGTCACGCATTTTTTTCATTTATTCTCTATGCTTTTTATAGTCTTCATCTGACAAATTACTAGCTTTATGTGAAACGCACATATCGCACTCATCTTTCCTAGGTTTAAATATGGAATAGTTCAATTCCTTTAATACATAAAGCTGGTAAATTTCCTGATAGGTGGAAAAATCCGATTCAAAATATAATTTTTTGGTGTCATTTCGGCAATAATGGCACTCCATTTTTAGCAACTCATCTGAAATTTTTTGTTGAAATGTACGCCTTTCTTCGTTGCGCTTTCCTGTGACAGATGACCGTTTGGCATATTTGCGTAGATTTGAAGTCTTATCGGGAAGCGAATTTGATACTTGGGAATTTGATACTTGGGAAATATAAACCCATAACTACAGCTGCGCTGACAGATTTACCTTGTATTACTGTGCCATGGTGAAAACTAATCAAACAAAAAAACGAGTTGGGGCTTTTTCTTTCAAAAATTCTTTGACTTGACTTAGGGCTTTGCTTGAAATCGTTATAAATCTGTTATTTGCAATTATATCCCCCTGAAATTTTGAGGCAAGGTACATCTGACATTTGTCTACTAGAATAAACAAAAAACGCTATTTTGAAAAAAATTGAGTTACGCCTTTTTTATATTAAGCCATCGATATGCTTATATTTGGAGCTCTGATAAATTTATCTCAAAAATGTGTATATAATTTTGTAACCTAACCTCAAAGTTTATATGAAAAAAATTTGTTTTCACCTTAAAGTTTTGTATCGAAAAAATGTTTGTCCCTTTAACTTTTTTTTTTTAACTTCTGTCATTGTGTTTACTTTTTATATCCTTCATTTCGCTGTGTAGGAGATTTTATAACAGCGCTGTCCGAACTATCCCCTGGGAGACGAACACTAATCGGCTTTTGGCTTTTCACACGTACACGTACTCGAAGGGCAACAACACACACACAACAGAGAGCGTAAACAACTAAAAAAAAATCCAATCAGTTTCATGTTAGCATTCAATAGAGCAAGTTTATGCCGCACTGTTTCATAAAATTGGTACACTGATAATATTTTACTACAACAAGACATTTTTTTGTCTTGTGTGTCTTTTTCAATAAGCCTAGTATCCCAGTGTAGAAAAGCATTTCATATAAGTGGTTATATAGTATAAATTTGGTAATGACAAGAACTTACAATCGTCATTACAAATCTCATTACTTTTATATGGCTATGCCGCGTAAAACAGTAACATATCATTACTATACTCCTTACAAAAAATAAAAAAATATGTATTTACCTATATGCTTACCAGTATGGACAAAAATTAAAAGTCTAACAATAAGTTAAAAAAAAACTAAATTTAATAAAAAAAAAAAAACATTTTTTTATTAATATTTTTTTTTTTATAAATAAAATGTGTCACCACTGGTTTCGAACCCGGACATCCAGGTTGTCAATCAACCGCTCTACCATCTAAGCTATCTCGACATGTTATTCGTGATAGATAAACACATAAATGCCTTGTTTGCACAATTTTTTTTTTTTCGGAACAGAGCTTAAAAGTTTCTTCATTTTTGGCTTATTACTGGAACAATATTTTTAAATTTTGTGTAGAGTAATTTTGGTCCACCAGAGGGTTTATTTTTTAGTTTTGAGCAAGTACAATTGTTTTTTGCACAAATTTATAAAATATAAAGTATAGAAATTGTACTTGGTCTAAATTAAAAAAAAAAAACCAATGCTGTACCAAAATTACTCTAAACTTAAAAATAGTTTTCCAGTAATAAGCAAAAAATTAAGAAACTATTGAGAGCTATTAAAAAAAAAAAAAAAATTAAACTTTTTTTGCTCAAAATGCACTAAAACCGGCAACTTCAATAGCTGGCAGAGAACTGAAGATCCACTTCAAAAATTTTTTGTGAAATTTATTTTAATTCTTAATAAAAAAGGAGATACAAGATTTATTATACCGAAATCGGTAAAGTCTTGAAACGGGTAAATTTCCGAAAATATTGGCAAAAATTAAAAAACAAATTGTTCAATAACAAAAAATTTAAATAAAAAAAAATAAAAATATGTTTTCGTTTGAATTTTAACGTCTTTTTCAGACAATTGCAATTAATACTATAATTAATATGCAATTTTATTTAATTTAATTGTGAAAGGCGTGGTAGAGAAGAATGAGTGTATTTTCTAAAAACCATAACTACATTGCAAATTTAAAATTTTTTCTGAATCAGACTGTGCAGTTTCTGGTATTGAACCTTCGTCAGTGACCTTGTTTTTTTGAATAATGTTATATTTGTTATGTTTTTATTTGTTCGATTGCGTCTATATGAAATTTTCTGTGCAGTCACTGACCGTGGTATAGATAAACTGATTTCTAATGCCACATGCACTCGCACTGCGCGTTAGACAGAGCGCTTTAGCCCTCTGAGCTATCGTCAGGTCGAGTTTTGTTGTGATTAAAACTAGTTTTATTCAATACACGGTGTTTTTGTTCTTGTATACATAAACTCAGAAGTACAACTCCAACAACACAACAGTTCTATTTTTAGAAACTTACCTCACTCAAATGTCCACTGTTTTCCCATATGTTGTAAGTGATGCCATATCTATGATATATTCTTTGTATATTCGATAGATGGCGCTTACGTAGTTAGGGAAGAATTGCAAGAGAGCAAAGTTTGATTTTTGTTTGAGATTGAATTTTAACGTCTTTTTCAGACCTTTTTTCCTGTTGTTTTTATTAAAAAAATAAAAATATGCTTTTGTGGTAAAAAGTACAAAAATATCTTAAAAAATAATTAATTTTATCACAAATATGCTTATATGATCAAAATATGCTATTTTGAAAAATTATGCAAAAATATGCTCTAACAAATCGATACTATAATTTGTCAATTGTTGTGAAGCGGATAAATGTCTCATCATTTTTTTCAGAATACATTTTTGTATTTTAAAATAATTTAAAATGTTTAAATTATGTTAAAATCAAGAGGAAATTTATATTAAATTTTAGATAAAATTTTTTTGAAACATGATTTTATAGTGGTTTAATAATACAAATCAATTATTCCTATTTATCCAACGTTTCAGTAGTAATTTGCTTCTTTCTTCAGGGATGATTTCCGTTATTTTTTTTTTAGTGTAAACATTTCTGTGAAATTTTCGGCACAGTTAAATTTTACGCTGTATATGTTCTCTGTAGAATGTGCTAGCGGGTACTCTTACTCTTCGACAGCGATATTAATCTACTTGATTAAAGTTAATACACCTTTTTAACCCTATATACATTTTTGGATAGTTAAACGTTTAACTTGACAGCTAAAAGATACACGTTGTCTGTTTTAAATACCAAACTAGGTATCCGGCATAAGAAGGACAAAGAAAGTGTTGGCGGTACACTGATAGAAATTTGTGAGTAGTATTAATTAATTCCTTCATTAATACAATGAATTTTTTTCATTAAAAAATTTCCCAAAGAAATGTTTAATTGAATTAATGAAACAGGTTTCAATAACACAATTTCGTTTAAGCGTTTCATTGACCCAATGCAAATTTCATAAAGTATATAAAATGGTTTCATTAATGCTAGCATAAACGTTGTAAAAGTTTCATGTGCTTAATGAATAAAATTCATAGTTTTCATGAAATATTTTCATAATTTTTTATTACAATAGAAATACATTTCTCTATAACTCACTTTTTAAAGCACTGTTAAATTAAAGAACAATTAGATCTTTAATTAAAAAAAATAAAGATCTGTCGACTTTTTACGAAAGCACTTATGTCGACTTAAGAAAAATGTTTATGCAATTTGTAGTCATTGCACATTAACTCTTTATATTCTAAATTTTATGAGATCGCAGATCAAATAATTTTTTTTTAAATTTTTAGTATGTTAATATTAGGCGTTTAACTTCAGCTATTATTTTTTTAATCCAAAATATAAAAAAGTTACACTTAAATATTTTTTTTTGCATATTACAAGTTAATATTTTGATTGAAAAAAAAAAATCGAAAATTTTTCATTGATTTAATGATTTTTTTTTTTGAAATTATGAAAAAATCATAAAAAATTTTATTGAAAAAATTAACAATATTAATGAATTTTCATTCAGTTAACGAAATTATTCATTAAATCAATGAATCCATTTTAATGAAATCGATTCATTAATACTATGAAGGAAAATTCTATCAGTGCAGCAAACATTCTACCGACAGCGCCAATATTTTGTTTGTTGCAGCATCTTAACGGTAATTATATCCTGACTTTGTATGTATGTTTTTTAGCGTTGCCAACCGAAGTTATAGTAAAACACATAGTTGCGGACAATTAGTAGTACGAAATAGTATTGAGATATAAATTTGGATTAACTGTTAATCCAGACTTGTTAAGACCTTGATTAAGCAGTTAATCCCATTTTTAGTAGATTAAGTTTTCTGTGTAAATTCCCTATAATACATTTGGGGTCGGTTTCCAAACAAAATGTTAATATAACTGTTGATTACATTTTATAGAGCCTTTTAGACATATTTTTAATACAAACTAATAATATTCAACAAAATCATTTATTATTTAATTACACAGGAGTACAAAATCATAACCTTTAAAAATTAATAAGGTTATGAACACCAATTCTATATATATATCAGGCCCGCAAATTAAAAATTTTTTTTGTTTGTTTTAATATAAAATTTAATAGCACAATACAACAACATAACTTTTGTACAAATTAAGATGTCTTTTAACGTACATACCCAGCCAGAAATTGCCAATGGTCTGAAAAATCAAGCACTGGCAGAGCACTATTTGCCAATGATCCAACAAATAAAGTGCTGGCAAAGCACTGATTTACAACGCTTTGCTAACGATAGTAAAAAGTGCTTTGCCAGTGCTTAATTACCAAAATTTATAACAGTAAAAATAATTAAAGCACTGGGACAGCTCTGGCTTAGAACGCTCTGCCAACGTTCGTAAAAAGTGCTTTGTCAGTACTTGATTTACAAAATTTACAATCGTAAAAATAAAAAAGCACTGGCACAGTACTGACTTAGAACGCTTTCCCAACATTGGCAAAAAGTGCATTGCAGTACTTATTTACAAAATGTTTAACCGTTAACTTAATAAAAACAGTGGCACATCCCTTGTTCACAACAAGAGTGGAAAAATTCAAAACTAAATTGCAATTTATGATTAGAAGTAGTGAAGTAGTATAGTTTTTGTACTAAAATTTTACTTAAGAAATTTATTTTCAAATTTCTTTCTTTAGTGAAATTGTAGTAAAAAATCGTGCTAACTTATCACAAAAATAATTTGATAAAAAAATATTCAGTTTTTTTGTAATTAACTTAGCTGAAGCAAGCCTATTTTTATTTCTGTTCAAATTACCAAAATCATTCAATAATAAATAATACAACTCTTTACTGAAGTGAATTACTAAGTAGGCCTTTATTGGTCGTCTTTGGTTTTGGTACTGGCAAAGCGCTTATTGCCAGTGCTTTGCCAACGTTTTAAAAAAGAAACGGCCTAGCCCTGCCCGGTGTTATCATTTTGGAGTTGGCAAAGCACTTATTATATTATTAAAAAAGCACTTTATTGGTTGTTCTACCAATGCTTTGCCAACGTTTTAAAATTATGGTTTTGGTACTGGCAAAGCGCTCATTGCCAGTGCTTTGCCAACGTTTTAAAAAAGGAACGGCCAATCCCTGCCCGGTGTTATAATTTTGGGGTTGGCAAAGCACTTAAATCTTCAGATAGCCAACGCTCATACCACCGTTGAGAGCACTGGGCAAATGCTTTGCCGTTCGCATTTTTCTCGCTGGGTATTATTTTCATCCTAATGAAAAAAATCGTCAAAAATAATACAACTTCTAGAGGCTATAAAAACTCGATCAGAGCTAACTTTGCAAACCCCTCTTAAGTGTTTTGTTATACTAATGGTCTACTTTCATTTTCCGTTGGACTCATTAGGGAAATTTTTTCTTATTGCACAGTGTATTTTATAAAAAATTTTACGAATTCAATTAAGTTTAAACAAATAATGATTAATTTCTTAATAATTTTCATAGGTTTATATCAGGCACTCAATGATTAATTAATTCAAATTTATTAGTTAATATTGAAAAAAAAAAAAAATAATAATAATAAAAATTAAAGTATTTCCTTAAAGGAAAGAAAACGCCTTTATGTTAGTGAAGTTTTCAAGCAAAATAATTTAAATTTTGTTTTAAATTATAAAATAATTTTAAATAAAAATTCAAAACACTATTTTCTAAAACACTTTGGTGCAGAAAATCGTTATTTCTATACAACTTTTCATAGAATGTTTCCTGCACCCGAGTAATTTACAAAATGGTAGCATATTTAAATTAAAATATGCCTAAAAATAAAAGAAAAATTCCGTTTAAAAATTAAAGTAATTGTTATAATTAATTAAAATGAATTAAAACTATTCAAATGTATCATTAAAGAAACCATAAAAACAATAATTAATGTTATTTAAAATGTACTTAATTCAATTTTAAATTTAATTAAAAAAAATAAATAAAATATATGCTTAGCATTCTTAAGAAGAAATTAAAAATGTCAGCTTAAAAATAAAATTATACTTAAATATTTAAATAAATATATTTTTTATATAAGCTTAAAATATTAATACTATAATTCATGGAATAAACGAACAAAAAACAAAAGTTAATTAAACATATTTTATAAAAAATATAAAAAAAAATAATCATGTTTTACATAAAACTGCATTAAATAATTCATATTAAATATACATGAAATACTCGTATATTCTGAAAAATTTCTAATTAAAAGAAAACAAAATATTCCTCATTTAAAATAAATACTTTCATACACAGAAAATAAATAAACTTAAAAAAATACACTCTATTCAACATAATTATCTGTGGACTTTTGACAAAACAACTTATTTAGAAAATTAAAAAAAAAATAAGAAAATTTAGAGACTACTTTTGTTAGAATTCAAACTTTTTGTGGCATTTTTTTAAAGAAAATCTACGATAAGAAGTCTTTTTAGAAACAGCTTTTGTTAGAATTGAAGGGCTTAGTGCAAAAACATGATAAGCCACACGTTTTCAAAAAATGATTTTATGTGTTCATTGCATTACCTAACGTGTTATCAATATCCACTTAAATGATTTAAGCTATATTCCAAATACTTTCAGATCTAGAGCAAATGTTACTTTTTACAATTCGACTATATTTCAATATTTTTTTACGCAAGAACATGATATGCCACACCAATAAGATACACTTCCGAACAAAAAGATTAACTCTGAAGAAAATAAAAGCAAACTTGATTTTTTTTTTGTAATTTTTGTATTGATTGAAGTATGGTGGATAAAGATTAATTTCCAACAGATGATCTAATCATTTAAGAAACCATCGATGTATGATTTATATGATTAAATCATAGATGCCCAGTAGTAGCTGATATCAGCAAATTAAACTCACACGTATACTTACGCTCTTTTGTTTGATCGTCAATCAACCAATAGGAAATCAGCATGTTGAGAGGGAGAGACAAACTACACTTGCAGAAAGAATATTTAAAAGATTATCAATTTATTTTACACATGGCGTTTTTAACAGACATTTGTAACATTTTGAATGAGTTAAATTTGAAGCTGCAGGGAAAAGATAATAAAATTTCGGATATGTTTAAAACTCTTTTCAGATTTTAAAAGTCAGCTATTTTTACTTGCAGCTCAAATTGATTCTGAAGACTTTTCGGACTTTCCGAAAACTTCTGTTATTTACGACAAGGAGAAAATCTTGAAAAAGTTGGAACTTTTGGAAATATTAGAAACGCTTTTTAATAACTTTAATGACAGGTTTAAGGATTTTGAAAATATTCAGCATTTATAGTTTTCAAAACCCTTTTAAATGCGATATATTAAAGTACGAATTTCCAATCCAAACAGAACTTATTATACTTCGAAGTGAAATAGATTTGCAGGATAATTTTAACAATATAGAATTCTGAAAAAATCTGGATGGTACAATATATCCTGAAATAAAGAAGATTTCATTGAAGTGTTTATCTTTAATTCCCTCAACGTATCTTTACGAACAAATATTTGCAGATTTGAATTATATTTGCTCAAAAAAACGCAATAAGCTGAATTCTTCTAAATTGAGAAATATCCTTTTATTGCGTAACTGCAATAAGAGTATCAATATAGAAGATTTCATTACTTTTTAATTGCAAATTGAACAATGATTAATTGAGGGAAAATTTATAAACACTTCGAAGAATCTTTTTATTTCGAAATATATCACACCCGCCACACATGTGCTTTCGTTGCAATCTCGTTGACGACTAAATAAAATGAATAGCAAATTGTTTTCTTCCAGTGTTATTTCGTCACTCTCACCAATACTACTACCTTGGGCATCTATGGATTAAATGATTTAAAAATTTTCTGTAAAAACCTGATAAGCCACATTAATGTAACAAAATGGGTTTTACTGTCTATTAGTCTTCCAGCGATGGACATGAAATAGAAGACACATATTTGCACTTAAAGCACGAAAATCCTTAAAAAAAAGCTACCTAGTCTTTAAAATTAAATAATTCCAAATAAAATTTGTGCAAAAACTTGATAAGCCACATTGACGTAATAAAATGGTTTTAACACTCTTCTAACTTCCACCGACGGATATGTAATAGAAGACATATACTGTCACTTATTACAAGCATTTATAGCTCGAACATCTTGCTTAACAGCTGCCTAGAAGTCATTGAAAACCATTTCTTTAAAATCAATGTGGCTTATCATGTTTTTGCAGAAATTTTATTTAAGATTTTCTTATTTTTAAGAAAAAGTCGCTGTTTTTCTGGACTTTTATATTCTAGATACTTGTAATAAGTGCCAAGAGGTGTCTTCTATTACATGTCCATCGCTTTAAGACTATAAGGCAGTGAAACCCATTTTTTTCAAATCCATGTGGCTTATCAAGTTATTGCAGAAATTCTCTTTAAGATTTTTTTATTTTGAGGAAATAGTTGCTATTTTGCAGGGTTTTCGAGCAACAGATACTTGTAATAAGTGCCAAAATATCTTGGCATTTATTACAAGTTTCTACAGCACTAAATGCCTGAAATACAGATATCATTTCTTCAAAATTAAAAAATTCTAAATAAAATTTCTGCAAAAACTTGATAAGCCACATTGACTTAATAAAATGGTTTTTACTGTCTTATAGTCTTCCGAAGAAGGTCATGTAATATAAGACACATTTTGGCACTTTTTACAAGTATCAAGTATCAAGAAAGACCATCTAATTTGCTACCATTTTTCAGACTATGAACTTCTTTACTTATCTTTGTGCAATAACTTGATAAGACACACCTTTTTTTTTGTAAAAAAGCAGTTTCCGATGGATTTCTATCTTCTATGAACGGGTATGTGATGGGAGCCTTCCTTAAGCACCTATTATGTATGCTTACAGTCTGGCTTAGTTAAAGTCTTATTTTATACATTGTTTTTAAACTTTGAAGGCGATTATTTCATTATTTTAATTTTGTGGCTTATCAAGTTTTTGCACTAAGCCCTTCAATTCAAACTACTTGTGAGATTTTTTTTTTTTAAGGAAATTAAAAAATCCGATATTGTAAATTTCTATGATTTCTAAAAAAATCTTGCAATAAAAGTCTTTTGAAAATTTTTTTTTGACAAAACAGCTTAAGTCGATTTAAATTGTTTTACCTAAAGTCGCCAGCCACATATGTTTTACTTTACATTTCTATGATTTTTTTTGTCATTATTAATATAAAACCTCCATATTCTTTTTTTTTCGAATTCAAATAATTCTATAGATATATAATAGAAATAAACATAATAATTACTCACTACATACATATTAAATTAAATTAAAATAAAACATAAATCAATATTTGATAACTTCCATTATTAATAATTTACAGTTGTTTGTATTCTATATACTAAAATATTCAATTATATTAAATAAAAACAAAAAACAACAAAATATATATTTCAAATTAATAAAAAATATATATTTTTTATATAAAAATAAGTTTACGTTTTCGTTTTTGTTTTCGTTTCTATTATTACTAAATACAATTATTATTATTAATACCATTATATAATTATTAATTATTATCAGTAAATTCTTCTTATTGTCATGAATTGTATTTTATAAATCAATTTTAATTACATATTCTTCTTTTTTTTTTTAAATAACAAAGTGATAAAAATTATAATAATAAAAATCATATTAATTTTTCCAAGAAAATGTTTTGGTGTTTTATTTCCAATAATTAACAGAATTTATGAAAAAGTTCACTTAGGAAATAATGGTATACTAAAGAAAATTGTTAAACGCCTATTAAAAACAACTTTCCGCAAATTGTTTGTTGACATTGCGTTTTTAGCAACAATTTTAGTTAAACGCTTTTAGCGAAAAACTAATTTTAAACTAATGTTTAACTAATTTTTTTTACTACCAAAATTGTGCTGATAACCACATTTATAGCACGAAGAATAAAGAAAAAAAACGAGATGTAAACTCAAAAAAAAAAAAAATTTGTAAAGTCAGCAAAAAATTTTGTTGATTCAGCAGAGTGAGAGGAGAGTGATTGCAGAAAAGTTGCTGATGTAAGCAAAATCTTTTGCTAAAAACCAGCGAGCTGATTTTAAGCAACAAAACTAGTTGATTCAGCAATATCTTTGCTAACACTTAGTTGATTCAAAATTAAAAAATCCTTGCTAAGACCCAGCAAAAAATTTCCAAAAAGGTAAGCGGGTTTGTAATCAAGCATTTTGGGCAGAACGCATTCCTTACTAGATTACCTACTCGATTCTTTTAACTAAAATAATTGATTCTTTAGAATTGATTATTTTTTTTACCGAAGAAAAATTTACTTTATATTTTTAAGAACTGAGCAATTCCATATGAAAACGATCAAAATTGGCAAATTTTTGGACGACCCCTCCCGATTTTAAAATAAATAGTCTCAATCGATTGCCCAGCAAAAAATAATGTACCTACATATTTTTTTTTTTTTTATAGTGACTGGTTTAGTGGTGGTGTGCACCACTGTCATGTGACAAAATTGAAGAATTCTTCATAAGGGACCTCATTGAAAGTTGTTTTTAAAAAAAGGTATTGGAAAGGTATTGAATCAGGCTTTAATTGAAAAATAAAATTTTCCTAATTTTTCTTGTTAAATAATTAAAAATAATTCAATTATAAAAAATATAAAAATAATGAGAACAAGGTGGTCTCTTAAATGCTCTTCTCCTGTCCAAACAAGGAGTCGGGCCCATTTTTTTATTGCTGATTCTTAAAAAAAAATAAAATTAGCCGGAAAATTTAGGAGCTTCTGTGGAAAATCGGAAAATTTAATTTTCATGGGAAAATTTAATTTTCATGGGAAAAAAGGTAAATTTCTGAGAAAAATTAGGAAAATTTTATTTTTGAATTAAAGCCTGATTCAATACCTTTCCAACGAGCTATCACTCGTTGCGATCGCTTTAGTAGTTTTTTTTAAAACAACTTTCAATGAGGTCCCTTATGAAGAATTCTTCAATTTTGTCACATGACAGTGGTGCACACCACCACTAAACCAGTCACTATAAAAAAAAAAAAAAATATGTAGGCACATTATTTTTTGCTGGACAATCGATTGAGACTATTTATTTTAAAATCGGAGAGGGGTCGTCCAAAAGGTGATCGCTTTCATATGGAATTGCTCAACTACATACATTTTTTAATAAAGAAATAGTTCCATTGTAAAGCTACGAAGTACTTACACAAAAAAAAAATAAATAAGTAGTTCCCTAGAAAAAATAAGAAGTACTTACACTTAAAAAAAAAAAAGTAGTTCCATAAGTAAATTCAACTTTTACTCACACGTGATTCTCCTAGGTAACTCAAATATAACGATCAAAACTCATACGGAAATAAAATCCTAAAAAGTGAAACATCGAATTGTTATGATAACATGGGTTTGTCATAATTTTGGAGCTATAAACCACGAAAATATAAATTTTTCATAAAAAAGAACGATTCAAAATTGAAAAACAAAGATATGACTCACGCACAATCACCCTCAAAAATTTTTTTTACACTCACTCACGATAACGTCAGTAATTTCAACTTCCACTCACAATTTTCTGCTCACGTTCGCTTCCCTAATTTATACCTAACCACAGTTTAACAAAATTTAGGCAACATGCAATTTCTGTTTTTAGTATTATTTTCCTGCAAATAAAAATTTGTTTGAAAAAATAAATAAGATAAATTCTTTAAAATTGTATAACTTCTTTTTTCAAAATGAGGAACTACTTCCAATAACGTCCTTGTATTCAGAAAAAGTATATGATTACTCTTGATTACAAAAAGTTAAACATATAAGTTAATAACATTGTTATTTTCTTTTAAGTAAATAATTACTTTGTTATTGAGTTCATGCTTTCTGGTTTAAATTTAAAGAATTGATTACAATACTACTTGCTTTTTTGACTCTATCGTTGGAATGAGTTTGGTATTGCAGTTACTAAATTTGGCAATGAGATATGTAAGCAAGTGTGGGCATCACCATCTTTTTGGAATGTGTAATTTTTTCCTGGGGAGTTATTAAAATATTTGCTAAATATTAGTAGACTAAAAAAACAAATTCAACAAATTTGTAAAAAATTATACTTATTTGCTGCAAATTATTTATTATTTTAGAAATGTTGAAGTTAAGAAGAAGAATAAACGTTTTTCTCTAAAAATTATAAACACTATTTAATTTTTAAACTAGACTAGTTTCTGCCTCTTTTTTTAAATTTTTTTTTTATGGACAGGCGTCATCAGTGATTTTTCATTTCAAATTGTATTATTATTTGTGTCTTATAACTGTCTGATTGTCTCTATATGATAAATTTTTCAACAACCTGCGGCTGTAAGAATCAAACCTGCTGTCTTCTTACATTACAAACTTAACAATACCAAGTCATGACCGTTTAGCGATCACACAGAAGTATGGCCTCGAATGTAATGCAGCTAAATTGCAGTTTTCTTTCCTATTAGCTTTTTCTGTTATTTTATATAATACTCGTAAGTGACAACACTAACAACACAAATATTCTATTTTTAGATTTTTGTTTATTTTTCTAATCTCCTTTGTCTCTATTTCACAATGTTACCAGATTCAGTAGATTCAGTAAAAGTTTAGCTAACACTTAGTTGATTCAAAATTAAAAAATCATTGCTAAGAGTTAACAAAATCTTTGCTAAATAAAGGGTCCGCCAAATAACTTTTTTTTTTTGAACTCCTGAACCAATTGGACATACCAAGGTCTTTATGCAAAATTCGTCTCAATGATGTCTCCGAAATGTTCAATTGTTGAGAACGACGGTGAATTGATGTTGATGGCGCTTCACACACACTTTCTGCCACAGCAGCAATATTCTCGGGTGTACGCACTGTTTTTGGCTTTTCACGCTTTGGTTTATCGATGAGGATGCCAGTTTCTTTCACTTTTTTCACAAGATAACGAACATACGGACCATATTCGTTCAGCGGAAGGATAAAACTAATTATCTGTCAACTCAGACATGAGATAAGTGTTACCATTCACGAAATAAGCACTAGTTGAAAAAAAATCGTTAGATGGCGGACCCTTTATTAGTAGACTAAAAACAAACTCAACAAATTTGTAGAAAAATTATACTTTAGGGAATTCATTTGCTGAAAATAAAATTTTTTTGTGATTATTTAAAAAAAATGTATACCTCATGTATACTAGATCTAAAAACGAGTAGTTTTCAGAAACTTCATACAAATTTTATAACAAAAACTGAAAGTTTTCTAAAACTACTAGCCGTAGCCAAACTTCGGCCAAATTTTAGATGTTTGGCCGTAGCCGAACGTTTCAATTAACTTTTTAATTTGAATAAATCCTGAATTTCGGTTGATTTTGACAATCAAATTTGTGTAAAATTAAATGAAAAATACTTAAACATGAGAAAATCACAAAAAAAAATAACTAATTTAGATTTTTTTTTTTCAAAAATATGAAAAAATGAGTCCAGTTATTTTAATGACGTGCTTTGGAAAAATATGAATGCTTAAACTTTTTTTATTTTTACTAAAATATCTAACGAATTTAATACAAATTCTTGTGTTTGTGCTCCGAAAATGTACTAAATTTCTTCAAATACTCGGAGTTCGTCCAAACTTTGACCGGTTGCCGAACTTGGCGGAACAGTACTTGTCGGCCGAACTCCTAAGCCGAATATTCGGTAGGACTCTAATGATTGTCTTACTCAAAGAATGATAAAATTGTGTGGTAAAATGATATAATATTGTATTTAGCGATACAAAATTATATACGAAATCATGCTAATTAATATATACCAATATACGCCACATCTACGGTAATATCAGTCAATATATATTTAGATATTAATGGACCATTTCAAAAAGTTTCGAAAAATCAAATCTAAAATAAAATTAAAAAAAGTTCCTTAATTATGCGGGAACACACAAAAAGTGCAGAAAGTATAAGCGAGCTTTTTCTAAAACACCTCAAATCTTCAATTTACAAATTTGGTCAAAACTAACGAAAAACACCGTTATTTCCATCATGGACGATTCGACATATTTAATCTTAGATATCAATAATGGCAGGAAAGGTACTATTTGGAGAGACACAACTTTACTAATGATAAAATGAAAACATTGGACCAAACAAATGACAATACTAAAAAAAAAATCTAGTCAACAATTTTGAAAAGAAGCACATTAAAATCGCAAAATTGAAATTTTCAATGGCCATAAACAAAGTTCCTCTAAACTGTCTCAAAATTGTATAAATTGGGCCAATTTTTTTTTACATTAAATTAATGTAGTGCATTGGTATTTAAAAGAGTAAAATTTACTTTGAGTTTATGTTCGAAAATACTGCAACGTATTCACAAATTATGATATTTTCATAAAATGCCCTGGAAAGGAGTCGCTCCAAATATAAACCCGAATTTTAATTTTTCCAATTTATTTTTTTTTTTTTCTTGATTAACAACTACGGTATAAAAAGCAATCGATATCTAGAAATTAGGCATTTTAAAAAAAATTTTAAATTCAATTATTAACAATTTCATCCAGTTTTCAACACAAACCTGCAAAAAGATGCACTTGGACAAGAAAAAGAATAAAATGCAAAAACTTCCATTTTGAATGACTTTTGCATTTTTTTTAAATTTTTTGGTAATTTTGGATTGCTTGCTAAAGTGGGTTAGTAATATCCAATGAGGTCAGAATTGCATATCTGAATAATTTTGAGTATATTAAATGAATACATGAAATAATGATAAAGTAAATTTTTTCGAAATTTTTATTTGTGGGAAATTTTTATAACAAGACAACTTTTTTCAAAAATGGGTAATTTTCAGCCGTCTTGCACGGGCACGGGTTAACGTTTTCCAAAAACCAGAAAAAAATTGATTTCTACCATTTGGAACCATTTGTAATAAAACTGGGGGGTGTAATGGCAAATCTATTTTTAGGGGACACCCTAGTGTATGGTTGCAACAACCATAGTAACATGGTTGCCCCAAACAAATTTGATCTTACAACTTAAATTCCTTGTGGCAGATATGATTAAATATGATAACATAAGTAGATACAATAAAATAGATTCATTTAGATATGGGGCCATATAAAATCAGCTCGAAAAACAAAAATTACATCTTTTTATATATTGTGCCATACAAAGCAATATATAACGAGATATACACCCCTGTTACGGCTTTTAAATCAGAGCGAAAGTGAAAATTTTAGAATTTTTCGGTGTTCTTGAGATTAAATCAGAAAGTTTTTCCCTATTTTTTATTCGTTTTAATTCGTGTAAAAAAAGCCTGGTCGAAAGTAAAACGAATGCCCTTTGTTTCTAATAAATTACAATTTAGGATCAAAAATGGTGCTTAATATTAAAAATTTAGAACTTTTTTTTTTTACTTATTTCTGATTTTATTGTATTTTTGGTTGTATTGTTTATACTCTAAAAAACTGTTTTAAAAAAACATTTTTTTGTTTAGATATTCTTTTTTATTTTCCATAAAACCATATGTTTTTGACACTTTGATAATAATTTCGATAAAAATTCGAGTTTTCGAAAGCTTTTAGGATTTGAGAACACCAAATTTCAATTTCGTGTGATTTGACAAATTCGTTCTAATTGCAAAACGTTCTAAAGTAGTAATATATAACTGTATTTACTCGGGTACTAAGATTGTGAAATCCTTAAATGATCCTTCTAGCAATTTACGTACCCACCCCTGCTTTATACCATAAATAAAAATTTTATAAAAAAATAACGTTTCTCTTGTTTTTTAAAATCACAGCTTTTTTAAGCGCTAAAATCCGCGCTTATTATGCCCAAAAGTAATGCTTCCAAGTGGGAATTCGCCATATAAAAATCATGGTATATGTAAGCAGGTTGGTAAGGGATTCCTTTGGGCTTACTCCCTTACAAACCTGCTTGCAGGTAAGCAGCGTTTTTTACTGAGTTGTGAATTTCTTCAGATTATTTGTATTTTTTTTTCTTGAAATTTTTGTTGCTTTTGCGTTAAACTTTCATGATTCCCATTTTTTATATAATGCTTATAACACAGTGTGCAAATTTCGGCTAGTAACTGTCATAAACAATTATTTATAAATGAGACACAAAGCTAAATGAACACTCGAAAATGTTGAAAACTTCAATAGTCGTGCGCTAGCTGGGTAACTTTTTTAGCGGGTTTAAATTTTTTTTAGCGGGTTTAAATTTTTACCATATACACACAGAGAAATAAAGTGCCAACCGAATTGAAAAGTGTATATTAATGGTAACAACTTATAAATTCAATTAGTACAACATTATGTACATTCGATTTGTGAAAATGTTGAGTGTTGCAACAACAATTCTGTCGATTTAACCGTACTTTGTTGTGAAAACTAATACAAAGTTGTGCCAACTGTCTGAAATTCGTAATAACCGAATTTGAGTTGGCAAATAGCTATTTTTTTTCTGTGTGTATATATCGAAACATATGTAAACTTTTGGACCAGGTACCACTTTGAAATTAAAAAAAAAATAATAAAAAATTAACAACATTAGTGCACAACTATTTCTTCTTTCAACGAATGAAAAGCTTCATGAATTTTATAAAACTTTTTCATTGTGTGAATGAAAATTTAAATAAGTTATATGAAGTTTTTCATAAAATGTTATGAAAATTCAACTTCATTGCTTCTATTCAAAAAGGAATTTATATCATGCAGAGAATTCTCTCAGTGTAAAGTTTAATTACCCAAACGACTTAAAACTCATCTATGTATTAAAGTTAAACTTTATCCTTATCTTTTAATAAGTATTTTATCTTCTTTTAATTACCTTCAACAAATGAACAAAAGAAAATACAAACTCTTTTAAAATTTCCACATTTAATTATCTTTTCTTATTTTAAATCTTTTTTTGCGATAATAAAACTTAAAAGGACTACTACACAGTGGTGAATCCTCAGATTTGAATGAAACTTGGATATGTTGTAAAGGACAAAATAGGATTAGGCACATATTTTTTTTAGTTGCGCAATCTCAAGTTTTGGGGTTAAAAAGTTTGGTCAAAAATTACCCAATTTTACGTTTTTTTTTAAAATATATTTCGTATATAAGTTATCAAACTATAGGCAAATTGGGTATTAAATGAAAGGTATGTTGATGACGCATCCACTGGTTTATAAAAAATGTGCGTGGATGTCCGAACATTTTTGTTATTTAGAAAACAATTTTTCCGAATACCACATTTGTATGAGAAGTTATTGTTGGTAGGAGCTCAAATTAACATTACTAAGAAGACAAGAATGGAGCAAAATTGATTATTAATAGGTTTTTTGTTAAAGTTCTGCCTATTATGGAGGCTCTAGCTTTTCTAAAACTTCGGGTTCTGATGAGATATTTAGCCAGATCGAAATACTAGTATAAACCTAGCTAATATGTTTCATTTGCTTTATTTTTGTAAATATACGGAGGTTGAAAGCTCGTTATAAATTGAAAATAACATAAAAATAATCTCGATGTATATAAAAACAAAAAACTAATATAACTGTAAAAAAACATTTAATATTGTTTATTTAGTTTTATCGATTTGCTGTCTGGGCTTTTTATAATTTACGCAATCGTTCGACTTTAACACAACTTTTTAATATATAAAATAATTGGCAATCCTGGGCCCATATCATAGGCAATATTGATATCAAAATTTTTATTTTCTCAAGTACTTTAATACTGCGTACAAAAAAAAATCAGAATTTCTTAAATTTTAAAAATGTTTTCATACAAAAATTTTGTAATTTTTTACATTCCTTTTTAACCCCTAAACATGCAATTGCGCACCTAACATAATTTTTTGCTCAACAATTATTTACATCAAAAATATATATTTTTTCCATATGTGAAGAATATATCGCTCATTTGCTGCAAAAACGTCCCAACTCAAAAAATACGATTTTTGAGTTTATGACGCAGAATTATTCGTTATATCACGTATCTTATTGTGTAAAAAAGTCGTATTGATATCTTCTATATTCACCTCTTGAGAAGAAATTATGTCGGTTTTTTTTTTCTTCAAGCTGGGAGTAAATTGAAAACTTTAAACTCGTTTTGTACAAAATCAAAATTTTTGAGTTATGACGTTATTGCAGCGGTATTCTGGATAATAGGCATTATGGTTGTCCTTAAATTGGACTTTTTGGATTGTTGCTGCTATCAACCCCTAAATTTGTTACACGACCTTGAATTATTAAACGCTGAGAATTTGAGCCAAATCGGTAAACGTTCGTGGACCAAAATGGGTAAATTAAAAAAAAAAAATATGTTACAAATTTTAAACATATATAAAAAAAAAAATTTTATAATTGCTCACAGGTACTCAGAAATAAGTTTTGTGATATCTTTAACCCAGTATAATTTGGTGCCAAAAATAAAATTAAAATTTCACATTTTTTTCAAAACTCCAAATTCAAACACTGAATTTTTTTTAAACGAACTTGCTGAAAATTAAAATCGTTTGTATAAAATATTTGTTGGGGGGAAAAAATAGATATCCTCTTCTTGGATTAGCATGTGGAGCGATTTTAAAACTGCGGATGTCAAGGAAATCCATTGTTCCGTTTGATGGCCTTACGTTCTGATTTCATCTGAAATTTTTTTCACATCTTTCTGATATATTTTTCATTAACATATATAAAAACTGGATTGAGGAAACTTTCCTAGGACTTAAATTTTTTTAATTTATGTCTTTTGAAGGATAACCACATGGTTCAGTTTGATATCCTTGTATTCTGATTTTGTCCTTGAAACTTTACCACAAATTTGTTATGTCTTTTTTGATAACAGATACAAAATCCGGAGTGATGAAATTTTTCTAAGATTTTGAAATTTCAGTCTTTTTAAGGATATCCCCATGGTTCAGTTTGATGTCCTTGTGTTCCGATTTTGTCCTTGAAAACTTTCTGATATCTTTTTAAATAATATATGTAAAAACTGGAGTGATTAAATATTCTTAAGATTATAATGTGAGCAAGATTACTAAAGCTCAAGATCATTTGTTTTTTTGTTAAACAAAAAACCGTGCTATGTTTCTTTATTACTCAAAAAAGTTTTTGCCCGCTAACTTATAGCAGACTTTATCTACTTCACTTTGGTCACTGTAACATGTAAGGACCTGTCAGTAGATAAAGTCTTCTATATGTTAGCGGGCAAAAACTTTTTTGAGTAATAAATAAACATTGTACGCTTTTTTGTTTAACAAAAAACAAATGATCTTGAACTTGAATAATCTTGCTCACATCATAATTTATGATATAAGATCGAAAAATAAACTTTTGGTTTTAATTTTTTAAAATTTAAAAGTAAAACATTTAAAAAAAATATTCTTAAGATTTTTAATATTTTTTTTAAATTTCCCTATTTTGAAGGATACATGCATGGTTCAGTTTGAAGTGCTTGTATCCTGATTTCGTTCTTTAATATTTTTTTTTCGCAAATCTGCTATCTACATATATATTTTTTTATAACATGTATAAAAACTGGAGTGAGGAACTTTTCCAAATAATTTTTTTTTTTTTTTAATTTACCTCTTGTTATTCTTTATTCAGCTTGATGTCCATGTACTCAGATTTTGTCCCTGTATATTTTGAAATGTTTTTAATATAGCTTTATTTAAAGGCTGTACAAACTTGATAGATGAAGTTCGTTTAGTTTTTAAAAACATATGGTAAACCACCAACTATTTCGAAAATATTAACAAAGCATGTGGCATTAGAAATCAGTTTATCTATACCACAGTCAGTGATTGCACAGAAAATTTCATATAGACGCAATCGAACAAATAAAAACATAACAAATATTACATTATTCAAAAATTCAAAAAACAGGGTCACTGACAAAGGTTCAATACCAGAAACTGCGCAGTCTGATTCAGAAAAAAAATTGAAAATTTGCAATGTAGTTATGATTTTTAGAAAATACACTCATTCTTCTCTACCACGTCTTTCACAAAGCGGGTTTTAGTTTATTCCTAAGTATGCAGAACCATGGCCGCTTTAATTGGCATTTTAGTTTAATTTTATTTAATATATGTGACATATTTCTCTTTGTTTTTCTTTTTTTTATTATTCTATACGTTTTGGTACATATTCGATTTTTGAAAAATGTTGGCCTGCTAACTTCACTTCGGTCACTGTAACCTGGTGTAGGGTATTCAAATTAAAACAGATTTCAAAAACTACTACGTTTTGATTTGAATCGGTCATTTATAAAACGAATGTCTTTTTTGTTTGTGTTGTACTTAACACTCCTAAACTACTTGTTTAACATGCAGTACAGGGTCCTAATTCGTTTGGCTTTTTAAACAGATCCTTTGTGTGGTATAGAGGTAAATGGCTATAAGAACTTGCTTGTGTATTGTTTCATGTTTGTAATGCTTACGCATGTTTTCGTTTGGCTGAAACTATAGAATTCTTTTGTATTATTTTTGACATCAGATTCTTTAGTTGAGCGTATTATAAAGTGCGTCAGAATACAATTGAGCTGTATATATTTCAATGGCAATTGTAGTCCCAACTGTCGTAGTGTTGGCAAGTGAGTGGATGTGTGATTTAGAGGTTATTGTATCTATTTGTTATATATAAATGAACACCACCCATTTTGTCTAGATGGTGAAAAATAAACTTTTTCATAGTCCATTGCCCACTGTATATACACACACACACACACACACACACTTAGCAACTTAAGTATGTATGGTAAAGTTAGTCAATGTAATATTAGTATCCTTGGTAATATTAAAATGTACTTTGAAGAAAGAGCAACAAGTTTGTTAAAGACACTGGATTTTTCTATATTTATATGAATATTTATATACAAATTGTATGTTTGTTTGTATGTGTTGTTTGTATGACGCCAGTCAATGTTATTGATATATAGGTGTGTATGTGTGTTTTGAATTTTATATTAAAAAGGCCATTCAAAAAATTGTATAAAGAAATCACAAAGTTTTTTGGTTTTGTTAGCTAAATATTATTGTACTTTTTTTTTTTTTTTAATGGTTTCCCTTTTATGATCACTAAGGTTTGTATTGCGTTTTTGTTTAATTTCGTGATACCCTACCATAGGCAGAATTGATAAATGTCAATACAAGTGTTCGAAAAAATATCGATTTCTGATCCTTTCGGATCTTAATATGGAGTCTTATATAATAATATCTAATTTGATAAGTTCCCATATAGAAACACATACAAATTGATCCGAAAAATGAGTTATCTACAACCGAGTGAAAACGTTAACATATAAACATGCATTATTTTATATAAATATTTATGTTATTGCATAATAATATGTTTATGCATGTTTATATACAAAAATAGTTTCCTTTAAATTTTGTAATATGACGCACATATTATTAAATATCAACCACTAACACGTATAATCTAATTATGTACTAATACATGTATAATTATATATAACACAAATCAAAGTTATATATAATAAGATATAGTGTAATATTAAAAAAAAATTTATTTCATTTATGATAAAAAGATATCTAAACATATTAATAGTTATATATCGTTCCATACCAGAAAAATTTAGATCTTATTTTGGATAAAACTATATATTGCCGCATTTAAGGTCTAAAATTTAAAAAACTTTGATAATTTCGTCACGTACTTAACCGATAGGTATTATTGAGCTGTTTATGGATACCAATAAATTGTTTGATGTTACATACCTATAGTTGCGACCCACGGCCTTCGTAATGTATTTTTAAAAATTTTCGCCAAAGAAGAGCTTAAAAGTTTGCAATGCTGAGCATATTATGGGAAAAATATTGATAAAATTTACACAGATTAATTTTGGTCCACCACAGCATTATTTAGTTTGAAACAAGTAATTTGATTTATTGTTTGTTTTAAATTTAATGATGTAGTGGAACAAAATTACTCTATGGAAATTTTATAAATGTATTTGAAAAACATGCTCAGTATTATCAAATTTGAGCTCAATTTTGTACAAAAATCTGAAAATACAAGTAGCGAACTACAAGAATTCTCGATTTATTTTCTCTTTTTTCCATAATCGACTGAATTATACTAATCGTTTGAGTAGTATTACTTAAAATTGTACACTTTCGGGACACCCTAATGTACATTAAAACTTAAAAAATTATAAATTATTATATAAAATTATTATAAATATTATACTGTTTTGAAAACCGCAAAAAATTTATATGCAAAATTCATTATTCATTACTCATTTTCCGGGAAAGGCAAACATTTTCTCGAAATTCCCGGGAACCCGGGATACCGCTCGAAAAATAAATTATAAAATTTTTGATGTAAGATCATATTTTTGTATGCGAAGGGTGTTATACGACCTGAGATTTATTCTAAAAAGAAGTCTCCATTATAAATCCATAGATTTTCTCAAAAGCCTGAGAGAAATTGATTTTTTAATACCATACCTTTAAATACACTGCTTGACATAAAAATATTAATACGGTCTTTGCTGATTTCAAAGGCGAAGTTTATTTTTCGGTCTATGGTACAGTAAATTTTGACGCATTTTCATGCAGTTTTTTATATTAAAAACTTGCCTTTGCAATGAATCTTTTTTCTTGTTGCTGAAATCTAAGGACAAGACCAATATTAATATTTATGTGTGCGCCCCGGTAGGCTAGTTAGTAGCGTGCTGGCTTATCAGTGCGGGGGTCGTGGGTTTGATTCCCACCAGAGGCACTGGTCTGGTTTCGCTACAACGCGCCGAAAGCCATAGTAGCTAGTGCTCGGTTAGGGTAATAGTATATAATTTGTAATTATATGATTATTGATTTATAAAAAAAAAAAAAAAATATTTATGATTTACAAAGATTAAAATTAAACTCGCTGTTAAGACTTTTTTTTTTTTTTTTTGGTTTTCGCGATTTCTATCGCTAAATAATTGAGCGAGTTAATCAAGTGTTTACGAGGTGGAAAAAGTCTTTTAAGAGCAGTTACATTAGTAAGAAAAAAGTTATTTATTCATTGCGTTTTATAAGCAAAATTCGCGATTATTCAAATATGGCACCATAGCTCTTTCCAGGATGACCACAAGATCCAGTTTTTAGTATGATAAATTTATAAATACATTTTTAAATTAAGATTACATAATTTCAGCTAAAAATTAAAAAAAAAAAAATTTTTTATATTTGCAATAGTTTTAATAATAAAAAACTACGGTTTGGTGCATATTTGACACAAAAGTGGAGTTTTTGTTAGAAAAACATTTTCAAATATTAACTTTTTTGGGTGATTTTTTTCACATATCGCTCATTTACTTCAAGAACGTCACAACTCAAAAAACACTTATCATATTGTGTAAAAAAGCCGTATTGATATCTTGTATACTCACCTCTTGAGAGAAATTATCTTGGTTTTTTTTTCTTCAAGGTGGTAGTAAATTGAAAACTTTAAATTCGTTTTCTAAAAAATCAAAATTTTTGAGTTATGACGTTATTATAGTAAATGAAATGTGCAAATAGTATACTTAAAATTTGACTCTGGGTTCATATTGGACAAATCGCGCCTTTTGCATAATTGTCACCATATTAAAATAGTTGTTTTCTTGCTGAAAACACCTCTTCCAAATAAGCTCTTTCTACTGCATGACCATTTTTTAAGGTCAAGTGCTAGTTTAGCGACAAAATTCGCTTAAACCGTAAAAATTAGTAAAAATCAGAAATATACAATAATGAGCAAAATATGCATACATATGCTCTAACAAATCGATGTGAGGATTCGTCAATTGTTCTGAAACGGATAAAAAATATGTCATCCATTTTTCAATACGACTCGCATTAAAAAAAAACATGATACAGCATATTTCTGGTTGCCCTGTTTATCACATATCCAAATTTCATTAAAATCTGTGAGAACCCATCGGGAGAAAAGGGTAAATGAAGTGGTTGATTTTTAATGTTTTCAGTCTAAAATTAAAAATTAATCAAGAATCGATTAAATATGAATTAGTTGAATAAAATGTATTGTTAAATTGAATAAAATGCATTGCTAAATCAACGAAATAATCATTTGATTAACTGAATTTGTTAACATAATGTTTTTTTTTGTTAATGAAATTTTGATGAAATTTTGTCAAAATAACACTACGTCAAATAGTTAAACGTCAAAATATACATTTACTAAACAAAGTGTTAAATTAACGGAGAGGTTTTGTTAGCTGTACAGTGATCACTTACACAGACATAATTATCATTCTAAAAAATCTAATTAAAAATTTAAAATTTTAATTTAATTTGTTTCTAAACAAATATTTAATTGAATCAATAAATATTTTAATAGACTTTAAAATATAAAAAATACATATATTATTTTAGAAGTAATTCTCAAATTATATTTTCATACACTATATAAAATTAAATATAAAATTTTCAGTATAAAATACCAAATGCATTTGAATACAAGCATTACCAAAAAACACACATACCAACGTATCGTTCACACACTTTTTTTGTGAGTATCATATTTTTTTTTTTTGTAGAAGTTATTTACAACTTTTTTCCTTTTTTTTTATTTATTTCAAATTTAAGAACCAAGCCGTTAAGGCCAAACACGGTTCAAATACTACTCCATTATCAAAAATTACAAATCAAGAGAGAAAAAAAGTATATAAAAAACAATTTCTTAAAACTAAGAAGTTATATAATTAACCTAAATACTAAATTGCCGTGATAGGTGCAAAATCGATTAAAATATTAATTGATTCAATAAATTTTTTAATTGAAACCCGTTTTTAGTTTTATCTGTGTCAGTGTGCATATAAATATGAAAATTTTCGAAAATATCTAAAACTTTCGTAAAATTAACGAAAATTTGTGTATTTTACAAAATTTTTTTGTAGATTTAACAATAATTTCCTATTTTTATGAGTCAGTTATTGTTGTGAAATGTTTAGTTATTCACAAAATAACTGTAACTAAATTAGCTCATCCGAAATTTCATATAGATTCCATTGTATTATTTGTCAGGGTTTATTTTTTCTATTTTATTAACTGTTATTGTTGACACACTGTTGCTTTTACAAATGTCAGTTATACATAAAATAACAATTAATATTAATGTCAAGTAAGAAAGCATAAGTAGAGCAACGGCAGCAACAAAATAAGGATTGTAGAAAGGAACCAAAAAAAAAAAAAAAAAAAAAAAAAAAATAAGAAAAAAAAACAGAGAACAAACACTCAGCGATTAACACTTGTTGTCAATATGAAATCGTCTCATGCATTTAAATTTAATAAATTAAATTCAGTGCTGAGCAATTATATAATTTTTTTTTTTACTTTGTTTCTAAGTATTTTTACATTTCATTTGATCTTGAAGTTTATTTTACAGTGGCTATTATTAAACTTTTACTTGTGCGTTTAAATGTCGGTTATAGAGTTTCATTATTTTTAATGATTTTATTGAAGTGAAGCGGTATTGCTAAGAAAAAACAACATCATTTACCAAGCAACCCCCACCCCACCAAAATACTTCAATAATTTATTGAAATGTATACATTCTAAATTTCTTGCTGTGGGTGTATTTATATAACAGATAATCATCATTATTGTCGTAATAATTATTTTTTTTTTTGTTAAATTAATTATATACTTAAGCTTATCAGTGTTAAGGACAAGGCTAATATGTTTTTCTTATAACAATAATCGAATAAAGAATAATAAAATATACAAATAAAAAATTCTTCGAAAATTTTATTAAATTTGTGTCGACATTAACCGAAATAATCGAAGAATAGGTTAATTGATTAACCGCATTGGAAACACTAAAAACAGCCCACATTATATACACACAGAGAATAAATTGGTTTAAATTACATTGTAACCAACAAAATTTAATCATTATTCAATAATTTTAATTGTAAGTACACTGATAATAATCCATGAGTACAATTAAAAAAAAAGTGTCAAAATAACCAAATTTTTAGTTAAATAAACGAAAATTTGTACATTTTACGAAAGTTTTTGTAGTTTTGACAATAATTTCGTGTACTTAAAATTCACCATCAGAATAATTAAACTATATTGTAAACAAAGAATATATAAAATTAACCAAAACACAGTCACATAATTAAAAAATATTGGTTTTTCTAATCAATATTGAAAAAATATTATCTTCTACATTACCTTTAAAACCAACAACCAACCACTTTTCGGAGATTTTATCCCTTGAATAAAATATTTGCAGTTAAAATCGAATATTAGTTTCGCTTGCAAAAAAAAAAAACTTTTTTCACTTTTTTTAAAATAAAGGGTCCGCCTTCTAACGTTTTTTTTTCAACTAGTGCTTATTTCGTGAATGGTGAACACTTAGCTCATGTCTCATTTAACAGATAATTAGTTTTATCCTTCCGGTGAACGAATATGGTTGTGTATATGCTTGAACAACGCTGGGAAATATTGCGACATTACTTTGAAAATCATGGTAATGTTGCAGAATGTGAGCAAGGAGTGGCCGTTACAGTCAATGGCGATCGATATCGGGGCATGTTGAACGAATTTTTGTTCACAAAAATTGAAGAGTAGGATATTGGCAACATTGGTTTCAACAGGACGACGCTACGTGCCACACAGCCGAAGCTAAACTCGGTGTTTTGCGCCCTGTTTTTGAAGATCGCATTATCAGCCGCAGAGCTGATGTCGTTTGGCCACCTCGGAGCTGCGATTTGACACCGTTGGACTATTATTTGTGGGGTGCCGTCAAAGATAAGTGTTACGCCAACAAGCCAGAGACAATTGACGCTTTAAAGGACAATATTCGTGAAGCCATTGGTGAAATACAGCTGCACACAATCGATAAAGTGCTTAAAAATTGGACCGATCGTGTAGGCTACTGCATGGCCAGCCGAGGCAGCCATTTGAATGAAATTATTTTCCATTATTAACCGGAAGGATTGTACTTTCAAATAAAAAAAGAAATTTGAGAAAATATTCAGTAGTTTTTTTTTTTATAGCATTTTCAAAAAAAAATATAAAGTTTTTTTTAATAGTTTTGGTAACTCTAATAAATTATTAAGATTAGCAAACTAATTTCTGTTGTACATACAAATCTATTTTTAGACATTAATAATTAAACTTGAAAGAAAAAAAATACAAATTGGGTTTAGGTTAAGCAATTGCCTGACAAGCAGAAGGTCACCGGTTCGAGTTCAGTTCGCAGCACAAGAATTTTTTTAAATAAAATAATTTTAAACTCTTATAAAATATTGAGTTCAGCAACCGAATCTAATTTGCACAAACAAATCTATTTTCAGACATACATATTACAATTTGAAACAAAAAACATTCAGGGTTGATATTAGAAAATACAATTTCAAATTGGGCTTAGGCTAGAGATAAAGTAATTGCCTGACAAGCAGAAGGTCGCCGGTTCAAGCCCAGTTCGCGGAAAAGATTTTTTTATTAATAAAATAATTTTATAATAATATAAATTTTTTTTATAGTTTTGGTAACTCTAATAAATTATTGAGATAAGCAACCGAATTTCTATAGTACATACAAATCTATTTTTACACAAATATTTAAATTTGAAACTAAAAAAAAGGTTGAATTAAAAAAAAACATATTTAAATTGGGTTTAGGCTAGAGGTAAAGTATTTGCCTGACAAACGGAAGATCGCCGGTTCGAGCCATATAATTTTTTTTATTAATAATTTAAGTTTTGTTGAACGCATGGAAATCTATTTGTAGAATATTATAGTCCATAAACATAAAATATTCAATTGTTACAATAAAAATTCGAAATTTGTAAATAAATGTCGGTTGTTACAATATTATTAAAATTTAATACTAGTGATAGTTCGTGGAAACACAAAAATTAGGTTGTCAAAAAATTGGGATCCAACTACAAAACTGTTTTCCGTGTGTAGGGTAATATAAAATACATAAGTTAATGTTCGAGAACGTGTTCGATAATGTGTGTTTCCTATGTGGTTAATCGATTAAACGACTACTTGATTAATCGCCACTAGTTTGGTTTATGTCGAAACAAATAATTTAAAACTCAAACAATAATTCGAGCATAAAAACCGGTTAACCGAGTCTGGTTAAATTTTTTATATGAATTTTTTCCCAAAACTTATCAGTTTTCATAACTTTGGCTAAAAAAGAAATTTAGGAATTATTTCTGTAGTAATCCGACTCCTTCTCACGAGAATATTTTTTATAACTATAACCAGTTTCAGAAGCTGTTTTTGTGAGTACCTGTTCTACTTCGGTGCAATAAGACCGACACTAGAACGGGTTGTAAATAAAAATTATTTGTTATACAAGTAGTTCTTCGAAACTAGCATATGTTGGAAATGGAACCTCTTAGCGCCTTTTGAAAGAAAAAACAGTGTCACTCTGAGGAAAAATGCTCAAAGTCAATATTTAAAAAAAAATCTCTTACAAATCGGCAATTTTCTCCGAATATGTACCTTAATTCATTTACGTTTTTCTTAGAACTTTGTTGATGTATTAACTTTTTGTCATTTTAAACTAACCCCAGTTATCGTATATGTTCATAATGATAACTGGTTTAAAATGAGAAAAAGTTAATAAATTAACAAAGTTCTGAGAAAAACGTAAATAAATTAAGGTACATTTTTGGATAAATTTCAGATTTTTAAAAGTTTTTTTTTTAAATATTGACTTTGAGCATTTTTCACCGATAAACTATTCAAGATAACTTTACTTCTTTTCTGAAGTTTTTTTTCTGAATGTGTTAGTAATTATACAAATTTTATATTTTTTTTGGTATAGTTTGGTAGTCAAAATGATATTGGCCAAAAACAAAAAAAAAAGTCAGAGCAAAAAATTAACACTTTAACTTTTAACTTCAAATATCTTTTTAGTTATAAGAGATATCTTACCACCATAAGCATGATTTTTCTTTATCTTGTATACGAAATTTTTTTTTCTAATCGGTTCACATTTGTCAAAGTAGGAAGCACTTAAAGATTTTCTATAGGCGAGGTAATCACCCTGTGTAAAGACAGGCTGTCTCAAATGACAAGATTCGGGTTTAGTTCCTTTATTCGTTCTTCCCATACAACAAGACTTGCGTCTTTATAATTACAGCATGGAAATTATTAACTGATAGTTTACATAATGATTACACAAATAAATCAATATCATAATTAATGAAATAAAAATTAAATAATAAGTAAAATAATACAAAAACAAAAAAAATAATAAAATGGAACATCAAAAAATATAATATTATATACAATAAAAAAAAATATAGATACACTCACAAGAACTTTTCCATAAAAGTTCAACAGTTTTTTAAAAATTAATTCGTTAAAGTTGTTTCAATGGAATATACAGTTAAATTACCAAAGAAATATATTTTTTAACTTTCTGTCTGTTATTCAATAACCGAAGTTATAAAAAAAAACGGACTTTGGGTAATACGAGGGAGGATCAATAAGTCCGTGACTTTTTAATGAAACACAGTTTTTTTTTTTGCAAAAAAAAAAAATTTATTTTTCAACATAATCTCCTTTTAGCTCAATACACTTAGTCCAACGTTTCTCCAATTATTGTATTCCTTCCCAAAAATAGGGTTTTTCGAGGTCCATAAAATAGGCATTTGTTTGATCAATAATTTCATCGTTGGAGCTAAATCTCTTTCCACCGAGCCATTTCTTTAGGTTTGGAAATAGGAAATAGTCACTGGGGGGTAAAATCCGGAGAATATGGCGGATGAGGTACCAATTGATTAGATTAGATTATATGGCACTATGCACCGCGACCAACTTAGGTCTTTTGTGCTGCCTAAAGTTACCCTAAAGATTCAAGCTACCTATAAAGCCAATAATCCTATTAGGCAAAATCTTCATAATGTCCGAAGGGGAGACAAAGCGATTGCCAAGAAACTTGGCACGCCTTTCACATAGCCTCGGACATTCGCAAAGAACATGCTCTGATGTCTCAGCTACCAGTTCGCAAAACCTACACTCATCCGTGTCCGAAAGACCCCTTTTGCGCAGGTGGTATCTGAGATTGCAGTGTCCAGTCAGGTAAGACACCAGGGTTCTCAAGTCACCCCTCCCGAGGGACAAGAGTCTCCTCGATCCTGCACTGGAAAAAGAAATTAATTTCTTAGCCTGTCGTTGGCCAAGAGAGTTTTCCCAATAGAGAGAGAATTCTGACTCCCTCCACGACCAATTGGTAGCCCAATTCATGGAATTTTGCCATTGAGATTGCACACGTGTGCACCCGTGCATTATCTTGAACTTTTTTCTTGGCCGTATGGGGTCTTTTTTTTAAATCCTCGTTAAATCGGTGCAATAAGTTGGCATAATATTCGCCGTTTATTGTTTTTCCGTTTTGAAGGTAATCGATGTGTTGCCATCACCTTTTTGGCCGACAAACTTACCTTGGCCTTCTTCGGAGCCGGTTCACCCGGAGACTGTTTAGACTGCTGCTTGGTCTCCAGAGTGTTGTAATGGATCCATGTTTCATCCACGTTTATGGTCAACTGAAAGCAAATGCGGCACCCATCCTGCAGACAGCTTTCTTTAACCCAACTGATCATTTAAAATCGAAACCACACTGCCATATGAAATGTCTATGTCATCAACAATCTTACGCACTTCTATTCTTCGTTCGGCCAACAGCATATCGTTTATTTTTTCGACATTTTCGGGTCTATTGACCTCAATTGGCCGTTCGGAACATTAGCGTCACTTTTTTACCATTGAAATCGATGGTGCCGAGTCCTTATAGTATTTATTAAGCTTTTCCTTGGTTTGATTGACGGTTCTTTTTCGCAAAAAATAATGTTTAATGAGCATTCGAAATTCACTTTTTTCCATTTTTAAAAAACTCCACGAGGTTGTATGTTTTGAACAGCTCTTAAACGCAAAGTAAATGACGGAACTTGCTCAAAATTGACAGTAGTCTATTAACAGGTGGTACTTGATGGGAGCAGTGTTGAATTTCATATAACTACGAGGGAAGTTCGAAAAGTCATCGACATATTGAGCCGCCCTCGTAACTTAAACTACTACAGGAAACGTATTCTGAAGTTATGAGCATTTAAACTTTAAAAATTGGCTAAGAAATTCTCAACTATAACCAAACACTGAGAAAGTCCATTTTGTACCACATTATTCTCAGTGAAATAGTTGAAAAACAGTTGAAGTTTTACGGGTCCCGAGGTTTACTAGTATATGCTTTCATATGAATAACATAATTTTAAAATCGGAGAACATAAAAAAAATAATTCTGGTAGCCTTCACAAAATATGAACCAGCGTGAGTCGTGTCGTTCAAAACAATCAAATTTTAAATTATTTGAAATGGATAATACCTAAACTATTAACAAAATGTGTGCCTTGACTATAATTTAAGATGTCAGACATTTCCCAGATTTTTTTTTACTTAATAATTGTATTGAGTTTATAATAATCTTCATTTCCGTTAATTTGAAATCATAAATTTCTGTAAATAAACTATTTAAATAAAATCTGTGACAACTTCAACACCTTTTGCGATAATCATTACATTAGAAGTGTATTTACTAGCTTCCTCAGTTGCTTCGTCTCTTTATCACAGTTACTATTAGCAATCCTTTTCCCCCATCCGTTAACTTAAAAATACAATTTATTTAATTTTGTTGTTATTCGCATACCAGTCGGTACTATTATGGAATTTCAAGAACCATTTGTTGTTTCAAATTTCAATTAACAGTTAAAAGGATGTCACTGTTATGGTACATAGAATTTTTGTTTTTTAACGTTTCATTGAAATACTTAAGTCTAGGTTCCTTTTTGTTTTTTTTTTGTTTTTGTTGTATAGTTTTTTGTTTTCTATAATTGAATTTTTGTTAAGCAGCCAGCCATTGAGACAATTAGAAAACAAGGGTGGACTTGTGAACATACTTATGCAAGTATTTGTAAAGAAAGAAACTTATACGCTACAAAAGGAAGGGGGAATTTGAAACCCTAGATAATTTAAAGGTGACTCATTAACTGAAAACTTCTTTAAATCCTTTAGTACACTCAAATAAATAAGTGAGTTAAACAAAAATCTAAAAGTAGACTATTTTTGTTTGTTAGTGTTGCCACTTCTGCGTATAATACACAATAACAGAAAAGCTAATAGGAAAGAAAACTGCAATTTAGCTGCATTACATTCGAGGCCATACTTGGGTGTGATCGCTAAACGGTCATGACTTGGTATTGTTACGTTTGTAATGTAAGAAGAAGCGCAGGTTTGATTCTTAAAGCCACAGGTTGTCAAAAATCTGACAATTATAAGACACAAATATTAATACAGTTTAAATGAAAAATCACTGATGACGCCTGTTCATAAAAAGGCAGAAACTAGTCTAGTCTGATTTAAAAATTAATAGTGTTTATAAATTTCAGAGAAAAACTTTTTTTCTTCTTCTTAACCTCAACATTTCTAAATTAACTGAACATTTATTTTAACTAATCTGTAGTTAAAATTTAAACATTTATTTTTATTCGTACGGATTTGTTAATTATTTAAACAATATTTAAAAAGAAATAAAAAGAAATATTTGTGTTAAATGAAAAGTAAGTCTACCGGATTTAAAGTGATTTATCATTTATTTGAAATTACATTTTCAGTTAATTTAAACTACAAACTATTTTGAGTGTATAGGATTATTATCATTTCAAGCCCACGTTTGTTATCGTATATCAGATTTTTTGGAAGGGTAAAACATAAAATTTTTAATAAATATAATTTTAGTAAATTTGTTTATCTTTCAAGTACAAAAAAAAAAAACTGAAAAAACTTACATTTTTAAATAAAATCTTTTTTTAATTTTAAAAAATATAAAAACAAATTTTTGTTTTTTCTATGGAAAAATGATGCAAGCTTTTTTTAATAATTAATTAATAATAGATAAACCCCGGAACCCAAAAAAAATTTAAAAAGTTATTTTATAGTGAAAACCGCATATTTAGAAAATATGCACATTTTTTTAAATCGTGAGTGGCCAAATTTGTGAAAATTGCATTTAAAAAACATATTGCATAAAAAATGCATTTCTTTTTGAATATGAAAAAAAATTCACTCCGTAAAAAATAGTAGTCGAGTGTACCATTCCAATGTAATTTAAAATTTGATGATGCGATGAATACTAAAGTAAATACACGTGTATTCAAACTTGTTCACTTTTTGCACTTTTTGCATATTTCTTATTTTTTATAGAAATTAAATCCCTCATAAAACCGTAGATTTTTCGAAATTTGGAAAACTAAAAAGGCTAATCTTTAAGTGGTTCCATAGAGTTTCTGAATACGAAATTTAATTGAAATCGGAATGCCCAAGGTCAAAAAATGCCCTTTGTGACCGGTCTTTGGTGGAATGGCCGATATATATATTTATTACTTTTTTTTTACAAATATTATGTTTTTCGTACTTAAATAACAATAAAGGATAATTATAATTTTGAATTATTCTGAATTATTTCTGTTCTGTAGTTAGTAGTTCTTTGACTTCTTTATCTAAGTTCCGATGTTCCACTTTCCCTTGATGTCGAATACTAGAGATGAACGGATCTAACGTTGCCAATAATATATTAAATAGATCTTTATTTGGGAAATTTCGTGTTGTGCTCTCTATAAAATCTGTAATCCTTATTCCTTTTTTTCCTGAGCTTCCTCTCATAGATCTTCAAGTGGCACCAAAAGATGTTGAATGACATCTTCTCCATTAGTGCTACACGAATTTATAAATAATTTTATTTTAATGTAACTAAGTACATCTTCTTGGGTTTGTTTCTAAACTACACTTTAAGAGATTTAAGATTTTTAAGATTTTTTGTGTTTACGGGCGTTAAAATACAACGCGATATACGAGGGCGGGCTCAAAATCAGACGACCTGACGTATAGATGGCGACAGCAGTTTGAAAAAAATAATTTTGTTTAAATGTGGCAACCTTATGAAACGTATGATTTAAGAATGGATGGTAACCGATTCATTATTTCGGTTTTTTGGCATTAACGGTATTTTACTTATTCCGGTAAGTTTATTTAGTTATTTCGGCGACGTTATTTTAAGGATAACGGGTTCCAAGTTATTTCGGTAAAGGCAATTTAAGGGTAATGTTATTTTAGTTATTCAGGTAATGAACACCGATATTTTTAAACTGCATTATGACCGAATTCCAATGACTGCCTGGTTTATGATCAAAATTTGGGAATATATGTTAATTAACAGTGATTATTTTTTTTTTCTCTTGTCAAATTATTTCGGTAACGGTATTTTAATGATAACGCTATTTCAATTATTTCAGAAGTGGTATTTTAGCGAAAACGGTATTTTAGTTAACGATATTTTACGGATAACGGCATTTCATTTATTTCGGTAACGGTATTTAAGGGATACCGACTGTCAGTTGAAAGGGTTTTTAATCGAATACGGTATTTTAGCAGTATTGCCTGCCATTCCTGTATTTAAGTTTTGATGCTGCATATTGCTTAGTAATTTGGAGATGAGAAAGCTGTGCGTAAGATGGGTGCCGCGTTTGCTCACAATAGAACAAAAAAAAATCGTGAAGAAGATGTTTCAATATGGTGTTTGGCTATGTTTCACCACAACAAAGCCCAGTTTTTGCATCGATTCGTAGCCATGGATGAGACATGGGTCCACCGCTTCACACCTGATACAAGTAAACAATCAAAGTAGTGGACTGGAATCCTGTCCAAAGAAGACGAAGACAGTTTCATCTGCAGGCAATGTCATGGCGTCTGTTTTTTGGAATTCGCGTGCGATTGCTGTGAGTGAAGCAATGGAATTAAGGAAAAATGGCCGCATTTGCCAGAAAAGAAAGTGTTGTTTCGTCAAGACTATGCACCATTTCACACATCCACTATTGCGTTGGCCAAACTTAATGAATAAAATTTCGAATTTCTTCACCAAGCACCATATTTGCCAGATTTAGCTCCCTCGTATTATTTTATATTTCCAAACTTGAAAAAGTGGCTCGATGGTAAAAGAGGTGGAGTCTCCGATTGATGGCTATTTGAAGGAGTTAAACAGTTCTTAATTTAAACAGCGTATCGAAGTGTATCGAACTAAAAGGAGATTTTGTAGAGAAATAAAGAACATTTTCCCCAAATTTGTTGTGTTTTCTTTACTGCGTCGGCTAATTTTGGGACCGCCCTCATATATTCGATCGTAGTAAGCCTTGTTTTCATAATTTTTATATGAAATTCAATATTTTTGAAGAACACTAAAACTGATTTTTTATAGCAACCCACAATACGTTTCGATTTTCAGATTGTTAAGTGCGTGTTTAGTTTTGGCGGAATTTGCCGCTGATGCAGTTGCTTAAATAATTTATACATTAACTTAAACCATATATACGGACGATGTTTCAACATTACGCCTCAATAACCGCATTATTTTGTAGTAATTTTTTTTTGAAATATCATAACTTCAAACTAATTTTTTGTACGTTATAGTTATTTCTTAAAAAAATTTTCTTTAGCTCTAGACAGCAAAGTGCGTATTTAAGCTTTCTATTCTATTCCAGCAGTTCTTAATCCTTTATACTCGTTTTGGAAAAACACGTGTTTTGCAATCTGAATGCCGTATTTAAATAATAAAAATTGAAAAATAAAATACCGCTAGTAAGCCCTACTTTAAAATAACAAATAAACGCCTTGAGGTACCTATAAACTTTGCAATATTATTGCCAGTATTATTATCATTTTGCCATACACAGTGCAATTAGATGTACAATACTTTTGCACTAACTTTTTTGCTTTGTTGTACAGTGATATTAAAATTGCACAATGTGGCCAACACGCTATAAAATAGTTTTCACATTTCTTGGTTTCGCAATAAGAATCAAATCCTTTTTGATTGTACAACCTTCCAATATGATAAATAGCAAAAGTTGCACAACAATATTGTGTAGTGTCTTACACATTTATGGATACAAAAATTTGTTGTAAAGCAAAGACGCATAAATAACTCCGCATGTATGAATTTTTTCGTGAGATGTATATCAAAGACCTGCATGAATGTCTTGTAAAACATTTGCAAACCATTTTTTTTGCTCCAATAATAAAAAATCTTTTACATTTTGAAAACATCGAAAAAATCATAGTATCGTATGAAAAAAGTCAGCATTTTTTAAGCAAAGTAGCAGACATTTGGTGTATATGTATTAAAATTTTATCTTCTTGATTATAAAATTTCTGATATAATTTTTGGGGTATGAAACCAAAGAGTATATACAAAGAGAGAGGCTGCACTTCCCACACCTCTCAGCAACAAAATACCGAACTCAGGCAAGCAAATGAAAACATTATTTACACTAAAATATGATTGCAGCATGTTGATAAAAAAATGTTGCTTAAAAAAATTGTTGCTTTTGCTTATATTTTTTGATATTTTCTATTAAAAATTAATATATTTTAATTTTATCTACAACTATTGTATATTGTTGTGTTGTGTTTATCAAATCATTAACCTTTCGACCCCAAACCCTTTCGGTTTTCGAAATATGACTTTATGAAAATTGGCAAAAGCGTCAAAATTTTAATAAAATGCAAATACAAAGTCGCTCATAACTTTAAAACTATACAACTTACAATTAGGTGAGAACATTACCTTCAAAATGGCCTCCTAATTTTTTTTTTGTATTAAAAGGTCAAAGGTAATTTTTTAAGTTTAATATTCAAAGACCCATATCTTAAAATCCAATTTTTTTTTTTTAAATTCTGAAAAAAATATATGTTAAAAACTAAGGCCTCTCTACATTTGTTTTAACATTTTAAGGTGGAGACTAATTTGGTTCCGGAGTTATGGAGGAAAACGTGGTCATAAGCTAATTTATGTCGACGAGTTCATATGCAAAAGCTTACACACAAAAACAATATGTATACTAAACTTTGTATAGTGGTACTTTTTATAAAAAAATGCTTAGTCCCGGCTCACACACGGCAATTTCTTATTAAAAATATTGATTATTTATACTTTTTTTAACATTTTTATTTTATAGAAGTCTAAATAAGAAATATAAATAATAAAAAATATAATTAAAACTTGGTCCTAGTTCTGAAAATCGACAAAAAATAGTACATTGTAATTATGAACATTTTGAAAATCAATGACATCATAGTATTTATAAACTTTCAGAAAATCAATCTACACATAAGATGCAAAATAATTGTACATTTATTCTTAAATTTTTTTTACAATTTTTAAGAGATTGTAAAAAATGCAACATCAATATCCGAAAGCACATTAAAAGAGTAAGCCCACACATTAATCGTAGAATAAAATTATAATAAAAGTTACAACAAATACAAGTGAAAGTACAACACTTTCAAGTGTTTTTGTTGCAACCCAGCATACCATATGCGCTCTAAATGAGCTCATAAAGACTCTTTTGTCGGAACGCTGACGCTCATAATGAGTTCATAAAATAATCATAAATAGTCATAAAACGCTCATATTTGAGTGGCTTTTTCCACTAAACTGGTCACTCATGAAAGAGCTCCAAATTTTATGCATAAAAGAGTATTTTCCCAGCTTACCATATGCGCTCTCAATGGGCTCATAAAGACTCTTTTGTCGGAGTGCTGACGCTCATAATGAGTTCATAAAATAATCATAAACAGTCATAAAACGCTCATTTTTGAGTGGCTTTTTCCACTAAACTGGTCACTCATGAAAGAGTTCTAAATTTTATGCATAATATTACATGCTGGATTTTCTTTTCTTAATTTGTTTGAACGAAGTTCACTTATTATTAATTTGCTTTCTTTTAAGCTTGCTCTTTTCATTATTTTAATTATGTATTATTTTTGTATTTATTATAAAATAACTCACAATTTTGTCTTTACGCTTCCAAAAATATTCACTAATGAATCAATTTGTGTAACTTCTTTCTTCTGCTTAGCTGGAATTTACCGTTATCTGTTAGCGTGCAGAAATTACTCATAAAAAGCACATAAAATCTATCGTTTATGAGCTCAGAAATATGCGCGCAGAAACCACGCATAAAAAACTCATAAAATTTACCGTTTATGAGCTCAGAAATTTACACGCAAGAAACACTCATAGAAAGTCATAAAATCGATCGTTTATGAGCCCAGAAATATGCACACAGGAAACACTCACAGAAGCTCATAAAATCGCTCATATATGAGCTCATATATAAGAGCGCTCCGATAATGGTATGCTGGGAAATAGAGAGAAAGGGAAATAGTAAGGATCATTAAACATTAAAAGTAAAAACAAATTTCAAGAACAAAAACTGCAACAAAAACAACTGAATGTGTTGTTAAGATTAAATTATGTATTCAAAAAGGTATAAAAATCCAAAATCGGTTAAGAACTACCCCAGTAATAAATAATGCCCCAGACCACTAATGTGTCAAATACCACTTCAGCAAAAAATTCGAGCTCAAATTTTAAACGTTTTCAAAAATTGATTACTGAAACATAATTTTTTTATTTAATACACTCATAATTGTGAGACATAAAAGAAGTTTTTTGTTTTGGATGGCGTTAACCTGTCCTACGGTAATGTCAAAAACGAACAAAATTTTTGGGGTGTTTTTCAAATCTCCAATTTAAAATTTAAAAAAAATTTCTTCAACAAAATCGAAAAAATTTAGATTTTTATTGCTTAAACTTGTTTAAAACATCTAAGAGATTAAAAATAAAAAAATTTAAAAATATCCCCCAGTACACTTGGGTAGGGCAACGATTTAAATTTTACGGATTTCGGGGAAATTGTGTTCTTTAGTAATAAAGAGGTTTATTTGTTGCCATAAAATATTTTAAATCAAAAATTAGCTACTTTTGTAATTTTTATAGTTTTATTTTATAAGCATTACTCAAAGTTAAAAATAAAAATATTTCAAACATTATTAACCCATGTGGACCTGCGACAATAAGTGACCTCAGACTTATTTATTTCAATTTTCAAAAAACGTTAAAGATTTTCTTACTACTTTTGAATTTTAAGAAACGTGATGTAGAAGATAAAACAGAATACTTTTAGATTATGTGCCAAAAATTTTGGACATTAATAAATCTGGTATTTTATGTTCTGATCGAATTTTCTAGTTTATTCAGAAAAGAAGGCCTCACGCATTATTAAAACTGCTGCTTTAAAATTTTTTTTTTCTTAATTTTTGTAATTTTTGCTATACTAATTTAAGTGTACTTAAAGTTATGCAACTCTAATTGATTTTGTTATTAATTAATTAGTAAAATAAAAAATAAATGAATTCGTTTTTGTTAAATATGAATTTTCCATTGGTTTTATATTTATGTTGATTAAAATCTTCTACTTTTTTTTTTAAATTACGAAATTTAGTGAAATTAGTGTGTTATTATAGTTTTGGAACGCAGTGTATAGCAAAAAAAATAAAAAAAAAATAATAAAATGAACGAAAAAACTCTTATAAGTTTCAAGAAATTTTTGATATTTTTCGTCTTTAAAATTGCCATAATTTCTTTTTGTGAACACGTTTCAACGTGAAACTTTGAATGTTATAGCTTTTAATTATAGTCAATCTAACTCTGTACTTCGTTTCTCTCAATTAGAAAAACCTTGAGAAATAAGAGGCATCTAAATTCAGTTTCAACAGTTGTCAAACACTTTCGAAGTTGCTAGATTAGATTAGATTAGATTATATGGCACTATGCACCGCGACCAACTTAGGTCTTTTGTGCTGCCTAAAGTTACCCTAAAGATTCAAGCTACCTATAAAGCCAATAATCCTATTAGGCAAAATCTTCATAATGTCCGAAGGGGAGACAAAGCGATTGCCAAGAAACTTGGCACGCCTTTCACATAGCCTCGGACATTCGCAAAGAACATGCTCTGATGTCTCAGCTACCAGTTCGCAAAACCTACACTCATCCGTGTCCGAAAGACCCCTTTTGAGCAGGTGGTATCTGAGATTGCAGTGTCCAGTCAGGTAAGACACCAGGGTTCTCAAGTCACCCCTCCCGAGGGACAAGAGTCTCCTCGATCCTGCACTGGAAAAAGAAATCAATCTCTTAGCCTGTCGTTGGCCAAGAGAGTTTTCCCAATAGAGAGAGAATTCTGACTCCCTCCACGACCCGAGCTTCTCCCTAACATACCCCAAAGGTATACCACAGAATGGTTCAGGGCCAATAAAGGGCCTTCGGGCCCCGCAATTAGCAAGACAATCTGCCCTCTCGTTGCCCTCATGCCCCTCGTGACCAGGAACCCACCCTAAGGTAAGCGAGTTGCGCCTGCCAAGTCGGTTAAGAGCCAGAATGCATTCCATGACCAGACCAGATGACACCTCATAGGACATTAAAGCCCTTAATGCCGCCTGACTGTCGGAAAGAATGTAGATACGAGATCTAATAGTGCCCCTTCGTAGACACTCCTCCGCGCAGACACAGATAGCAAAAATCTCTGCCTGAAAAATGGAGGGGTATCTACCCATGGGTAAGGCCCGTTGGAAACCTGGTCCATAGACACCCGCACCAGTGTCACCATTCGCATGCTTTGAGCCATCTGTGAACCATATCTGAGAACCCCGCTCTGGCTCCCAGGATCTGTTGGTCCACATGGCCCTGTCGAACAGCATCACTTTAAAGTTCCTATCAAAGATGTACTCCGGTGACCTCCTATCCGTAACCTTTGTAATCGGGTCATCAATTAGGATTCTAGCGATCCTCATGTGACCCCTTAGATCACCTCCCCTCATGTCACCGAATTCTCTAAGTCTGGAGGATCCTATGCAGGCAGCCTCCATTACAGAAATATGCAATGGTGGTATCCCCAGCATAACCCCCATGGCATCCGTCGGGCAGGTTCCGCCTGCCCCCGTTATGCCAATACACATAAGACGGTAGATCCTCTTGAGAGCATCCCTTGCCCCTACCTGTTCAACCTTTGGCCACCATGCCAGGGCAGCATAGGTGATCATAGGTTTAACAATGGTGTTAAACGACCAGTAGACCATCTGCGGCCTTAGACCCCATGTCTTACCAAAAAGCCTTTGGCAGGCATAATATGCCCTTGTGGCCTTCTTGGAGACATAGTCAAGATGTTCATTCCAGGTAAGGGATCTGTCAAGAGTCACGCCGAGGTACTTAACACTACTGGAAAAGCCCACCGTGGCCCCATCAAGGACAGGCATCGTCAGGTTAAGTTTCCTCCTATTCGTAAATGGTACCAGGATTGTCTTCGACGGGTTGACACACAAGCCCTTTTCCCGGCACCAAGAAAGAGTATAGATCAGAGCCTGCTGCATACGTTCGGATATGGTCCTATCATCAAATCCTACTACAGAAATGACAAGATCATCCGCGTATCCATAAGTCCTGAAACCCAGGTCGTTCAAACCTTCGAGTAGTTCATCAATGACCAGCGTCCAGAGTAACGGCGACAAAACACCCCCCTGTGGACAGCCCCTAGTCGCATTTACGGTCCTACTAGTAGTCCCTATGCCGAACGTGATTATTCTAGAGCGTAACATCTCCAAAGTCCAATTGATGATAATTGGAGAGATGTCCTTTCTAACCATGGACACCCTAATTGCCTCGTAGGACGTGTTGTCAAAGGCGCCCTGTATATCAATAAAGGCACAAAGGGCAATATTCTTTGCCTCTAGTGCCCGTTCTATTGTAGTGACAACATGATGGACAGCAGTCTCGGTAGATTTACCTCGTTGATACGCAAACTGTAATTTGTGTATCGGCTTTCGCCTTAGGTAAGTATCCCTAATGTACTGGTCCAAGACTTTCTCCATTGTTTTAAGGAGAAACGAACTCAGGCTAATTGGTCTAAAGGATTTGGGCAGTTGTTCAGACTTCTTCCCCGCCTTCGGTATAAAGACCACTCTAACCTCCCTCCACGGCGTCGGTACATGACCGAATAACAGACTAGATCTAAATATCCTAACCAGTTGTGGGACAATTAAATCCATCCCTTTCTGCAACAGACAAGGATAGATCCCATCCGGACCCGGAGATTTGAATGAAGAGAATTCACCTATCGCCCATTTTACCCTGTTCTCCTGAAAGACAGCACTTGATAGGCGTACATTTCTGCCTGTTAGGTCTGGAACTCGTTGAATCACGACAGACCCGCAGTTGTCAACGCATCCTGGGAAGTGCGTATCAAGTAGGAGTTCACAGGTTTCAATGGGAGATTCAGTGTAGGTACCATTCGGCCTCTTGAGAGTACATAGACCATTCGTATGATCCTGGGACAGGGCCTTTTGTAGACGCACCGCCTCTGGAAGATCAGAGATCTTCTCATAGTAGTTGCGCCACGTGGACCTCTTGGATCTACGTAGTTCTTTATTGTACTCAGTGAGCGCTGCCTTATAGGTAACCCAGTCTCCTGTTTCCTTGGCCCTATTGAACAGTCTTCTGGCCTCCATTTTGAGCTTATCCAGACCATCGTTCCACCATGGAACATCCCTCTTCGTCTTCCTGGTCTTTTCAGGACAGCTCAGAGTATAAGCAGAAGTTAAATTTGAATGAATATCAGATGCTATATGATCAATTTCGCTTGTGCTCAAGATGAGCCCTTTAGAAAGATCTGCACCGTTTTTCAAATGATGACGAAAATTTTCCCAGTTTGTGCATCTGGGATTACGATAGATCTGGCATGAGTCCAATGAACTAACAACATCGAATACCAGGTGTTGGTGGTCAGACATTGATACTTCATTGGAGACATGCCAATTGGAGATGGCGAAAGAAATATCAGAGCTAGTAAGAGTGAGATCTAAGACCTCTGACCTAATAGCATTCCTGAAAGTCGGCTCGTCACCCCTATTTGCTATGTTTATATTATTGCTACATATAAATTCAAGCAGGTACTCACCACGTTTGTTTACATTGGTACTTCCCCATGTTGTGTGATGTGCGTTGGCGTCGCAACAGAGGATCCAACTGAGTTTCCTCTTTCGGCAATATTCCACCAAGGCCGAGACCTCAGTAGTTGGTACCGTGTCAGCATCGCCAGGTAGGTAAGCAGAGGCCAGAACTACCTCGTGTTCCCCAGATAAGGAGGGCACCTTTGCCCAGATCGCAACCAAGTCTCCCATAATGAACTCTGAAATTGGAAGATATGTTAGATTGTCCCTAACTAGGATGGCCGCTCTTGGCCTGATATGCTTTGAATCGTAAATCAACCTACCTTGATTTGCGTTAAGCCCTTTTATGGCTCCGTCGTGCACCCATGGCTCCTGAATAAAAACAGCATCCAGGGCCTCAGTGGTGAACCTTCTGTTGGCGACGTCCGATGCCGCTTTGGCATGGTGAAGGTTCACCTGTAAGCACTTTAAGTGCTTCGGTGTCTTACCTTTTCCGGTAGCCATTATTTACGAGCGTGCTTGGCGGCACGCTTTGCCACCTTTCTGCCCCTGTTGGAGTTCAGCAGAACCGCCTCCTCTGCCGAGTTTCTCTCCCACTTTTTCCGCCTGTTGGGAGCCTGCTGATTGGCCATATTCTTAGCTTTAGGCTCAGATGAATTGGGCCTTACAAGGTCCTTCGAGCAGCCCGGTTTATCATCCATATTAGGGTCATTAGAGACCCTGTTGTCGGATTTAGTCGTTGCTGCCGAATTATTTGTATTTGCCCTATTGGGTATGTCACGCCCGACCTCTTGTTGCTGACGTGTAGGCCTCACCAGCGCTGTTCCATATCCAAAATTCACTCTGTAATTCTTTCGCTTGAGTAGGTCGGCTGAGATTGGGTCAATGGAGAGGGTTAGCTCAACAATGCCACCCTTTATGACCCTATTCAGTACCTTCCAATACCCAACCGAAAGTTCACAGTTCTGGCCCTCAACTAGTCCAAGAAGTAAATCACTGGACGTGTCCTCCTTTTCGGGAAAGTATCCCACGAACACTTGGGCCTTCGGCACTTCATCTTCCGCCACTACTTTCAACACAGCATCGCTCCATGGCTTCAGAGTGGGGACGTGAGTCTCCAGCCACTGCGCTGTGTCTTTGTCGCGGCATACAAAACTGAGCCAACCTGGCTTATAGGAGCAACTAGAGAAACTGGGCTTTATTGTCCCTTTTCTAAGCTCCGCGATCTTGTACAAGACAGCTCTTTGAATGGAGTGCAGCTGTTCATCTGTCCATCTAGTCGCCGGAAAATCAGGCGGAATTACACCAATCTTTACGGTGGAGACTGCTTCTTTATAAGACGGCGCCATTTGTTTTTGCTGCTTCGCTGGAACCGTCAAGGCTGGCTTTGGCAATGTGCCGCCTTCAACCTTGCGAGGTGTGCCATCCACAGCAATCTCAGCGGTCCGTTTTGCAGGTTGTTTCGACCCTGGTGGCGTTGAGCCATCTGAGCGTACCCTCTTTCTTTTACCAGCGAGCTCTTTAACCTCTTTTCGGGCTTCGCGCATTGATAGCAAACAAAGTCGCCGCGCTGCCTCTGGGTCAATACCCTCGTCCAGGTACATCCTCAGGCGTTTTCGAGCAGCACCACATAGCTTCACTCTTTCAGTCGCAGGTTTCGACTGATCACCTGGAGCTTTCGTAACCTCATTCGCGGTACTAATAGGCTGGGAACATAAAAGTATATCCTCCTCGTCCGTAGGGATATCTATGTCAGTGGTAGGACCCTGATGATCCTGAGACATGATAACCATATCCATAGGCTCAGCAAGGTTTGGACTGGGAACGTCCTTTTCTTGCTCGACTATTTTATTAGCGTCCTCAGTGACATTTAGGCATAAAACCTGTTGGCCAGTTGAGGATAGACCTGCATCGGTCTTTTTTTGCTCATTATTAAACTTTTGGTTGTTAAAATCCATCTATAAATAAATAAGAAGGGATTAAAAAGAACGCCTAGTAGCAGAGCCCTGTGCTACCAGGGGGCTAAATACAACCAGAGTTCGCCATGCCCTGGAGGCCACCGTTCGAAAACACACTAACGTAGTGCTATTCATCCCATAGGCACGGTTAGATAACACCGGGGATTACGGGTTTTTATCGAGTGTCCGCTCTAGATCCGCCATGTTCTGTTAAATAGCAGGGACACCTCGTGCAGGATGTGATACTAAACCACGCATGGACGGTCTTTGGAATCCTGATAGGCTGTGGCATTTTCAACAGATTTGCTGTGTGTACGCTTCAAGGACCCCTGTAGCACTCGCTACTTCGAAGTTGCTAAATAATATACCAAATTTTCTATACATTAATATACATCCATTTCGGAATTGTGACAATTCACTTAAGAAGCACTCTTTTACATTCTTCAAAAAGGTGTATAAAATATTCATGTTAACCATACGCCCAGTAATTTGTATATTTAAGTTATATGAGTTTTGTGCATATTTTATAACTATACCTTTCATCGAAGTTTTACCGTAAACAATAAAAACATTGACAAAATTAATTAAGGACTGAAAATATAAAATAAACGAATAAAAAAATATATAAAAAAACAAAATGAACAAATAAATAAAGTTCAACAAAATCAATTTGTAACAAAAAAAGTAAAAAAGAAAACATCTTTGCCAGAAAAAAAAAAACATTTTAGAAAAACAAAGCAAAATTCACTGCTAAAACATGCCGTGACATATAAATCCAAACGGATACATTAATGAATAAATATCTTCTTTTATTTATTTTTTAAGTACAAAAAGGAAAGAACAATAAAATAACAACAACAGTACCAGAATGTAAAGGAATGTAAAGTTCTTCGTAAGATAAAATTAATTTATTTATCTGTTCTAATATCAGTTCAATAATTAAAAAATAATTAAAAAATTAAAAACTGTATTAAAAGTAATTTAATGGAATAATTTTTTCAATATTACAAACAAAAATTAAAAAATTAGGAGAATTTAAGACAAAAACCTGTAATTTTATTAATTGTTTTAAAATGTTTACCACGTTTATAGCGAACTTCGCTTATAACGATCATAATTATACGGTCTCTACGAGCTCGTTATAATCGTGCTCCACTTTAGTAGAAAAGATTAGTAAACGCTACTAAAATTTAGTAAAATTTTAGTAACATTTTAGTAAAATTTTAGTAAAATTTTAGTAAAAATTTAGTAAAATTTTAGTAAAATTTTAGTAAAATTTGAGTAAAATTTTAGTAAACCCTTATTGGAAATCGATTTGCTAAAATAAGATTATATTTTTACTAAAAATTATAAGTTATTTTTAATTAAATTTTTTTCTTTATATTTAATATTAAACAATGTTGAATTTACTAAAAAACTTTTCTCTCAATTCTTAAAAAAGAAAATTAGTAAAACAAAAATTATTAAAAATGTTTGTAATTTGTAAATAGAGAATAGAACAATTTTTAATAAATATATTCTAAAACGATTTATTAATTTTTCTACTAACTTTATTATCTGAGTGTACGCTATGAAAAATCTAAAAAACAAATCTTTCAAAGATCTGTGAAAAACTCACAGGTTGACTGCAAAAAATAAAAAATAACAAAGCCAAACAAACAAAAAAAAAGGTTTTCTTTATTTTATCGTGTAAAAAGTTATAAAACCATTTTCGTGACTTGCAGATATACCAAACGTTTGTAAAACTTACACAAATAACACACGCACACACAGATTGTTCACACCCACACATACATTAGAGTCGTTCAACAAAAGATGAAAGTTGTATTTTGTGATCTCCACAAGGTGCCTTAATGTCTAAAAATTCTGTACAGACTTTCTAAATGCCTAAAAACTTTTTGTACTGACTGCAATATAAAAGTTTAAAATATTTAATAGTTCTGCGACATGTTTTTTTGCGTTAGTTAAGTGACATGTTCTTTTGCGTTGGTTCTGTGATATGTTCTTTTGCGTCAGTCCTGTGACACGTTCTTTGTTGTTAGTTGTACGAAACGTTCTTTCACACCGGTCCTGTGAGATGTCACAAAGGGAAATTGACCCCCTCCTAGGACAAACCCAGTAAAGTTACCTCTTCCTTCCATATACCAAAAAAAAAACCGCTCCCGTGACCGGTCCCTATCACAGTGCACCGGTCACGTAAAGTGTCCTGTGATAGGTCCCTTTCCCTCAGCGAATTTTCAGCTAAATTCGTTTAGAGCTCGAAGAAAAAATTAACTTTTAAAAATTAATAATTTTTCTCAAAATTTAGGGTTGACTTAAAATTGAATTATTTCTTAATCTACTCACTGTACCGCAACGAAATTTCCCAATCTATTCTAAAATTATGTGCAGAAAGGAAATATGAAATCAAAATTCGAAAAAATTTAATAGCTTTTAAGTTATTAGCGGGTTTTAAAAAAATTATACGTAAAAAATCATATTTTTGTAAAATTTTCCGATAAGATGTAAAAAAACACCCAACCTGTTTGCGTGTTTACTAAAGATTAGGAATATGTAATTGAAATTAGCGAATTTTAAATTATTCCTGTTTTTGAAAGATTACAAAAAAATGCTTTTTCTATAGTATTGTTCTAATTACCTGAAAATGATGTCATTTAAATATCCATCTTGTTACAGTTTTGCAATTAACTTACCAAGAACATTCTTCATACATAATTTCATTTTGAATTTTAGGAAGGATAACAGACATCCTTGCAGTTGAACTTAAATTTTGACTTTGTTTGGTTTTTCGTTAGTATTTAACTTATTAAAATTTATTTGTTAACAAAAAAATTCGTATTTTACATGAGGGCATTTCACAGAAATATATTGATGCAAAAAAGAAATGTTCACAGTGTACCTCTTGATCACAGTTAAACACTTTTTTGTATGAAATTTTACATTTTTTCGAATTCCAAGACTCCGATTTAAATTTGGATTATATATTTGTAATGTACGCCTAATAATATATTAGATTTGATGTGTCGCGATCATAAAAATTATTTTGTAATTTCTGCAAATTGTTTCTCATTTTTTATTTTTTAATTCAAATAAAACATCACTACTCGACAAAATTCACTTTTTTGCAGAACATCTCTTTAAAATACATATTTTTAATAGATGTAATGTATGCTGATTTCAAATCTGTCAATTTTTTTTTCTCATTTGCAGTTTAATAAATATTAATCTACACGAAATTATCGTTCATTTGAGTAAATTTTGCATGTTTAGTTGCTAAAACAATTTAAAATTTTATCACTATGCGTAAAGGAAACTTTCCATAACTCATTTTTTTCATTTTTCTAATTTCAAATCCATTGAAAATATCGTTATATATTTAGTCGATAAGAATATTTTTATATAAAAAACCGCGATATTATATAAAAACCGCGATATTTCAAAAAACTACAAATGAGAAAAAAATATGGCCAAATTTGGACTTAGCGTACCTAAATATATTAGATAATAAGTAAAGGGTCCGCCAAATAACTTTTTTTTTTGAAAATGCTATAAAAAAAAACTACTGAATATTTTCTAAAATTTCTTTTTTTAATTTGAAAGTACAATCCTTCCGGTTAATATTGGAAAATAATTTCATTCAAATGGCTGCCTCGGCTGGCCATGCAGTAGCCTACACGATCGTTCCAATTTTTAAGCACATTATCGATTTGTGCAGCTGTATTTCACCAATGGCTTCCTGTTCCGTCCTGTTGAAACCAAATGTTGCCAATATCCTCCTCTTCAATTTTTGTGAACAAAAATTCGTTCAACATGGCCCGATAACGATCGCCATTGACTGTAACGGCCACTCCTTGCTCATTTTCGAAGAAAAATGGCAATTTTCGTACACATTCTGCAACGTTACCATGATTTTCAAAGTAATGTCGCAATATTTCCCAGCGTTGTTCAAGCGTATACACAACCATATTCGTTCAGTGTAAGGCTAAAACTAATTATCTGTCAAATCAGACATGAGCTAAGTGTTACCATTCACGAAATAAGCACTAGTTGAAAAAAAAAACGTTAGATGGCGGACCCTTTATTAGAAAGACAGGTTGTGTTAAAATATGAAAATTTTTCAATAACAATATTAAGAATGTAAATCACTTATTTTGAAAGTGGCATGAGTCCATTTTCAAACAATTTATGTAATAATATGATTCCACCGTATTTAATGGCTTCTATTCACTGCATATAATTTTATTGTCAAAATTTTAAAGATCGCTGAAATTTTAACTGGATTCTTGTATTGTATATTATTTTGAATAAAACGGATACCCCCCCCCCCCCCCCCCCCCCCCCTCAACCAACACACCACCAAAAAATTACTGATCGCGTCTTATAAACGCTGCTCTTCTTACTCTAAATCAGCTCTTCAAACTTTCTTAGTACATACAATTTTTGCTAAATTCGCAGTTTCCATACTTTTTTTAAAATAAATTTTTTTAAGAAAGTTTGATTATTTACAAATTACATTCTACTCCCCTAATTTTCCCATTTCTTATGCCTATATGACACCTGCTTTTTGTAATAGATTTACAAATTTAGATTTTCAGTGATAATTGTTATTATTATTATTGCAATTGATTAATATTTTTGATATACTACTATATCGAAATTGAATTGTTCGCACTTCAATATAATTCGAAAAAACTTAAGAATTCGCATAAAATGTTAAGTTTTCTTTGAATTTTAAACGAGCTTAAGATCCTTTATTTATAAATTGTAATTATTTATTTCCAATATTTCGTCTCCACATTGGGTGACTTCTTCAGGGCATAATTATTAGAATTTGATAGACAGATTTTTGTTTTAATAATTTAAAACTTATATATGTACATATAACAAATTTTTCTGTCAATATGAAAAAATACAAATATCCCAGGAATCAAAAATATTTTTTAATTTTTTTTTATTAATCATATAATTACAGATTATATACTATTACTCTAACCGAGCACTAGCTACTACGGCCTTCGGCGCGTTGTAGCGAAAACAGACCAGTGCCTCTGGTGGGAATCGAACCCACGACCCCTCACATATAAGCCAGCACGCTAACAACTAGCCTACCGAGGCGCACGGGAATCAAAAAAAAATATTATTATAGTTATTTTTGTTTTCTGTGGTATTTTTATTTTTTATTTATTTTTGATTTCTGTGATATTTTTATTTTTTTATATTGACAGAAAATATTTTTGATTTTCCAACCATTAAAAACTCTATTTATTTAAAAAATATGATGGATTCCACTTCATGGCTAACAAAAAACTATCTTTTGCAAAACTAAAAACCTTAATATCAATCTGAGATCAAACATATCTTATGTTTTTAAATTTTTAATAATATTTCCAAAAGAAATTTGTAGTATTTACTATGTTCGGACTGATAAGCATTGTGGCTTAATAATTTGTTCCATTTAAATATTTTAGCAACCAATTTTAAGTGCATTTTGAAAAGTCAGACTTCAGTTTTAAAGTTACAGATTCAAATCAGGTGACCTTAAATCAGTTTTTTTTGGTGATTTCCTTTTAATAGTCAGATTTAATTATTTGCATAAATTTTGCAATTATCGAGAACCTTTTTCGGACAAAATATTGATTTATATTTATTTATCATGATGGTTAAATTTAGCAAGTTAAATAATTTTTTTTTTTAGATGCAGTAGACCCCAATGTTGGAATTAAATGACAAGTAATTAAATTTTGTTGAGTCAAATAGCAACAACGATAACAATTATACAAGTGCGCCCAACTGAAGTTCGCACCAATTTTAAATTTTGTAGTTTAATTTATATCAAAAATATTAATCGATTAAAAACTAAAGTTTAATTATTAATAACTAATCGAATAAGCAATATTTTGTCGTTTTTAGATTTTGTTTAAACTAGATATTAGCTTTTTATATTAAAATTCAAAAATATTGCTGGCCCCAAAGGATTTTCGTGCACTGTAGAACAATTACAACTGTGCAACTTCAAGTTAGATCTGTGACCTCTGAACAGAACATTGTTTGAAATTTTTTTAATATTTAAAAGGTTGTTGGATCTTGCGAATTCCAACTTTTTTTTTTTTTTTTTGAACTACCTTAACGCACATACACAATATGAAAAATATTACACGTAATTTATATGTTCTGTTGAGTGTGTTTGCTATCATTGTCTGTGTGGGTGAATGTTTGTGAATTTGTTCTTATGATATGAAATTTATTTGTAAAATAAAAGTACTACCTTAGAAATGTTTAAAGGGAAACCAGGTGGTACTGATGTTAGAATCATACAAAGAGTATTTGAAAACCAACACTAAACAAAACAAAACACTAATGCATAAATATTATCGCTACGTACAGTCAAAATAATATGTTAGTGAAAAAAAAAAAATATATATATGTGAAGCTGCTTTTGGATTAACTTTTTGTTATGTTTGAGCTAAACTTTAGTTAATTGAAAGTAACAAATTAATCTGCAAAAATTAGAGAAAAAAATTGCTTAATATTAGTATAAACAAATTCACAAAAGATGTGAATTTTTATTTTATTTTATTTTCATTACAAATTAAAACTCCAGTTAAAAACATTTAAACAATTTAAAGAATGAATGTACAAAAATATGATATGTAAAATATAATAAATTATAAAAAAATATTAAATAAATATAAAGACATTTTAATTATTAATTTAATAAAATTCACCTGCACAGCAAGCAAAATAACAATTTCTTTTTAAGAGATGCAACACTCAGGAAATTCTTCTTATTTATTAATGTGTGTTACTTTCTTTGGCAAGGGGTTATAGTTTAGAAATAGTGCGCCCTGGTAGGCTAGTTTTAAGTTTTCTGGCTTATCAGTGCGGGGGTCGTGGGTCCAATTCCCAACAGAGGCACTGGTCTGTTTTTCGCTATAACGCGGCGAAGGCCATAGTAGCTAGTGCTCTGTTAGGGTAATAGTATATAATTTGTAATTATATGATTATTAATTAATAACAAAAAAAAGCTTAGAGATGCAAGGCGAGGAAAGAGAAAGTGCTTCACTGTAACTGTGCGAGATGATAAGTCTTAGAACAGTTCTTGCTCGCCACCTGATTTTTCTTTAAACTTTTTTGTTTCATAGCCCTGATGCATTATTTTACTTTGGTGGGGTTAAGTGCTATGGGAACACCGAAGGTGGGAGCTGCGATACATATGATAGAAAACTCATACATATTATATTACTAAATTGGTGTTGCCGTCACCGGGAATCGAACCCGGGACCATCTGTGTAACAGTCCAACGCGCTAACCATAACACCACAGCGCCCACAAGAACTATTTTTGATTTTTATGCAATTTTTATCAATTTGCAATAAAATGTCGTGTGGTTCATATCTAATTGTAAGTGATTTTGAAAAAGACACAATTTCAGCCTATTTAAAAAGAGGTTTAAGTTTTCGGCAAATTGCTAGAAAAATAAACCGTTCACATGTGGTTGTCACACATTTCGCAAATAAGCTGAGTGCTTATGGTAAAAACAAAACATGTGGCCCGAAAAAATAGCTTCCTGTTCGGAACCGGCGCAGCATAATCAACTGTGCCAGCAACTGAATGCAGAGTATGAATGTAAGGTAAATGCATCCAAATTCACCATAAGTAGACTCTAAAAGGATTCCTAGAGAATTACTAGCCAAAACCTGATGTATGAGCCAATGTTATTACCCAGCCACAAAACTGCTCTACTTGAATTCGCTAAAACGAATTTACAAACCAAATGGTGAAAGGTAAGTCAACAATCGCTGTTATTGGTAGGACTGTTTAAACACAAATTTATTTTAAAGGTACCTTTTTCTGGTGAGTAAAAGAACAATCTTGATGGTCTAGGGGGTTTTAACATCTATTGGATAAACCTACGTAAGAAATCACGATATTTCTCAAAAATAAATTTCGGAGCCGGATCATTAATAGTTTGGGGCGCATTTTGTTTCGAGTATGGTTGATATTACATTTCCAAGCACCAGAATGAATTCTTCTCCGTATATTAGAGTATTATAAGAGAAATTGGTGCCATTTATTGAAAATATCAGATAAGAAGAATAAATTTTGCAACAAGACAATTCTTCAGTATATGCTTCGAGTTTATTAAAAAAGGGGCTTAAATTAAATTTGATAAAATTTTTGTAAATTTTCATATATTAAGTTATGTGTATTTATAGTTATGAAACACTAATTGATCTTGTTATTCCCTTTTAAATAGTAAAATAAAAAACAAATTAATTGCTTTTTGTTAAAATGAAGAGTGTTTTTATACAGATATAGATCTTTTAATTGGCAACACTTTTTTAACTGGCTGCCGTTTTGTCAGCTGTCAAGTGATTTATGTTTAGTTTAGTTTGATCTGAACAACGCTTTCAAATTGTGCAAATTTATTTTGAAAATCATGGTTCTCTTCGAAATACGTATCGCGCACTAAGTCCATTTTACGGTCAACATAATTGTACATCAGGGCAATTAATTCGATTAACTATGGAACGTTTTCGCACCACGTTTACTCTAAATGCTAGTAAGCATCCACAGAGACGACGACAGTGCGTACAGAAGAAGTCATTGCTGCTGTAGAACGTAGCGTAGAGGAAGACCCCAATCAGTCTATCCGCTCCCGTGCACAGGATTTGGATATGTGTCCATCCACTTTATGAAAGATTTTGGATCTTGGTTTGCGTGCTTACAAAATCCAACTACTACAACAATTGAACCACATGATCACCTAGCAAGGTGCCACAATTTGATTTATTGAGGGAAACGTTTGGTAACCGCATAGTTTCATGTTTCCGACCCGCTGGGCTATTTTCTGTGTGGATATGTGAAGTCGCTAGTCTACGCCGATAAGCCCGAAACGATTGACCACTTGGAGGACAACATTCGCCGCATTATTGCCAATATATGGCCACAAATGATGGAAAAAGTCATCGAAAATTGGACCTCCAGATTAGACTAAGTCCGAGCCAGCCGTGGCGGTCATATGCCATAAGTCATATTTAAATTATAATGCCAGATGATTATCTTTCAAATAAAGTAAATTTCATGTCAATTTAAAAAATTCATGTTTGTTTAATTCCATTTCAAAGTTCTATACCTCTATAAAAAACATCCTTTATTATTAATTTCCCATTGGTTTTACATATATGACGGATAAACTCTATTTTTTGTAACTTACAAAATTTAATAAAATTAATGTCTAATTATTGTTTTGCAACGCAGTGTATATTTATACGTAGTTAATCTATTATCTTATGTTTTGAAAACAATCTATGTATTTTGGCACTCAAATGTTTTGTTGTGTACGTATGAATGATGTGAACATATTAATCATTCTCCCCTACGTACTTTACACAATGAGGTGTCCCTTAAGGGGGGTCAGTACTATACACTAAGAATAATATGTGGCTTATTGCTTATGGTTTGACAAAAAAAAGTTTTCATTTCAGTTTAAAACAAACCTACATTTATTTTTAAAAACCAAAAATTTATATCAACTTTTTTTATACATTTGAATGCTTCGCTCGAACAAGGGTATAAAATTCAAAAACCAAAGAGCAATTCCATATGAAAGCGATCACCTTTTGGACGACCCCTCTCCGATTTTAAAATAAATAGTCTCAATCGATTGCCCAGCAAAAAATAATGTACCTACATATATTTTTTTTTTTTTTTATAGTGACTGGTTTAGTGGTGGTTTGCACCACTGTCATGTGACAAAATTGAAGAATTCTTCATAAGGGACCTCATTGAAAGTTGTTTAAAAAAAACTACTAAATCGATCGCAACGAGTGATAGCTCGTTGGAAAGGTATTGAATCAGGCTTTAATTGAAAAATAAAATTTTCCTAATTTTTCTCAGAAATTTACCTTTTTTCCCATGAAAATTAAATTTTCCCATGAAAATTAAATTTTCCGATTTTCCACAGAAGCTCCTAAATTTTCCGGCTAATTTTATTTTTTTTGGATTCCTCATAATTTTTGCTTTTAGAATCAGCAATAAAAAAATGGGCCCCGACTCCTTGTTTGGACAGGAGAAGAGCATTTAAGAGACCACCTTGTTCTCATTGTTTTTATATTTTTTATAATTGAATTATTTTTAATTATTTAACAAAAAAAATTAGGAAAATTTTATTTTTCAATTAAAGCCTGATTCAATACCTTTCCAACGAGCTATCACTCGTTGCGATCGCTTTAGTAGTTTTTTTTTAAACAACTTTCAATGAGGTCCCTTATGAAGAATTCTTCAATTTTGTCACATGACAGTGGTGCACACCACCACTAAACCAGTCACTATAGAGCAATTCCATATGACATGTGACAAAATTGAAGAATTCTTCATAAGGGACCTCATTGAAAGTTGTTTAAAAAAAAAACTACTAAAGCGATCGCAACGAGTGAAACTTTCAATGAGGTCCCTTATGAAGAATTCTTCAATTTTGTCACATGACAGTGGTGCACACCACCACTAAACCAGTCACTATAAAAAAAAAAAAAAATATGTAGGTACATTATTTTTTGCTGGGCAATCGATTGAGACTATTTATTTTAAAATCGGAGAGGGGTCGTCCAAAAATTTGCCAATTTTGATCGTTTTCATATGGAATTGCTCCAAAGTTTTCAGGAGAGGCAAAAAACGTGGCAAACGGTCAAAAATTGTTTTTTTTTTTGCCATTCTACAAATATATGCCACATGCAACGATGTACAAAATTTCAGTTAAAATTATTAAGCAGAAGTAGCAAAAAATTTCGCTTGACAATTTTCTTTAGCGGAATAAGGGTAAATGTTACAATATTATTTGTATTTTCATAGATTACCTACGTAGGTTTTTTAAATATTTTATTCTTTTTTTTTTGGAGTTTTCGATCTACTACATGTAAATTCCTAAACGTTAGATAGCGTACCAAACATAAAACTTGTATCCCTTAGTTTGTTACTAACGAATTTCAGCAAAATTGAAGCGAATCTATGTGACCCTTTTATTTCCCGCTTAAAAAAAATCCACGATATTTCAGATTGCTACAACATCAGTGGTAAGATGCTAACCATGTTCTACTTAATTGTTGAGTTTTCCATTTTAAAAATTAAAATATCTTAAAACTAATATTTAAGAACAATGTCTCATCTATAGATGAATAACTATAACGTTAATAAATGTGCGTGGACAATTAAAAGGAAAAAAGGAAAGTGCACTTTTTTAATTATTTGGGTTTTTCCGTTAGTTACCTACATGATTTTTTTTACAGAAATTGCACCCACATTTATGAGTGCTCATGTTTTGGAACGTTTCGAAATATGCGCCCATTCATAAGAACCTGTCAGTAAAATATATAAAATATATAAAATATATAAAATAAAAAGTCAATGCATCCATGACGTTTAAATTACATTTCATGCATTTCCACCTTGATACCATTTCGGCACAATTACCTCAGGAATCGGACGAACAAGGAGAGAGGTTCCACCAGGTGACCATGCCAATGGAAAAGCGATTCAAAGTAAAAAAATTGGTTGCATTGCTTGCGGAGGTTTGTTGGTGGAGTTCTAAAATTATGCAGTTTGAAGATGAAAAACAAGTGCACTTTCCTTTTTTCATTTTTGTCTACTTTGCTACCGCAATCATAAAAATCAAATAATCTTTTGCTTATTACTTTTTTTTTAATTCTGAGAATCATAAAAAATTCCAAAGAATTTTGTGCATATCTCGAGGAAATTTTTGAAATTCATACCTTCACTTAATTGTGAATAAAAACGAAAGGCGTTCATCGATTTTCATGATTTATATCTCATTTTGTTCATAGTTTATGTGACTTTACGTGAAAGTAATTGGACTTAACAAATTTTACCGTTTTAGATTTTTTATGAATTAAATTAAACTAAAAAATAGGCAGAACATATTTTTTTTTCTTCATACATTTATTTATTTATAACTGCGAAACTGTTGCTTATGTAGCGAAACGTTATATGAACAGATAAAAGTAATTGTAATTCTTGATTTTTCTAAATTTGTTTCAGCAAAATCCAAGTAGTGGCTCTCGAGTTATGTCCAACAAAAGAGTCTAAAACGTGACAAATTCCCCTATACGATACTTCCCAGCAAAATTTTTTAGAACAGATTACCTTTAAACCTGTTCTAGAACAACTTCTTTTACCACCAGTTACATGGAACCGGTTCTAGAACAGGTTCCTGAGAGTCGAAATGTAAGGTGTCACTGTCCCAGAACTAGTTCTGTAACTGGTTCTAGAACCGGTTCTAAAGCAACCTGTTTTTGTTTGGTGGTAAAGAACCTATTGCCAATAGGACAAACTCCATATAAAAAGAACCAGTTGCGGAACAGAAACTAGAACAGGTTATAACACAGAATAAGCTGTTCTGCAACCAGTTATTTGTATTTTACTATTTTACTGGGTTACTAACTTCAAAAAATTATTAAAATTTTACTTGATGTAAATTTACCAAACAAATGATGCAGAAGTTCTTGTTTTTGGGGCTACTTTATCAAAATTATCAAAATTGAGTCCCGAAATCATGTGTTGTACTGTGTAATATAACTCTGGGATATTTTTAATGCATTAGGTAGCAAATGCCCAGCAAAACTTTGGTAATGGGTAGGACTTATTTCAGACCTTCCAAAGTAATGACTATCCATTCCAGTTTTTGTTATTTTGAAGGTCCGAAATAATACCTATATGAATATATGTAACTGCCTATTTGTAAGATAAAAAACAACGCCTTACTAATATTGTGTTAAATATCTGCTTATTTGGAATAGCAAAATTAATAAGTTACTTATTATCACTTATTTCACACCTTTCGTAGTAATGACTATCCATTACATTTGTTGTTATTTTGAAGGTCTGAAATAATACCTTACTGATATGAACATACATCACTACTTATTTTGGAAGCTAAACAATTATGTCTTACTAATATTGTGTTATATACCTGCTTATTAGGAAGGGCCAAAGAAATAAGGTACTTGTAAGGTAATAAGTAACTACTGTTTTGTAAGGTATATTTATAAAGATTTATAATATATCATAATTAATAATTTAAATGCAATTTATTTAAGCAAACAAATATATAGCTTCTTCCTGGTAAGCAGTTATTATAGTCCTTCCTTGTAATGACTAAACTCAGTAGTTATTTTAGGACCTATTAATAACTAGTTATAATTGTCCTTATTAATAACTAGTTATTTTATTGCCTAGTAATACCTTCTTATTTAGGTACATGTTAATACGTTCTTATTTTTGCACCTATAAATAACTACTTATTAACATCCTTACAAGTAATACGTCATATAATGGCTTTAAGCATTACTTTTGATGCTACAAATAAGAAATGAAATAAGTACTTATGTGTAACTGGTGATTTCACTACATATTTTGTAACGTCTTATTTTTGTCCCTATATGTAAGCACAAGGCAAGGCCTTGCCTCCTATGACACCCCCATGTTAAAATCAGGTGTTCTTGGCCTCAACTATAAGTACTTCTGATTCATGTTTTCTTCTTCCATTTCCCATTCTATGGTAATAGCAAGTTTTCCTGGGTGTGTACACATTTTTTAAAAATATAAAAATTTTATAATGCAATTAAACATTATAATTTTGTTTTAATATGTTCATATATTGGTCATTGAATAAAAGTCATTATGTGCATAAACTTTTCATCATGGGCAATATGATCACGATAGATGTTAACAAAGTCAAATTTTTTTAATCAACCTTTATCTCCGAAAAAGGGGTGTTTGGTGTATCTCCTAAACTAGCAAAACTACAAACTCGCAATTTGACCCGTTGCCTCGTCTAATGACCAGAACAAAAAAAAAAATTTGCATTTTGGGTTGTTCGAATGTTAAGTGATAAAAATAGTCTGAAAAGTTTAAAAATTTCGATTTTCGGTCCCATTTTCTGGTATGTTTGAGGGGGATGGGTCATTTATATAAACTTAATTTTTTCTAATTTAAGGAGCCCTAATAATAATCTGAAGTCAAAATAAAAATATATCCACAAACAAAAAGTCGGTAGTGAAATGGTTAAGTTTTGGTAAACAAACGTTAATGGAGACGGAGGAGATTAGAAAAATAAACAAAAATCTAAAAATGGAATATTTGTGTTTGTTAGTGTTGTCACTTCTGAGTATAGTATACAATAACAGAAAAGCTAATAGGAAAAAAAACTGCAATTTAGCTGCTTACATTAGATGCCATACTTGGGAGGGATAGCTAAACGGTCTTGCCTTGGTATTTTTACGTTTGTAATGTAAAACGAGCGCAGGTTTGATTCTTACAGCCGCAGGTTGTTGAAAAATTTATCATATAAATACAATCTGACAATTATAAATACACAAATAATAATACAATTTAAAAATGGAAAATCACTGATGACGAATGTCCATAAAAAAGGCAGAAACTAGTCTAGTCTGCTTTAAAAATTAATAGTGTTTATAATTTTTTTGAGAAAACGTTTATTCTACTTCTTAACCTAAACATTTGTGCAGTTATGAAAATTTCGCGGATTTGTGTAAACATTTCAACGATTTTAAATTATTTTTTTATGTCAAATTTAATTATATGCCGCGAAAATCATGGTTATGTAAAAATTCAATATTTTAAGCTTTAAATAAAAACTTTAGCGGTATATGCAATTAATTGTAAAGAAAAGTTTGCAAAAAATCTGTGTTTCAGTTTTCAATTATACAAGAAATGATTGGGAAAATCGGGTGACTTGTTTAGGGAACAAATATTACAATTTGAAAAACTAGTTTTAAAAAACTCATTAAAACTAGTTTTTCAAATTGTAATATTTGTTCCCTGAAGAAGTCACCCAATGTGTAGACGAAATATTGGAAATAAATAATAAATAAATAAATAAATGGTCTTAAGCTCGTTTAAACTAAGAAGAATAAAATAAAAGAAGATTGAAGAAGCTTTAACATGTTTATTTATAAAGTTTTATGTAAAGTTTGTTTTTAAAATAAAGAATAAATTAAAATCCATAGAAATATTTTTTCAACTTTTTCTATCGGTAGTTTAGAAAACAAACTAAAGATATATACATTCTTTCCACAGTAGTTAAATATTGGCAGTTAATTTTTGAATTTTATTTTTTCTCTTTCAAAAAAAAAAAAGTCCAATAATTCCCATCACATTTTTTACAAAAAGAGCTTGTTTAAATACAAAATTATTTCAATTGCATTTTCAAGAAATTCAAACATAAAACCAAATACAAACATTGGCTCTTGTAATTGTTCTGGCTTGTAATCACAAAAAAATACTTTTGTATTTCAAAAACAAAGGAAAAAAAAATCGGTTTTTTACGTTTTGTCCTATCAAATATTAAAGGGTTTTTATAAAAGATTTTTTTATCGGAAAATTGTGTTCATCGACGAAGCTCATTTCTGGTTGAATTGATACGTGAACAAGCAATATTGCAGTATTTGGTGTGAAGAGCAGCCGGAAGCTTTGCAAGAACTGCCAATGCATCCCGAAAAATGCACTGTTGGTGTGGATTATGTGCCGGTGGCATAATTGAACCGTATTTTTCCAAAGACAACGAATGCAGGAACGTTACTGTGGACGGCGAGCGCTAACGTGCAATGATTAAAAATTTTTTGGGCCCAAAATGGAAGAGCTGGACGTGAGTGACATGTGGTTTCAACAAGACGGTGCCACATGCCACACAGCACGCTAAACAATTGCCCAATTGAGAGGCGAGTTCGGTGAACAGTTTATTTCACGTTAGGGGCCGGTCAGTTGGCCGCCTAGATCGTGCGATTTAGCTACTTTGGACTATTTTTTGTTGGGCTATGTTAAGGCTCATGTCTATATGGACAAGCGTGTAACGGTTGACGCACTGGAAGCCAATATTTAAGAATTCATTTGTAAGATATATGCCGATATGTTGGAGAGAGTATGCCAAAATTGGACCCAGCGTATGAACCATTTGAGGCGTAGCCGCGGTCAACATTTACATGAAATCGTCTTTAAACATCAAATTATATAGATCGTTCAAATCCGGAAGCTCTTACAAATCGCGCTTTACTTGTTGCCGGTTTTTAAACAATGTTTAAAACTAAATATCAAAATGGGTTGAATATAGTGGCAAATCAGTAGTCTTTTTTTTAATTGCGTTTTGAGTTAATATAATAGGTATTTTAGGTAATTTTTAACGTAATAATATTGTGAGTGTAAGAGAAAACAACAAATTTTAGCAAAGTTTTTGCAAATTATAAAATTTTGCATTTAAATAACTCATTGAGTCAAATAAAGATAATTTTGAGTATTTTTATTTCAGTTATCCAAAATAGCCACGACAATAACGCGTAATTGCTAAATAAACTTAAATTCACCAATATTAAATCTCATTGCCAGTTAGTTAAGGACACTTATAAACGATTGCTCTGAGTGCCCGATTTGTTGCAACAGCAATTTTGGACATTTTTTTGTAAAAACCTATATAAAAAACTTAATATTGTTTCTTATGAAAAATCAGAAAAATGCCTACAAAAAACGACGATAAAATCTGAAAATTGCAAATATTTTTTTTAATTTCATTTGACACTCACCACTTAGAATTAAGGTTGATTGGCATTTTTTTCAAAAAATTTCATGGAGAGCTGTAATCGTTAAAAATACTTTCCATCAGATCCGTTGCTGAATAAGAACAGAGCGAGATCACGTTCTCTTTAAAATTGTAACAAATCAATGGATCTGTAGTACCCCACAACAAAACTGAAAGACATTTAACAAAATTTATTTTGAGTAATCGCAAATAACGCAGTTTTATTTAAAAAATTATCGAACTGGTACAACAATTGTTGGTACATGTTCAATTCATTTTTCAGCAATTAGACGAGCGTAAATTTTCAAAAACATGTATCCATTAAAGTTGACCACGGTATAGTCAACAAAAATCGTATTTTAAGGTTAGTTTTAGAACAGAAAAAGACAAGATGTTGAAAAATGATTGGCATAAGTATGCATATTAATGCTTGATAAATCATATTTCGCAAAAAAAAAAGTTTTCAAAAAAATGCCGCTTGTACCCTTATTCGAGCGAGGCATTAATTTGTTAAATTCTTGAGCACCACTTATTTCTAATTTGTTTTACATTCAATACCAAATTACCCACAAAATAAACACTTTTGATTTATTTGTTACAGCTGCAGTCGTTATAATTTCTGAAATCAAATATTTGTTTTATAATAGCAGGATTCATGCAAGGTCATCATATACAGAGCAAACATCGTATTTTTTATCACATTAATGTCATTAATGTTTTACCAACCCTGGGAAGTTTATTATACAACTTGTGTTTTAAATTCTATTAAAAAAAAAAAAATAAGTTCATGTTATGATTGGTTATGATTTAAAATTTAATAATTTTTTTAAGCAATAATAGGAAAAAAAGGAATTGTATTTCAAACAGGGCGACACAAAATTTACCCATAAAATCGAAAGCTCATCAAACACTGGTAGCGTATGAGTTATTTTAATTTTACCATTGCCTATCAAAAGAGAATAATTTTTAAACATAAATCGAAAAAATGAGAAAAAATACAAAAAAAACCGTGCAGAAATAATTATAATTGATGTGGGTTCTTTTACTTACTCTATGACACACTGGTAGCGTATGAGTTATTTTTATTTCATTACAATAACACTCATACGTACCGTGTCTTTTCTTTTATACAAAAAGAGAACTATTTGGACAATTCTTGAGAGATGTTATTTTTTTTTAATAACAAAACATGTATAATACATAGGCTGTTTCTTAAAAGAGCAAACTGTAAAATTTTCGACAAGACAACCCTGGCACAGTGGGGAAATTGTCATATTTTAAGCAAATTTGCCTTCAGCCCACAGTTATAAATGAAATATTAAAAATATAAATTCCTAAAACAGTTGACTTAATTGCATATCGATTTCTCATGACCGATTATTAAAAGTCATAAACTTTACGTTCTTAATAAATCGTCAAAATCGCCGAAATTATAAATAAAATGTATCTTAAATCAAAGGTTATTACATTCTCTATTGATGTTTTATGTCTGATCCTAGGTCACAATTTTATTATAAGTTTAGAGTACACTCTAAAAAATGATTGTAAATTTACTACTACAAGGTGGTGCAAAAGTAATCCTCCTATCAGAAAATTCAAAAATTTTGCGATTGGCCCCTTATGTCAGTTCTGTTTTGACATTTGTGTAGTAAACACATGCGAAATACACGTTAATAAACAATGTTACGCTACACTGCTCCAGAACGCGGAATATTGGTGACTATTTATTTGACCAATAATCGGTCGGTGACTTTGGCACAACGTGAATTTCGTCGCAGATTTCCTGGCCGTCCAACGTCTACTGGTGAAACACTGCGACGTTTAGCCGCTCGCCTCGAAGAGACTGGCACAACACGAGATGCTGCCAGGCGTGGCAGACCCCGGAGTAGCCGTTCTGCAGAGAATATTGCTGCTGTAGCCGAGGATGTCATGGAAGCGCCGTCGACATCGACCAGACGACGTGCCACGCAAATGGGTATCAGTCGACGGTCTTTACAGCGAATTTTGGTACAAGATTTGAAGATGTTTCCGTACAAAGTCCAGACGGTGCATCAGCTGTTAGCTGCTGACCGCCAATCGCGTGTAACATAAGCTCAAGCCATCCTTAATCACCACCAAGAGGAAGATGATTTTTCATCAAAAATAATCATGATTGATGAGGCCCATTTCCATCTTAGCGGGTACGTAAATAAGCAAAATTAACGCTTCTGGGGCACAGAAAATCCGGGTGTAACCCACGAAGAGATATTACATCCGCTCAAAGTCACTGTATGGTGTGCTGTTTTCTCTATAGGAGTCATCGGACCTCTTTTCTTCGAAGACGTCGCGGGCCAAACGGTTACTGTGAATGGTGAGCGCTACAGAGCAATGATCAACGAGTTCTTTTTGCCGCAACTTGATGAATTGGGATTGGAAAACATGTGGTTCCAACAGGACGGTGCAACGGCACACACTGCACGTGCCACAACCGATATGCTGAAGGATGCATTTCCCGGGCGCCTAATCTCCCGTTTTGCACTGGCCAGCAAGATCGCCTGATTTGACCGCTCCAGACTTCTTTTTGTGGGGCTTTTTGAAGTCGCGGGTTTATGTCAACAAGCCTCAGACTGTTGCAGCTCTTAAAGACAATATCCGTCAAGAATGTGAGGACCTATCGCCGGAAGTTTTGGCCAAAGTGATGGAAAATGCCATAAAAAGGGCTCAAATGACAATCAACTGTGGCGGCGGCCATTTACATGACATCATATTCTCGAATTGATGTAAAAAAAACTAAAATACCAAATAAAAATAATCCACAAGATGAATCAAAGTTTTTCATTTTTTTTTTAAATTACAGCCAAAAAACATCGGAAGGTTATTTTTGCGCCACCTTGTATAAAACGAGTAAAGTTTCATATGTTATTACGAAAATTCGGTAAATTTAAACATCAAAATGCATAAAACTATTTTGCACACACTTTTATATACAACTAGCTGACCCGACAAACGTTGTTTTGCCTTCAAATTTTATTTTCATTGAAAGTATGGTTGCATTACAAAGTCGTGGTGAATTGATATTTCATAGAAGAATGTACCCGTATCCAAGCAATGCTGTGTAACAAAGCAACAATTTTTGATATTCACACAATTTATATGAAAATGACTAATGTTCAGAAAAATCACCACATCTCGATCAAACGAAAATATTTTTAAACAAATTTTTTTTAAAACTATCCTCATTTCATGTTCTACAAAACGTATTCAGCCATTTTTTATTTTATGCAGCCGTTCTCGAGATATGGAGTGACAATCAAAATGTATACTTCTTTTTATATATGTAAGATAATACACACTTAAAGTATTTTTACCAATTATATATTTACAATTAAGCACATTATGCCTAAAAGTAGTAGTAAAGGGTGTCCCAAGAAGAGCGCAATTTTTAAATTTTAAATAAAACACAGATATTAAAAAAAAAAATCGTGAAACTTTATTATATCGTAAAGTAGACAGAATGAGGTTATGTATGGAACAATATATCGTGCAGATGGCCGCCGCGGCTTTGCTGGCATGCACGCGATCTTTTAATGAAATTTTCAATGACCGTTTTGCATGAATGCTGCGGTATTTCATTAATGCAGCGTCCAATTTCCTCTTTTAAGGCTTGAGTCGTCGTCGGCTTATTCGCGTAAACCATCGACTTCAAAAAACCCCAAAGAAAAAAATCTAATGGTCTTAAATCGCACGATCTAGGCGGCCAATTCTGATCTCCAAAACGCGAAATAACACGACCGGGAAATGACTGATGCAGCAATTGAATTGTTTCTCTGGCTGTATGATATGTGGCGCCGTCTTGTTGGAACCACATGCCCTCCACATTCATTTCTTCAATTCTAGGCAAGAAAAAACTGGTTATCATTTCACGATACCGAACACCATTGACTGTTTGCGCTTGACCTGCCTCATTTTCATAAAAAAAAGGTCCAATGATTCCTCCAGCCCAAAAACCAAACCACACAGTGACACGTTGAGGATGCATTTGCTTCTCGTGAATCACTCGAGGATTTTCCTCACCCCAAATGCGACAATTCTGCCTATTGACGAAGCCATCAAGATGAAAATGGGCCTCGTCACTGAAGATGATTTTATCGGCAAAATCAGCATTTTCATGTTGTCTCTCCAATACCCAATTAACGAACTCCCTTCGCTGTCCATGGTCAGCTGGCTCCATTTTTACTAACCTCGTACCTTCTACTAGCAAACAATAACAATTGTTCAAATGTCAAACAATGACACTTCGAATGTTGCCAGATTTAAAAATTGCTTTCTTCTTGGGACACCCTTTATTTTGTTAAATAAAATTTTCACTTGTGATAGTGATTTAAAAAACTTCATATTGTACCAAAAACGATTAGTTCCAAGTGTTTGCAGCCTAATTGTGGAAAAATATTTTCAAAATATAATATATGTACCAGAGCTGTAAATAAATCATTCTTTTTTGATTTCAATTCATTACGAATTTGAATTCGATTTTGTATCAATTCTTTTCACATAAGTATTTCGGCCATGCCGATTTCAATGGCGTACCGTGTTTTTTCACTTATGGGCCAGACTTTTCGAAAATTTGCTAGTTTTGCATGTGTTTTTATAAATCAAATATATTATCTTAGTTTTCTATGGAAAATACATAAAACACCTTCATTAACATTCGGGTATCAAATTTAGTGAATAATTGTGTAGCATTAACAAGTAAATCTGCGTATTTGCAGAATTCATCATCCAATTTCGCAATCGATCAAAGCATTTTTGTGCATAAGCAAATAATAGAAAGTGCGGTTCATGGAAAAACGCGAAATGTGCCTAAAAAGTATGTGGCAGCATATACTCACAATATTATTACCAGGGCATCGACTTTCATACACTAAAAAATCGAAAATATGCGCTTAAAATATGCAGTAAAAAATTAAAAATATGCACTTAAGTCCAAATATTCATTAAATATATTGTATAAACAAATATGCACTAAAATTCCCAAAAAAAGCACTAAAAAATAAAAATATTCATTTAAAATTTAGGATTTTTATTACTTAAGAATGTTGGTTTAAAAATGAAATCCAATATTAATGTCTAACAAATGACAACTAGATGATATGTTAAGGGCTACAAATGCTCTCCTTTGTTTATTTTAAATCAAATCTTAATTTTAATTTTTACAAAATTTGCAATAATATGCAATTTAATTGAAAATATGCAACAAAAAATGACAAAATATGCAGCAAAATATGCAAAAATATGAAAACAAAAATTCTAAGCCATTTTGTTGCAAATTCTTTGATTCTTCATATATTGATGAATATGTTAAGAGATATGCATAGTTACATTAAATAATATAAAATAATATATAACTATTTTTACTCGGGCTTTATAAAATAAGGCGAACACTTGAGAATTAAATCTTAAAACTGAAGTTTGAAATTTATGAAAATTAATGAAAAAAAATTTATGAAATTTAATGAAAAAGTAAAAAAATAAGTATTTATAATAAGTTCATGGCTTTAAAGAAAATTTTTGTTAAATTTATGAAGAGATATTTTATGAAATCGAATGATTTTTTTTTTATGAGACTATAAAATTTTATCCAAAAAATTTATGAAAAATTTCTTAATATTAATACAATTTTTTACAAAAAAATTATATTCTTCATTGAATGTACGAAAAAAAATTCTATGAAATTCTTTCATTAATATAATGAAGATTAATTAAAGGGTCCGCCATCTAACGTTTTTTTCAACTAGTGCTTATTTCGTGAATGGTAACACTTAGCTCATGTCTGATTTGACAGATAATTAGTTTTATCCTTCCGCTGAACGAATATGGTTGTGTATACGCTTCAACAATGCTGGGAAATATTGCGACATTACTTTGAAAATCATGGTAATGTTGCAGAATGTGTGCGAAAATTGCGTACGGATTTTGAAAGAAGAGAAGCAAGAGACGAATTTTGCATAAAGACCTTGGTATGACGCCATACAAAGTCCGATTGTTTCAGGAGTTGAAGCCAACTGACCATCCAATGCGTTTTCGCTTCTCTAAGTGGGCCTGGTGAAATACAGCTGCACACAATCGATAATGTGCTTAAAAATTGGACCGATCGTGTAGGCTACTGCATGGCCAGCCGAGGCAGCCATTTGAATGAAATTATTTCCCATTATTAACCGGAAGGATTGTACTTTCAAATAAAAAAAGGAATTTGAGAAAATATTCAGTAGTTTTTTTTATAGCATTTTCAAAAAAAAAGTTATTTGGCGGACCCTTTATATCAGTGCATATTAGGTAAATATCGTAAGAAATAATTTGTACCAAAATTCAGCCACAAATGTTTAAATTTACGAAAAATATTTTAACAATCACTTTCATTACATTGAATATCTACAAAATATTTTAAAATTTTATTTTAAAATTCATTCATGTTAACATTTTTAAAATATGTTGAATTGAGAATAAAGCTTAAAACTGAAGTGGGAAATGTACGAAAATAAATGAGATTATTAAATTATATTTTTTATTACCATAGAATGGGAAATGGAAGAAGAAAACAAGAATCAGAAGTACTTATAGTTGAGGCCAAGAACACCTGATTTTAACATGGGGGTGTCATAGGAGGCAAGGCCTTGCCTTGTGCTTACATATAGGGACAAAAATAAGACGTTACAAAATATGTTGTGAAATCACCAGTTACACATAAGTACTTATTTCATTTCTTATTTGTTGCATCAAAAGTAATGCTTAAAGCCATTATATGACGTATTACTTGTAAGGATGTTAATAAGTAGTTATTTATAGGTGCAAAAATAAGTACGTATTAACATGTACCTAAATAAGAAGGTATTAATAGGCAATAAAATAACTAGTTATTAATAAGGACAATTATAACTAGTTATTAATAGGTCCTAAAATAACTACTGATTTTAGTCATTACAAGGAAGGACTATAATAACTGCTTACCAGGAAGAAGTGTAATAAGTGGTGAACAGCGATTAATATTTTCTCAAGAAAAAAATTAAAAGACTTTGTTTATTATTTTCTAATAACATTTATTAAACATAAAAAGAACAAAAAAAATTCACTATAAAAAACTAAAAATCTTATATACTAGTACACCCAAAAAAAAAGTTTGTAATATTAGCAACTCGTTTGCTGGGAGGATCCTAGCAGACAAAGTTGCTAACATCAGCAAAAAAGTTGACGAACATGATGGCTCAGAAGAACAATTATTTAAAATAGAAAATATTCTGGCTAAAGTGCTTAAAATGTCGTACAATAATGAATATATATTGATTCCGGAAATTCATTCCATTCATGAAAAATTAAACGTACGTAATATATAATACATATTTTCAAAAGCCAATTTCTTTTTTAATAAAAGTTTTTTTTCATATTTTAGACAACAAATTTTTAAATCTTCAAAGGAAAATACTCGGTTATTCTTCGAAAATAAGAAAATTATTACCAAAAACTCTTAATGTATTAATAAATAAAATTTAATAATTTCTACTTAATATCAATTATCTTAATTTTGTTATTTACTAAATAAGCTTTTGTTTTGTGAGAGTCGTTTATGTATAACTATATATTTGTTTGTTTAAATAAATTGCATTTAAATTATTAATTATGATATATTATGAATCTTTATAAATGTACTTTACCTTATTTCTTTGGCCCTTCCTAATAAGCAGGTACATAACACAATATTAGTAAGACATAATTGTTTAGCTTCCAAAATAAGTAGTGATGTATGTTCATATCAGTAAGGTATTATTTCAGACCTTCAAAATAACAACAAATGTAATGGATAGTCATTACTACTAAAGGTCTGAAATAAGTGATAATAAGTAACTTATTATTTTTGCTGTTCCAAATAAGCAGATATTTAACACAATATTAGTAAGGCGTTGTTTTTTATCTTACAAATAAGCTGTTACATATATTCATATTAGTAAGGTATTATTTCGGACCTTCAAAATAACAAAAACTGGAATGGATAGTCATTACTTTGGAAGGTCTGAAATAAGTCCTACCCATTACCAAAGTTTTGCTGGGAGGTTTGAGAAATTTTATGAAAAATTAAAGAAATTTATTTTTTAAAATTTTCATTAAATTTATGAAGATATGTTTTATGAAATCTGAGTGTAGTTAAAATATAGATAAAACTGAGAAAAACGTGAAGTTACTCTTAATGCTGCACATTTATTAAACAAATTTGTTATCCCAATGTTAATGAAAGTCTGTTACGTATTTAGCATATAAAACTAAGATAAAATAAGATAAAAAAAAAAAAATTTTATTTTTAATAAAAATTTTTATCAAACTTGTAAAATAATTGATTTTTAAAATTTTATGTATACTGCGTTAAAAAACATGCACAACTTTAAGGCAAATTTTTCGAAAAATCTGGCCCGTAAGTAAAAAAACTGGGGAAGCCATTAAAATCTGCGTGACCGAAATATTTCAGATCAATGGTCGGTACTCTTGTTTTATTTTTCGAGTGGCGCAGTGTTATTGGTTTTAATTTTTAAAATTTAAAATTAAAACATTTGGAAAATTAATAATATTAAAAAAAAACAATTAATATATTTTTTTAAATTTATACTTAGATAACTGTTTTTCTCTCGCGAATTTTGCATTTCTATCCGATTTACACTCAAACAAAACTAGCTAAGTATAAATTGATTTTGGTGCAGAAAAAATTAAAGTTTTCCTGGATAAAATTTTTTGTTTGAGTTTACATTCTCGCAAATTTTTTTATTTCCAACCGATTTACACTCAAACAAAAATGTTTCTGCACCAATATCATACTAAAACTATTAAACAGTATCTTTTAAGTTTTTTATGAGTTGTCAGATAAACAATTTAAGTATTTAAGCGCTTAAATGCAATAATTTTACTATAAATTCTAAAGTTTTTGAAAATTTACTTGAAACCTCAAGTTGCTGTTGTTGTTGCAGAATACTTACGCCCGTAATCACACAAAATATTAATTCAGATTTCAAATACATTTTAGATAAAACACATTTTACGACTTAAAACTGTATTCATAAACCAACCTTAGCTTAAACTACCCATATTACACCTTGTGTAAAAGTTAATATTCGTCTATGAATACAATTTTAAGGCGAAAATTCGTGTTTTAACTAAAATGTATACTGTTTAATATTTATATGAATACTGTTTAATATTTATATGAATAAAGACTCCATGCATTGGATTTAAGAAAAAAAAAAAAAAATTTTTTTTTTAAAATATGAAATACAATACAAAATATGAAATAATATTGAATTTGAAAATGGGGACTTATTTTATATTGAAAATGGAGACTTATTTCATTATGATATAACCCCCCAAATATGAGGTATTATTTGATTTTTTTTTGGGTTTCATTTCATTTCTTTGGAGGTTTATTTCATTTTTAAAATTGGGTCATTATTTCATAATGAAGCAAATCTCAATTTTTGGGGATTTATCTCATTTTTACTTTGGAGAGTTATTTCGTGGGAGGTTATTTCATGGAGCCAGTTAGAAGATACATTTTTGCTAGAGGGTATAGACATATCTATAAATTTCGAATGAGATACAAATATATTAGGGTAAATGTGGCTGCAAATCATCCAAATTTGATTTTTTTAATTTAATTTTAAGGTCTTTTTCAGACAATTGCAAATAATACTATAATTAATATGCAATTTTATTTAATTGTAAATGGCGTGGTAGAGAAGAATGAGTATATTTTCTGAAAATCATAACTACATTGCAAATTTAAATTTTTTTTTCTGAATCAGACTGCGCAGTTTCTGGTATTGAGCCTTCGTCAGTGACCCTGTTTATTGAATTTTTGAATAATGTAATATTTGTTATGTTTTTATTTGTTCGATTACTTCTATATGAAATTTTCTGTGCAATCACTGACCGTGGTATAGACAAACTGATTTCTAATGCCACATGCACTCGCACTACACGTTAGACAGAGCGCTTTAGCCCTCTGAGCTATCGTCAGGTCGAGTTTTGTTGTGATTAAAACTAGTTTTATTCAATACACAGTGTTTTTGTTATTGCATACATAATCTCAGAAGTACAACTCCAACAACACAACAGTTCTATTTTTAGAAACTTACCTCACTCTAATGTCCACTGTTTTCCCATATGTTGTAAGTGATGCCATATCTATGATATATTCTTTGTATATTCGATAGATGGCGCTTACGTAGTTAGGGAAGAATTGTGAGAGAGCAAAGTTTGATTTTTGTTTGAGTTCGAATTTTAACGTCTTTTTCAGACAATTGCAATTAATTTGGCTTTTAATTTTAAAGAATATCAGTATATGAAATGGATAGTAAATTCATTTAACTACCATTATAAATGAGAACTTGAACAGCAGGTTGTAAAAAAATACTAAAATTCTGTGCCAAAAAAGTTTAATTTAATCACATTTCAACGTAGATTATAATAAACGTAATTTGAAACACCCCAGCCAGCAAAAAAAAAATGCTTACCCAGAAGCGCTTCTGAAAGGCATTATTAAATTACGAAGCGCTTCCAAAGCAAAAAAGGAAGGCATGATTTTTGTTCGCGATGTCATAATTGGTATGTCTCTTTTAAGTAGGTGAAAAGCTCTACTTTTATGTGCTCTTAGAAGCAATAAGTTCATGCCTTATTAGGCAATACCTAGTAAAAAACGCTGCTTACATGCAAGCAGGTTTGTAAGGGAGTAAGCCGAAAAGAATCCCTTACAAACCTGCTTACATATGCCATGATTTTTATATTGCGAATTCCCACTTGGAAGCATTACTTTTGGACAAAATTAGCGCGGATTTCAGCGCTTATAAAAGCAGTGATTTCATGGATTTAAGTAAAATCATATTTCCTGTCTACATTATTACGATTAAATGTAATATACATAATTTGTTTTACATATAATTCTACAGATATTAGTTTTTTGTTGTTAAAATTTTTGACATATAATATAAAATAATTATTTTATTTTATTTTTTAACCGCTCCACAATCTAGCTCTTTAGAAACAGTTAAACGACTAATTATTTTTTATTTCATACTCAAATAGACCAAACACAATCGGAAATCACCCGGGGAAATTTTTACAGATCGTTAACAATTTACGATATGAAACTTTTTGCCTTACAACCTGCATCCTTAAAAGGGATTGGGGTAAGCTGCTTACAACCTGCATCCTTGTTGGGGAAACAGGAAGCTCAAAATTGTTGTTTGTTTGTTTGTATTAATACGAAAATTATTCGTTTCTTTTGCTGCTTCTCAGCATTATGAAATATTAAGCACTTACTTCAGCGCATTTATTTTATCCTGCTTCTAAAAACTCGAAAATTTTTTACTGGGTAAAAAGCGGTTTTTTTTTGTATGTTGACAACATTAATGACAACATTCATGGTATGCATTCCTTATTGCTTCATTGTAAGCATTATTCAAGGCATTATGGAAAACACTGCTGAATGCAAGGCGGTGAAGCGTTATTTGAGAAGCATACAAATGCAGTTACTGCTTACCAAGCACAGGTTAATTTTTGCTGGGACAGATCTTACAACTAAAAAATAAATATTGTTCGCTAAAGTTCTGGTTCTTTTTTCATACATGAGGAATAAAACTTGCCTATTTTAAGATTTTTTATATTTATTACCGAGTATAATAAAAACATCGATGCATTTTATACAATAAACTTTATTTATGACGAATGAAATGATTTCCAGAAATATTTAATACCCAATAGCAACAAAGAACAATATGAGGAATATCATCATATTTTCCTATTATATGGAATACTTTTAGACATACAATTTAATATGTTATATTGTTATACATTAAAATGTTATATATTAATATGTTATATATTAATATGTTAAAATTTGCTAGATTCCGTTGAAAATGAATTTTATATAGAACTTTTATCTAACACGTTTTTGTTTGCATAATGATGAATTAAAATAATTATAAAAATAAATTGCACATAACGAACAAATTTTCAATTTATTTTTGATCAATGGTGATAATCTTTAACTTTGAACTCATATATTCTATATGGGGAATGAGAAGTCAATTGACCAAAGGTGACAGGTTAAAGAAGGACTTATCACAGGACTGGTATAATTTAATACTGAAGTGGGCTAAGCAGTGTCAATTGTCCTAAAATTACCAATCCTATGACTGGTAAAGGGAAGACATACCACTTAACAAGAATGCTTATTGACACGAAAAAGCCAGTTAGCCAGAATTTTACCCATTGGAAGCTGTTTAGTTTTCGTTTATTTTATACGACATGGCCCTTTTGCGACAGTCTTGTGGTATGCCCATCTTTGGTTAGTCCTGTGGCATGTCACTATGTGGTTTAAAGCAGGACAATTGACCCCCTCCTATGACAAGCCAATGTTAAAGTTGCCAGTTGTTTACATAGGGTAGGGTTTAGCAGAGGACCGGTATCTGGCACGAAGGGACCGATCCTGTGGCACACGCAGAACCGGTCCCAACCGGTTCTCATTTAGTGGGATAACTAGGTTATATGAATGTTTGATGCTTTGCATGGGATTGTCACTTCTTTCATAATGATAACCTAGAAAATTCCCGAAATAGATCTATCCATACATTCCTGAAAGTGGTCAATTAATAAATTTGAAAACAAAAACTCTATAGATTATTTGTTAGGACAATATCCTAATAAAGAAAGAGTATGAGTATGGTCTTGAACTTGAAGAATCTACAGTTTCATTGCACAATTAAAGATCGAAAGAACATAATTTTTATTTTTAACAAAATTATATCAAACTTATAAAAATAAATACTTATGGGAAACGCTTTATATTTTGTATTGCAATAATGAAACATGTAACTAGTTATTAGTATGTCCTTATTATTTGTATTAAAGGAATTCTGGTGTCATTATTGGTAGTGAGAAAAGTAATGCCATGTCATTACCGTTTCCACACTGGGTATAAGCAAATTTTTGTTTTAATCCTAAATTATTTCTTTAATTTAATAATTTTTTTTATGAAATTATGTAAAAATCAGAAAAAAAATCAAACGCAAAAACGCACAACATCTATGAATTTTTAGACTGTTAATGCAAGTTATCATTACTTCAATGAATACATTTTAATGAAATCGATTAATTTATTTTATGAAAGAAAACCTTATCAATGTACAATCATCTTTGATGCCTCCATTTGTTGGCATGGATAGAAATTTTCTGGTGGCAAACAATAATCAGATCGATATTTGGGGTAACTAACATAAGTGGAATTGAATACTTCCACTTGTATAAATTGTATAAGAAAAATTAGCTGAAAAAAAGTCTCCAATTTTTTTTTTGCAAATTGTTTTTTCTTAAAGCACTTTTTTTTAGAATTTGTTTCCAAAACATGTTTTCTTCATCTTAATGGATGAACGGTAAACAAAATTCCTTACAGCAGATGTTAATGATTTCACTTGTTTTTTAATTAAATTTTTAGAAATGTACGCAATAATAAAATTATGTTAGCGGTTAAAACAAAACGTGTGAAAAAATATCTAAAAAATTGTTGGTTTAGGAACAAGAGCTCTCCCTTTCTATCCAACAGAAATGCTTTAAAATGATTGTTTTGCGAACTAGTTTTTTTTGTTTACTAGTCTAAAAAAAAGTACCATTTTAAATTAGTTCGACCATTTTCCACTGGGTACTTAAAAGTGATATAAAAAGACAAAGTTCAATTCAATATACCAACAATAAATATTTACTAACAAGGAGAGTATACGGATTGGTTCTATCCGATCTTAATGAAACTTTTGTATATAATACAGGAGAAACATATAAGGGATGAGAATTTTTTTAGCGGCCCATTTTCATGATAATTGTTAAAAGGTGGGGTCAAAAGCTATTAATTTTGTATAAAACAATATCTAAAATTGGCTAAATTCAGACTTTTTTGTACACAGCATTGAAGAACTCGAGAAAACAAAAAATTTAATACCCATGTTGCCTATATAGAAAGTTTGGTATGGCATCGTTAGGCGTTTCTTGTAAGTATTAGGTATAGGTGTAAGAATTTGCCTATAATAATAAACCTGTATTATTAGATGTAAAATATATTTCCTAAACAGCTAATTAAACATTATTTACATCTTTCGTAATCTTCCTACATCTTTCGTGATCTAAAGAATTTAAAAAAATAATTTTTCATAATTTGAGAACACACTCACAAGAACTTTTCCATAAAAAATCACACAGAGTAATGTGCGATTTAACGTTACCCAATTTCTTTAACGTTACCCAATTTCTTTAACGATGATATTTACGATGAACACTAAATGGCACGAAGAATGTTGATGAAGACCGTAGTGGGTCAGAAAATGCATTCCATTCATGCTAGTGTCTAATAACTTTTTCTGTGTTTTTTTTCTAATAGTCAAAGTAAATTATCATATAAAAATTATAATTTTTCTGTTAATTTAGAGATCTAAAACCGAACAAATAAAATCTCACACATAAATTTATAGATCAACGATAAAATTCACTATTAAACCACTCACCAGGTACAGTGTAAAAATCGTTTAATGTATATGCTCGACATATGTATTAATAAAAAAATCTTTAATGTTTGTTGATATGCTTTGCTAATGTAGAAGGATAGTATATGATGACATTAGAGAAAAAAAAACTGCCATTTAAAAGTTTTAACTGAAAGTTAAACTGGCAACTATGATAATGACTAGAGAAAAAACAAACACACTATAAATAGAAATCGTTCGTGGTAAATTTCATTCTAACTCAACACACAGAGTAATGTGGGATTTAACGTTACCCAATTTCTTTAACATGTGAGTTAAATAGATGATATTTACGATTAACACTAAATGGCACGAAAAATTTTGATGAAGACCGTAGTGGGTCAGAAAATGCATTCCATTCATGCTAGTGTCTAATAACTTTTTCTGTGTTTTTTTTTGTAATAGTCAAAGTAAATTATCATATAAAAATTATAATTTTTCTGTTAATTTAGAGAAAAATTTGTCATGATCTAAAACCGAACAAATAAAATCTCACACATAAATTTATAGATCAACGATAAAATTCACTATTAAATCAACAGTTATTTAAAAGTTTAATCGGTAAAATTGTTTCAATGGAATATACAGTTAAATTACCAAAGAAATATTTTTTTTAACGTTCTGTCTGTTATTCAACAAAAAAATAAAAAATAAACAATAAAACGGACTTTCCGTAATAGTTAAAATATTCAGTTAAAATTTTCTTTTTAAAACAAAAAGTTGTTGTATTATATTGAGTATTTAAATACTCAATATAAGCTATCTATTGTTTTTTATCGATTTTTTCAATTAATTGTTTAACAGTTGAAAATAAACTAAAAAATACATTTGCTTTAAACGAAAAGTAAGTAGTCCTATTTTTAACTGATTTTCAGTTAATTTAATGTGTATATTCAGTAGTCTTTACGGAAAAAATATTGCGAGTGTATGTTTATATCTAAAATTTATACTTTGGGAGTTAATAAAATATTATAAGAGACAGTTTGTCTTAATAAAACTTATCAACCGACTTTTATATTCAATACTACATTTATACTTCAACCAAAAACTTCTTCTTTTTAAAAACTACTTTTTGCAATAACTACTAGTTTTTGGTTGTAGTACAGCTGGAGAAGTAAATATATGGTACAAATGATTAATCCAAATATTTCTTATCCAATTGTAGGGAACTGGGACTTTTTATATAAAATAGTTTCTATAGTAAGCCTAAATTATTTTTATGAATTATTTTTAACATTCTATAGTTTTTGTGCTCAATGGAGAAAAATAAAAAAAATATTCAATGAAAATGAAAATTATTCAAGTTCGAGGCCATACTCTATATTTCTTTATTTGGATATTGTCCTAAGAAATAATCTATAAAGTTATTGTTTTCATGATTTTCATCTTTATTGCACAATTAAAGGTTAAAAAAATAACATAATTTTTATTATTAATAAAAATTATATCAAAATTGGAAAAAAAAATATCCTGTATGAAATAATTGTATGGTACAAAACAGCACGAAGTTAAATCTAACTTAAAATTTCGAAAAACTTAAGAAAATTTATAGAAAACTAACTTAATTATAACTCCCCTGTAGTCTCTAGGACTAAATACAACTAAATTTAAGGGCTTTGTGATGCAGAAAATATTTGTATTATGCGTATATTTGGAAATTTTCTAAAAATCCTTAATTATAAAATTAAATTTTTACCCGATGTAATTATTTTTTCGTTTTATTTTTTCCCGATTTTTCCATAATTTTATAAAAAAAAAAATAATTAAACTAAAGAAATATTTTCGGATTAAAAAAAAATCGCTTATACCCAGTGTAGAAACGGTAATCATATGCCATTACTTTTCTCACTACCAATAATGACACCAGAATTACTTTAATACAAATACTAAGGACTAATAACTAGTTAAATGCCCCATTATTTCAATACAAAAAATAATGCGTTTCCCATAAGTATTTATTTTTATCATTATTTGAATTCATCATTATAGTAATAATCTACAAATTTGGTGAAAAAATGTGCTTTGTTTTTAAAGATCTATTTAAAGGGGGTGTATGTTTATTTGTTTTTCCTGGGACCATTTTGAACACCACCTTTTTAAGCCTTAAAAGTACGATAAAGAATTGAGATTGTTCGTTAGTTTAGTACCCTTGATCACATTTTCATATTTAATTAACATCTGAAATAAATTATTCTGTAAATTTTCTAGTGGGTTAGATCTCTTAAACTTATGTGGATGATCAAATTGTATAAAATCATTATTTTTATCAAGAGATTTATTTTTTTTTTTTTTTTTGATAAATTTAAAAGCTTTGTAATCTCATAATTAAAATTACCTTTTTTTTGTACTTTTTTGTCCCCAGGTCACTATGGGTTAAAGATTTTTTTAAATAAAAGTAAAAATAATTGTAGGTTTGTCAAACTAATGCCCGTAATTTCAAGCCATAGCTACCTACCGGTGCTTAGATACCTGCTGGATTTTGTTCGTGTACACGTTATGTATCTAAGCACCGGTAGGTATATATTGCTTGAAATTACGGGCATAAGTCGATATTTTTCCGAAAATTACGCAAACTTTGATGAAAACATTAAAATTTTGTTAAATTTTATTCAAAATAATAAATCTTCTTAAAATATCCTGGAAGGAAGTCGCTCACACTAACACAAATGATAATTTAAAAAAAAACTTTAAAATAAATTTAAAAAAAAAATTACGTTCTTAATTTTTTTTTATCAAATTTGTGTGTCATTTGTAATTAACTGGAGACCAAGCTACACTTATGTAAAGTCGCTCGCTAAACTCGAATTCGGTATTAATTTTCCTGGGAAATTAACCGAAAATGAGGATAAACAACAATTTTTGATGTGTCCCATACATGGTACACTATGCATTCTATACATATAACTAATACAATATATCAAATTTGTTTCAAATTTATTACAATTAGCTAAAACTAAGTCCAATTTACTTACCAATACTTGAACAATATATTATATAAACTTTTTTTTCACTTTTGAAACTCTTTTTGGAATTCACTTTTGAAATTTTGTGCAAAAAGTGTTTCTAACGAAAATGGGAAATGGTTAGCACGTTGGACTGTTACACAGATGGTCACGGATTCGATTCCCGGTGACGACAACATCAATTTAGAAAAATAATATGTATGAGTTTTCTATCACTTATATGTATCGCTGCGCCCACCTTCGGTGTTCCAATAGCACTTAACCCCACCGAAGTAAAATAAAATGAAACAAAAAGCTTCAATAAAAATAACAACTGTTCTAAGACTTATCATCTCGGGCAATTACAGTGTTGCCATGTTTGAAGCCCTTCATCTTTCACCATCTTTCATCTCTTCACTATCCCCTTTCCAAAGAAAGCGACACATTAATTAATAGGAAGAATTTCCTGAGTGTTGCTTCTCTTTAAAAAAATGTGCCGGGTTCGATCCCCGGTGCCGGCAACATCAAATTAATATGTATGAGTTTTTTCTATCCCTCATACGTATCGCAATGTCCACCTTCGGTGTTCCCATAGCAATTAACCCCACCGAAGTAAAATAATGAATCAGGGCTATGAACCAAAAAGCTTCAATAAGTTCGCCAACTCTCCATCAGGTGGCGAGCAACAACTGTTCTAAGACTTATCATCTCGCGCAATTACAGTGTTGCCATGTCTGAAGCCCTTCATCTTTCCCCACCTTTCATCTCTATACTATCCCTTTCCAAAGAAAGCAACACACTAAATATAGGAAGTATTTCCTGAGTGTTGCCTCTCTTTTTTAAAAAAAAAAAAAAAAAAAAAAAAATTGTTATTTTATGGGACATTCTAATCTACCTCTTCTGTGCCAACTTTTTTTCTACTGGGTATTCTAAGTTAGCACATATTTATAGGTATGTATGAATGTATTATTGCTCGCTTTAAAAGAAAAAATCCTTAAGTTTTATTTATCTTCGTATATGGGATTATGTGTGCGTCTGGATAATACGTGATATCTTTTAAGATAACATCAATAAATATCGGTCGATAATTCAACATTTTTGTTTGTATGAGTATGTGTGTTCGTGATGGAATGTAAAATATTTGCGTGTTTATAACACAACTACCATAAGTTTGTATATTGTTATATGAAACATTATATATTGAGGGGTTTTTTGTATATATTAAATTAAGTGTTTTTTTTAATGTTTTTTACGCAGGACTTCATATAGAAGAGTTAATAAAAAATAAAAAAAAAAATTTTTTAAATATGATTAAAACTACTAAAAATGATTGTCATATATATTAATCATTTTCAGTCGTTTTAATCATATTAATTAAAAGAATTGAAATTATTTATAAGAACTAAAAAAAATCTACAATTAATTTTTACTTTCATTGTTATTGTTTCTCAATAAATTGCACGATTTCGCAAGATTTATTTTTTTTTAATATTTTGAATTAATTTTAAAAGCAAATACTATACCAAAGTTTTTAATCTCCTTATAATAACATTTTTAATACATAATACTTTTAATTTTTCATTTACTATTTCTTTAACATTTTTTTTTTTACAATTTATTTTCTTTTTATACACAAATTATGAAAATTAAATCACTCACCAAATATTTACGTATAATAACTACTACAGGCGATGTTTTATTTAGTTTTCATTTTTGAATCAATTTCGATGTTTTCCAATTAATCCTGTTGCTTTTTTTCAATATCCCTTTCCAGTCTCTGTTTTGAATGTTTTTCAAAATGTCCTTCATACTCTTACTGTCTACTGCTACCAGTTGAATATTTTTCTATTGTGTTGTTTTGTATTGACTGACATACATAAAAAACTTATACAAAAAAAAAATAAAAATCTGTTGCATACTTTCAATGTCATACTCTTTGCGTTTGTTTTAACTTAACTTAAGAGTAATTTAGAATATGATTCTCTTATATGTATTAAACTTTTTCTCTTATATAATATATCCTGTTGATTCTTAATATTAGAGTATGTTAGTGAGATGATTGTCAGTGAAAATGAAGGAATACAAATATGTTACAAAAAAACAAGGACTAAATATGTTGAAAATACTTATGTTAACAAATGATTGCCATTAGAAATCGATGAATTGCTTCTTATGTATCATATATCAAGATTACGATAATACTTAGGTTAAGTCATATGGTCGGATAGTTAAAGCTTATGTTTTTTTTTTAATGTGTAAAGCTAGCTAAGAAAATATAATGTATTTCAAGAAAATTCATGGATAAATTCAAAAGTTATATCGTAAAGAAAATTTGTTTATGAATTCAGCCAATAAACTAACACCAAAAAATATGTTATAAAATTAATATCTATTAAGGATTTAGTAAAAATTTAAAATCACAATTAAACAAAAAATACTGATATGAAGCATTATATGATTTTATCCATAATTAATTATACAAGATTTCATCCGAAAAATGGTCCGATTTAATTGTAGCAAATTACATCTAATTGTATGATATTAGATTAATTTAGAAACATTTAGAAGTGACTTGATACAGTTTTGTTGGAATTTTGTCCTCATTCAACTTTATAAATGGATACGTTACTATATGTAATTTAATATAATGGAATATACACGCAGACAAAAAATATGATTGAACATGATTGCGGACACGAAATTGCCATATTATGATACTAATTACCCTATATACGATACTGGATGATCATATTATATTTACGGAATACGATTTCAAAGTTATTTAGAATTATAATAATATTGCGACAATCATATTATGATTGTAAGACATTGTAATCATAACATGATGCTCTTAAACTATATATTTTTAAATATAAAAACCGTATAATTTCTTCCAATTTTAAATACACTAATATTATGTCTTCTCATAAAAACTCGCATATAACTTGTAAATATGGTAAAACTATGATATATATTAAATTTATTATAATATAATTTTCAAAATACAAACGAGTTTGTTATATTTATTTACTATTTCAGTTGAAATCAAGAAAACTTTTAATAAATTAAAGTTTTCTCTTCAAAATGCAGAAAAATTTGCTACACTCATAGCAATGAATGTGAAAAAATAGCACAAAAAACTACTAAAAAATAGTTAAAAATGAGAATGCAGAAAAAACTGCTAAAATTAGCAGAATTTTTTACTAAATATTAGTACTATAAGAATAGCAAAAATAAATCTGCAAAGTTTAGTAACGTCATGATGCTTGTTAGGAAAAGACCCTAACAACGTACTTGATTACTAAAAAGACAAGAATGGAGCAAAATTGATGATAAATTGGTTTTTTGTTAAAGTTCTGCCTATTATGGAGGCTCTAACTTTTCTAAAACTTCGGGGTATTATGAGATCTTTAGCAAGATCGAAATACTAGTATCAACCTAGCTAATATGTTTAATTTGCTTTATTTTTATATATATTTACGGAGGTTGAAATTTAAAATAATAAATCTGTTAAATTTACAAATATTTAGTTATATTTAAGCTAAATTTTAATTAAATTGTAATTAACAACGTAATCTGCTAAAATCAGCAGAAACATTTACTAAATATAAGTAGACCAAAACAAAATCATTAAACATGTGAAATTACATTTTTTTTTTAATGCAAATAAATGTCTGTCCTTATGAAATCAGCAATCTATAATCTTTTTGCAAATATTTCTGTTGATTTTAGCAAAATAAACTGCGATTTGCCTTCTACTAAATTTGAGGTAAATATATCAAAAAGTTTGTTAATATTACAATTTTTGTTTGCTATTTTGAGTCTTAAAATATTTAGTAAAAGTTTTTTTCTAATTTTATACATTAAAATGATATTTTGAATTAACTAAAATTCACATCGAATATATCTAAAATTTTGTAAAGTTAACAGATTTATTTTTACTGTTCTTATTTTATTAATATTTAGCAAAAAATCTGGTAAATTTTGCAGTTTTTTCTGCAAGGTAATTTTTAACTATTTTGCAAGTAGCTGTTTGTGTTATTTTTACATGTTTATTTCTATGAGTGTGCCGTTTTCAAAATAAATTAACAAACAAAATTGCATAAGGTAATTAATTTAGTAAACCCAAAATCTTCTATCAACTTTCGGCCAGTCACATATGCAATCATAATAAGTGATAATTTCTACAGTCAAAAATTCGGTTCCGTTTGAATCATTTCACTATTAGGTCCGCTGTGTTATAGTCAAGGCACCGATTCCCATTTTTTAAACACAGCTAATTGTTGCTTTTCAAATAGTTTTAAGAATTTTGCTCCAATTTTTGAAAGGGGGTACTGGGTCGATCAAATTGATTTTATCAAAAAAAAAAAAAATGAGTTTACGAAACAAATATTTTTGTTTTTATTTCTTGTCGTTTGTTTTCAAAAAAAAAAACGGGATAAAACACTAGCCAAGAGTCCCAGCTTACTAAAAATATTATTCGGTCTCGAAATTATCTATCAAAAAACAACCTTGAAAGCAAACATTTTCCAAATTCAAAACTCAATAACTTCAGTAATTGTTTGTTAAAGGGCATTCCATCAAAGGATTCAAAAAACCCTTGCGTTTGCCCTCAGAATCAAATTTCTTCCCGAAAGAAACAAGCGATCCAGAGTTTTAAATTAAACATTTTTAGTAACAGAATATTTTGGTAGACATCTTAACAAAAATAAACATTCTTAGAAAGTAAATAAATAGTCTTCAAAATAGATGCATCCCTAGATGCAAAATGACCGGTCAAAGCTGACAAGCAGGACTTGGAATAAAGTGTCAGTCCTACCAGGGTCAATTGACTAATTTTTTAAAAATAAAAAAACACACACAATGACAATACAGAAATCACAATTAAATTAAAAAATCAATTCAGATTTTCTGATTTGATGCCACTGCATCTAGAAACATGAAATCTGGCTACTAGTTTCCTCCTCCGACGTAAACATCCACTAGATCAGGCTTTGAAGAAATTTTAACTGGGATAGTCAAAAAGGTGAAGGGCAGGATCTTAGACGACGTGCCTAACTTAGACGCTCAAGTTGTAAAATCCAAAATTTAAAACAAGTATTCCATATATTATGAGATAATTTACAAACCGCTGCACACTGATATGTTCCCATATAACGAATGGACAAAAATAGAAGGCGTTGTCGAAGATACATGAAACTTGGTACACTATTTCATGTTGGCCAAGGATAAACATATACAAAATTTTGAGAAAATCTCATATATCCTCAAATGCAGAAACATTTCCGGAACTGTAACTTCGACAATTATGTACGAATTTCAAAGATTTTTTCAGTAAGGTAGAGATAGAGAATTTAAACAGCTACATTCTGAATATTACAGTTGTAGATACAATTCGTTTAGAAAATCAAAATATTTATTTCTTGACCACACTTTTTTCGTTTTTGACCGATTACATTTTATTGAGAACTGTTACAGTTTGTTTAAACAATATATAAGTTTACCAATAAAAATGGAAATAATATTGTTTTTATTTCATGTCATTATCTTAAACCGTTTTGGAATAAATGACTCTCAAAGCCAAAACTTAAAAACAAATGTCCAAAATTTAAAAATTTAGCTAAAATAAATTCCTAGAAAATTCAAGAAATAGATCTATCAACACATTTCTGAAAGGCTCAAATAATTAAATTGAAAACAAAAACTCAATAGACTATTTGTTAGGACAATGTCCTAATAAAGAAATATAGAGTATGGCCTCGAACTTGAATAATTTTCATTGAAAAATAATACTTTCACATTTTTTTTCAAGATTTTGTTAAAAAACATTAACATCATTTAAATTTTTTTTAAAGAACAGAATTTAGGAATCGCTTTGAATACAATTTTATAGTTTTTAGAAATGCACCCTACAGTTAACATTGTTCAAAAGTGATATATTTTTACAAAAAGTTTGGAAGTTTCAATTGTGTCAAAAAAAAATTCACGCAGAATTTTGTATTATTTTTGAGTTATAATTATTGACTTGTATATTCTTATTTATTTGCTTTAAAAAACCTGATACTCGACCAATAAATACGCTTACCAAAGCTAATTTTTGTAAAAATTTAGGATAGACCATTAACTATTTAAAAAATAAATGTACAAAAATGTTATATTTTTAGTCAAAATTGTTTGTAAGGGTCCGCCATCTAACGTTTTTTTTTCAACTAGTGCTTATTTCGTGAATGGTAACACTTAGCTCATGTCTGGTTTGACAGATAATTAGTTTTATCCTTCCGCTGAACGAATATGGTTGTGTATACGCTTGAACAACGCTGGGAAATATTGCGACATTACTTTGAAAATCATGGTAATGTTGCAGAATGTGTGCGAAAATGAATGATGCCGATTTTTGCCAAAAAATCATCTTTTCAGATGAAGCTTATTTGGATCTTGGCGGGTATGTCGCATTTGGGGCACAGAAAACCCGCACGCATACATTGAAAAGCCGATACACCCAAAACGAGTCACTGTTTGATGCGGATTTTGGTCCAGAGGCATAATTGGGCCATAATTGGACCGATCGTGTAGGCTACTGCATGGACAGCCGAAGCAGCCATTTGAATGAAATTATTTTCCATTATTAACCGGAAGGGTTGTACTTTCAAATAAAAAAAGAAATTTGAGAAAATATTCAGTAGTTTTTTTTAAAGCATTTTCAAAAAAAAAAGTTATTTGGCGGACCCTTTATTTATTTAACATTATTTCGAAGATCTGAAATCAAAAACGAACACCTTTACTAATTCTAATTGAAATATATTTATTTTTACAAATGACTATTTTTTTAATTTCCGGTTAAACCCGGCAATGTTTCTTTTTTGTTAAGTTATAGAAACAATGTTATTTTAATTTTATATAATTTATTTTTATACTCGTACACTTATCTAGACCAACAACCTTTGCAAGTGACCTAGTTTTTTTTGTAGCACCGTGTAATTTATGACAAACGATTTATGAAACATTTTCGTCAATATAATGGAACTTTTTCCCTGAGTGTAGATATGCTATATTTTTATGCAAATATTATCTACTTATAAAATATTTGGCCAATTTGTTTTGTATGTATTGGTTTTAATTATTCCGAATAAAATGTTCTTATATATACAATTTTTTTGATATGAGCAATTTTTTTTTGCAAATTTTGAAAAATTTATTGAATGCTGAAATAGCAACAAAAATTAGTAAAAAAAATTCAGTAATTTGTTAAATGAGAATAGCGAAAATTGTTACTAAAAAATATTGCACAAAAATAGTAAAGTGGAACTGTAAAAATTTTACAAATTTTTTGGAAAATCTTATGGGGAGGTACAAAAAGGCAAAAAAAAAACGAAAAAGTCCCCTTGCCGGACTGCCCAAACCCGAACGGCAAGAATTTTTAAATTTTAAATATATGTTCCTTCGAATATGAAATTTCCTTACGATACTTTGTAAAATTTGGCCATGAACGTGGTAAGTAAAGTGTTGAAAGGAAAAAAAGTCTCCCCGTTGACAGGGAGGAAATTTAAATTTGCTATGTAAGCTCCTTATCCCGCGTTGTCATCATCATATACCGGATTCTGGTAAATTCATTCGGGTAAGAACTACTTTAATAAATTTAACTAAATTTTTATATGTTGCTACTCATGTATAATTTTTCCAATTTTCATTCAAATCCGCTAACCGGTTTTGGAGTTAAAATATGTCCTTTAAACGTATCCTGACGGAATCCTGTAAATTGTTGAACCAAAAACATAACTTATTGTCAAAGCAGAGCATTTTCCCAACTGTTTGTATTTTATATATGTTTTCAACTGAGTTTCAGTATTTTTGGTATTTTTTTTTTTAATTTAGATCCTTTCCAACCGTACCTCAGAAATAAAAAAAAAATCATCACTAAAACGCAACAAAAAACTGAAAGCTATTGAACATATTGGACCAAGCATATGTTAGGACATGGTCCAATCCAAATATTGAGATATTTGGAATTGATTCATTGCAATTCTTACAGGACACTGATACAATATTATTAAATGCTTTTACGCCAAATTATCGGCGCATAGTGCCATTACAAAGTTTCTCCATTCTTGTCTGTTCTGTGCCATTGTCCTTAGTTGTGGCCATGAGAGCTGTTGGTCATATTGTCTTAGTTCTTCTAACAAGCTGCGTCGCCAACTTCCCCTTGGTCTTCCTCGCCTTCTTTGGCCTTGGGGGTTCCACTCGAGTACTTCTTGCCCTATGTCGTCAGTAGGTTTGCGCAATGTGTGGCCTAGCCATTTCCATCTTCGTTCTGTGATTTCGACTTCTATTCGTTTTTGTTTGCATCTGCGGTATAGCTCTTCGTTAGAGATCCAGTTGTTAGGCCACCATATTCGAAGAATATATCGGAGGCATCTGTTTACGAAGCATTGCAACTTGTTGTTCACTTCTGTTGAAGACAGCCAAGTTTCACAACCGTAAAGCAGTACAGATTTTACGTTTGTGCTAAATAGACGGATTTTGGTGCTTGCAGAGATAGAATTGGAGCGCCAAATGTTATACAATGCTGCAAAAGCCCCTTTAGCCTTTTTAATTCTTTGTAGAATGTCAGTACGTGCTCCGCCATCGGCTGTTATTTGGCTTCCCAGGTAGGTGAATTCGTGGGTTGATTCGATGGGTTGCCCTGCTACATTAAATGATTGTTCTTCCCGTTTGTTGCTCATATACCTTGTCTTGCCTATGTTGATTTTTAATCCAACTGGATGAGCAATTCGGACTAAATCATTTATTTTTGACTGCATATCAGATTTTCTACTTGAGAGCAGAACAATGTCATCTGCGTATACAAGGTCGTTGAGATGTTCCATTTTGATAGGGTGCCAGATGATGCCACGTTGAGGATGGTTGTCTATTGCGCTTATTAAGACTTCATCGATCACAATTAAAAACAAGAGTGGGGATAAAATACATCCTTGTCGTACTCCTGCCGTAACATTTATTGCCTCTGACAATCGGTTATTATGCCGCACTCGACACTGAAAGTTTGTGTATTGCGACTTAATAAGATTACACAGCTTTGGCGGTATTCCCCTGTGTTGCATAGCTGCCCATATATTATTGTGCCTTATGCGGTCAAATGCCTTTTCAAAGTCAATGAAAACTAGGTGTAAAGATTCATTCATCTCATTTATTTGTTCCATTATTATACGTAAAGTTGCAATTTGATCTATGCAGCTTCTTTGGGGCCGGAAACCTGCTTGTTGTTTTCGTAAAGTTTCGTTGATCTTGGATTCGATACGGTTAAGTATAATTTTGCAGAAAATTTTGAGACAGCTGCACAGTAGCATAATTCCGCGCCAGTTATTGCAGTCGTTTAGGTTACCTTTTTTCGGAATTTTAACGATAACACCCTGTATCCAATCAGATGGAAATATTTCAGTTGTCCAAATTTGCTTGAAAAGTGGAAATAGTATTTTAGAAGATTCAATGGGATTTGACGAAATGACTTCAATGTTAAGCCATCAATTCCTGGAGCTTTGCCGGTTTTTGATACAATATGGGACATATATATCCCATTGATCGTCAAAGGTGAACAATTAGTAGGTTTTTGTTCCGATTTTTTATTCGTATATAGATTTAAGCAGTTTTTGTTCGATTTGATTTATAAAAGTAAATCTGGTCTTCAAATTGTTCTTTCCCTATCATAATTTTGAAATATTACTTAAAAAATATATTTTAGGACTACGACCAAAACCGATTTACGACACAAGCTATTTTAAAATTTTTGACATATTCGTGTTTAGCATAGCAAAATAATTATTTTTTTTATTTTTATTTTATTAATTAATAATCATATAATTACAAACTATATACTATTACCCTAACCGAGCACTAGCTACTATGGCCTTCGGCGCGTTGTAGAGAAAACAGACCAGTGCCTCTGGTGGGAATCGAACCCACGACCCCCGAACAGATAAGCCAGCACGCTACCAACTAGCCTACCGGGGCGCACAGCAAAATAATTAAAAAACGTGTGCCGTATGACGTAAACAAGATAAAATAGAAATAATTCGACACGTTTTCCGCTTGGGGTATTTGTACGCTAATTTTGAACGTTGACGACCAATGTGATATATATGTCCCATGCATTTTTTCATAGAAAGAGTTGCAAAAAAATTATCTTTGCCGACACCTTTCTTTAGAAATGTTGGGTAGATAAACACGAATCCGCCAAAAAAATCGGAATATTTTCAGGAGTTTAAGTTCGGTCGTGAAAGGGTTAAAGTAGTCGTGCGAATTATAGTTTTAAGAGTATTCCATCCATACACCCATAATATTTTAACAGTAGTATACTTAAAAAGTAATCAGTCAACTTTGTTTTTTTTTAATTCATATTCATTTAAACTGCAAAAAATTGTTTTTTTTGTTTAAGTTAAAATAAAGAAAAATCGTTTGTTTTTACGGATTTGGGAGTGTTTTTAATTTTATTTTTAATAGTAAAAATAAAGTTAAATCTTTGTTTTTACGGTTTTTGAGGTAAATTTTTATTATAAAAAAAATGAAAAAACATTTGATTTAAAATAAAAGTAAGAAGCCCTGTTTTTTTAGCAATATGTTTAGTAGTTTTAAAGTGTATGTTTGCGTAAGAATAATCTTTTTTAATTGAAAAAAAGTGCAGTAAAACGCACCGAAACTGGTTTAGTTGGTCTTGTTAATCAGTTTCAGTTTTTCAGTTTCAACTTTTTTGTAATTCTAACAACCTGACAACCCTGAAATTTATGCTATTGCTTTACTTTCGTTTTGTTAGGAGCAAGCATATTGGAAAGTTTAAAAATGAAGAGCAATATAAATACTTATGTTAAATGTATGAAACATCATATAAAGAGTAGGGAATATAAATAAAGTCCAACAGTTAGCTGTTGCTTCTATGAGTATACAGACAACAAGTACGCGCAACAACATCTTGCTAAATTCCTAAACAAAACAGGTGTACACAACACCAATACACCGTTAAAAGCCAAACAGGATGTGCAAAAAGAATCACACTCACACATACAACTTTGGTTGACTTGAAAATGAAAGTAATTTGACAAGTATAAGAACGAAAACAAAGAAAAAAAAAAACATCGAAATAATACAAAGAGAAAAAGAGAGTATTTAAAGTTAACCAAACATAGAAAAAATTATAATAAAAATAATAATGAAAGTGAGTGTTTGTAACATTTAAAGGAAACCATAAACCTATAAGCACAGTTCGAGTTGAGCCGTTATGAGTAAAGGATATAAAACGCGGACATTCTTTGTGAATTTAGAAAATTATAATACAAAAAAAGAAGTAGGAAAACTTACATTTAATTTCAAATAAAAAAAAAACTTTGTATATACAAGTGTATGATATTGTAGGTGCGTGTGTGTTGTTTTTTTTTGTATACATAAGTGATTGCGAAAGTGAGAGTGTATAGGTTTTGTAATATTACCAAAAAAAAATAAAAATAAATTGTATAGAAACAAAATAATACAAAGAAAAATAAAAATTTTAAAGAAAATATTAAAAAAATTATTGAAAATTTTTATAAAAATTTTTAAACATCAAATTGTCAAATTGTTCTATAAAATAATTGCATAAATAAACGGAAATTTTTAAAAACAAAAAAAGTAAAACTTAAATATTTTCTGTATTAATCAGAATTACAACATTTACTACAACTACTACCACATCCTTATAATATAAGAGTTATTAAAACTTAAAGTATATGTAACTTAATCGTTCAAATTTGTTGTTAAGTATTAATTTTTTGTTAAAGTGTTGGAAAAGTGTTAAACAAAAAAATAAAAAAACAAATTAAATAAAAATTTTTGAATTAAACAAAAATATATAAAAGAGCTTTAAATACAAAAAAAAAAAAAGAATATATTTGAAATAAAAAACATTATTCAGAAATACATTTTAATCTATAACAAATAAAAAACAACTTCAAAATACCTTGACAGAAATGTAATGCGAATATAATATGACCTTGAGTGCAGGTGATTCTTTTTTTATATTATTATTATTTTCATAAATAATTTATTAAAAATAAAATTTTCCATGTTTAATATAAATGGGTTTATTACTTAAGGAAATATATTATATATAAAAATGTTTAATGTCTTTTGCAAGTACAATTTCTTGTTCACGTTTTGATTGATTGTCAAGGTTAAATTTTTTAAAATCTGTTACATGTTCTTCTAAATTATGACAGTGACAATGAAAAGTAAACAAAATATTTTAAATTGAAATACCATTATTTTGTGACAGTTATTTGCAAGAAACATAAATATATTCTATAACAGGGATGGCAAAATTTTTTCGTTGCGTGCCACAAAAATATAAGTTTTTTTTTGTGAAAATATGTCGCGTGACACTTTAAGATTATTTATCTTTCGAAAACATTTTTTATGAAAACGTTTTCATGTCATCTTCGTATTAAGTTTTTTAGATCTAGTTTTATTAAACTTTTGTTCAATTTTCTGTCACCTTTTCACTTCTCCGATTATTAGATTTTTTTTTAACAATTTGATTAATCTTTTTCAACCAAAATTGCCAAGAAATTTTGTACAGAATCATAGCGAAAACAAAAAAAAAAAAAAAAAAAAAAATGCACTAATAAGATATTACACAATTTTTGTTGTTTTTCAGAAATTATCAATTGTGTTTCAGATTTATCAATTGCATTTCAGAAATAATGAATTTTTTTTCAGGAATTAACAAACTGTATTTAACGAAATAATAATTGAATTTCACATTTATCAATTCCCGTGTAAAAAAACATCCGATCTGGCCAGATCTAGTTAAATCTGTTTAACCAGATCTAAGCCGATCTCTAGCATATATAATCAGATTTAATTAGATCTAAAAAATGATGCCAAATTTGAGATCTAATTAGATTTGTTTGAATTTGGTCTCATTTGATTACAGCTGGGCAGATCTAATATTTTTGGAGATGTTCAAAAATGTTTATAATTTTCTAGTTTAATCATTAAAACACGCTTATACGCTTTAATACATTTATTCAAAAGCTTCGGCAAAGAATATTTATAATAAAGATAAGATGAAGCAAACTAATATTTATAAATGTTTCAATTTATTAGAATTTCGTTTTGGCTGCTAGGTTAATCTTTAAATTTTGCGTAGTCATTTGTTAAAGTGCTTATAAATCCTGATCAATCCGTCGAGCTACCGCCATCTTCGATTGCTTTGTGTGATCCGATAAGATATAGATTGACACGGAATATCAATTTATGTTCATGCAATTGAATATGTACGAAATATTTGTTGATGGATGTACAAAAAGACTATCATTGCTAAATAAATCCTCTTCATAATATATGTTTTCATTTAACCTTCTTCCTATTTTGCAAAAAAAAAAACGGCATATATTTACATTCCAGGAACAATTTATAATACATACAAAAAATTATTGAACATTTTTGAAAATCTTAAAATTTTTCAAATAACAAACACAAAAAAAAATTTTAAGTTTATATGCCATAAAAAAATGTATGTACATTTTTATTTTGGTGTTTGCGTTGATCTGGTACCAGATCTGGAGGGCTTATGCAATCTTTTTAGATATATACAGATCTGATTCAATATAACCAGATTTGCTCATATCTGGGCACGAAAATTGTACAATATCCCGTATCACTACAAATATGAACAGATCTTGTACTGGATTTGATCAGATTTGTCTGTTAAGTGCATCACAAATGCCATATCTTATCATATATTGTCAGATCTATCATTAGTTCTAATTATATTCAAATTCAATTTTACTCGGGCTGATTTTATCAATTGAATTGTATAAATTATCAATTGATTTTTAACTTTAACAATTCTAGTTCAGAAATTATTAAGTATATTTTAGAGATTATAAGTAATCCTACATATAATAAATTTTGAACATGCTTTCCCACCAAAAAATTTCCAAAAAGGTAAGCGGGTTTGTAATCAAGAATTTTGGGCAGAACGCATTCCTTACTAGATTACCTACTCGATTCTTTTAACAGGGCGTGAGACTAAAATAATTGATTCTTTAGAATGGATTATTTTTTTTACCGAAGAACCATTTACTTTATATTTTTAAGAACTACATACATTTTTTAATAAAGAAATAGTTCCATTGTAAAACTAAGAAGTACTTACACAAAAAAAAAAACTAATAAATAGTTCCCTAGAAAAAATAAGAAGTACTTACATTTAAAAAAAAGAAGTAGTTCCATAAGTTAATTCATCTTTTACTCACACGTGATGCTCCTAGGTCACTCAAATATAACGATCTAAACTCATACGGAAATAAAATCCTAAAAAGTGAAACGTCGAATTGTTATGATAACATGGGTTTGTCATAATTTTGGAGCTATAAACCACGAAAATATAAATTTTTCAAAAAAAAAAAAAAGAACAATTCAAAATTGAAAAACAAAAATATGACTCACGCACAATCACCCTCGAAAATTGTTTTTACACTCACTCACGATAACGTCAGTAATTTCTACTTCCACTCACAATTTTCTGCTCACGTGCGCTTCCCTAATTTATACCTAACCACAGTTAAACAAAATTTAGGCGACATGCAATTTCTGTTTTTAGTATTATTTTCCTGCAAATAAAAATTTGTTTGAAAAAATATATGAGATAAATTCTATAAAATTGTATAACTTCTTTTTTCAAAATGAGGAACTACTTCCAATGACGTCCTTTTATTCAGAAAAAGTATATGATTACTCTTGATTACAAAAAGTTAAACATATAAGTTAATAACATTGTTATTTTCTTTTAAGTAAATAATTACTTTGTCATTGAGTTCATGCCTTCTGGTTATATTTAAAGAATTGATTACAATACTACTTGCTTTTTTGACTCTATCGTTGGAATGAGTTTGGTATTGTAGTTACTAAATTTGGCAATGAGATATGTAAGCAAGTGTGGGCATCACCTTCTTTTTGGAATGTGTAATTTTTTCCTGGGTTTACTTTAAATAGAATTCATAATTTCTGAAATACAATTCATAATTTCTGAAATACAATTCAGAAATGCTGAAAAACAATTGACAATTCCTGCAAAACAATTGAGAACTTTTTAGATGCAACTAGTACTTTCTGAAATACAATTGATATTCTTTAAAATAAAATTGATTGCTTCTGAAATACAATTTGAACTTCTTGGAAATACAATTGATTATTTTTCAAATGCAATTGATGAATTCTGAAATAGAATTGATGATTTCTAAAAAACAATTAATAAATTCAATTAACATTTTCTGAAATACAATTGATTAAACAGAAGTGCAACTGATAGTTTCTGAAATATAATTGAACGGATTATTGTAAAAACTTGATAAGCCACATTTATTGTTTTATGGTTTTCACTGTTTTCTAGACTTCCATTAATTAATATTTGTTCGAAGTCTTGCTTAAACACTTATTACAAGTACCTGGAGTATAAACGTCCAGCTAAATATATATATTTAGCATTTTGTAACCTTTAAAAAGCGAAAACAAACTAAAAATAAAATGTGGCTTATCAGGTTTTAACAATAAGTTCTTTATTTGATTATTTCTGAGATAAAATTATTACTTCTGAAAAAAAAGTACTTCACCGTACATCTAATATTTAAAACTTGTGGTTCACTGATTTCTAAAAAACGTTTTTTTTTTTTGTGAAAGGCGTGGTAGAGAAGAATAAGTGTATTTTCTAAAAATGATAAATATATTGCAAATTTACAATTTTTTCTGAATCAGACTGCGCAGTTTCTGGTATTGAACCTTCGCCAGTGACCCTGTTTTTTGAATTTTTGAATAATGTAATATTTGTTATGTTTTTATTTGTTCGATTGCGTCTTTATGAAATTTTCTGTGCAATTACTGACCGTGGTATAGATAAACTAATTTCTAATGCCACATGCACTCGCACTACACGTTAGACAGAGCGCTTTAGCCCTCTGAGCTATCGTCAGGTCGAGTTTTGTTGTGATTAAAACTAGTTTTATTCAATACACGGTGTTTTTGTTCTTGCATACATAATCTCAGAAGTACAACTCCAACAACACAACAGTTCGATTTTTAGTTTGATTTTTAGTTTTTAGTTTGAGTTTTAACGTCTTTTTCAGACAATTGCAATTAATACTATAATTAATATGCAATTTTATTTAATTTAATTTGTTTTTGGTTATTATTTGTAATTCTCTTAAAAGAGGAGTAGATTTTGTCACTATATTAATAATTTGAATGCCGATTTAAAATAATTATGAAAAGTTTCAAATTAATCGGTTTAGGGCACACATTTTTGTATCGATGACAAATTTTTAAAACTATAATAATTACTTATTTATACTAAAACCAAAAACTGGTAGTTTTTGAGAACTTCTGGCCGCTGATGAAAAATTTGTATGTAATTTGACAATTGAATATGAGTAGTTTATAAAAACTGCAAGTTTTTGGTTTTTGAATATGAGTAGTTTATAAATACTGCAAGTTTTTATGTAGTATAACAGAATTGTTGCTGGGTTTCTATTAAAATATATATTTTCTTTAATTATTAAGAAAAACTCCGCGTGCCACACAAAATGATGTCATAGTTTTGCCAGCCCTGCTTTATAAAATACGTAAAATGAAAAAATATGATTTTAAAGTAAAAGCATTACCTCAAACAACACCCTACCATTGCTCTCGTAAAAGACTCAGATTTCAAACCTTCTGAAATCTTATCTTTGACAAGAAACCCAATTTTTAAAAATTTAATTAAACCACGGACACCTTAATATGAAATTAACTGATTTACACAAATAAAATAAAAAACGAGTTATTATTACACTCAAAAGAAAAATTTAATAAAAAAATTATTAAAACAGTTTTCAACAGACATCCGATTTTAAACATTTTAAAACGAACTTTACTGTTTGTTTCCTCAAAAAAAAAGCAAACATTTTTGTTTAAATATTTTTTTTTTTGTTTCTGAAAGCTATTTATATTTTAGAAAAGTTGATCAAAATAAATAACAAAGTTGAAAATAAAAACAATTTTGACAAAAGTACAAAATAAAGTTTTTATCTTTTTTCAACTTTTGTTTTAAGCTCTAAAAAATTTATAATATTTCTAGAAATTAAGTCGTAAGGAATTTCGCTGGTGTTAATGAAAAATCTTGCACAAAAACTTTAATACACAGAGCGGTAAATCCTTCCACGTCGTACATTGCGGCAAACCCGTTTGATTTGTGTTATAAACAATACCACTAATTGTAAATTGTGGTACAAGATATACGTACCATAGAAAATGGAACAGTCCCTAGATTGTAAAAAATGCGTTTTTCCATGCCCTACACACCTAAAAAAGATATAACTCTAATGTACAGGGGTTGGCCAAAGTAGTGTAGACATATTAAATGCATCAAAAATAAACATAAATGTTTTTAAAATCATCTTTTTTATGCTATTTCTAATACTGCTTAATGCTTGGTGCCAAAAATTATCAAAATCGGAAAAAGAGTTTGTATGAAACGTGAAGATTAGGGTGGGGCGATTTGAACATCTTAATGGGCGCTTCGCGTTTCTGATTCTTGGGATTGTACTGAGCAAAAAAGTCCACTAGACCATACGTCTACGGTGAAAATCGAGCTTCCAGGTTTTGACTTGCAAACAGATTTTTACTTGCTTGTAACAATGTGTGGGATGAATTATGGTATCAATCTCTTCTTTGGAAGATTAATGCATTAATCATATTTGTGGGTGGGGTTTAAAGGGTCAAAACTGCCTGTAGGAGCGTTCCAATGCTTTTGCGATTTACTAGAGAGTTCTTAACTATTGTCTTGGCTACAATTTTTGTCTTATTATTTTATGGAAAATCTCAATGGTTTGGCTGTTATAGGCAAAAATATCCAAAAAAACCGGGCCAAAAGTCTGAGAAAAAACTGCAAGTCAAAATCTGGAAGATCGATTTTCACCGTAGACGAATGGTCTAGTGGACTTTTTTTGCTCAGTACAATCCCAAGAATCAGAAACGCGAAGCGCCCATTAAGATTTTTTTCCTTCCATACTAATCGCCCCACCCTAGTGAAGATATTTAAAATTTGTATAAAAATTCTGAAATTTTGGTGAATATACAAATACACATTTTTGACGTGAGTTTTGACTACTTTAACGAGGATCAACTATTTTAATGTGGTACTAACCTAAAGTAAATTATCACATATAGATGGCGCTGATATATTCAAATAATCTTACTAATATTGATATTTACATTGTTTGGATTTGGTTAATGTGGTTCAGTTTTCCTGAAAAGGCTTTTTTCCACAGTCTTTGAGAATTTATAACAAATATGGGAAACAAAATTAAAAGATTTATGATTAGTAATGATTGAAATTTTCACATTTTCACCCTTTCACTACCATTGTACACTACAGTGTACCCATTTTCAAAAAAATATAAAAAATATGATAATGAAATATAATTTTAGATTTCTGTTTAAATATGTTCATTAGGATATTGGTCATTGTGGGAAAATCGTTATATGTTCATTAGGGGTTATATAGCCGCTATTGTTGTTAACAAACTCATGATTTTTTAATCAGTTTTTAGCTCTGAAAAAGAGGCTTTTGGTTTATCTCCTAAGCTAGCAAAAGCTAGAATCTCGAAATTTGGCTCGTAGATTTATTTTATGACCAGAACAATATAAAACAAAGAATTTTTGGCTAGTCGGATGTTTTAGTGTTAAAAATGGCCTAGGAAATTTCAAAAACTCGATTTTCGAACAAATTTTTTGGGGGTAGAAGGGGGGAGGGTTTAGGGACCCTTTAAAAGAATCCGAAGTCAAAATAGAAATATATCCACAAACAAAAAGTCGGCAGTAAAAGGGTTAACACATTACTAATGATCCGATTTTAACGATTTTTGGTTCCAAACTTCTTCTATTAAAAAGAAATTATTTATTAAAAAATTAGGTTCATAATTTACATTCCATGTGTTGCTTTTGTACTTTCTTTTCTGTGGTTATATTCATGAATGACTTATGTCACTTTAAATTGATATAGTTTACAGAGTTCCAAGAAAAAGCAGGTGAAATTCTACAAGACTTACTAACGATCCTTAAGCTGATACGAAATCATCAATAGTAACTTCAATTCAAAAATGATGTACATATGTACAAATATGCTTTTAACATATGTTTGAAGATATTTGTTAGAGTTCGTCAGAAAAGTAAAACATTTCTTTGTTTTTGGGATATCATAACTTTTTAAAGTGTGTTTGAATCAATAAAATAAATGGCGTGTAATATTTTTTTTAATTGCACGCGGCGGCTAAATTTAGGGTCCCTTTTCTCAGAGACCAAAAAGAGATGTATTTATTTGAAATTGGAATTCACCTTTCGATTCTACACCAAACATTATTTTCAAAAAACTTTTGCCCATTTTTAATGAGCACCATTTAGGAAATAGAGTGGTGGGAAAAAATAATTTTCAGCTGAAAACAAATTGTGTAAAAATTTTCCCTTTATGGTAACCCAGTAAAACGTTATTAAATTTCAAAATGTTGTTTTCACTAAAATAAAATATTTTATTGATTTTTTTTTTTTTTTTTTTTTTTTAAAGAGAGGCAATACTCAGGAAATACTTCCTATATTTAGTGTGTTGCTTTCTTTGGAAAGGGATAGTATAGAGATGAAAGGTGGGGAAAGATGAAGGGCTTCAGACATGGCAACACTGTAATTGCGCGAGATGATAAGTCTTAGAACAGTTGTTGCTCGCCACCTGATGGGGAGTTGGCGAACTTATTGAAGCTTTTTGGTTCATAGCCCTGATTCATTATTTTACTTCGGTGGGGTTAATTGCTATGGGAACACCGAAGGTGGACATTGCGATACGTATGAGGGATAGAAAAAACTCATACATATTAATTTGATGTTGCCGGCACCGGGGATCGAACCCGGCACCTTCTGTGTAAAAGTCCAACGCGCTAACCATTACACCACAACGCCCACAATGTACCATGTTTGTACCATTATTCTCCGTTGGTAATACATTTGTATTCTATGTCATTAAAAAAAATATTTTTTTAACGTTCTTGAAAAAATTGATTTTTCCGTCCACCCTATTGCCTAAATTGTGCAGTTCAAAACTGGTAAAATTTTTTTTTAAAAATTTTTATCGTATACTCCAATCTCAACCGAGTGCATGTGGAAAAACGTAAAATTAAAAAAAAAAAATAATTACGTAATTTTTTTTTATTGATACAAAAAAACGTAAAAAAAGGTGATGATATCCCAAAATCAAATTTTCGTGACAAACTCTAATATTTATATATGCAAGTTTCTTTCCAACCCAGTATAGAAACGGTAATGACATGTCATTACTGTGCTCACTACCAGTAATGATACCAGCTTACTCTCTGCATTACATTAACACATAAAGTAATGATCTAAAGTTTTTTTTGAAAATCTATTTTTGAACTCATTACTTTTCACTTCTAGTAAGTAAATATATAACTACTTATTTTTGATTTTTTATAGGCTGGAAAGTAATAACATTTTGTGGAAGCAAGTCATTTATGCTTTTATCTATCAAGTTTAATATGTTAAGATAGATCAGATGGTAGAGCGGTTGACTGACTGACAATCTGGAAGCCCGAGTTGGAGTCCCGTGTGGGCACATTTTCTTAAAAAAAAATTTCAATAAAAAAAAATTTGTAAGATGAGCGCAGGTTTGGTTCTTACAGCCGCAGGTTGTTGAAAAATTTATCATATAGAGACAATCTGACAATTATAAGACACAAATAATAATACAATTTAAATGGAAAATCACTGATGACGCCTGTCCATAAAGAGGCAGAAACTAGTCTAGTCTGATTTAAAAATTATATAATAGTGTTTATAATTTTTAAAGAAAAACGTTTATTCTTCTTCTTAACCTCAATATTTCTAAAAAAAAAAAAAAATACATTAAATTTAGTTTCTATTGAATTTATTTTTCTTTTAAATTTATTTTTTTCTATTTTTGTAAGGTGTTTAGTTAGAGTATTGTTCTACCTCAAGTCCATAAATCTAATATTAGATATTATTTGTTGCTTGTGGACTTAAGGTAGAACAATATTCTAATTAAATATATAAAAATATAGAAATTCCAAAAAAAATAATTTTTGTATTTTAAATCCAAAATTTTAAAAATATTGCTGTTGAGTAGTGATATATCATTGTTTTGCGCGATATCCGCATTTTTTATTATTTATTAATAGATATATTTCATTGTATTTACTTATTAATTTTATTTGATTATTATAATATTTAATATCTATATTTGACATAATATATTTATTGTGAGCCGGATTGGCAGATTGCTAGTATTTTTAATACAGTTCATTTTGTTAATTTTTAGATTTATGTACCCGTTGATGAAATTAAAAAAGATAACAAATTAAAAATGATTTAAAAAGAGATTACAAATAAAATTCGATTACAATAAAAATATAACAATTTTTCTATCATTACATAATGAACCGATTTCAATAATTTCAGGTGCCGGAAACTAAGCAGTATTCGAAAATAGTTCACTCAAAGTTTAGACAATTTGTAAAACATTTATGTGCATTTTTAATACATTTAAAATGTCCTTACCTATATTCGCATTTCTAATTTCAGCCATTTACATAAAGAGCTAAGAAAGTTATGAATTTATGACCTTATAGTTTGAGTGAAACTATGGCAGTAGAGAGCATACACAGAACAAATTACACTAGTTTACACCGAAAATGTGCATTTGATGAGAGGTGATTTTCTTTATGTATTTTCTCCCGCTGAATTCGAAAATCATGGAACAGTTTTTGAGATATTGTAATTTTTTAATTTGTTCGACCTTTTTTCTCTTGACACATCATATGTCGAGCTAGAAATGTCCGATTGGGTCGGACATTTCCAAATGCAAGGTATTGAGATGACGAACAAATATGTATAATCGGATCTTTGATTGGTAGAGCGGTTCAAAATATATCGATGAAAATAAGGCACATTTTCAAAAAAATCATATTTTAAAGTGATTCTGTGCCGACAAAAAAGTACGACCCAATCGGACATTTCTAGCTCGAGATATGATTTGTCAAGTGAAAAAAAATGTGGAAAAATTTAAAAAATTCAATATCTCAAAAACTGTTCCATAAAAAAAATTTAACCTTGATTTTCGAATTCAGCGGGAGAAAATACATAAGGAAATCTATCTCTCATCAAATGTACATGAAAAATTTCATTTTGTAAACTAGTGTTATCAACCTAAAATATCTAATTAAAGATTTGATTTGAATTAAATCTCTTCCTAAACAAATATTTAATTGAATCAATTAATATTTTAATTGACTTTTAAATATATAAATGCATATTTTATTTTGGACGCAATTCTCAAATTATTTTTTCATACACTGTATGCTTAAATAGAAAATGTTCAGTATAAAATAACAAATGCGTTTGAAGTTTTCAAAATAAGCACACACACAAAGATCCAACAGATGCAGCATTAACAAAAACACACATACCAACCAGTGTTGCCAGTTATATTGAGCATAAAATCGTCCAATTTGCCAATAAAAATCGTCAAAATCGTCATTATATTTTCAAAAATCGTCAAAAAATCCTCAAAACAAAAAATATTTGTTACAAGTGGGATAAAGTTTTAATAATAAAAAAAAAAATAATAATAATAATAGTAATTTAAACTCGAAAATCATGATATTTTATAACGATAGCACTTTACCACTTTAACTGTTAGTTCCTTCTATATAATTTTGTAAATTCTTTTACATAGTTTAGAAATTCTTTAACAATGTTATTTTCTTTAATTATTAAATTTGGACTTCCATTAACGAATTAAAGTTTCAAATTGCATTACATGTGATGACATAGTTTAATACAATAAATTATGAAATTTTTGATTATTTCATATTTTTCATTTTGGGTTGGTTTTTAATATTGCTAAAAATTATTTATTATTTTATTTATTATTATATTTATTATTTATATTATTATTTATTTTTATTTAAATATTGTTTATAACTGCATGTTTTTCCATTTTTAAATATAAATTGTGAATATCTGAAGTATCACTTTGGAACACTTTATTTATATTATTATTAGGCCTGTTTTTTAAGCACCGGATTTATTTTTGGATTTATAAATCAGAATATTCAAACTCGATGTTTATTTCGCAAATTGAATGTTTTTTTTTTTTTAATTTAAATCGATATTTTATTTTTATCTCAATCTTACACTAATTAAACTTTATAAAAATATAAATATTAAAAAAAGCAGTGTTGGCATTCAATAACTTTTCATAATAACGATTGGCTATCGCAGTAACACTAATAGTGGAATGGAAATTTAAAAAAGCGATTCCATTAACGACATGTTTCTTCTTATGTAAAGGGTTTTAGTTTTCTATTTAACCTGTTTGATTTTGAAATTTCTTGAAGTCAAAATAAGGCTAATGGTTAGCGCGTTGGACTTTTATACAGAAGCTCCCGGGTTCGATCCCCGGTGCCGGCAACATCAAAATAATATGTATGAGTTTTCTCTATCCCTCATACGTATCGCAATGCCCACCTTCGGTGTTCCCATGGCAATTAACCCCACCGAAGTAAAATAATGAATCAGTAGTGCGATTCACTAACTTTTAACACATTTAGCAGGTGTTATCTTTAACCACACATTTTGATGTTTGCACTAACCACTATGCGATTCACTAATTTATTTTTAACCACGGTAAACAGTTTTATATTTCTGTGCATTCAAATTGACTTTAGGAGCATTATTAACTGTCTCATTCTCCAATAAATTGTAGGCTAAATACTCCAAAGCCATTATATTTATTTTATATATTGGCACAACGATAAATAAAACCTTCTAAAAAAAATTAACCACACCAAAAACTCTGCTGTTAATAAACCACAATTTGTGTTGTTAAAAATAACAGCTGACTTTAAACGCCAGAAAAAATCGTTTAAAGTGTTAGTGAATAGCAAAATGGTTATTTTTGTGGTTAACATTTTTAAACGAAAAACGAATCGCACTACAGGGCTATGAACCAAAAAGCTTCAATAAGTTCGCCAACTCTCCATCAGGTGGCGAGCAACAACTGTTCTAAGACTTATCATCTCGCGCAATTACAGTGTTGCCATGTCTGAAGCCCTTCATCTTTCCCCACCTTTCATCTCTATACTATCCCTTTCCAAAGAAAGCAACACACTAAATATAGGAAGTATTTCCTGAGTGTTGCCTCTCTTTAAACAAAAAAAAAATACTGAAACGACGATTTATAACGTTATTTTGTTGATGTAACAAAATTTAATGGGTAGAATTTTGAAATAAACCCTGTAAAGACACATGTCACTATTGGAATTGTAGATTTAAAACGTTCATAACGGCATTGGTGTGGCCGTGGCAGACAACTGCCATTGTAATGCAAAGGTAGTGTTTGCCAACCATGCAAAAAGTAAGCACATACTCAGGGAACTTCTGCTGTAAATATTTGTCGTTGTTTCAGTTGTAATACAATATCTTTATTTTTAAGTGAAAAAACAGTCATTTGTAGAAGAAATTTAATTTTTGACTACAATTGTATTTCTTTTAAAAAGCAAACCACATTAAATTACAGTATTATGATTTTACATTCAGTAAATACAGTATTTTTTTTTTATTTAAAAAAATAAAACAAATTAATGTTTGTTTATTTTTTACTGCAATGACTGAAATTTCATTTGTTTTTAGCTACATTTGCAGTGGTCTTTACCTTTATTAAGTGCAGAAAATAAATTAAAATAAACCTAACATGAATCCATAAAATAGCTTTTTGCTAAACTTTCAATAAAAAAATAGTTTTTAATTTTAACGAAATAATAAAAATCCAAAAAATAGATCCGGTAATTTTTTAATAATAGCAAATAAACATATTTTGCTGACATATTAAAAAAATCGTCATTTTGGAAGGTCATTTAGTAATTTAGGTACTAAAAATCGTCAAAATGCCGATAAATCGTCAAACCTGGCAACAGTGACACCACCGTATCGTTCAAACAATTTTGTTTTTGTGAGTATCATATTTTTTGTGTAGAAGTTATTTATAACTTTTTTCCTTTTTAATTTTCTATAAAAGTTTTAATTGATATTATCATTGCCGTGATAGGTACAAAATCAATTGAAATATTAATTGACTCAATAAATTTTTTTAATTGAAACACGTTTTTAGTTATTTCTGTGTAGTTTTGTAGCCGTGATCAAATGCAGTCATATCTTTTCTCTGCGTGCACTGTTTGCATTAGTATTCTCTTTTCAATTTTATAAAGTTCCCAGAAACAATTAATCTAACACTACAGTTTACCTAGAAATTCTGCATAGAATATATTTTTCAAAGAACATTTTTTTCTATATTTTTCAATCATAAGCATACTAATGATTATTTTTTTCATTAAACTCAATTGTGTTTGCCATAATGGAATTAATAAAAAAGTTTTTTTTTCTATGTTACTCTATATAATAAATAATAACTCTTCTTAAATTCTTTCATAATATTGTTCTAAAGTAAATTGATTTATAATATTGTTATCTAATAGTACATTCATATTGACTAATTTTACCAGTTTTCATAATTTGAAAATGCGCTGAAAACTTACCAGTTCACACTGTTAATATTTTGATATCTAACGTGTTTTCGTAAAATCTTTTCGTAAAATTATCTTTATTTAACACATTATCCGAGTATAACACAATTGGTATTTTTTTTTATTATTGTTTTTACATCGATATTACGAGGGCGGATCAATAAGTCCGTGACTTTTCGAATATGAAATGCAACACCGCTCCCATCAACTACCACCTGTTCATAGACTACTGTCAAATTCATGCAACCTCGTGGATTTTTTTAAAAATAGATAAAAGTGAATTTCGAGTGCTCATTAAACATTTTTTTTTTGCGAAAAAAAAACCGTCAATCAAAACAATTAAAAGCTTGATAAATACTATGGGGACTCTGTATCATCAATTTCAATGGTAAAAAGTGGTTTACTGACTTTCGTTGTGGTCGCACAAGTACAAATGACGCTGAACATTCTGGACGGCCAGTTGAGGTCAAAACACCCGAAAATGTCGAAAAAATCCACGATATGGTGTTGGCCGATCGAAGAGTAAAAGTCCGTGAGATTGTTGATGCCATAGGCATTTCATATGGCAGTGTGGTTTCGATTTTAAATGATCAGTTGGGTTTAAGAAAGTTGTCTGCAAGATGGGTGCCGCCGCGTTTGCTCTCAATTGACCATAACCGTAATCGTGGCCAATAAGGTGATTGCAATAGTTTTTTTGGGATGCACGCGGGGTAATCTACATCGATTACCTTTGAAAGGGAAAAACAATAAACGGCAAATATTATGCCAACCTATTGGACCGATTTAACGAGGATTTAAAAAAAAAATGACCCCATATGGCCAAGAAATGAAGATTTTATGGACCTCGAAAAATCATATTTTTTGGAAGGGATACAGAAATTGGAGAAACGTTGGACTAAGTGTATTGAGCTAAAAGGAGATTATGTTAAAAAATATTTTTTTTTGTTTTTTGCGGAAAAAAACCGTGTTTCATTCAAAAAGTCACGGACTTATTGATACGCCCTCGTAAATGTGTTTTTTTTTTAAATCAGTTTAAATTAAAAATAAACTAATTTGCGATTTTTGACGTTTTCCCACTTTCCTTTATTCGTGTGCAATCAGAGTTGAAAAATTTTGCACATCAGAGTTTTTGAATGTAGTTTCGTTGAAAATACCTATTTTCAATATTTTCTGTTTGTTTTCAAAATACCCAGCCAATAATTGAATCATGTTTAAGAAGAGTAAAAAATGTATTTCCTTACTTGAGGGTTACACGATCAAGTTTTGCCTATCAAGTTTTAATACACTCACACTTTTTTACCAATACACTCACACTTTCTAAAATTGAAACGAACTTACTTCAGATTTCTCTTTCAAGTGGAGTGTATCAATTTACGTTCAAGATAACAGCTGATTACAATTTTTTTGAAATTGTTTTGTTTTTGTTTTTCCTTTCACAAATATTGAAATTGCTTTCAACTTGCGAGCAGCATACGTCACAGCTGTCAATTTTTACATATTTTGACAAACAGTATATGTAAAAGACTATCAAGAAAATCTTGATCGTGTGCCTGCAGTGTTAGGAAAATAAGTATTTATAGAATACAAAAATACACAAATTGATGTTTGTATAATCGGAACTGTGTTGGTATATAATAATTATTATTATAATTATAACGCGTTTCGTCCATATCAATGTAGAATGCTAAAGTATCGTTGTATTGTCATGTTTGCTGGGCATTTGAAGTTTCGATAGTATTTTGGAACGAAAACTCAATAAACGTATTTTCGAGCTCAATGTGAATGTACTATAACAAATGTATATGAAAATGATATTGAGATTTGGAAAATTGTATTAAAGTTGTGTGTGAATGTGTGAAATTTTACTTGAAAATCAATTGCTATTGTTTAAAATAATTAGGACAACAAATAAAATGTTAAGTAGTGGGAATATTCCAAGTCACACTGGACGCATGATTAATAATTAATTTATATCATAATAAGTGTACACTTAGGTGGCATTTAATACAAGGAGGTGATTATTTTTTTTTTTCACACACAGTTGTCTTGAAGAGTCGATAGGTGCGATGGAAATGTAGTTAAAATCAGCTTTCGGGGTTTCATTTGTTACAGTTTTAAGGTAAAAAAAATGCTGGCCTTCTTCTCCAAATATTGCGAAAATATTTTTTTTTAATATTTGTAGCGGTATATGGTCATAATATTGTAGATTTAATTTGGCAAAATGCGATTTTCTGGAAGGATGGTCCGGGTTTGTTTCTTTTCTATATAATATATATAATAATATATATGAAATTTAGAGACAATCGGAGAAAAAAAGTCGTGAAGGATATCAAATGAAAATAAAAACTGTGTTTTGTATGGGTATAAAATTACTTTTTTCAGCTTTCGTAAAGAATTTTTTAAGTTCGTAATAGTTTTTAGTCTATATGATAAATTATTCGATACGAAGATAAAATTATGCTTTCAAAAAGATATAAAAATCCGTAATCGGTTAAGAACTAGACCAGTAATAAAAAGTGCCCCAGGCCACAAATGTGTCAAATACCAGTTGACTACGAAATTCGAGCAGACATCTTAAACGTTTTTGAAATTGATTACTGCAAAATAATTTATTTATTTAAAAAAATGTCTTCAACAAAAATGAAAAATTGAGATTTGAACTTGGTGGAATTATTAAATACATTTTATAGAACGAAAATAAAACAAAAATTTTAAAATTTGATTTAATTTGATTTTTGCGGATTTCGAGGAAAGTGTGTTTTTTGGTAATAACAAGGCCAATTTGTTGGCCTACAATATTTAAAACTAGCTTCTTTTGTAACGCTAATTGTTTTATTTTATCAACATTACTCAAGGTTTAAAAAAAAATTTTGTTTTGGACATCACTAACACAAGTGGACCCGCGGCCCACAATGACACAGACTTATTTATTTCAATTTACAAGAAACGTCAAAGCTTTGCTTACTGCTTTTGAATTTTGAGAAACTTAATTTGTATTATTATGACGCAATGTGTGAAGCTGTATTTAAAGGATATACTGCAAATATTTTATATATTTGAACAAAAAATGTTTAAACTCTTTTTTATTTCCCATGCCTAAAGGCATTAAAAAATATTCTGAACTAAATTAACCTTTATATGCTATTGTCGTCAACATGACCCTCAGTTTTTTTCCTAAAAAATATAGTGTTATGCTAATACTTTTCAACTAATGGTCATTTTGTCACGATGAGCATCTGATCGTGAATTTAGTTCAGAATATATTTTTAAATGGATTAAAAGGACGGCTTTATGTGAAAAAATTCTCTGTATCTCCTTGAATCTTAATGCTGCACGGGTTAGCGTTTTTCAGCTTTCGTAAAGAATTTTTTAAGTTCGTAATAGTTTTTTTTCAACTAAAACTTTTAGCAAAGCAGCAGATATTCAAATCACCTTTCTTAAAATTCAATAGTAAACTCAAGCAACTTCTGCTGTAAATATTTGTAGTTGCTTGAGGAGTTTGTAATACAGAATCTTTATTTTTAAGTGAAAAAAAACAGTCATTTGTAGAAGAAATTTAATTTTTGACGAGATATGTAGTTCATTTAAAAAAACAGACCACATTATATTTAGACCACATCAAAACAAATAAAGGTTTGTTTATTGTTTACTTCATATATGGTTAATTTTTTGAACAATGAAAAACAAATGACAATGTTGGTGGAACTTACTGAAATGACAGTCGTCCTTTCTTCAAGTGAAATTTCATTTGTTTTTAACTACTTTTGCGGTAGGTCTTTATATACATAGTATTCTAAGTGTAGTTAGCAAAGCTTTAACATATTTTGTAAATTGAAATAAATAAGTACGGGATCATTTTGGGTTAATGATGTACAAAATTTTTTTTTCAACCTTGATTAATGACAGTAAAATAAAACAACAAACGCTACTTTCCATTAATTTTCAAATTTAAATATTTTATAATTTGTCTGTGAGGTATTTCTTTTGGGCTAATTTGGTCAATTGTCTGCTAATTAAATTAAAATAAAAAACAATTTATTTAATTTTTCACTCCACGTTTCTTTGGCTTATTTCCAATTTCTTCAGGAGTTTTTTTTTATTGTTAAATTCTGGCAAAACAAAATACAAAATGTTTTCTAAATAAATAATTTTAGATATGTGGAATACAAAATTTATGTTTAATAAAGATATTTTAAAACTAATATCACAGTTTAAACTTACAATTTTTTTTTACATTGTCAGAAAATATCATTAAATTAAAAATAAAAACGGGACTTCACGACACAAAATTAATAATTATTAAAAAATTTTTACGACACAACAATTATATCACAGTATAAACTTTCTTATTGGAATCACAGAGCTTTACTAATCTAAACTTTGGTTAGCTAAATTATAGCCACTAAGTACTGTAATTTCGTGTTAACCTTGTCCTCTTTTGTATTCATAGCTAGTTTTATTCGTTGTTTTATTCGGAGACTCTCTAACGTATGTCTTTTATTAGAAATTTTCTCTTTGTATAATATTTTTACTTTGTCAAAATTGATTTCATGATACCATTCTTTCACATGCTGTGAAACAACTTAGACTTGGCGGGCGCAACTCGCTTACCTTAGGGTGGGTTCCTGGTCACGAAGGGCATGAGGGCAACGAGAGGGCAGATTGTCTTGCTAATTGCGGGACCCGAAGGCCCTTTATTGGCCCTGAACCATTCTGTGGTATACCTTTGGGGTATGTTAGGGAGAAGCTCGGGTCGTGGAGGGAATCAGAATTCTCTCTCTATTGGGAAAACTTTCTTGGCCAACGACAGGCTAAGAGATTAATCTTTTTCCAGTGAAGGATCGAGGAGACTCTTGTCCCTCGGGAGGGGTAACTTGAGTACCCTGGTGTCTTACCTGACTGGGTCTTTCGGACACGGATGAGTGTAGGTTTTGCGAACTGTTAGCTGAGACATCGGAGCATGTTCTTTGTGAATGTCCGAGGCTTTGTGAAAGGCGTGCCAAGTTTCTTGGCGATCGCTTTGTCTCCCCTTCGGACATTATGAAGATTTTGCCTTATAGGATTATTGGCTTTATAGGTAGCTTGAATCTTTAGGGTAACTTTAGGAAACACAAAAGACCTAAGTTGGTCGCGGTGCATAGCGTCATATAATCTAAATCTAAATCTAGCCTTGTTATTACCAAAAAACACAATTAACTCAAAATCCGCAACAATCAAATCGTTGGCCTACGAAAGGTTACCCTAGTATATTTTTAATATTTTATTTTCGTTATTTAACAATTCCATGAAGATCAAATCTAAATTTGTTCGATTTTGTTGAAGACTATTTTGTTTTTTAATTTTAAGTTTTAGATTTGAAAAATATCCCAAAAATATTGTCCGCTTTTGACAGGTTAACGACATCCTAAAAAACGTTTCCAGTCTCACAATTAATGAGTCTATTTAAAAATTATGTTGGAGTAATCAATTTTAAAAACGTTTAAGAGTTGTGCTCGAATTTCATGATCAAGTGATATTTGGCACCACAGCAAAAAATAGTGCTTACATAGAAGCGCTTACGGAAGCCATTATTTAATTACGAAGCACTTCCGAAGCAAATTAAGAAGGCATGATTTTTATTCGCGATCTCCCACTTGATATGAATTTTGCAAGCAGGTGATATGCGCTTCCTACATGTGCTCTTAGATGCAATAAATTCATGCCTTCGTAGGCAATAACACCCTTTACATAGAATTGGTAGTATGTTGAAAGCATAAATGCTTAATGGTATGTATTCTTTATTGCTTCATTGTAAGCATTATCCACTGCTTCAAAGAAGGCATTTTTGGAAGCACAACAAAATGCCTTCCCTAATTGATTTATTGTACACACAGAAAAAAGTTTTGTTGCTCCAACCGTATTTTTTTAATTATCCCTATCCCAATCGAATTTACTTTGATAAATACACCATTTCCTATTTAGAATATATGTTTTTGTATTTTTATTAATTAACACAAAATATACAAATTTAAATTTTTTACAAACTATAGAACATATAAAAGCAAAGATTTAAAGCAATTGTTTTCTAAAACTCTATTTATTGCAATGAAATTAAATACTTTAGTAGTAAATGTTATAAAATTAAAGTCTGTGGAAAAACCAATATTGGTGAAAGATTAAAGTTTTTGGGATTAATTTTAAGTTTCGATAAAGAAAAATGCTTGTAATTCGCCCATAAAAAAAATATTTTAATCTGAGTGTACTCCTACAAAAGGTCCAAAATCTGTAATCACATTAAATTAATGTCTCTGAAACTAAATGGACAATTAAAGTTGAAAATTATAGTTTTTCCCGGAATAGATCCTGATCAATTTTAGTTTAAAATTTCTGGATTGTTTTAGCGAACGTTTACGCAAAACTGAGCTGTGATTTGTCTACATTTAAAAATGAAAAATATTTTTAAACAAACGTCTTATCAAAGTCTTTAATTTAAGGAAACTTTTTTGCCGATTTCGTTTTTAATTACTATCCTTATCTTTGTAAAATCTATAGATATTGAAGAGTTTCTCTAAGAAATTGTTTAAGGAACATTTGACCAGAATCGCAGCTGATTTCTTCTGTAGTTTCAGGAAAATCATCACTTGTATCATCATCAGCAAAGAAATTCTATCAATCAGAATACAGAGACACCTTTGATATATTTTCAGAATACTCCAAATAAGTTCCAAACAAACTTCGGAAAATTCCTGTAAAATATGAATTATGTATTTCTATTTCTCATTCCAATATTTATAAATTATTAACGAAAATCCAATACCTTTCTGGTGTATATTGATATTTAACGAAAGCCATACATTTTCCGCATTAAATCATAGTTTTATTTACATATTTTTGTAAAAAAGTGTTATTGAACATTTTGTTAGTTTTATGAAATAAAAATTTTTTGCTTTACTTTTTGACATTTTAAAAAAGTAAATAATTTGGTTGCAAGTATAATTTTTTGTTGAGTTGAATAATATTTTTATATTTAGGTTTAAGTCGCCGAAATTTATTTTTAAGACGGTTGTAACTATTACGAATTATTGAGAAAGAATTTATTTTTTGAATGCAGTTTGGGTAATAAATTGTTTGGGCAATGTTAAATTTTTTTTTTTACCATTATTGCCATTTTATGACAAGAATAGTTAATTTGCTTTAATTATATATAGAACGTGCTTACTATCGAATAAGAATCAAAAGGAAAGGCTTTTAATGGTATTCATTAAATTTCAACTAATATTTTTCGTGTGTGTATGCAAGGCCGTGAAGCGCTATTTCGGAAGCATACAAATGGAGTTTCTGCTTAGCAAATCCAGGTTATTTTTTGATGGGACATTAGTGGTCCTAATTTAGTCAAAAATCGCAAATAACGCTTCATAAATAAGACGAAGCTGTTTCATAAAAACACAAATTGATGAAATGTTTCATATATAAAAAAATGTTACATAGGTTTCATGAAATGTTTCCTAAATGTTTTAAGACGCTTTATAAATATAACGAAACAAATTGCAAAATGTTTATGAAATGAAAATTTTTCTTTGGTAACGTACAAACACAATAAATACTACACTCAAAAAAATAAGTTAGTAGAAAAGTTAGTAAAACGTCTTGTAAATCAGGTATACTATTTTTTAGCAAAATTTTTTGCTAAAATCGTGTTTTCAGCTAAAATTTTTGTTATTCTTATTCAGCACTTTACTGTTTTATACTAATGCTTTACTAATATACTAATGTTTTACTAATTAATTTTGCTAAAAAAAATTGTGCTGATAAGCACATAAATAGTGTGGACGGCAACCAGATTGAAAGATATACGCAGAATGAAGTAGATGTCGCTGTATGTCAAGATGTAGTAGAGAAGAGGAAAATGATACTAAAAAGTACAACTCTAATAAGACATATAAAAAAAATCAACAATGGAAGTTTTTGTATCTCTTTTTCATGCATAAAACAAAATTGAGGATTAAAACAACTTAAATTTTGCATTGTCACCGGCTTGTGAAAATAATTGTCTATTAATTAAATAAAAGACAAAATAAAATATTTATTTATTTAAACTTTTATATTATATATAACTTATAGATTAATAATAGTGTGGTCAAATTGCAAACAACCATATACAGAAATGTAGACAGAGTAAAGCGAAAGACAAAGACACACATCTTAGGTAGATTTTTATGGTTCCTTTTTCTTTTTCCAAAAAACGGTTGTTTTTTTCGTTTGGTTTGTTTTTGTTTATTTTTTCGTTTCGTTTCTATAATTATCTTCGGCAGAAGCGTCATTTAAACGATAGCATCATTTAGACAACGATTGATGTAAGTAGTTGAATGAAAATTTTTGTTATGTTATATATATTTATTTCTATATATTTTCAGATATTAAATTAATTCATGTCGTCAATGTGGGAAAATGAAAATTTTTATATTTCGTTATTATAGTAAATTATTTTTAAAATAATCAACAAAATATGTTTTATGATTTTCAGCAAATAAATTAACTAAATTACAATTTTTCAACAAATTTTTTGCGTTTTTTTCAGTCTACTAAAATTCAGCAAAAAATTTATTAATTTTTACCAACGCTTTTTTATTTCTAATCTACTAAGTGTTAGCAAAACTTTTGCTGAATCTAAAAATTTTGTTGCTAAAAATCAGCTCGCTGATTTTCAGCAAAAGATTTTGCTGACATTAGCAACTTTTTTGCAAGCATCCTCCTGACTAAAATTTTGCTGACTCAGCAAAATTTTTTGCTGACTTTACAAACTTTTTTTTTTGAGTGTACAGCCAATGACAAACATTTATTTTTAATACATTATTTTTAAAACCCCAATATTTTTGCAACTCTAATTCAGAATAACTATATCAATTAAAACTCAGAATTTCAAATTGAAATAGAGAAAATATTAATTGATATTAATTTTTATTAAAATTCAGAAAAATAAAATTAAGTTAAGAATTTCCTTTTGAAATTTAAAAACATTTATTGATAATAATAATTTAAGTTTGCACTGAAATTTATAAAAATACATTCAGGCTGGTGTCTGTGTTTTTTCTCTATTATTCAAAGAAAATTATCACAAATAAAATTTACATTTTATTCAAATGAAAATTCTTAATTTATATTGATGATTGCTCAATTTTAGATGGAAATTCTGAATTTCAATTGTTAGGAAAACAAAAAATATCTTCGTACGGTTTATGAAACTTTTTTTATGAAATGATGAGGATTTATGAAACATTTCGTATACGTTTTTTATGAAATTTCTTAAATATGTTGAATAATTGATAACAAACGATTTATGCAACATTTTCATTAATATGATGAAACATTTTTACCTGAGTGTACCGTTGCAAATGTTAAAATATGTATTTTCGCGATATTTTGAGATGCCGATCAGCCACGATTTCGGGGTTTGTATTTTTTGGACCTTAAAACGAGTACAAATGAAACCCCAAAAACCGATTTTAGCTACATTTTCATCCTACCTATTGACTCTTCAAGACAACTGTGTACAGAAGTAATAATTTGGTGTTCCAGACCAGATATTTCAAAGAATTGAAAATAACAGATTATTCCTTAATATAAGCATTTGCATACAGATAAGGCTATAGAAAAACCTTGGACATTATAAAAAAAATCAATTAACTATTAATAGCAAAATCAGTTTTACCTTCAACTAATTGCTTTTTTATTGGGAAATTCGTTGAATTTAAAAATGTAATAAAATAAATTACACAGGAGAACAAAATCATGACTTTTACTAATTAATAAGGTTATAACCACCAATTCTATGTAAAGGGTTTTTTTTTATACAGGTATAGAAATTTAAGTTGGCAACACTTTTTTAACTAGCAGCCATTTTGTCAGCTGTCAACTGATTTATGTTTAGTTTGGTTAGGCATTTCAGCTTGAATAGACTGATGCCTCAACAACGCTTCCAAATTGTGCAAGTTTATTTTGACAATCATGGTTCTGTTCGAAATACGTATCGCGCACTAAGTCCATTTTACGGTCAACATAATCGTCCATCAAAGCAATTAATTCGATTAACTATGGAACGATTTCGCACCACGTTTACTCTTTATGATAATATGCACCCACAGAGACGTCGTACAGTGCATAATGAAGAAGTCATTGCTGCTGCAGAGCGTAGCGTAGAGGAAGACCCCAATCAGTCTATCCGCCATCGTGCACATGAATCGGATATGTGTCCATAGACTTTATGGAAGATTTTTTGGAGAGATCTTGGTTTGCGTGCTTACAAAATCCAACTCGTGCAACAATTGAAGCCACACGATCACCTAGCAGGCGTTGATTCGGTGAGTGGGCAAAAAACAAGATTTCACGTTTCACGTTTCGGACCCGTGAATTGGCCTCCAAGATCGTGCGATTTAACGCCTCTGGGCTATTTTCTGCGGGGATATGTAAATTCGCCAGTCTACACCGATAAGTCCGAAACTATTGACCACTTGGAGGAAAACATTCGCCGCGTTCTTGCCAATATGCGGCCACAAAATGTTGGAAAAAGTGATAGAAAATTTGACCTCCAGATTAGACTACGTCCGAGATAGCCGTGACGTTCATATGCCAGAAGTGACATTTAAATTACAATGCCAGAAGATTATCTTTCGAAAAAATTAAATTTCATGTCAATTTAAAAGATTCATCTTTGTTTTATTTTATTTCAAAGTTATATACCTCTATAAAAAACACCCTTTATTTCAGGCACGCTAATTTCAATGGGGTACTTTATTTTTCTATGGTACATTTTTCAACAAGATTACTTTGAAATTTGGCGCATGTAAATGATGTTTTTAAAACGCAATGAAACTAACTTCTTTTTGTTAAATTGTGAAGACACCCCCTGTATTCTAATTTGAGGTGCATATTTGATTCACAAAATTTTGGAATTAACCCGCTATTTAGCGGTTTTTTCTAATTTCACCCAATTCTTACGTTTTAAACTAATTTTGTCGCAAAAAGCGTAATTTGTCAAAAAGAGTCCAACTTTTAGAATATGTGAATATACACACAGAGAAATAAAGTGCCAACCGAATCGAAAGTGTATTTTAATGGTAACAACTTTTAAATTCAGTTAGTACAACGATATTTACATTAGATTTCTGAATATTTTGGGTGTTACTACCAAAATTCAGTTGAATTAACCGAACTTTGTTGGAAAAACTAATGATGAGTTGTACCAATCGACTGAAATTCGTAATATCCGAATTTGAGTCAAAATAACCGAATTTCAGTTGGCAAATACCTAATTTTTTTTCTGTGTGTAAGCATTTTTGGCTGATAATTTGGAAACGTTCTTTTGAAATCTATTTACATATCATACTAATAACTGGACCTGGGGGTCATCTTGTAAAGCTATGGTGCCATGTAAAAATTTTAGATAAATCTCAAAATTTGCATAAAAAACGCTTTGATAAAATAACTTTTTTCTTACTAATATAACTTCTCCTAAATGACTCTTTCCTCTTTCCACTGTGTGAACATTTGATTAGGTCGCGATAGAATTCGCGAAATCCGAAAAATTTTTAAAAAAGTTTGATTTGCAGCATTGAGAATCATATATATACAATACATATTAATATCCTTAGATTTCAATAGAAAAATTCAATAGAAAATAGAAAAATTCACAATTTGTTAAATAAGTTTTGGGATTTTAGCACATTTAATTACTATAAATGCAATTAATGTTTATCCCGATGAAAATAAATTTAAATAACAAATATGCAGGTGCTTGTGCAAATTTAAATGTAACTGACACTAATAGAAAACATATGATTTTCTATTGTTGATTTACTTGAATAAACGTCACTACATTGCTAGATCTGTCAAAAAAACAGAGTAGTATTTGGAAGATGACAAAGCCAATTGTGACAATTTTTTGTTGTTGTTTTGGTTTTTCTTTGATATTTTAAATTTTGAATCTCGCTCCTAGACGAGGACAAGAAATTCTCATTGAGTTTGTGATTTAACATAACAAATATCTCTAGAAATTCTAATAACAAAGTCCCCTGAAGATTTCCTTAGGCAGGAATGAAATCCGGATAGGGACACGCCTACATCAGATTGCTTTTCACAATTTGTTAAATAAGTTTTGGGATTTTAGCAAATTTAATTACTATAAAAGAAAAAATTTAGATTTATTGCATTTAAAAATTTTTTTGTATAAGGAACAGCACGAAGATGCATTAAACTTTAAAGACATTTTGCGATAAAACTGTGCCATAGATCAAATAATAAAGTACGCCATTGAAGTCAACATGTCCAAAATATATAGAGTTGATGGTCAGAACCTTATTAATTTATTTGATGTCATGCCGTGTTATTTAACTTTGTCCTTGAAGTAATTTTTATTTTATTTTTCCTTATATGCATATTATATTTCACTGCCATCTTCAAGCACAGATAATATGCAAATTTTTTGTTATTGTTTCATCAATTTTATACTAGCTGCAATACGTATGATAATTTTCCAGTTTTTTATACAAATATTTTCTTTTATTTGTTTATACTTCATTTTATGCATTTTTATTGGTTGTAATGGAAAATTTTTATGCATATTTGCATAATTTTAAAGTACGTATGATTAATATTTTGTTATTAAATATTATTTATACGTTGGGCGAGAATTTTTTTTTTTTTACACTTGAAAGATTTACTGTATAAAATCAACTTTTTAAAAGAATTTTTTCCCTCGTGATTACAATTATAACGTCAATATAAAGAGCCTGAGAAAAAAAATTTAAAAGAAATATTTACATTTTTTTTTTGCATTTTTTTTATTTTTTTAAATAAATGCTTAATATGTTAAGAATATTGTGTTAAAATTTCAAGTCGACTGGAGCAAAAATTGACGAAGTTACGAGTATTTTTATGTCAAGTATGTCAGCGATCAACTGGCTCCATACGTATAAGCAAAGCAGAGCAGGAAGCTGAGAGACAAACTAAAGAAGGCAGGATTCGTCGTAGACAGGAGCAAAAAGGTGCTTTAGACATCATGGATGATAGCAACATCCTTTGTGGACCTGGCGTTGATGTTTTATACCAGATTTTTTAGTTTTCAAAACTTTAAAGCGTTTTTCCCACAACTTACGTTTTCAAAGTCGGTGCCCCTCATAACTTCAAAACTACTGCACCGATCCTTTTGAAATTTTGAACACTATTTCTGCACATTTACGAGGTAACGCTGGAGAGTTTTTTCAAATTTGTTAATAACTTTTATTTTACAATAACAAATTAGCCGATTTTTTTTCACTAAAAATCGCTTTTTTCCCTTTAAAGTGCTCCAAAAAAGTGAAAAATTAACATTTCGAAAAACCCTGCCAGCGTTACCTGGGGAAAACTGTTATCTAACGAATGAACTTTGATTTTTTGATTTCAGATGACCCGGCAGCAAGTTATGATTGGCACCGAAATTCTACTTTTTTTTGAGACACGTCCGAATAATTGCTGCCATTGCCGTGTTTTTTAATATTTCTTAGTGAAAATTTTATAAAACATTCTTTAAATGTCATGCTTTAATGTCCTATTAGTTTTAATAAAGATTTTCCTACGAATTCGTCGTCAAAAAAAATTCACCAAAAAATGCCTATTTTCTTACGAATTAACGTTAACCCCCCAATTCAAAATGAAAATTCTTAAGTTAATTTATTTTGTCTGAATTTAAATAAAAATTAATATTAATTGATATTTTTTGAATTTAAATTTGAATTTTTAAGTTCTAATTCATATATTGGGTTTTAAAATTAATGTATTGTAAATAAATTTTAGTCATTGGCTGTAGAATTTATTGTGTTTGTACACTACTAAAGAAAATGTTCATTTCATTATAATATATGTATTTGCTTTCATCATTTTAATAAATTTAACCTTTTTGAAACATTTCATGAAATGTTACACACAGAGAAATAAAATGCCAACCGAATTGAGAAGTGGATTTTAATGGCAACAACTTTAAAATACAGTTAGTACAACAATATTTACATTAGATTTCTGAATAGTTCTTAGTTTTCTGTTGGCGCATTCAAAAGTTATGATATTTCCAACATTGTATATTTCTTACACATTTGTTCAAAAACCCCGACTTATAAAGGGTGTCCCAAGAAGAACGCAATTTTTAAATCTGGCAACATTCGAAGTGTCATTGTTTGACATTTGAACAATTGTTATTGTTTGCTAGTAGAAGGTACGAGGTTAGTAAAAATGGAGCGCTACACGAATGAACAACGCATTCTCATTGTGAAATTGTTTTACCAAAATGGTGAAAGTTTTGCGGCTACAGTTCGCAAATTGCGATCAATTTGGGGTCACCATAATGCTCCAAAAGAGTCAACTGTAAAGAGATTAATGGATAAATTTGCCGAAACTGGGTCTGTTAGTGATGTAAAGACAACAACGCGCCATCGGCCCGGTCGATCGACCGAAAATATCGCAGCTGTACGTGATGATGTCGCTCAAAATCCATCCACCTCAATTCGACACCGAGTTCAGCAAATTGGTGTCTCCAAATCCACTTTGCAGCGAATTTTGACGAAAGATTTGCATCTTCATGCATACAAAGTTCAATTGACTCAGGAACTGAAGCCAGCTGACCATGGACAGCGAAGGGAGTTCGTTAATTGGGTATTGGAGAGACAGACAGGGTTTTGGAGATCAGAATTGGACGCCTAGATCGTGCGATTTAACACCATTAGATTTTTTTCTTTGGGGTTTTTTGAAGTCGATGGTTTACGCGAATAAGCCGACGACGACTCAAGCCTTAAAAGAGGAAATTGGACGCTGCATTAATGAAATACCGCAGCATTCATGCAAAACGGTCATTGAAAATTTCATTAAAAGATCGCGTGCATGCCAGCAAAGCCGCGGCGGCCATCTGCACGATATATTGTTCCATATATAACCTCATTCTGTCTACTTTACGATATAATAAAGTTTCACGATTTTTTTTAAATATCTGTGTTTTATTTAAAATTTAAAAATTGCGCTCTTCTTGGGACAGAAGATTAAACGCAAACTGTAATGAATTTTGAAAAAAAAACTCGTAAACTCTATATTTACTACCCAGCAAAATTTTTTACAACAGATTACCTTTCAACCTGTTCTAGAACAGCTTCTATTATCATCGCTTACAAGGAACCGGTTCTAGAACAGGTTTCTGGGAGTCAAAATGTAAGGTTTCACTATCCCAGAACCAGTTCTATAACTGGTTCCAGAACCGGTTCTAAAGCAACCTGTTCTAATTTGGAGGTAAAGAACCTATTGCAAATAGGACAAACTCCATACAAAAAGAACCGGTTGTAGAATGGAAATTAGAACCTGTTATCAGGCACGTAGCTAGGAATTTGTTTCGGGGGGGGGGGGGGGGCTTTTCGATTTTTTTTTTTTGATTATATATTTTTTTTTGCACACTAAAGTAACAGCTTTTTCTTTTGTTTGCTAAATTTTTGCAAAATTTTTACCTACACGTAATGGGCAATCATGTATTAATAATAGAAATAGCTTTCTGATTTCATTTTGAAACAAAAACCTCCCGCATAAAGTGCATTTCCTTAAAATGCATTTTTTCATTTATTACTTATTGTGTTCATTATTTTGCGAATTTTGATGTCTATATTGCGAAACAACGCTTTAATCTGTTTGATCACAAATTTGAAAATGTTTGTGTACTTTAAGTTGGATATGCATCGTTATTGTCTAATTACGTTAAATTTTTAGCTAAATATTAATTTTTAGTTTAATTAAATAAAAAAAGGATTATGCGGAAAACTTTTTGAAAACCACGAAAAATAAAATTGCCTTACTTTATATTTTTATGTGCTAATATACGTATAGGGTAGCTAAAACTTGATAAATGTAAAAAAAAGTAAAAAAGTAAAAAAGTTTCTAATAACCCGATTAAAATTAATATGATGCTTTATATAATCATACGAAATTTAATATGAGTCTTAATAAAGTTTTATCCGAGAAATGGGCATAATAATTATATTTGCATTAGTTTAGTTTTAATTTGATAATATCAGATTAAATAACATCCGAATAATGACGCGATACAATTTAATACGATTTTATACAGCGGTATAAATTTATATGTGAACTGATACTGAAATATACAAAATAAGCTATAGTTGTGTCCGGTTTTTGATTTTAAAACTTCATGAAAATCCAAAATATCTATTAATCCTTTTAGACTTTAGCCACTTGCAAAAGGTCTACAACTTTATAATTTGTAACAAATTCCATAGCATTTGGAAAATTTATTATATTCAAAAATAAAAAAATATGAATGAAGATTTTGTGGTATTTATTAACTTACACCATTGAATAACAAAGACGGAAAAAACGTTGAAACTAAATTTAGAGTTTTAGATTGAAAAAAATCTTAGACTAAATTAAGAACTCATAATGTTACAAATGAAACAAATTCTTTTTTTAGGGTTAAGAACCAGAAAGACATCAATTCAAAAGACAAAAATTGGGGTAAATTTTGTGTATAAAATTATACACAAAATGATGCAATTAATTGTATTGTATTGATGTAATACACATTTACATCCAAAATATAATTGACAAATTTTCTAGTGTGACTCTGCATGGGGTAATATACAATTTTATCTAAAATAAAATTGTGTTTTTTAAAATATGATATATTATCAAAATATATATTATTTCGCAATGTCTAGGTATATAAATATAACGTAATTATTAATTGGATTAGTTTTAGCGTATTCTAAATGCAATATACAATTATACGCAACTATATATGACATCATATTAATTTTTTTCTACGAAATTAATTTTATATATGAATTTATATAATTATGTCCGGTTAAATGCACTGGCAGACAAAACCTTATAAGTGCATATAAAATGATGTATTATTTTATGCAAACGTTTTAACTCGGGAAATTAAAGAATTATAACCGTCCAAAAAACAAATTAAAAGCAAATACCCTATATAATTTGCCTGCCACTTATAAGGAAGCTTTTCCGATGGGTTTCCTTTGAAATTAAATTCGGATAGGTGATAAAGCAGCAAAAATATATGAAAAACGTATCTATTTTTAAAATTGGTGGTGAAAATTAACACATTTTTGTATGAAAATATGTTTAAAGTTTAGGAAATTTAGACTTATTTAAAAACAGCGTTCAAATCCTCGAGAAAACACACATTTTGAAAACCATTTTGACACTATGTCGTGGACCCCGGCTGCCACTTATTTGAATTATTTTAACAAATTATTCACTATTTTTTCCCCTTTTTCATATATCCGACTTCATGTATTGTATTAAAAAAATCGTAAATTTTACAAGCAAGCGTGATTGTAGTCTGAAAGAAATAATAAAGAAAAAATATAAAATTGGAAAATTTAAAAATTTAAAAAATATAGCTGACATCGCCTAGGTCTTATTTCCATCGCCTAGGTCTTATTTATTTCGTATTTCCAATTCACTTTGATTTATATTTTGGACAATTTCAAACGCTTTTCAAATTGTCTTTAATCAATTTTTTAAATAAAAACCCTTTAAAATGTCTAAAAAAAAAACTACATCGTTATTACTGGTTTAGCTGCTTGATTTTAAAATGTCGCATTTCAAGGAGCGCCGATAGAAATTTGTTTACATTTAGTCTAAAAAGAAATTGAGAAAATTTGAGTCCCATTGGACCACGTTAACATGTTATGCATATCGATCAAAGTTTGAGGCTTAAATTTGTTTCAAAAAATTAAAAAAATATGAGATATCGAAATATATATCGTAAAAAAAAATACTGAAAACTATGTTACCAGATGCGTGCGTAGCAAACCAAATTTACCAAAAAGATTGCACTGTAAGTAAAGTAACGACTTTTACGGCACAAGTAAACTTGATTTTGAGTCTTAGTGGTAGCTCCATTTTTAAAGATTATGTCAAAATACACAGAAAAAATCATTGTCAAAAAAAAAATTCAATTAAACTTTTGTTCGATTTCAAACTTACTTTCAATTAACTGTTTAATTGAAAATGAATTTGGTATAAAAAAAAAATCTCAGTTTTTATAGCGTTGAACAACATTGAAACAAATGCAAAAATTTTAAAAAGTCGCCAAAATTAAAAAAATTTGTTTAAAGTTGAAAATTCGCGTTTCTTTAATTTTGGTCATTTTTTTTAATTTTTTTTTTTGAATTTTGGCGTTTATTTTGGGAGTTTTTTAAATTTCTGCAATTTTGAGGATTGTTTTGGCAATTTTTTTTCCAAATTTTGCGATTTTTCAAATGGTCTAGCCCCCAAGCCCCCCCCCCCCTAGCTACGTGCCTGCCTGTTATAATATACTATAACTTGTTCTGCAACTAGTTGATTGGATTTTACTATTTTGCTGGGTAGGAGAATATAAATACAAAATTCAATGACATTTGAAAGATTTGTGGGCATTGTGGTGTAATGGTTAGCCCGTTGGGCTGTTACACTGATGGTCCCAGTTTTGAACCCCTGCGATGATCCCCGTTTTGAACCGCTGGTCCCAGTTTTGAACCCCTACAAAAAATAATATGTATAAGTTTTCTATCCCTTATACGTATCACAGCGTCCACCTTCGGTGTTCCCATAGCACTTAATCCCACCGAAGTAAGATAATGAATCAGGGCCATGAAAAAAAAGTTTTAATAAAGTTCGCCTACTCTCCATCAGGTGACGAGCACCAACTGTTCAAACACTTATCATCTCGCGCAATTACAGTGTTGCAATACTTGAAGCCCTTCATCTTTCCGCACCTTTCGTCCCTCCTCTAACCCCTTTCAAAAGAAAGGAACACAGTAACACTTTTTTAAAAAAAACTTAATTTATGTAAAAATAAGCCAAATTTTATAGTATATATTTTTTAAATTAAAAAATGTTATATATTTGTTAATCGATCTGGAAAGATTTAACATGTGCTCGGTTCATCGTGTTTCATTACCAAGCAATTAAGTGAGTAAGTAGCGCTCAAAGGGATTCACCAGTTACCAGGCTATTTACTCGCTTGACTACATTTTTTTGCGATGACCCAAAATTCATGGGTAGTCATTATCCTCTCGATTACAAAAAAAGTGAGAATAATTTGTTACCTGATTGTTTACTCATAATGAAAGAATAAGTAATTACTTTTATATGAGGAATAAGTGATTACTCACAATGAAAGAATAATTGGTTACCAAGGAGTTACAAAATAAGTCAATTACCAATAACTCTTTATTTACCAATTACATATAAGTACTTCTATAACCTATTATCAGTAAGTCATTATTTTGTGTTTTAAAGTAATGCAATAGTTACTTGGTGATCTATACGGTAATAACCTGTCATTACCATGTTTTTGTTGGGTAAAGTCCAAAGTCCACTAATGCTTCTCTTATGGTAAAAAAACATTCACGGGAAAAACAGTTTTCTAAGATTTTTAAGATTCTACTATTCAAAGGATTACTGTTGTTCCGTACAGGATTCAAACTTAACCGAATCGTCAATGTGCAACTTTTAACACCTATTTCCCCAAAAATTTCAAAATCTTCATATTAGAAAATTTTTTTGTTACCAAAATACACTAATATTCAAATCTTTAATCGCTGGTACACCCAGAGAAAAACATGAAAAGTTTCATAAATTTTCATCCAATGTAAAATTTTGATAAAATGTAACAATTACATCAATATTTATGAATTACAAGAATCACAATGACCACATCATGGTCTCTATGAAAATTTTTCTACACAAAAGTATTGAAAACCTTACTTGTACATAATATCATTAATATATATAGTGAAACATTTTATAAATATAATGAAACTGAAACTTTCTATGAAATGTTTCATAAATACTATGAAAATATACATTGTAGGAAAATCTGTGAAACATTTCATTAATGTGCTTTTCCTTTGAGTGTGGGTAAATACTCCTAAAAAAATTTTTCTTTACAAGCATTTTACTTTTAAAGTTAAAATCATTTAATAATTTATGTTTTTATCTCCCAAGTATAAAATGTCGAGATAGTTCAGATGGTAGAGCGGTTGACTGACAACCTGGAATCCCGTGTGTGCACACATTTTATTAAAAAAAAAAATTAAAAAAAATTTATTTTTTTTTAAATTAATTTTTAGACTCGTTACTTTTGTCCATACCGAATATGTACTTATATAACCACTAACATGTTAATGATTTTCTACACTGAATAATAAGGACTTACTAATAACTAGTTAATTTTCCAAAAAATAATGCATTACTAATAAGTACATATTTTGATCATTATTTTAAATATAAAGTAATGATCTAAAAATTCTTTGAAAATCTATTTTAAGGCTCATTATTTTTTCACTTAAGTAAGTGAAAACTTAGACTTTATGTAAGCTGGAAAGTAATGATATTTTGTACAAGGAAATCATTTATGTTTTTATCTAATAAGAATAACATGTCGAGATAGCTCAGATGGTAGAGCGGTTGAATGACAACCTGGAGGCCAGGGTTCGAATCCCGTGTGGGCACATTTTATAAGAAAAAATTTTTTCAATAAAAAAATATTTTTTTTATTAAATCTATTTTTTTTTTAATTTAATTTTAGACTCATTATTTTTGTCCATACTGGTAAGCATGTAGGTAACCACATATTTTTCTATTTTTGGTAATTAATGAGATTTGTTATGACAATTGTACTTGTCATTACCAACTACATGTATACTTATATAACCACTTATAACCACTTATATATTCTGCAATTTTCAATATATGGGCGAGAAAAAAAAATTTCGGAGACGTTTTTTGGAGTAGTGCCTTATATTTAAAAACAAAGCAAAGAATAAATTTTTTAATAAAAAACATTGCAGTGAAACCGTAGTCCCATTCCGATATTCCAAAACAAATTCCAAAAAAAAATGTTGGGGCTTAAGCTTAAATATTCTGCTTTAATAGTTACTAAATCCGGGAAATTTTTTTAATAAATTGCTTAAGTATATAGTGAAAACAACACTTTTGTCATAATACTTACAAAAAAAAACTTTAGAACCAATCTGTGCAAAAATATTGTAGACTAGTGTAATTTATGGCTAAACATGTTCCTTTTATCCATAATTTTTTTTTGCATCTTAATAAATTTTCCCATAGTCACGTTTGTTTTGTAAAATTTATTACCTTTAGTTGAATTATATTACACTTGAAAAGGTTTGCCAATGGCAAATGATTAAATTTATTGTCCCCCCAAAAAATCGTAAACATCTTAATTTTATTGTTTAATTTTTGACTAATTTTTCCCTAAATACTTAAAAGTTTTAAATATTTTAAGTTATACTTTAATTAAAATATTTTTGAATAAAATATCTTACTTGGAATCTAATTTTTTATTTCAGCAAACTAAATCCCAGTTTAAGCTATTTAATTCTAGTTTGATATGACTATTACCGAAAAAAAGAAGAAAAAAATGGAAAGTTACAGCATTGACAGAAACTTAAACATTTTTTTGAATTTTTTTTGAATAAGTTAAATATAACAAACAGCAGAAAGTGGAGGACAAAAAAAAAAAAAATAATGGGGAAAATTTATAAATCTGTAAATGTATGAGTATGTTCAACAATGAAATAATAAAAAAAAAACAAAAACAAATGACCAAAAACTGAAAAAAAAGAAACTTGAATCTTTGGTAACAATTTTTAAAAGGGTTATGCAAAAGACTACAAGAATAAGAGTTTAATGTGGCTGAATGTGTAAACCTACTTTTGCTTTTGGGCAATGGCAAAAGTCTGACAGTTTCATGACAGTAAATATACATTTACGTGACTTATAGAATGAAAAAAAAGGTAAAAGTCCTTGATGGAGGTAAATAATGGACTTTTAAGTTAAATTTTAGTTGTTGAGAAAAAGAAATAAAAAAATAACAAAAAAAAGGGAAAAAGTAATCATAGAGCAAAAGCCAGAAATATATATTTTGAGAAAATTAAAGTTTTTGTTAGTGTAGTGGCTACGGTGGCGGATGAGTGATATGTAATTTAAATATTGTTCATGCAAGCTGGGAAATTATGTAAATTGAAAGATTTGAGAAGGATTTTTATGTATAAAATTACAAATGAATTTATAGAGAGTGTTAGTTTTTTAGACAATTCCCTAATTCACTGTGAAAAATTTCAATATATTCAACGAAGTATCGAATTGTATTGAAAATAACTAATTTTTTAATTTTATTTAAAAAAGAGTACACTCAAAAAAAAAAAAAAAAATCAGTAAAATAAGCCAAAAATTTTGCTGAGTCATCAAACTTTTACTCAAAAGAGTACTTGCAAAAAAATTGCTAATGTCAACAAAATATTATTCTGAAAATTCAGCAAAAGTTTTGATAACATTTATTTGAATAAAAATTAAAAAAATCCTTGCAAAAAATTAAGAAAATTTTTACTGAATATTGCTAGGCTGAAAAAACTAATGAAAAAAATTCTGATTCTTTAAAGCAAAAATCGACAATACATTAAAAATATTAAAATGTCCATACATTGACGACATGAACTAATTTAATATCTGAAAATATATATAGAAATAATTATATATAACATGAATAAAAATATATTTCAGCTACTTACATATATTGTTAGCTTAATGATGACAATTTGTACTGAAGCTAAATGCCGTAGATAGTTCTAAAAACAAAACAAAAAATAACAAGATATAACCTGTACATAAACAACCCTTTCTTGCAAATACAGAAAGGAAATATGAAAAATTACCTACACTCACAATATATTTTCCGTTACCGATTGTAGTTTATTTAAAAAGTAATCCGTAAAGTTTGTTTTTAACTGAATAAACTATTAAAATACAAAGAAACATATTTTTCAACTTTTTTGCCTGTTATTTAAAAAACAAACTATGAATTAATACGGATTTTCTGTAGCAGTTAATATTTTCGTTTAAAATCTACATGTTTAAAAAAAATCTACTTGTTTAAAAAAAAATCACAGTAATCTTTTTTTTTAAAAGTTCTCTCAAACGTTTTTCATATGCATGAACTGGGGATGGTAAATAAATTACTTATTTACATTTTCAGTCCAAAAAGTACCAAAGTGGCCCAGCTGGCGATTAAGTGCTTTGTTTCAGTAAATTTTGTTTTACTTTTTTATTTTACTGAGGGTATTCAGCGTGGTTATTTGCACACGATGCAAATTTGCACTTTCTCATCCTTGAGCAGTATTGACGGTGCATAATGTGCATATTAGAACAGAGATGGAGTTCCCTCACTGTTCCAAATTTATATGTTAAAGCACATCTATTAGATGACATCTAGGAGATGAAGAGACAGCATGCTAGAGATAGAGTAAAAACTCTGAGTTTCTTTATTCATGTACAAATAACAAAGTTTAATATATATAAAATAAAACGAAAAGTTAGGATTATAATTTTCGCAGTATAGAACATGTGTTAGCTGATTATTTGAATACAAGAAAATTAATTAGCAATATGGTAAAAGTCTAGTGTTTTTTAGGTAAACAAGACAAAGCGGATCAATGTTTAATGTAAATTTAAAATTAAGCAATATTCTTGTGCAACTTTTGCTAGTTTGCAACAAATTACCCGTGTGTATGTCATATTGGAAGGTTAGAAAAAATCAAAAAGGTTTTGTGTCTGCACAAGATATGTGTTAAATATTTAATATTGAGTTGGCTACATTGAATGATAATAAAATTGTCAGTAATATGTGCAATAGTATTGCAAGAGTACCTTAACAATTAAATTAAATCAAAAGGTACCAAAATGTTTACAAAAGTGCTTTTTACTTTAGTACTAAACCAAATATTTTATTTACCATCACTATAGTTTTTCTTTAGATTTTAATTGTCTTTTATTTTACAAACACATAGTTTTTTAAGTTATTTGCATATTATAGTAAAAGATGAACTCAAAGGTCATCCTTTTTCGTTATGCTGCCATATAAATGTTAGGCGCCATTCGCTCAATTAATTATTATTCAATTAATCTTATTATTTAGTTTTAAAAATAAATCCTAACATATATTATTATGTATATAATTCATTATGTAAATAATACATTTTTATTTCTTTTAAATTAAATTTGGTGATAGCTAAAATAAACGACAATCGTTTATTTTTACGTTTTTGGGGGTAAAATTTTGATGGTTAAAATAAAGGAAAATCGTTTATTTTTAAGTTTTGGGAGTTAAATTTTTAATTGTCAAAATAATGGAAAATCTTTTATTTTTATGGATTTTCGGTAATTTTTTGATAGTCAAAAAAAACGAACGTCGTTTATTTTAACGGATTAAGCAATTATTTTTTAATAGTTAAAATAAACGAAAGTACTTTGTTTTTATCGATATTTTTAGTTAATTTTTTAACAATTAAAAATAATTGGAAATTACTATTGTTTTAAACGAAAAATCAGTAGTCCTGTTTTTAACAACTTTTTCTATAGTTTTAATGTACGAATTCGTTTGTTTCTAACTATAAAATATTGTGAGTGTATTAAAAATTGCATTATCAATTTTATGATAATGTTCTAGAATAAATAAATATTCAGGTTTCAACTACTGATATTAAATTATTAAACTTAATATAGTAATAAACCAAAAAACAATTTATAAGAATCTTTTTTCAATAAATTCAAAATATTTACTACTATTACATAAACAATTGAAGAAAAACAACTACATATATATGCATGCATATACATATATGTATGCACAGCGCATAGTCTAGAGACATTTATTCGTTCCCCCGCATAGTTTAGGGACATTTGCTTACTTTGGGGACTGTCCCCAAAGTTTTCGCGCCTTTTCATACATCTAGCGTTTAAGATGAGGACAATTTTTTCTATACACCGCATATTCCGGCGACAATTTTGGGCGTGTCCCTAAAGTATGCGCTGTGCATACATATATATATATATGTATGCATATATATATATATATATATATATATATATATATGTATGCACAGCGCATAGTCTAGAGACATTTATTCGTTCCCCCGCATAGTGTAGGGACATTTGCTTACTTTGGGGACTGTCCCCAAAGTTTTCGCGCCTTTTCATACATCTAGCGTTTAAGATGAGGACAATTTTTTCGATACACCGCATATTTCGGGTACAATTTTGGCCATGTCCCTAAAGTATGCGCTACGCATATATATATATATGTATATGCATACATATATATATGTAGTTGTTTAGGGACATTTGCTTACCTTGGGGACTGAGTTTTCCTCCCTGGTGGAATTCTGAACTGTCAGAGCTTCGGAGGGAGACAAGAAGAGCTTTCAACACTAGCTATTCCAGCAGACAGTGGAAGCCATACCGCGACAAGCTGAAGGTGTACAAGAAAGCATTGGCGTTTGCAAAGCGGAACTCATGGAGAGAGTTCTGCGAATCCATAGACAACACTAGGGACACTGCTAGACTTTGCAAGGTGCTGGCAAAGGGTCACTCTAACCCTACTTATGTTAAGAGGGGTGATGGATCCTGGTTAGAGTAATCGGCTGAGTCGTTGGAGATCCTTCTGAATACTCATTTTCCTGGCTGCTTGGATGCAGATACCTTGGACAATGACCAACGCAGCCGCTCTAGTGGCGCTTCTAATGGGATGGAAAACGAGATAATTACACTTGATAGGATAGCCTGGGCAATTGGCAGTTTCTCCCCATACAAATCGCCGGGTCTGGATGGCATTTTACCGATAATGCTGCAGAGGGGTCAAGATTTGATTACTCCCTGGCTGCTTGTGATATGCAAACTTTGCCTCTCTCTTAACTACGTGCCCGTAAGCTGGAGAAAGGTTAAAGTAGTTTTTATTCCTAAAATTGGCAAATGTGGTCACGAGACTGCAAAGGACTTTAGGCCAATCAGTCTCTCATCTTTTCTGCTAAAGACGTTGGAAAGACTCATTGACGTACATATAAGGCTGAAACTCGAGGGATCGCCTCAACTGTCGGGTAGTCAACATGCGTATATCAAGGGACGCTCAACGGAAACTGCACTCCATGAGGTTGTGAGAGTGGTGGAGAGATCCTTGGAATTTGGACAATATACACTGGCCGCCTTTTTGGACATAGAGGGGACTTTCAACAATGTCACGACCGATGGCTCCTTGTTATTAACTCAGTTCTCGTCACGCTGGATAATATGGGTGTTAAGGTTGTCGCATATGCGGACGATGTGGTGATATTGGTATCAGGGATGTTCTTGGACGTAATTAGCGATATTATGACCAGCGCTCTGGATACTCTCAGTAGCTGGGCCACCAGTTGTGGCTTAGGAGTGAATCCGAGTAAAACAGAACTGGTATTTTTCACCACTCGGTCCAATTCGGGCTTCAGACCTCCGCGGCTGCAAGGCTGTGAGCTCACCCTCTCTGATCATGCGAAATATCTGGGTATCATCTTGGACTCTAAACTATCATGGCGACTTAACACCGAGCACAGGGTCAGGAAGGCAACAGTAGCTTTCTACTCCTGTAAGAGGATGTTTGGTTCAAGGTGGGGTTTGAGTCCGAAAATGGTGCTGTGGATGTACATGGCTATTGTGCGTCCAATACTTACATATGGCTCTATAGTGTGGTGGACTGCGACCGCTAAGAGGGTGGTTACGGATCGTCTGTATAGGGTGCAGCGCTCTGCTTGTATTGGGATCACGGGCGCGATAAGAACTTGTCCCTCGGAGGCTCTCAATGCAATGCTTCACATTATTCCTGTTGATTTGTATATAATGGCGGTTTCTTCTAGCAGCGCAGCGCGGCTTGCTGCAACAGGTTCCTGGAAGTCCAGGACCTATGGACATGCTAGGCTTCTTGATGGACTTCACCCACGTATGGGATTTGAGTCCGACTATGTTACTCCTAGATTGGATTTCTGTCGACCTTTTCGGGTTAGCTTTCCCTCCAGGCGCGAGTGGGATATGGGGGATCCAACATGTGGTTTTGACATCAGGGTATACACCGACGGCTCAAAGATGAGTTGTGGTGTAGGCTCCGGGAAAGAACACCGCAAGTTTGTTAATAACAAATTTTTACTTTGTTTTTAATAAATAAAAGTTACTTTGTTGTTGTTACCGGCAAAAAAATTTAAGTCTTAATAACTTTTTAACGGGTAGTAATAAAAATAAGTAGTGTATACCATTTTTCTCAGGAAAGAATCCTCTTTAATTGTGTATACTACAAAAAAAAATTAAAGAATAAAAAATCGATTTTTTCCGACCACTCTAATGGCTATCCGGTGCAATGTCAAAGCGTAAATACTGCTTATAAGCCTAGTTTTTCATGTAGAATCGATTCGTGAAGTCAGATTTTAAATATATATAGCGGGTTTTGTTCTACAAAAGAAGGTACCCAAAATTCGCGATTTTAGCCGCCGAGCGAAAATTGAAATAGTTGGAATTTTTCGAAAATAAAAACGCCATTATTTTTATTAACTCAAAATCCTTCTAAAAAGTAATGTTATCCCAAAATGTAAAAATCAAAAAACACTCTAAGATATATATGTATAAAAAAAACAGCAACAACAAGTTGAAGTTATCTTTTTTTTTAAATGTTTATGAGCGATGGGATACAAAAATGTGAGGCAAGTTGTGAATTTGAGCAATTATGTAATTGATTTAATTCATTTTTAAAATGTTCAACAAATCGTTTTAAATTTAAAAAAGTTGAGAAATATTTTTTCGGTGCAAATCAATGTTAAAAACGAGATTTAAAATTATTTAGATGATTTTAATATTTTAAAGTATTCTAAAACATGTTTCCTGCAAATTAAAAATTCATGTGATATTTTTGGTAAAAAATAATTCAAAAATTTAATATCGAAATATCGGACAATTTTTATGTTTTTGTTTTTTTTTTTAATTTTCAAAGACAAAAAAACAATTTAAAATTTTTTTCCAAAAATAAGTGTTAATTTTTTTTGAAATAATAACATGTCTGCCAAAGTTCAATGCAAATAAAAATCGTTCGGTTTGACATGGAATGACTTATATGTGTGTGCATTTGTTATTGGCACAAAATTATAAAAAGGATTTTTGAATGTGAGCACAAACATAAGTTTTTACATTTTTAATTTGATTATTGGTCAATGTTGCTATATTTTATGGCTTTTAATGTTTTATGCAATGCTTGAAATTACCAAAGATAGGAAAAAAGCAAAAAGCATAATTTGTTTTGATGATAATTTATGATGTTGAAAAGAGTTATGGAAAAAAAAATATTATATGCGATTTTTCATAAAACGTATGAGTAACATGGCATTTCTAATATAAATACAAAAATCAGTCATACGCTTACGTGATCCTTACTACACACAATGAAATGGCGAGCTCTCCTTTAGGTTGGATTAGTCTTAGAATAAAAAAAAAATAATATTTAGTAAAAAAATTTAAATAAATAAAGTGCTTTCTAAATTGAGCCATACACAAATAAACGCAAACATCGCAATACGACGACCTCTGCTAGTTTTGATTATCACAATAATATTTTTAGACTTTAGTAAATTCAGCAAAAAAAAAAGCAGGTCAAAATTTAGTATTTCATCCAGTCAAATTTTTTAACTAAAATGCCAATTTGAACTAAAAATTATTTTAAAACATGCTAAGTTGGATTACTAACGGCTTTACTAATTTTTTTTACTAACTTTGGTCTGTAAGTGTACAGTTTTTAGTGGGGTAAGAAAAGAAGTATTTATTATAAATTTAACAACTTTCTATTGAAAAAGCTTTTAAAATTATTCAAATTTACAACACGTCAACACTTAAGCAGTTAGCTCTTTCTGTGAGTTCGGCTGTAGGTTTTATTTAAGTTTGAGTGTTTACGTTACTACACTCACAATATTTTGATGTTAAAAAGAAAGGAATATGAACTTTAAAACTACTAAACAAATAGTCTACTCACTTTTCCTTTAAATCATGTGTGTTTTTAATTTTCTTTTTAACTATTAAAAAAATGAACTCAAAAATAAAAGATTTTATTTTATTTTTTCTATCACAAAAAAAAAAAACAAAAATTACAAAAAATCACAAATCCGTAAAAATAAACGATTTTATCATTAAATCCCAAATTCTTAAAGACCACAGTTTTTATTTTTTTTTTTACTATCATTAACTATTTGGTTCAAATAAAGAACTCTTTGTAACAAGAAAATTTTAAATGATAATAATAACTGGTACAGAGAAACAGTATTTATGTGCAGTTTGTTTTTTTTTTTAAATAGTGGTAAAATAAGTTGAATAAAATATTTCTTTGTAGTTTAAATGCATATTCCTTTGTAGTTTAAATGCATATTCCTGATTATTTTTTTAAATAAACTACACACAGGGAACTTCTGCTTTAAAAATATGTAGTTGTTTGTGTTGTAATACAGTTTCATTATTTTTAATGTAATGTAAGTCATTTGTAGAACAAATAAAATTTTTAACTAACCTTGTAGTTCATTTAAAAAAACAACTCACATCAAATGACTGTTTTATGATTTTACATTCATTTTTTACAGTTGTATTTTGTTATTTAAAAAAAAAAAAAAAAAAAAAAAAATATTTGTTTAGTTTTTACTACCATGTGGTTCATTTTTACTACAATTGTTAGTCATTTTTTGAACATTAAAAAACAAATGACAATGTTAGTTGAATTTAATGAAATGTAAGTCGTCCTTTCTTTAAATGAAATTTCATTTGTTTTTGACTACAATTGCAGTCGTCTTTACCAACATAATATCCTGAGTGTACAATCAGTTACTGTTTAAATATTATGAGTGTAGTAAATTTTTTATGAAATGCCAATTGTAGATGTAAAACTATAAGTAACAATTTTTAATACAGCGCTTTTGAAAACTTAAGATTGGTTAATGTTAATTTTTGCAAAACTATCATAGAGCAATTCCATATGAAAACGATCAAAATTGGCAAATTTTTGGACGACCCCTCTCCGATTTTAAAATAAATAGTCACAATCGATTGTTAAATAATTAAAAATAATTCAATTATAAAAAATATAAAAACAATGAGAACAAGGTGGTCTCTTAAATGCTCTTCTCCTGTCCAAACAAGGAGTCGGGCCCATTTTTTTTATTGCTGATTCTTAAAGAAAAAATTATGAGGAATCCAAAAAAAATAAAATTAGCCGGAAAATTTAGGAGCTTCTGTGGAAAATCGGAAAATTTAATTTTCATGGGAAAATTTAATTTTCATGGGAAAAAAGGTAAATTTCTGAGAAAAATTAGGAAAATTTTATTTTTCAATTAAAGCCTGATTCAATACCTTTCCAACGAGCTATCACTCGAGCTGCGATCGCTTTAGTAGTTTTTTTTTAAAACAACTTTCAATGAGGTCCCTTATGAAGAATTCTTCAATTTTGTCACATGACAGTGGTGCACACCACCACTAAACCAGTCACTATAAAAAAAAAATATGTAGGTTCATTATTTTTTGCTGGGCAATCGATTGAGACTATTTATTTTAAAATCGGAGAAGGGTCGTCCAAAAGGTGATCGCTTTCATATGGAATTGCTCCATAACGTAATAAATACATAGAAGATTTGAAAAAGCGCTGCAAGCAAACCAATTTTTACAAAAAATCGAGCGACTTTATGATAAAATTGTATTGCCTGCAGAGCTCTTTCAAAACTTCTATGTATTTATTTTTTTATGAAAAAGTTTAACACAAAATAAAAACATACACTCAGGGAACTTCTGCTTTAAAAATATATATAATGAAATTTAATTTGTTTTTCACTACAATTGCTGTCGTCTTTACCAACATAATTTCCTAAGTGTAGAAGTTCAAAAAAGGTAGAAGCATTTTTTGTTCATACTTTTTTTTAAACCTCTGTGTAGGTATTTATTTCTTAATGAACAATTTTAACAAAAATTGCTCGATTTTGTGTTAAATTTTTTCATAAATAAATAAATAAATAGAAGTTTTAAAAAAGCGCTGAAAGCTAAATTTTCTGAAAACGTACATTTTCAAAAAATTTGCACCAATTACTTACAAGTTTGAGAAGTTCGTATCTCCTTATTGGTACGCTGACATTGACTTGGTATACCTCAAACTGTTCATGAATATAAATGTTTTTGCATTTTTATTTCGACTATTAGCCAATATTGTTATATTTTTTATGGCTTTTAATGTTTTATGTAATGCTTAAAATTACCAAAGATAGGAAAAAAAGCAAAAAGCATAATTTGTTTTTATGATAATTTAATGCAGTTAACAAAATTTATCGAAAAAAACATTATTATTTGGGATTTTACATAAAACGTATGAGTAACAGGGTAATTCTAATATAAATACAAAAATCACTCATACGCTTAGGTGTTCCTTTTTTAGTACATAGAATTAGTCATAGAATCAGAAAATTAATATTTAGTAAGAATATTTAAATATAGGGAGAGCTTGCTAATTTGAGCCATTCGGATTTGAAACCGAGTATGGCCTTAAGGCTAGGTTATTGAAATGAATAAATAAATAAAATAAATATTAAAAACATTCAAATATTTTTGAATATTTTCAACAAGCTAAGTAAAAAATAAAAAATTTGTGGTAGTTTTTGTAAAAAATTCTTTAAAAAGAGAACCCATCGCCGTCACACTCTGAAAATTTCAGTATTTATTTAATAGAAGTGTGTGTTCTATTATAAGGAGGAAACAAAAGTGATGAAAAATTAAAAGGATATTTTTAAAATTAAAAAAAAAAACTTTAATGCAGCCAGAAAAAAAATTAGTTTGAATTCGATCAAAACCATTAAAATTTATTTGATAGAACGTTATTTAATTAGAAATTATTTTTAAACGATTAATAAAGTAAAAATACTGTACTGGTAATGAAAAAGAGGGAACAGGAACTAAAAAAAAAATCCTATTAAACAATTATTGGTACACTCAAAAAAATAAGTTAGTAGAAAAGTTAGTAAAACGTCTTATAAATCAGGTATACTATTTTTTAGCAAATTTTTTGTTATACTTATTCAGCACTTAACTGTTTTATACTAATGCTTTACTAATATTATACAAATGTTTTACTAATTAATTTTGCTAAAAAACGTTGTGCTGATAAGCACATTAATAGTGTGAACGACAACCAGATTGAAAGATATGCGCAGAATGAAGCAGATGTCGCGGCATGTCAAGATGTAGTAGAGAAGAGGAAAATGATACTAAAAACTACAACTCTAATAAGACATATAAAAAAATCAACCATGGAAGATTTTTGTATCTGTTTTTCATACATAAAACAAAATTGAGGATTAAAACAACTTAAATTTTGCGTTGTCACCGGCTTGTGAAAATAATTGTTTATAAATTAAATAAAAGACAAAATAAAATATTTAAATTTAATATGTATTTCTAATCTAAATGTCTATAGATTAATAATCTAGTGTGGTCAAATTGCAAACAAACATATACAGGCATGTAGACAAAGTAAAGCGAAAGACAAAGAGACACATCATAGGTAGATTTTTGTGGTTCCTTTTTTCTTATTGCAAAAAAGGGTTGTTTTTTTCGTTTCGTTTGTTTTTGTTTATTTTTTCGTTTCGTTTCTATAATTATCTTCGGCATTTGCGTACCTTTACAAGATATCATCATTTAGACAACCATTGATGTAAGTAGTTGAAAGAAAATTTTTGTTATGTTATATAAATTTATTTCTATATATTTTCAGATATTAAATTAATTCATGTCGACAATGTTTGAAAATGAAAATTTTTATATTTCGTAATTATTGTAAATTTTTTTTAAAAGAATCACCAAAATGTGTTTTATGATTTTCAGCAAATAAATTAACTAAATTACAATTTTTCTACAAATTTGTTGCGTTGTTTTCAGTCTACTAAAATTCAGCAAAAAATTTATTAATTTTTAGCAAGGCTTTTTTATTGCTAATCCACTAAGTGTTAGCAAAACTTTTGCTGAATCTACTAATTTTGTTGCTAAAAATAAGCTCGCTGATTTTCAGCAAAAGATTTTGCTGACATTAGCAATTTTTTTGCAAGCACCCTCCTGACTAAAATTTTGCTGACTCAGCAAAATTTTTTACTGACTTTACAAACTTTTTTTTGAGTGTATTTCCAATCAACTTTCAAATAAAATTCGGTTAGTAATTGTTTACGGTAAAAGCAACCATTTATTTAGTGAAAATGCAAAAAGTTTGTTTTGCTAACCATAGTGGACATTCAGTTAGAGTTGGCGTGGCAAAATCTTCGAGAATATACGCATTTCCATAAATTATTGCCCTAGCGCGTGGAATAATTGTTGCTTTGTGTATAGGATCAGAAGCAAGCATATTAACAGCAATTATTGCATGACCAGCTTCATGGTTAAATTTATTACAAAATTGTCGATAATCGAAAGTGGTAACTACAACTACGGGTTTACGAAACAAATATATAAATAATATAGAGCTTTGGTAGAACCAAATGAATTGTGGATAGTATTGATTATAGACGCAACTGAGGACTGGCATTGGTACACGAATTTTAGACTATGCTTGTTTTCCTAACAAAATAATTAAATTCAAATTTAGCACTCAACATTTATTAGTGTTTCTGGTGTAATGGGTAGAGCGGTATCCAATTACTCTTACTTTCCGAGTTCAAATCTCAGAAAAGAGAACGCAAAAAGTTGTTTTTTTTTTTTTTTGATTAAAATAAAATACTAACATTTTCAAACAGTCAATAATTTAAAGAAAATTAAAAGCAATTGTGTTGCAATGAGTAGGACAGTGGACTATTAATATGAATGCCACCGTTCAGTTCTTGAAAAATCAAAAAAGTTTTTTAATTTCGATAAAATTAAGTGGAATATAATATTGAATGAGTCAACTGAATAGTAGTTTTCACGACTAAAAATTTAATTTAATATGAAGATAATTGTCGTAACCGCCAGAATTCGATTGGCAACGAATTCGGTGACCACAACTGAGACTCTTTTCTGGGTGTGGCAACACAGATGTTTAAATAAATTTAGAAAAAGTAGAGCACAGGACTATTCAAATGATAAATCAACCATAAAAATCGGTATACTAGTTTTTAAAATACAAAATATTACCGACATTATTCATGTTTTTAAATTTTTAAACACAAATATCACCTATACAGTTTTTTTTATTTTTTTCCAAAAATTATGTGTCAAATATTTTTCAAATTAGAATATGTCTGACACATTTAAAAGCAAACAAATAGTAAACAATGTAGAACAGATCCCTCCATGTCCTAACTGGTGCATCAATACACTCGTGCAAATGATTCGGGTTTTATTTTATTAAATACTCGCAAATTATTTAAATTTGAGCAAAAACTAAAAACTCTAAAAATTATGATCACAACTGGCGAAAATGGTACATTAGACGACAAGATCTTTCTAATTTATTTTATAAAGTTTTAAATGTAATTATAATACTTAACGGTCAACAAAAAGTTAGCTGTGAAACACATCCTTCTTAACCTTCATACCCTACTGGGGTAGTTTTCGACCCATAACCGATGTAATTTTTAAATATTTCTTTAACTTTTTAAGAGAAACAAACTAAACTTTATATGTGAAAGACGCTGTAGAGAAGAATGAGTGTATTTTCTAAAAATCATAACTACATTGCAAATTTTCAATTTTTTTTTGAATCAGACTACGCAGTTTCTGGTATTGAACCTTCGTCAGTGACCCTGTTTTTTTGAATTTTTTGAATAATGTAATAATTGTTATGTTTTTATTTGTTCGATTGCGTTTATATGACCGTGGAATAGATAAATTGATTTCTAATGCCACATGTACTCGCACTACACGTTAGACAGAGCGCTTTAGCGAACTGATCTATCGTCAGGTCTAGTTTTTTGTGATTAAAACTAGTTTTATTCAATATACGGTGTTTTTTTTTCTTGCATACATAATCTCAGAAGTACAACTCCAACAACACAACAGTTCTATTTTTAGAAACTTACCTCATGCCATATCTATGATATATTCTTTGTATAATCGATAGATGGCGCTTACGTAGTTAGGGAAGAATTGCCACAGAGCTATATGTATTAAAAAATTTTGTCCTTTAGCATCAGGTAATCATAGTCGCAGTATATATTGTAGCGAATGTCTCTTTTTTTCAAAATTTGCTAACTCTACTATTACTAATACAAATACATTTTTAAACGAATACTAACTTTTAGACAAGGTTTAAAATAGGTATTTTAAGGTAATATTCATTTATGAATACAGTTTTAAGGCTTAAAATGTGTTTTAACTAAAATGTATTTGAAATCTCAATAAAGATTTTTTATGAATACGGACGAAAGTGTCTAACACAAATTATAATATTTTTTAACCGTAAACATTTTTTATTGCATAAAAACAATACCAGTTAGAATTATTAGAAAATTACTTTTTTAAACAAACAATGCCTAAACAATCAAACAAAAGAAATTTCAAATTAAAAAATATTTGTAGCGTTTCGAAACAAAATCTCTTTTTTCAATAATTGTGTGTTTTTTTTTTTACAAAATATGTTTCAAAAGTCAGCGAAATTTTAATACACGCATTTACAGTGCATGCATTATTTATTTAATAGTCAGCGAAATTTTAATAGACGCATTTACACTGCATGCATTATTTATTTAATATGTGGTAATATTTTTATATAACATATTAATATTATTAAAACACTGTTAAACACTAAAAATGCATCGGTGATGCGACTTATCAATTATGATAGATTTCAGGAAGTAGATCACGAATGTGAACACTAGGGGTACAACCAAAATAATGCCCTACCACCACGCTGTAGACGATGTTGTGCTGAAACCGAAAAATGTTTCCGCAGGTCATTGCGGAACAAAAACGTTCCGCGTCGAAGCCGATTTCTGAAAGTACTTTAAGATTAAATGTTTTACTTTTAAATTTTAAAAATTATGATTATGATGTGAGCAAGATTATTCGAGTTCAAGATCATTTGTTTTTTGTTAAACAAAAAACCGTGCAATATTTATTTATTACTCAAAAAAGTTTTTGCCCGCTTTCTTATAGCAGACTAGAGATTCTAGTCTATACACGAACAATGTTTAGTACTTAAAAATGTTTTATTTTTGATTTGAATTAGTTCAATTCTTCCAATTTTGTTTTTTACTTCTCATCGAGTAAATATAACAATACGGGTAAAGCCAGGCACGTAGCTAGGGGGGTGGGCTTGGGGGCTAGAGCCCCCCACGAAATGATTTCACAAATTTAAAAACTTAATACAATTCGTTAGAAAGTAACAATGTTATTGATAAATTTAATATGAAAATAATTATTTTTGACATGGATCAAATAGGAAATAGTTTTATATGATTCGAATCTTAAAATTTCGTTAGAAAACATCGCCTGCAAATGGGCGGCTATCATTGTTAGAGTTGATTTTCGACAAAAAGCAATAAATAAAATCATTTCATAAGAGATTTCAAAGTCTTTGACTTAAAATATAATCAAAAAACTGTTTGAGATAATGCAAACTAAAAATTAAATGTCTACACAGAAAAACTAAAATTGAGTTTTAATTAAAATATTTGTTGATTCAGCAAAAGTTTAACTAAATTCGGTCGTGTTGATGCAATTGTAGTAACAACTAAAATAATTTGTATCTATTTAATTAATATTATTTTCAATTACATATAGTTTTATTCACATCTATTAAAAATTTAATTAAATATTCTTTACTATTGGGAAAAATTACAAAATTTTAAAAAAATCACCAAAATTGTAAAAAAAATCCCCAAAATTTAAAAAACAATCCTCAAAATTGCAGAAATTTAAAAAACTTCCAAAATAAACACCAAAATTCGAAAAAAATTTAAAAAAAATCACCAAAATTAAAGAAACGCGAATTTTCAACTTTAAACGATTTTTTTAATTTTGGCGACTTTTTAAAATTTTTGCATTTGTTTCAATGTTGTTCAACGTTGTAAAAACTGAAATTTTTTTTTATACCAACTTCATTTTCAATTAAACAGTTAATTGAAAGTAAGTTTGAAATCGAACAAAAGTGTAATTGAAATTTTTTTGACAATGATTTTTTCTGTGTATTTTAACATAATCTTTTAAAATGGAGATACCACTAAGACTCAAAATTAAGTTTACTTGTGCCGTAAAAGTCGTTACATTAATTACAGTGCATTCTTTTTATTTAAATTTGGTTTGCTACGCACGCATCTGGTAACATAGTTTTCAGTATTTTTTTTACGATATATATTACGATATCTCATATATTTTTTGAAACAAATTTAAGCCTCAAACTTTGATCGATATGCATAATGTGTTAACGTGGTCCAATGTGACTCAAATTTTCTCAATTTTTTTTAGACTAAATGTAAACAAATTTCTATCGGCGCTCCTTAAAATGCGACATTTTAAAATCAAGCAGATAAACCAGTCTTTGTGTTATAACGATGTGGTTTTTTTTTTTGACATTTTAAAGGGTTTTTATTTAAAAAATTGATTAAAAACAATTTGAAAAGCGTTTGAAATTGTCCAAAATATAAATCAAAGTGAATTGGAAATACATAATTTAGTTTAAATAAGACCTAGGCGATGTCAGGTATATTTTTAAATTTTTAAATTTTCCAATTTTATATTTTTTCTTTATTATTATTTCTTTCAGACTATAATCACGCTTGCTTGTAAAATTTGCGATTTTTTTAATACAAGACATGATGTCGGATATATGAAAAAGGGGAAAAAATAGTGAATAATTTGTTAAAATAATTTAAATAAGTGGCAGCCGGGGTCCACGACATAGTGTCAAAATGGTTTTCAAAATGTGTGTTTTCTCGAGGATTTGAACGCTGTTTTTAAATAAGTCTAAATTTCCTAAACTTTAAACATATTTTCATACAAAGATGTGTAAAATTTCACCACCAATTTTAAAAATAGATACGTTTTTCATATGATTTTGCTGCTTTATCACCTATCCGAATTTCATTAATTTCAAAGGGAACCCATCGGAAAAGCTTCCTTATAAGTGTCAAGCAAATTGTATAGGATATTTGCTTTTAATTTGTTTTTTTAGCCGGTTATAAATCTTTAATTTTCCGAGTTAAAACGTTTGCATAAAATAATACATTATTTTATATACACTAAGAAGGTTTTGTCTGCCAGTGCATTTAACCGGACATAATTATATAAATTCATATATAAAATTAATTTCGTAGAGAAAATTTAATATGATGTCATATATAGTTGCGTGCAATTGTATATTGCATTTAGAATACGCTAAAACTAATCCAATTAATAATTACGTTATATTTATATACCTAGACATTGCAAAATAATATATATTTTGATATTATATCATATTTTAAAAAACACAATTTTATTTTAGATAAAATTGTATATTACCCATGCAGAGTCACACTAGAAAATTTGTCAATTATATTTTGGATGTAAATATGTATTACATCAATACAATTGCATCATTTTGTGTATAATTTTATACACAAAATTTACCCCAATTTTTGTCTTTTGAATTGATTTCTTTCTGGTTCTTAACCCTAAAAAAAGAATTTTTTTCATTTGTACCATTATGAGTTCGTAATTTAGTGTAAGATTTTTTTCAATCTAAAACTCTAAATTTAGTTTCAACGTTTTTTCCGTCTTTGTTATTCAGTGGTGTAAGTTAATAAATTCCACAAAATCTTCATTTTCATTATATTATTTTTTATTTTTGAATATAATAAAATATCCAAATGCTATGGAATTTGTTACAAATTATAAAGTTGTAAATCTTTTGCAAGTGGCTAAAGTCTAAAAGGATTAATAGATATTTCAGATTTTCATGACGTTTTAAAATCAAAAACCGGATACAACTATAGTTTATTTTGTATATATCAGTATCAGTTCAGATATAAATTCATACCGCTATATAAAATCGTATTAAATTGTATCGCGTCATTATTCGGATGTTATTTAATTATTATACCCATTTCTCGGATAAAACTGTATTAAGACTCATATTAAATTTCATATGATTATATAAAGCATCATATTAATTTTAATCGGGTTATTAGAAGTTGAAACTTTTTTACTTTTTTTTACATTTATCAAGTTTTAGCTACCCTATACGTATATTAGCACATAAAAATATAAAGTAAGGCAATTTTATTTTTTGCGGTTTTCAAAAAGTTTTCCGCATAATCCTTTTTTTATTTAATTAAACTAAAAATTAATATTTAGCTAAAAATTTAACGTAATTAGACAATAACGATGCATATCCATTAGGCGGGAGGTTTTTGTTGCAAAATGACCTGAGAAAGCGATTTCTACTATTAATACATGCTTGCCCATTATTACGTGTAAAAATTTAACAAAAAATTTAGGAAACAAAAAAAAAAAGCTGTTACTCTAGTGTGCAAAAAAAAAAAAATATATATATATATATATATGTATAATCAAAATAAAAAATCACGGTTCAAAAAATTGTATTTCAGAAAACAGTTTTTTTTTTTAATTTTTAAAAAATATATATTAATTATAAATTACTTCCCTTTGCCGAGACCAATTCCCTATGTGGAGAAATTACGGTATCTTGAGTTATGAATAAAAACCGAAAAAATTTAACAAAAAAGTAGATAACTTAGAAATACCACATGCAGGAGTACCTCATAAGGATTTGGTAACGGTATACAAGAATAATTTTTAATTAACATAAATTTTTTTTCTTAAATTTTAGATTACCAGTTTCTTAAAATACAGCGGTTTTATTCACGGATTTTGAAATAAATACATTTTATAGCCAAGAAGTGTATTATTTTTGTGAACCAGTGATTTAATTTAACTACATTTAAAATGAGTTATAAATGACTTTTGTAGCTTAAACCGTTAAAAAGATATGAGCAATTATATGCAACTACTTTTGCAACAGCCTGAAAATTAATTGGTATCAGAAACCTCTCTAAACATCCAAAGATTATGATTATAAATACATTAGCAACATAAATTCCACAAAGAAAATATCAATAAGATTAAAACTATATTGTCCGATAATAATTTTCCGAAGAAAATAAGGAATAAATTAATACGTGAAGAAAAAAAAGAAAAAAAAAGAAAAAAAAAGTAAACTCAAAGCAGCCTGAATTCTAAAATATTTAGATCATTGATATATATTCCAGAATTGTCCGAAAGATTTGAAAAACCAAAATTTTTTAATAAAGAAAATTATGAAATTTCCAATAGAACTAATAACACTGTGCAACAAATTTCGGGTCATGGCAGACATCCCGGATCATTCCAACGGAAAATGAAAGTAGACCATTAGTAGACTAAAATCCCCAAAGGGTGTTGAAATCTTTGCTCTTGTTTTGTTTTTATAGGCTTTTGAAGTTGACTCTTTTTTAGCATATTTTTGGTATTTTTTATTACTATGGATGAAAATATAATGTTGAAATGGGTAAAATAAAATGCAATAACGACGAAAGCGAGTATGCTCATTTGCACACAGACTATGTGGTACCTTCTTTAGAAGTGTGGTGTTCAAAATGAGCTAAATCGGTCCAGCGCTTCAAAAGTTATGAGTGAAAATGTAAGGCTGCCTCAAAATTTTTCATACAAATGTGCGAATTTTACTAAATTACTTGACTTGTCCATTTTGTAACCAGACATATAGAGGTGAATAGTGTTGAATGTTCACCTCAAGTACTTTTTTCAACAAATTTTGTTTTCACCTCAAACTTTTTTCACCTCGAAATTTCTTTTCACCTCAAACTTTTTTCACCTGGAAATTTTTTTCACCTCTATTTTTGTTTACTACAAGAAAAGTTGGACATTTTGTAACCAGAGACATAGATGTGAATAGTATTGAATATTTCACCTCGAATACTTTTTTCACCAAAATTATTCTTCACCTCGATATTTTTTTACTACAATAAATGTTTTCACATTTCAAAATGTTTTTAATCTCAGAGATGTTTTGTCACCTCGATAATTTTTTCTCTCATTTAGTTTTTTTTGGTGAAAAAAGTATTCGAAGTGAAATATTCAATACTATTCACCTCTATGTCTCTGGTTACAAAATGTCCAACTTTTCTTGTAGAAAACAAAAATGGAGGTGAAAAAAAATTTCCAGGTGAAAAAAGTTTAAGGTGAAAAGAAATTTCGAGGTGAAAAAAGTTTGAGGTGAAAAAAAAATTTGTTGAAAAAAGTACTTGAGGTGAATATTCAACACTATTCACCTCTATATGTCTGGTTACAAAATGGACAAATCACGTAATTTAGTAAAATTCGCACATTTGTATGAAAAATTTTGAGGCAGCCTTACACTTTCAATCATAACTTTTGAAGCGCTAGACCGATTTAGCTCATTTTGAACACCACACTTCTAAAAAAACTACCAAACAGTCTGTGTGAAAATGAGCATCCTCGCTTTCGTCGTTATTGCATTTTATGTTTACCCATTTCAACATTTTATTTTCATCCATAGTAAAAAAAGAGCAAAAATATGCTAAAAAAGAGTCAACTTCAAGTGCCTATAAAAAAAAACAAGAGCAAAGATTTCAAAACCCTTTATGGGTTTTAGTCTACTAATGGTTGTAACGACTTATTTTTGCTAGGGTATACTCAGCCACTGTCCAGTGTTCGCTACAAGAAATAAATGTACACCGCTGTAGTAATTTCAATTCAAAACACCTATATTTAACTTTATTTGGTTAATTAAAATATTTCAGTACAATATATTAGCAGAGTTTATGCTCTCGTGGATATTGGGAGCTCGTCCCACCTCCTCCACTCCGATCCTTCACTCTCTTGGCTGTTCCGTGCGTTGATTGACGATAGGTGGCTTGTCAATATGCTCGGAAACGTTCGGCTGCGCTCGGCTCGTCCTCGGGTACCACGCTCTGTGTCTCTTTATAGCTTCTATACTATGCCGTGTTGTTCTCGTACTCCCATATCACTTCCGGTACCGGCAACTGCTTATTTTAGCACTCGGGATTGTTCGGCTCGACTCGGATCGCCTTCGGGTCACCCACTTTGTTCTGCGTCACACTCCTTGCCTTCGTTTAGACGTTTCACCGGTAACTTCTGGTCTTCGGCTGATGAGATATGATGACTTTCCGCTCTTGAAATCGTTCGGCTTCGCTCGGGTCTTCTTCGGATCCGCCCTCGGCCCCGCTGGTTATGCTTCACTTGGTTTCCCTTCGGTCGTGATCGCTAAACACGGCCAGAAATTCCACCCAGTGCCACCACACCAAATCGTCAGTCCGATAATCTAGTTCGTGATCGCTAAACACTTGTAGATTACCCGACAGCAGATTTACTGTGGTCGTGTAGTTAGACCTGCTTGTATTAGTTCGGTTTTACAGTTAATTATACCTACCAAAACCCACAAAGTGATCGGTAAACACCAAGTGTGCTTTGGTTTCGGATCTCTTTAACTTCGTCAGGTGATCGAGAAACACCATCTGAAGTTCACCGGTGCTCGGTAACCACCAGTGGAGATATATACGTTCTGCTACCACCACCAAATGTCTTCTCTAGGTGATCGCTAAACACCAAGAGAAGATATTTCTATCTACTTCGTTTACACTAACTTCGTGTGGTGATCGGTAAACACCACCCGAACACTATTTACTACTTTTACTCAGTTATAGTCTTCGTCAGGTGATCGCTAAACACCATCCAAAGTTCTATAACCCACTCGACACAATTTCTTCACACCAGGTAACGCACAATCACTCTCTGCTATTTTCACTCAGTTATAGCCTTCGTCAGGTGATCGCTAAACACCATCCAAAGGGCTATAACACACTCGGCACAATCACTCTCTGATATTTTCACTCAGTTATAGCCTTCGTCAGGTGATCGCTAAACACCATCCAAAGGGCTATAACACACTCGACACAGTTTCTAAACTTCGGCTAGTGATCGCTAAACACCAGTCGAAGTGTCTACCAGGTTCACTATTTACTTAGAGGATACTTACAGGCTTGATCGCTGTTAAAAGAATGAGACCTTCTTCCTATTTTGGCTGCCCTTTTATACTTTGATGTCAACAAATAATTCTACCAACAAATGTTAGTGGCAATGTTTTGTTGCTAGTGTAAACTAACGGCACCTAAATTCCTTTAATTTTGTCTAACTTGTAAACAACCTTAATAGTTGTTGCTATATGTTTACTAGTACATTTAATCATGCGTATTGCTGTTGTTGTTTCTTGTTTACAAGTTTGGTCAATGCATGTTACTGCATGTACGTGGAGTCTGTGTGTTGTTATTGCTATTTTACTGTTCATATTACAACTACAGTGTGTGACATAAGTTTGTGCCCAAACTTGTCGTCACATTCCCCCCTTTCTTTAGAGGAAAAGACTAAATGTTCAATGTTTAGTTTAGTCAATGTTTTATTGAAATTCTTATTTCATTCCCAGTATCTCACCGATGCGTTACCACCCTTTGATATCCGTATCCTGTACCTTAGACCGCTAATCTCCTTCATAAGATTCAGGCGCTTTCTTCTCGATGGGTCTTTCAGCAGCGTTGTGACGTATGACCATACTTCACCTGGGAGCGGTTTTCCCGTTAAATTTTCTATACCGCCTATGGCCTCACCGTTCCATAATACATCTACCCTTAATGCGTTCGGCAGCCTACCTGGTGACATAAACTTTTTTGGCATCTCGCTTATGATTTCGTCTGGACCCTCGTTCCGGCTCGTAACCACTTCTTCGGCAGGCGTGTCGATACTGTTTGATTCGGACCATAAACTTTCCATGGATTGGCCTGCCGTTAAGGTCAGAATGTCCTCCCTGTACCACGCCGCCGTATTCTCCTCCAGCTGAATCATCAGATCGTCAACTGACACATTCGACACCGGTTGTGAACGCTGCTCAGGAAATAAATCAGTAACAGCGTTTTCTGATGATTTTTGTGCAACCGGCTGCCCCATAGCTTGCAATTTTTCTGCGCCTCTTATGGTTTTTACCCGAGCCAAACGCACTCTTGTCTCACTGACCTTTGCTGTCCTGCGGTTTAAGTCCTCGTACCTTTGACGGACCATTTTGCGGGTATCTTCGAAGCTTGCACTATTTGCGGGATTCATTGTCAACACTGTAATTATAGATCATTATTAGTAAAATACAAAATTTTTGGACTTGATGCACACAAATGAAAAGGGATGTACTATGACTCTACTACGCACGACATTCAACATTGAAAGGTTTAAGTTCCCCAATATGCGCAGTTCTTCTGCGTCTGCCGTCACCCTCTACTTCTACAATTACTGGTGATATAAACGACTTCACTGTATAGGGGCCATCATATTTCGGTGCCAGTTTCGCTGCAAATCCATCTACTGCTTTCGAAAGATGATGTTGTTTCACCAGCACCCTGTCCCCCTTCTTCGGCTTCCACGATCTCCTCCTCAGATTATAATGACGCCTTTGATCCTGCGACGCTATCTCCATATTTCTCCTTACCAGCTTAAAAATCTCCTGAAGCATTTTTGCCCTCTCGTTGGGTTCTTGTACCTCGCCTCCCGTTCCGTGAGTGACTTCGTCATACAGCGCCTTTGGTAGCCGAGGTTCCCTTCCTTGTGTTACAAAACTGGGGCTATATCCAGTTGTCTCTGACACGCTCGAATTTATCGCCAGCATAATTTCAGGCAAGAAATCATCCCACGTTCGTTGATTCTCTCCTGCAAACTGCGCAATCATCGTCTTTACCGTTCTATTCGCTCGTTCTGTTGGATTCTCCTGAGGTGTATACGGCGCTGTCAATTGATGATGTATACCTACTTCCTCCAGACATCTCTCGAATGCACGACTAGTGAACTGCGTTCCATTGTCGGTTACCAATACCTTAGGTACACCAAAACGGCTTATAATCCGTTCTCGTAACGCCTTCTTCACTGCCTCCGTCGTGGCCTTCCTCATTGGCACTAGCTCCGTCCATTTCGAAAACTTGTCGAAAAACACTAGCAGCATCGAATTTCCATGCTTGGATCGCGGCAATGGTCCAACAAAATCCGAGCATACGATCGCCCATGGTTCCTCTGGTATCTGCGTCAGCATCATTCCTGCGGGCTTTTGTTGGCTGGCCTTATACCGTTGACACGATTCGCACTTTCTCACGTAGCTCTTAACGTCCCTAAACAATCCTGGCCAATAGTATCGTTGCGTTACCCTTGCGATTGTTTTCCTGCTTCCTAGATGTCCAGCACTAGGTGTGTCGTGATTCTCCTTCAGTACTCGTTCGCGCATATATTTTGGAACACATAATTTCCACTGTACTCCTCCATCAGTTTCATCTCGACTTGGGATGTGACGATAAAGCTGACCGTTTTCCATTATGTAATCTGAAAACTTCTCCGGATTCTCCTGGACGTCCTTCTTCTTTTTCTCCAACCAAGTACACTTCTCCTTGACAGATTCGTTAGTTGTAGCACACAACTTGTTTAAGGGTTCCCGTGACAACGCATCTGCAACCACATTACTCTTCCCCTTACGATATTCTACATCAAAGGTATACTGTTGGAGTTCCAATGCCCATCTCGCAATTCGTCCAGAAGGGCTCTCTATACTATTTAACCATTTCAGAGATAGATGATCAGTAATTACCTTAAATCGATAGCCTTCCAAAAACTGCCTCATCTTCCTGATTCCCCACACGATCGCCAGACACTCCTTCTCCGTTGCTGAGTAGTTACATTCCGCCTTATTCAACCGTCGGCTTGCGTAAGCAATGACACGTTCCCCATCGTTGAGATTTTGCGTGAGTACTGCTCCCAATCCAAAGTTGCTTGCATCAGTTTGAAGAATAAACTGTTTGTCGAAATCTGGACACGCCAATACCGGTGCCCCTGTTAACCGTTCCTTTAGCATATCAAAAGCTTCCTGTTGTTCCTTTCCCCATTTCCATCTCACACTCTTCTTTAGCAAACTCGTCATCGGTGATACCAGGTCTGCGAAATCCGGAACGAATCTGCGATACCACGAAGCTACTCCTAACACTCGCCTGACTCCTTTTACATCTTTTGGTGGAGCCATCTCCTTTATCGCCGCTATCTTATCTGGATCCGTCTGTATACCGTCTTCTCCCACAACATGACCAAGATATTTTATTTTCTTCTTCATGAACTCACATTTCTCCGGGTTAATCTTTAGGTTCGCCATCTTCAACCGCCTAAATACTTCCTTTAGATTTGCCATGTGTTCCTCCAGCGTTTTACCAATTACAATAATATCGTCCAAGTAAGCAAAAGCATGCGGTTCCATTTCGGGACCAATGACTTGGTCCAACGCTCGTTGAAACGTAGCTGGTGCAGAATGCAGTCCAAACGGCATGACCTTCCACTGAAACAATCCTCTTCCTGGAACTGTAAACGCGGTGTAAACTCTGCTTTCCTTTTCCATTGGTATTTGCCAGTAACCGTTTTTCAAGTCCAACGTGCTGAAGTATTTAGCATCTCTCAACCTTTCCAAAATCGAATTTATCCGAGGTAACGGGTACGCGTCTGGCACAGATTTGTTATTAAGTTGTCGAAAATCACAGCATAGCCTCCATTTCCCATTCTTCTTCGGCGCCAATACAATTGGAGAACTGTATGGGCTGTGCGAGGGTTCGATGCATCCATTTTCCATCAATTCGTCTACCAGATCACCAATTATCTTCTGCTTCGCTGGATTTGTCGGCATGTACCTCTGTTTAAACGGTATCTCATCCTTCATCAATATTCGGTGTTCCGCTACATTCGAGAGACCTGTTCCCGCTTCAAATTCTGATAACTCATTTTCCAAAAAATTTTTTATACGAACCTCTTCGTCGATTTCTTCCTCGCTGCTTACCCTGGTACATCTAACCTTTGGTTTCCTTGTAGGTAACTCCTCCTGCTCCTCAAACCTGTACACCACATCTCCAATAGTTAGTGTTGCCTTCATCTTACGCAAGTAATCCACTCCGAGTATTAAATTGTCCACTACTTCAGGTAATATCAATAATGGCATATCCACACGTTTGTTTCCGAATGTTACTTCCACTGGTGCTGCTTCATCTACTGTAACCGGTGTCCCGTTCGCTAGAGATACTCCCACGTCAACTCCCACACGTTCTGTCTCCTTAATCAATTCGGACGCATATGTTGTACTCACAAAACTGTTGGATGCTCCTGTATCAATTAACGCCTCAGCATCATGTTCTCCTATTCTCACTTTCGCATATATATGCCCTTGCCGAGCATAAATTGACTTAAGCGACGAAGCTGCCAAATCCGTTGATCCTGTTAAGGGTCTTTTCACTTGGACCTCACCCGCCCTTATTGATGAAGTCCTGTTTCGTTTCCCGTTTTCTTACCACAACAATCTCGTGTATAAACGTCCACACGACCGCAATTCCAGCAGAATAATCTGGATGGATTTCGACACATCCGTTGACCATGTCCGTCCTGTCCGCACCGGCGGCACGCTGTTCGAGGGTTAATTGTACTCACCATAGTGGGTTGTCTAACTTCCTCCAATGTCCCGGCTACCGCTGTTGTATTTGTCTGACTGCTTCCGCGAATTATCTGAGGTTGAGATCGAGGTCGTGGAATTTGATGTTGGGGTGCTGGTTGCAGGGTTGCAGCTTCTCTCTGTAGATCTTCATAGTCTCCTGCCAATTCAAGAAGCTCTTGCAGGTTCCTAAAATCTCTACGCTTGACATACATCTTGTAGTTAGGGTTTATGTTTTCATACAGCCTTTCCAGTTTTTGTTCCTCACTGTATCCTGCTTGTCGCATTAAATCTTGCAAATTTACCATATATACCTTAAATGGTTCACCTGTTAGCTGCTTTCCGGTTCTGATTCTATCTTCCAGCTTCGCAAAGTATCCCGAAGGGAGGAAAAACTCCAGGAAATCTCGTCTAAATCCTTGCCATCTTAGCCAGCGCTTGTTGTTATTTCTAAACCACGAAAGCGCTAGGTCCTTTAACAACTCCGGCATCGTCCTCGGTAAAAGATCCAGCTGGATCTCGTAAACGTCTGCTAGTTCCTCGACCCGCTCCAAAAAAGCTATCGGATCCTTGCTACCATCATACTTAAATGACCATTTCCGTACCTGATCTACTGCCTGTAAGTAGTTCTCACGTTCTTCCGTTGGCAACTCTAGCTCCGTATTGTTAACAGTTATCTTGGGTACTTCCGAAACTGTATTAACTCCATCACTTTTAGCTGGCAACTCCTCTTTACGTGTTGGTGTCGGTGCTCTGAGATGCTTTTGCTGCAGAGCTTCCAGTCTTTCAGTCACATCAGCCTCATGGATATCCTTTTTGATGAAATCTGCCATGCGCTTCCGCAACTCATCTACCGTTCCATCAGTTCCAAGGCCAAACTCGGCCGCATAGCAAGTTAAATCCTCTCTCCGTAAACTGTAGACCCACTTCGTGTTCACCATTTTGCCTCGTTTTAGCTTAGTGTATCTCTTTCTTGTTAATTAGCCTGCTCGGGCGCCACTTGTAACGACTTATTTTTGCTAGGGTATACTCAGCCACTGTCCAGTGTTCGCTACAAGAAATAAATGTACACCGCTGTAGTAATTTCAATTCAAAACACCTATATTTAACTTTATTTGGTTAATTAAAATATTTCAGTACAATATATTAGCAGAGTTTATGCTCTCGTGGATATTGGGAGCTCGTCCCACCTCCTCCACTCCGATCCTTCACTCTCTTGGCTGTTCCGTGCGTTGATTGACGATAGGTGGCTTGTCAATATGCTCGGAAACGTTCGGCTGCGCTCGGCTCGTCCTCGGGTACCACGCTCTGTGTCTCTTTATAGCTTCTATACTATGCCGTGTTGTTCTCGTACTCCCATATCACTTCCGGTACCGGCAACTGCTTATTTTAGCACTCGGGATTGTTCGGCTCGACTCGGATCGCCTTCGGGTCACCCACTTTGTTCTGCGTCACACTCCTTGCCTTCGTTTAGACGTTTCACCGGTAACTTCTGGTCTTCGGCTGATGAGATATGATGACTTTCCGCTCTTGAAATCGTTCGGCTTCGCTCGGGTCTTCTTCGGATCCGCCCTCGGCCCCGCTGGTTATGCTTCACTTGGTTTCCCTTCGGTCGTGATCGCTAAACACGGCCAGAAATTCCACCCAGTGCCACCACACCAAATCGTCAGTCCGATAATCTAGTTCGTGATCGCTAAACACTTGTAGATTACCCGACAGCAGATTTACTGTGGTCGTGTAGTTAGACCTGCTTGTATTAGTTCGGTTTTACAGTTAATTATACCTACCAAAACCCACAAAGTGATCGGTAAACACCAAGTGTGCTTTGGTTTCGGATCTCTTTAACTTCGTCAGGTGATCGAGAAACACCATCTGAAGTTCACCGGTGCTCGGTAACCACCAGTGGAGATATATACGTTCTGCTACCACCACCAAATGTCTTCTCTAGGTGATCGCTAAACACCAAGAGAAGATATTTCTATCTACTTCGTTTACACTAACTTCGTGTGGTGATCGGTAAACACCACCCGAACACTATTTACTACTTTTACTCAGTTATAGTCTTCGTCAGGTGATCGCTAAACACCATCCAAAGTTCTATAACCCACTCGACACAATTTCTTCACACCAGGTAACGCACAATCACTCTCTGCTATTTTCACTCAGTTATAGCCTTCGTCAGGTGATCGCTAAACACCATCCAAAGGGCTATAACACACTCGGCACAATCACTCTCTGATATTTTCACTCAGTTATAGCCTTCGTCAGGTGATCGCTAAACACCATCCAAAGGGCTATAACACACTCGACACAGTTTCTAAACTTCGGCTAGTGATCGCTAAACACCAGTCGAAGTGTCTACCAGGTTCACTATTTACTTAGAGGATACTTACAGGCTTGATCGCTGTTAAAAGAATGAGACCTTCTTCCTATTTTGGCTGCCCTTTTATACTTTGATGTCAACAAATAATTCTACCAACAAATGTTAGTGGCAATGTTTTGTTGCTAGTGTAAACTAACGGCACCTAAATTCCTTTAATTTTGTCTAACTTGTAAACAACCTTAATAGTTGTTGCTATATGTTTACTAGTACATTTAATCATGCGTATTGCTGTTGTTGTTTCTTGTTTACAAGTTTGGTCAATGCATGTTACTGCATGTACGTGGAGTCTGTGTGTTGTTATTGCTATTTTACTGTTCATATTACAACTACAGTGTGTGACATAAGTTTGTGCCCAAACTTGTCGTCACATGGTCTACTTTCATTTTCCGTTAGAATGGTACGGGATATTTTTTCTGGTTGCACAGTGTAATGCTCTATCAAGGCTATATGGTAAAACCAAGGATAAATCACATAAATTAGAAAAATCTACGTTATATATAAAATACAAACAGGATTGTTGCAATAAGTTTTACGTAGTTACACAGAAAAAACTAAAAACCGGTTTTAATTAAAAAATGTATTGAATCAATTAATATTTTAATTGATTTTGCACCTATCATGGCAATGATAACATCAATTAAAACTTTTATTGAAATTTAAAAAGGAAAAAAGTTATAAATAACTTCTATAAAAAAATATGATACTCACATAAAAAGTGGGCAAACTATACGTTGGAATGTGTGTTTTTGTTAATGGTGCTTGTGTTTATATGTTTGTGAGTATGCTTGCTTGTTTTGGTTTGTAAACTTCAAATGCATTTGGTATTTTTTACTAAAAATTTTCTATTTATGCTACAGTTTATAAAAAAATAATTTTTACGTCGAATCTAAAATCAGTATTTATATATTTAAAAGTCAATTAAAATATTAATTGATTCAATTAAATATTTGTTTAGAAACAAATTTTATTTTATTTAATTCAAATCAAATCTTTAATTACATATTTATTATGATTCTGTGTACTAGGTTAGCACAACACAAATCTGATCAAATATTGAAAACAACGTCTGCTACACAAAAAAACTACGTTATTGAACCACTGTGAATATGAAAAACATACACCAGTGGCCGAATTACGGAAATACACGAGTGAAATCGTTCGAAAAGAGTTTTTTAATGAGTAACTACAAATTAACTAATTATGAAAGCACCAGGTTTAACATTTATTTTCAATTGAGTACCGAACTACAACGTCCCTGATCGAAAACATTTCGATGAAATGTTTTATTTTTAGAAATAACTTCGATCACGAATGCCGTAATTCGACCCTAGACTTTGATAACGTACAAGTATTAGGAAGTTCGAATAATTATAAACGACGTTACATGCTAGAAATGCTACATATCATCAATATACTCGAACCAACAAACAAGAGAGTTAATTTTAAAGCTGATGTGAGTGGGTTTCCATACCACTCAGTGTCGCTGAATCTGCTCTCTTTTTATTTGTTCGTCAACTCGCACCGATCAATTGTAAACATGTTACAACATGTTTTTAAATAATAATTTAATAACATTTTTAATTGCATTTATAGTAATTAAATGTGCTAAAGTCCCAAAACTTATTTAACAAATTGTGAAAAGCAATCTGATGTAGGCGTGTCCCTATCCGGATTTCATTCCTGCCTAAGGAAATCTTCAGGGGACTTTGTTATTAGAGTTTCTAGAGATATTTGTTATGTTAAATCACAAACTCAATGAGAATTTCTTGTCCTCGTCTAGGAGCGAGATTAAAAATTTAAAATATCAAAGAAAAACCAAAACAACAACAAAAAATTGTCACAATTGGCTTTGTCATCTTCCAAATACTACTCTGTTTTTTTTTAATTATTTCAAATACTAATGACAAATCAAAATTAAAAGTAAAACATTTAATTTTTAAATGTTTTACTTTTAAATTTTAAAAAAGTAAAACCAGAAGTTTATTTTTCGATCTTCTATAATAAATTATGATGTGAGCAAGATTATTCAAGTTCAAGATCATTTGTTTTTTGTTAATTGTTATTAATATTTATTTATTAATAAACAAATTTTCTTCATCCGCTAATTTAAAGCAGACTTTATCTGCTGACAGGTCCTTACAGGGTCTTTAATTTTTAGTCCTGAATTTTTATTACAATATAACAAAACAACATTTTTTTATCAACATGTTGCTTTAATTTTTTAGTATAAAAGAAATGTTTCCATTTGTTAGCCCGAGTTCGGTATTTTGTTGCTGGGAGGCGTGTGAAGTGCAGTCTCTCTGTTTGTATATACACTTTGCTTATGTAGAAAGCTGTGCTCAAACATATATAAAGACATCTCGTTAACAAACGATCATAGTGCAATACATATTTTTAACTCAGTGCAATACTAGACAATGGGTGGAGGCTAGGGTGGGGCGATTTGAACATCTTAATGGGCGCTTCGCGTTTCTGGTTCTTGGGATAGTATTGAGCAAAAAAGTCCACTAGACCATACGTCTACGGTGAAAATCGAGCTTCCACATTTTGACTTTTTAGCCGTACTTTGTGAAAGTAACAATGTGTGGGATGGACATATCTCAGGAAGTAGGAGGAGCTTATCCAAGATTATGGTATTAATCTCTTCTTTGGAAGATTCTCTAGCAGATTAATGCATCAATAATATTTGGGGGTGGGGTTTAAGGGGTTAATTTTTAATTTCGAAATATGGCTTTTTTGCCGTAAAGTCAAAATGTGGAAGCTCGGTTTTCACCGTAGACGTATGGTCTAGTGGACTTTTTTGCTCAGTACAATCCCAAGAATCAGAAACGCGTAGCGCCCATTAAGATTTTTTTCCTTCCATACTAATCGCCCCACCCTGGTGGAGACACAACGAAATAGCTTTAAACATTTATGTTTTCTGTTAAATATTAAAAGTAAGAAATTATTGTTGTTGTTGTTGTTTTTACTGTTTGGTTATTTTGCCTACCTACTGTTTATTTTTTTTTGTTGTTTTCTAAAATATTGACGTACTAATATAATTGTAATGTGTATTTCAGAACTATTCCTGAAGATGCTTTTCAATAAAAAGCGAAATATCGATTAAGCGAATAAATAAAGAATATTTATACAAAAACCAACATAAAACTAAATATTTTATTTTGAAAATATAATATTATTATTTTAAAAGTCTTACTCCTAATCGGTAATTACGCATACGTTTCGTTCTATACGGTCCTATAGTTAAGAAGTTGCACGTTTTCCGGTTTCAAGCTGCGGTGACTTTGCATTAATTTACTCAGTGTAGATTTGATATACATTTTTGTACGCTTTTTTCTTTTTGTGTGTATAAAACACAATCTAAATTATGTGATACGTTTTCTTCTTTAACCAAATTGTTGGTTTTTTTATGCGCAATAAATGTTTTGTTCTCTGGGTCACTATAGACCCTGAGGGTGGAAAGTGTAAGTTTTTTTTTTTAGGATGGTATGCATGTTATTAGAATGAACTGATTTACCTCATTCAACCCTTTTTTTCGTATATTTTGTTTAATTTTATTAAAATTTAACTGCAAAGTCATGAATTTTTTTTTTAAGAATATAAAAATATTTATCTTTAATTTGGGTATAGTCTTGTCGGTGTTTGTATCAGGATATCGCAAGGAAGTTTAAAACTTTTCTTTCTAGTTTTATCTTTATACATTTTAAGCATGTTTAAGAATTTTTAAATTTTATCATTGTGCATAAACTAGACATTCCAATAAACAAATTTTATTTATTTTATTTTTTTATTAATATTTCATTAATTGTCAATGGAACATAAATTCCTTACAAACAAAGACTTAAAAATTAATAAAAATATAAAAGAATTATACATATTATGTATATATTATTAAATCTATTAAGAATGTACTGAAATATTTAGAAAAGAACTTAAAATTTTAACTAATTTTCCACATGTTTCAAATACCAACGTAAAAAAAAAATCTCGTCATAAAAAAATTTATAATTAATATCACTATTGAGGAAATTCCAACTTTTTCCCGAACCTGTCTTTGTAATATTTATTTTCTAAAACATTTAGGTACGCTCAATCTAAATCTGGCAAAAAAATCTCATTTATAGTTTTTAAAATATCGCGGTTTGTATATTTACGTTACATACTCTATTCATTTTTTTTTTTTTCTAAATATTTCAGAATATTTTAAATGGATTTGCAATTTTAATACAGAAATGAGTTCAGTGGAAAGTTTAGTATACGTATTTGGGTACATAAAAATTATGGACGTTGTAAATTTCCACCTGCTCAAGGCCCAATCAATGCGTCTACATGTAAAAAGTGTAAAAAACTAAAAATCGCTGAACAAAAGTTTTCATCTTAAAGTCGCTAAATAGCGATACCCTGCGGGAAATGAACCAGTCCTAGTGACGGTCACGTGACTAGAAATTTGTGTGTATGAACCAGTCCTAGCTTCTGTTCTGTTATATGAAAGTGACCGGTAATTTTAACATGAGCCTGTCATAGGAGGTGACAACTGCTACTTGTGGAGCACTGTGTGACGTGGCGAATAACTTGACCAAGCTAACCTATCACCACATAGATTGAAGTGAATATACTACGGGGCAAGTTAGAAGTAGGTAGTGTCAAAGTATGACCATTTTAGGATTAATGTGATATGCAACACAACCAGTGGGAAAACAATTATTACGTCACAGGTGTAAGTGTACGTATCTTAGAACTGGAGAACAATTTTTGAAGGAAAACTAGTCACATATTAAGCGCAATGTGTTCTGTAATAGGGGTAGTTTGACTGAAAGAGTTTTGAGACGTACCACTGCACTGGTCTAAGGGGTACATGTCACCGGGCATGCGAAAAGTAATTATCTAGTAACCTGTCACTTTTTATTCAGCGTATGTCATATTATGCACGAGTTGCTAAATAGCCCATCCGGAACCAATCACTGCACTTTTCCAAAACAGTGTGTCTTACCCCCTGTTCAAAAAAACCTTAAAAAAGGCTCAACAAAAATCAATTTTATAATTAGCTTGTTTTGTCTATTCCCAACAAAACACTAAGTTTAAGATCGCTACGTTTAGCGAGAAATCGCCATATCTGGCAGCCCTGGTCACAGTTCCGTGTTCAGTTCTTTTAAACCAGTCGATTGTTACGTATTCATTTCTACTGTCACATAGTCGGTACAGATAAAATTCCTTCAGTGTTATGTCTGCTGTGTAGCAGTCGATGGACTGAATCCTTTGGCACGAATTGCCATGTTTTCATCCACTGCTAACGGTTTTGAACCAGTTCAATGACCAGTAGCAACTTCAACTGCAGCGACCCTAGATGCTTCAGTGCACTTTAATGTTATGTTACTTTTCCTCCAGTTACATGATATATCTGGTAGCAACCAGTAAGTGTGTTGACACCATACCTATAGTCACGTGATTGGACATTTCACCTATATTAACACTTTTTGATGCACCACAATTTTGGTTTCACCAGTTCCGTGATGTTCTCCCCAATCATACAACACAGAATTACCACTTTGGATCTATCGACCCTTCATTTCCCGCAGGTTAAATTATCGACTATTGGTTATTAGGAATTAAAAATGTTTTATAATTATTAATATTTAATTTAATACCATAGAACAAGATACATCAAATCTATAAAATATTTTGGCGGTAATTACAATTATGAAGTCAGATTTTTGTATAAAACAACTATTTTCGCGAAAATGAGAATCCAACATTTTTGAATGAAAATACTTTTGATGCTATTTTAATGAACAAAAAAAAAAATTAATACAAAAAAACATAAGATGGAAAATCAATTTATTAGATTCCTATTAAATGAAAATATATAAATTACCAGTGGGCGCTGTGGTGTAACGGTTACCGCGTTGGACTATTACACAGATGGTCCCGAGTTCGATTCCCGGTGACGACAACATCAATTTAGAAAAATAATATGTATAAGTTTTCTATCACTTATACGTATCGCTGCGCCCACCTTCGGTGTTCCCATAGCACTTACCCCACCGAAGTAAAATAATGAATCAGGGCTATGAAACAAAAAGCTTCAATAAATTCGCCAACTCTACATCAGGTGGCGAGCAACAACTGTTCTAAGACTTATCTACTCGCGCAATTACAGTGTTGCCATGTTTGAAGCCCTTCATCTTTCACCACCTTTTATCTATCCACTATCCCCTTTCCATAGAAAGCAACACATTAATAAATAGGAAGAATTTCCTGAATGTTGCTTCTCTTTAAAAAAAAAAAAAAAAAAAAAAAAAAAAAATCAAATATTTTTTTTTTTTTTTAAACATTTTCCAGTTTGGCGTCTTATATTATAAAACATTTACTCCGAAGAATTTCTACTCTGCCAAAAAGCGTTGTCTATGAGAAGTCCATTTCCGTAAACTTATTTATATTAAAAAATTGGTTCATTGTCAAAATGAAAATCAAAAAAAAAAATTAAAATAACTCAAATTTTATCAAAAATATCCAGTATACCGTCATCCTTCCTTCCATTGGTATTGGCCATTCATTTTTATTTTAAGCTTTAAGGAAGACGATTAATTTAAAATATTGAATATATCAGTAACATTGTATTTTAAAGACTATTAACTGTAACTGACACTAATAGAAAACATATGATTTTCTATTGTTGATTTACTTGAATAAACGTCACTACATTGCTAGGTCTGTCAAGAAAACAGAGTAGTATTTGGAAGATGACAAAGCCAATTGTGACAATTTTTTGTTGTTGTTTTGGTTTTTCTTTGATATTTTAAATTTTGAATCTCGCTCCTAGACGGGGACAAGAAATTCTCATTGAGTTTGTGATTTAACATAACAAATATCTCTAGAAATTCTAATAACAAAGTCCCCTGAAGATTTCCTTAGGCAGGAATGAAATCCGGATAGGGACACGCCTACATCAGATTGCTTTTCACAATTTGTTAAATAAGTTTTGGGATTTTAGCACATTTAATTACTATAAATGCAAAAAGTGCAATGTTTGAAAGGCTGTAAATGAGAAAAAAATATTGACAGATTTGAATATAGCGTACCTAAATCTGTTAAAAAATATGTATTTTAACGACTGCAAGAATTTTAAATTTGTTGAGTAGTGTTATAAAGAGAACTTTTTTTCTTCGCCCAACATTCGTTTAATTAGTTAAAGTTTAAAATTTATGAGTTTGACATAATTTTTAGTAAAATAAAAATTATATTTTTTTTCGACCTTTGATTGTGCAATGAAAATGAGCTTCCACACAACGAACAAGTTTTCAATTTACTTTTGATCCATGGTGATAATCTTTAACTTCCAACTCATATATTAGATCTCATTTAGTGGGAATACTAGGTTATATGAATGTTTGATGTTTTGCATGCGATTGTCACTTCTTTCAAAACGTGTTCTGATGATGGGAACCTAGAAAATTCATGAAATAGATCTATCATCACATTCCTAAAAGTGGTCAATTAATAAATTTGAAAACAAAAACTCTATAGATTATTTGTTAGGACAATATCCTAATAAAAAAATACAGAGTATGGCCTCGAACTTGAATAATTTTTATTTTCATTAAAATTTATGTTTTTATTTTTTAGACTCACATATGGAGAGCTAAACTAACTATTTATTTAATAATGATTATATCGTCTTCTTAAACCTAAAAAGCGCGTAACTAACAAATTTTGAAAACTGATTTTATTGATGATTGTAATTCATTTGACCAATCTACATGCCAACACAAAATTTTGTACTTTTACGGTAAAAATAGCGGTTTTATAAACAAAATTCGAGTGTTATATGTTTTTATGTTGCCCTGTAAAAATTTTAAGTTAGAATTAGTAATTATGAAGCACTTCCTCGAACTATGTTTCTACACATAGTTTGATTGTTTTATAACTAATAGTATTAGACCTGTTGGCGATATTGTAAAATATTTGTAGAAGTTTTTTGATTCTCCTGTAAAACAATACATGTAGGCAGTGATGCCAACTCGGTGCTTTTAGCACTATTTATGGTGCTTTTCGATTACCCAAAACGCGGACATTTTTCTCTTGGTGCCAAATTGTAACAAAGTACTAAGTTGATACTTTTACAATATTTCGTTGGTGCATTTAGTGCTTTTTAGCCATTTTTGTTTATTACTCCAAGGTTGTAATGAAAAAGCCTAAAAAGTTCACCAAAATCGTATATTTTGGTCGAGCAATGTTTAAATTGTGACACTTTACAATATAAAACTTTATCATTTGCTTAATTTTATTGGATATTACAGGTTTACTCAAAACTTTTTTCATATTTATTAAAATTAGTCTTGTGTAGATTTATTATATTCTAGAACTTAAAAAAAGAAACTCAGAAAATTTTCTTTTAACTATGAAAAAAGGGTCGTGTGCTTTTTACGCCTTTTTTAACCGTTTTAGGATTTTTTTAACTCTGAAAAAGTTGGCAACGCTTGTGTTAGTTAAGGCGTTTTTGCATTTTGGGTAATGATACGTATTTTGATTTTCGAGTGGTCAACCACTATAAGGGGACATGACTCTAAAAGACATAAGTCAGTCTTAGGTATGGTACATGCTTTAATTTTTTTTTTTTTGCATTTTTCCATTATATTGGTATTTTTTATTGTTTTTCGGATGTATTAAAACTACTTTGAAAGTGTTTGGCCAAATGGAGCAATTTTCAATTTCATTGCAACACCCAAAAGCAATAAAATATACACTAAAAGTATACGAGTACACAGGGAGAAGTTTATTGGGAGCAATTAAATAAAATTTTTTTAGTAAACGTATGAAACTTTTCTACAGTTTCAGTGCAACTTTATTTCTTCTAGTCGAAAATTCATAAATATAATTCTTTCAGTGTACGACGATTTTAATATCCACTAGTTGCTGAATTTAACAATAACACAAAAACAAATGAACAAACATATAATGCATACATTCGCATGTAGGGTGGTATTTATTTTCAAGGTTTGAATTATTGTAGAGAAGGTATTTAAATTTCATAACTATAAACCAGATGGCTAGAAAGGGGTCAATAAAACGTAGCACAATTTTAATCGCATTAAGTTAAATTTGTGACCATTTATGAAAATAGCATTTAAAAAAAGAACTTTCTTTAAATAAATTCTACCCTAATGTACTACATTAAAATACACATACAATATGTTGTTATATTTTTATGTGTGCATACCATACACGCACCAGCTCTCATATACAACATGCACTTACACATGTATGTTTGCAACATATACATTAGAGCGGCATTTTTTTGTGTAAAGAAAACTATTTTTGAAAAATTTTAATTTACGGTTCAGATTATTGTAGTATTAGGTCTAAGAGCTATTTGGTGCAAATTTGAAAAAAATCGGACTGCTTTAACCCATGGCTGCCCGCTACCAAAGTTGTCGATTTTTGAAAATTTTTCTTAAATTGCTTTAATAAGAATATGTCTTGCGACACATTATTTTAAATTAATAAAGGGTCCGCCATCTAACGTTTTTTTTCAACTACACCTTTTACAACTGTAATTCAAAAAATATCAATTGAAATTCAAAATTTCCATTTGAAATTCAAAATTTCCATTTGAAATTCAAAAAATATCAATTGAAATTCAAAAATTCCATTTGTAATTCAAAAAATATCAATTGAAATTCAAAATTTCCATTTGAAATTCAAAAAATATCAATTGAAATTCAAAAAATATCAATTGAAATTCAAAATACATCAATTGAAATTCAAAATACATCAATTGAAATTCAAAAATTTCTATTTGAAATTCAAAAGTTTCTATTTGAAATTCAAAAATTATTCCATTTGGAATTCAAAAGTTTCCATTTGAAATTCAAAAATTTCCATTTGAAATTCAAAAATTTCCATTTGAAATTCAAAAATTTCCATTTGAAATTCAAAAATTTCCATTTGAAATTCAAAAATTTCTATTTGAAATTCAAAAATTTCCATTTGAAATTCAAAAAATTCCAATTGAAATTCAAAAAATATTCCATTTGAAATTCAAAAAATTCCAATTGAAATTCAAAATACATCAATTGAAATTCAAAAAATATCAATTGAAATTCAAAAAATATCAATTGAAATTCAAAACACATCAATTGAAATTCAAAATATGTCAATTGAAATTCAAAAATTTAAATTTGAAATTCAAAAAATTCTAATTGAAATTCAAAAAGAATTCCATTTGAAATTCAAAGAATTCCAATTGAAATTCAAAAAATGTAAACAAATCAAAATGTAAACATTAGGCCAACACTTTTTTAAGTATTTTGGTTTATCATGGGTGATAAAAACATTATGAAAACTTTTAAGCCATTTATTAATTTATTTATTTATTTAAAGTACTTAAAATAAATATTTAGTGTTAATAACAATTAGAACTAAATATAAAACTATATGTTTTAAAAGTAATCGATTAAAAAAATAGCAACAAAAAAAGCTATAACATATAATAATATAAAAACAACTAAGCAAATTAAATGAAAATTATGATTATTATGTTAATTTAAAACAGAAATAAAATTTTTCTAACAAATTTAAAGAATTGTTTTCCATAGCCAACTTGAAAAATTTGTATATTTGAATTTAATTTCAGTGGAAATTTTGTATAACTATAATAATTCGAACAAATTTAAATATTTGAACAAAAAATATAAAAATTTTTGACACGTTTAATTGAACAAATTAAAATATGCCTTTAAACAGCCAACTAAAAACGAAAAACATATTTGAAATTATGTTTAAATGAAGTTTTTTGATTCATCAATAAATAAAAGTCTTTTAAAAAAAATTTTTTAAATTTAATTCTAAAGAAAATGTGAAAAAATTCAAATGACGTTTTCACAATATTATTTTGAAAACCGAACTATAAAAGTTATTTTTGAAATTAAATTTTAAAAAATCTTTTGGGACTCCTATTTTTGTTTTCAATATATATTACATTGTGGAGGCTAAAAAAGTTTCATCAAAGTCAAATTTATTATTCCAGAATTTCATGTCTCTGGGTTCTTTAATTAAGATGAAATGAGGCAGCCACGTAGCCAGAACAATTTTTTACCGGCCCAACAACAAATTATATAACAACAAGAGAGAAATATTATTTTTTTATGTATTGTTCTTGTTGTTTTTGTTGTTGGGCCGGTAAAATATAGTTCTGAGGGGTTCCACTTTCACTCGGTATTTTCTTGCATTTACTACCATTTTAAAATGACATTCCACAGGATCTTTATGATAGAGTTAAACTAATTTTTCAAATTAATGGTTTCCCACTTCAGCGGTTTCTCTTTATTAATGACAAGCGAGTACGTGAGTGAGTAATCCATCCAAACACTTACTCTGAACGTCACTAGTTTATACATCAATAGTTGCATGCATAAATATTTTATGGCTTTATGACAGGTTATTACAAATATTTTCCAACAAAATCTTGTATACTCTCCTGCAATAAATGCATTAAAAGTTTTAATAATGTTTTTATCACCCATGACAAACCAAAATACTCAAAAAAAGTGTTGGCCTAATGTATTAATTTCTTAAATTGATTTGTTTACATTTTTTGAATTTCAATTGGAAATTTTTGAATTTCAAATGGAATATTTTTTGAATTTCAATTAGAATTTTTTGAATTTCAAATGGAAATTTTTGAATTTCAATTGGCATATTTTGAATTTCAATTGATGTGTTTTGAATTTGAATTGATATTTTTTGAATTTCAATTGATATTTTTTGAATTTCAATTGATGTATTTTGAATTTCAATTGGAATTTTTTGAATTTCAAACGGAATATTTTTTGAATTTCAATTGGAATTTTTTGAATTTCAAATGGAAATTTTTGAATTTCAAATAGAAACTTTTGAATTTCAAATGGAAATTTTTGAATTTCAAATGGAAACTTTTGAATTTCAAATAGAAACTTTTGAAATTCAATTGATATGTTTTGAATTTCAAATGGAATAATTTTTGAATTTCAAATAGAAACTTTTGAATTTCAAATAGAAATTTTTGAATTTCAATTGATGTATTTTGAATTTCAATTGATGTATTTTGAATTTCAATTGATATTTTTTGAATTTGAAATGGAAATTTTGAATTTCAATTGATATTTTTTGAATTTCAAATAGAAATTTTGAATTTCAATTGATGTTTTTTGAATTTCAAATGGAATTTTTGAATTTTAAATGGAGTTTTTGAATTTCAAATGGAAATTTTGAATTTCAATTGATATGTTTTGAATTACAATTGTAAAAGGTGTAGTGCTTATTTCGTGAATGGTAACACTTAGTTCATGTCTGAGTTGACAGATAATTAGTTTTATCCTTCCGCTGAACGAATATGGTCCGTATGTTCGTTATCTTGTGAAAGTGAAAGTGAAAGAAACTGGCATCCTCATCGATAAACCAAAGCGTGAAAAGCCAAAAACAGTGCGTACACCCGAGAATATTGCTGCTGTGGCAGAAAGTGTGCGTGAAGCGCCATCAACATCAATTCACCGTCGTTCTCAACAATTGAACATTTCGGAGACATCATTGAGACGAATTTTGCATAAAGACCTAGGTATGACGCCATACGAAGTCCAATTGATTCAGGAGTTCAAAAGAAAGTTATTTGGCGGACCCTTTATTATTATCCTACATTTTTTTTTCTGCACTTAAATATTACACAAAATTTGCTTTCATTTGATCATTATTATGGCTGAAATTAGAGATGATGTATCACAAAATATATTTTTTACAACCGATTTTATTTTTTTTTTCCATATATCAGAGGATTTATGCTCAGGAATGGTGAAGTAATCCGGTTTTTCTTAAGTTTCGCTCCACAAAGCTGTTGAACCTAGTGCTACAACAATCAAAACATTAATTAATGAAAATCAAATGTCAAAGTTAATATTTCTTCACTAATCATGTATATAAATTTGAAAAGCATAACAATTTTACTATTTAAATTATCTGTTTTTCTGAGATATTTGTAGGTAAATTTAAGGTATCCTTCAACCAGTATTAACACAATTATGCTCAAATTAAAAGTAATTTTGTATACTTTGCTTGCACGGAAATAAAAAATTCAGAATAATTTTTAAAAGATTTGTAGAACGAAGAAAAAAAACTCCATTTTTAGTAAAAGTCAAGTCTTAATATCTTGAAAATCGTTAGTCCGATTTCCAATATTCGTGCTTAGCAATTCAAAACAATTATGTGTCACAAGACATATTTTTATTAAAGCAGTTTAAGATTTTTTTTTAAAAAACCGCAAATTTCCGTCTGGGGCGCCACGTGTTAGGTTAGGTTAGGTCGAAAAGAGGATTCGTAGAAGGGAAAATGCTTCCCTAATCCGACTCAAGTCTATGAGGACTTACACTTAAGCCAGAATGTCGGCTTGTTGTGTGCTCTAAACAATGGGTCCTATGTCACCTTTCTACCCCAGGAACTCCGTCGCACTGACGAAACTCCTCAACTTCTTCCATTCTATGCCCCTAAGATCCCACAATGTTTATATTGGGTCACTGGATAGTATTTCGACCCGGATCCCGGCAAACGCAGGGCATTCACAGAGATAGTGTTCCAAGGTCTGCTCGTCCACCCCACAGGCCCTGCACACTTCCGAGTCCGCCCTACCAATACGGTGGAGATGGGCCCTAAGTGTGGAGTGTCCCGTGAGGATTTTCATCAATAGATTCAGTTCCTTCCTACTGAGATTCAGAATTTCCCTCGTCTTGTCCGTGTCCGGGTTGCCCCCGAGAATACTCCTAGTCCTGCCAACACCCGCATTTTCCCAGATGTTCCTATGTATGGTATCAGCCCAGTCCACCAGCTCCGCCTTGAGAGCTCGAAAAGGTTTAGCGTTCCCCATAGTGACTAATTTCAGGGAAGATCTCCCCTAGCCAAATCATTAGCCACTTCGTTTCCCGCTATACGCTATTCCCACAGTGTCACGGCACCCATATAATCTCAATGCGTCCCCGTGCAGAGAAATCGTTAATTTCCCCTTTACACCTGAGTGTCGTCATTGATCCGACAGAGTCCGTAGATAAAGCCCGGATAGCCGCTTGGCCATCCGTGAAAATCACAATATCACCGGTCAAGCCCATGATATTCACCTGCTTAATGCACTCCGTAATCGCGGTGACCTCCGCCTGTAGTACGTTATTATGGTCAGGAAGACGGAAGCATTTGCGTACATTTAAGTCAGCGTCACAGAAGCCCAGACCCGTTTTCCCATCCAGTTTCGATCAATCCGTGTAAAAGTGGATCCCCGTGTTAATGCTATCCGCCACGTGTTAATGCTATCCGCTGTTTCTTATTAGACCTACAATAATATTTAATAAAAATCGAAAGTTCTTTTTTCACTCTATGTGAATGACTTACCTAATCGCTTGTTTCACTCTAAACTTCAAATGTATGCTGATGACGTCCAGCTTTACTTGGGGAGTTCAATAGATCGTGTTCATGAAAATCTTAGTAAACTTAACTATGATCTCAACCAAATTTACCTCTGGGCATCGGAAAATATACTTTGCTTAAACCCTCAAAAATCAAAATGCCTCATAATACGCAAAAAATCGTCACAATTAAACATTAACTTTGATATTGTTCTCAACAACAAGAAAATTGAAATAGTTTCGTCTGTGAAAAACCTCGGGGTTATTTTTAATAACACGCTTAGTTGGTCGAATCATGTCAACTCTATAGTCTTCAAGATGAACTATATGCTTCGTACACGATGGCGTATACAGTACTGTACACCTTTTGAAATCAGAATGCTTATTGCTAAAGTTTATTTAATGCCCAGGTTGCTCTATGGCTGTGAGCTTTTCGCTCATTGTGATTCCACGAGTAAGAGTAAATTAAAGGTGGTCTACAATAAAATAGTAAGATATGTTTTTGGGCTCTCAAAGCGCGATCATAATAGAGTATCTTCCTATACCAATCAGTTGTACGGCATGTCTCTTGAGAATCTAATGAACGTCAGAATACTCACCCTGCTTCACAAAATAATATATACTAAGGAGCCACGAAATTTGTATGACCGCCTTGCATTTTTTCAATCAGGAAGGGGTAAAAAGATACTTTCCCTCCGGTACAGAAGTCTTATTACGGAATGGCAATTTTATTTTAACGCCATCCATCTTTGGAACTTTCTTCCAAACAAAATTCAAACCAAAAATAACGCAACAAGTTTTAAAAAGGAAATAACAAAACATTTCTCAACTTAAAGTTTTTCATGTCAGTAAATAAATATTATTAATTTGTATTTTATTTTTCATTTTATTGTCATTATTGTTTTTATGTTTTAATTTTTTTTTTTTTCTTTTTTTATATTTTTATTAATTATTATTAATTTAATTATTTAAAACTACAAATGTAACCCAATTATGTAATTACAATTTCTTACATCCCATCTTGTTGTATGGGATTGTCAAGTAAATTCAAATTCAATTCAATTCAAAGTTGAAAAGAAAGTGCCGCTCTAATACACATTAAACCTACATATAATAAGAGTTAAATAAACACTGCAATAACAGTTAAATATATAAAAAAAAAACAAACAGAAACAATAAAGATTTTATTACCAAAAACTTCATGTACCGCTCACATATTTTCGTTAACAAAATTGGCAAACAAAAAGTAATAACAGCTGTTTTACAATACAATTTCCAATTTGAATATTTTTGGCAGTTCAACTTAATTTAATGCAAAAAAACATGTTTAGAGGGTTACAATTTTACATTTTAAGTTTATATCTGAATTAAGGATTAAGATTGCAACTCGCATAACAATTATTCGATTAATTGAACTAACAAAAAAAAATCGAACGAACAATTTAAAAAACATGATTTTCAAATAACGAATAATTCGAATAAATTTTGACTATTAAACGCAGAAAGCGAATAATTTAAAAAAATACTTCATTGAATAGCACTTTTTCGAAAATTGTAAAAAAAATTGTGTAAAAAATGATAATGCACAAAAAATTAAAACTCTATTGAAGATATAACTTCAATTTTAAAACTTTTATTATTCGTTTTCCAAGATATTTACTCTATAATAATGGGTAACATTCAAAAATTTTGCTAATCTCAAAAAAAAAAATAAACATTTTAAACAAATAATTTTTTTTTATTGCAGAGTTAAAATAATGTTCATCTATAACAAATGCTCTCTATGCTACCTACACTACATCCTCTCTTAAGAAACGATTGAAATTTATTGAAAATATTCTTTATGGAAAAATATCGAAGGAGTTTCGATTTGAAAACTGATTGACGATGATAATTTTAACGTCGTAAAACATTTTTGGGTAAGTCTATGGCGTATTAAATGCGGATTGCTGATAGAAAATATTATCATACTTATTTATAGATCCAATTGAGTTATATTAACACAACCCTCATAGAAATTAACCTGTAAAAATAGCAGAAAAAGTTACTAAAAATTAGTTCAAAATGACCTTGCAGAAAAAACTGCAAAATTTAGCAGATTTTTTTTCTTGCTAAATTTTAATAAAATAAGAACAGCAAAAATAAATCTGTTAACTTTACAAAATTCTAGATATATTCAATGTGAATTTTAGTTAATTGAAAATAGCATTTTAATCTGTAGAATTAGCAAAAACTTTTACTAAATATTTGTGGACTTCTAATAGCAAACAAAAACTGGAATAGTAATAACATTTTTATTATACGAGGACGGATCAATAAGTCCGTGACTTTTTGAATGAAACAAAAAAAAATTATTTTTCAACATAATCTCCTTTTAGCTCAATACACTTAGTCCAAAGTTTCTCCAATTTTTGTATCCCTTTCAAAAAATAGGATTTTTCGAGGTCCATAAAACAGGCATTTGTTTGATCAATAATTTCATCGTTGGAGCTAAATCTCTTTCCACCGAGCCATTTCTTTAGGTTTGGAAATATAAAATAGACACTGGGGGCTAAATCCGGTGAATATGGCGGATGAGTTACCAATTCGTAGCCCAATTCATGAAATTTTGCCATTGAGACTGTACACGTGTGCAGTAGGGGTACAACCAAAATAAGGCAATATCACCACGCTGTAGCCGATGTTGTGCTGAAACCGAAAAATGTTTCCTCAGGTCATTTCGGAACAAAACCGTTCCGCGTCGAGGCCGATTTCTGAAAGTCCTTTAAGATTTTTTTTTTTTTTTATTTTTTTATTTTTTCAATATTTTTTTATACAAGTTTGTTATAATTTTTATTAAAAATAAAAATTATGTTTTTTTCGACCTTTAATTGTGCAATGAAAATGAAAATTATTCAAGTTCGAGGCCATACTCTATATTTCTTCATTAGGATATTGTCCTAACAAATAATCTATAGAGTTTTTTGTTTTCAAATTTATTATTTGACCCTTTCAGGAATGTGTTGATAGATCTATTTCTATAAAAGGCAGAGTACCGCCAAGTTTACTTCCCCTGTTTTGCTTACAAACTAAGCAAAATATAAAAAGGAGAGAGAAACAAAAAAAACGTGTATTGAATATCCACCAGAGGTGGATCTTGCACATCAAACAACTTTTCAATTTATTTTTTGATCAATGGTTATAATCTTTAACTTCAAACTCATATGTATATTAGTTCTCATGTAGTGAGTAAACTAGTTTATATGAATGTTTGATGTCTGGCATAGGATTATTACCGCTTTCAAAACGTGTTCTGATGATGGGAACCTAGAAAATTCCCGAAATAGATCTATCTACACATTCCTGAAAGGGTCAAATAATAAATTTGAAAACAAAAAACTCTATAGATTATTTGTTAGGACAATATCCTAATGAAGAGATATAGAGTATGGCCTCGAACTTGAATAATTAATATTTTTTTATACTTTTAACAATAAATAATAATATTTCGCAATTTTGCATAAGACAGCGTAGGTAAGTCGCAATATTTTATCACGATTAATTGAATTTATACAGAATATTATTCAGTATTTAATGGAAAAACTTATAATTTATTTATCATTTAATGAAATTATAAAGAAAATATTTTTAATTTTTTAGAACTTACTGATCCCAAACTTAATTGCATTTAACGCGGAACCTTTTTTAACGATATCGAAAATTTAAAGATGCAGTTCTTATTGTTTTTTTTATGTACTACATGGTATGTATAGGACCATTTTGATATTTTCAAAAATTGTAAAAACGTTATATCCCTAGTGTGCACCCGTGCATTATCTTGATGAAAAAGAACTTTTGGGCCATATGGGGTCGTTTTTTTAAAATCCTCTTTATGTTGGTCCAATAAGCTGGCATAATATTCGCAGTTTATTGTTTTTCCCTTTTGAAGGTGATCGAAGTGAATTATCCCGCTTGCATCCAAAAAAACTATTGCCATCGCTTTATTGGCCGACAAACTTACCTAGGCCTTCTGCGGAGCCGGTTCACCCGGAGAAACCCATTGTTTAGACTGCTGCTTGGTCTCCGGAGTGTTGTAATGAATCCATATTTCATCCACAGTTACAAAACACCGCAAAAACTCATTCGAATTGCGGTTAAACAACTCCAAACAATCCTTTGAAGTTATCGCACGATTATGTTTATGGTCAATTGAGAGCAAACTCGGCCCCCATCTTGCATACAGCTTTCTTAAACCCAACTGATTATTTGAAATCGAAACCACACTGCCATATGAAATACATATGGCATCAACAATCTCACGCACTTTTACTCCTCGATCGGCCAACACCATATCGTGGATTTTTTCGACATTTTCAATTGGCCGTCCAGAACGTTCACCGTCATTTGTACTTGTGCGACCACAACGAAAGTCATTAAACCAATTTTTTTACCATTGGAATCGATGGTGGAGAGTCCCCAAGGTATTTATCAAGCTTTATGTTGGTCTGATTGACGGTTTTTTCGCAAAAAATAATATTTAATGAGCACTCGAAATCACTTTTTTCCATTTGAACAGCTGTTAAACGCAAAGTAAATGACGGAACTTGCTCAAAATTTGACAATAATCTATTAACAGGTGGTACTTGATGGGAGCAGTGTTGCATTTCATATAACTACGAGGGAAGTTCGAAAAGTCACGGACTTATTTATCCGCCCTCGTAGTTACCTCAAATTTAGTAGAATGGAAATAACAGTTTGCTAAAATCAACAGAAATGTTTGTTAGAAAATTTTAGATTGCTGATTTTATTAGGGCAGACTTTTATTTAAAAAAAATTTTAAAAATTTCACATTTTTCAATGACGTTTTTTTTGTCTACATACTATAATATTTAGTAAATATTTAGATTGAGTGATTTTAGTAGATTATTTTGTTATTTTCAATAAACTAAAATTTATCTCAAATATAACTAAATAATTGTAAATTCAACAAATTTATTTTTGCTATTCTTATATTACTAATACTTAGTAAACAAAATCTGCTAATTTAGCAGTTTTTTCTGCAATGTAATTTTTAACAAGTTGTTAGTAGCTTTTGTTTCTATTTGTACAGCTATATTTCTATGGGCGCATCGCTTAACGTTCTTATTCTCAAACTTCATTTATCTGCTTAGCGAGGTAAATTTATATTATTTTTAGGGGATTTTATCTTATCAACAAGCAATACAATATTTATGTATCATTAATTCCCGATACAGTTTACACAGACATGCAAAGATGAAAAAATAACAATAAATGCCAAGTTCTCGTTTTGTTTTTTTGTTTGAACACAATACAAAGAAAATCCCTCAGAAAAATAATACGTAATGTGTTAGTATAATAACCAGGGCAACGACTTTGATGCAAATTCATGTTTATTTTCAGTAGCCTAACGTAGATTTTGGCCAATTACTTTAACCAATCAAAGTATTTGCATCAAAATTGCATTGGCTGGTTGTTGCATATTTTTGCATATTTTGCTTTAATTGCTAATTTTTTATGATTTTTATTGCATATTTTACGTTTTGCTGCATATGTTTGCATATTTTTTAGACTAAAAACTAAACTCAAAAAAAAATGTTAGTAGTAAATTATGTTGAACGCCTTTTTTAAATATTTAACTAACTTACGCTTTTACTAGAAAAGTGACTGAAGACTGATAAAAACGTATGTTTAACTAATTTTTGTTGCTACCAAAATTGTGCTGATAAACACAATGAGAGCACGGAGAACAAATAAAAAGACGACATGTAGATATCACAGCTTGTATAGACATAGTACAGAAAAAACAAGAGATACAAATAAATACAACCATTATAAAACTTACAAAAAAAATGCAACTGCGGTTGGTTTCTTTCACTAAATTTTTTATTTTTTTTTTATTTTATTTATTAATAATCATATAATTACAAATTATATCCTATTACCCTAACCTAACGCTACTATGGTTGTAGCGAAAACAGACCGGTGCCTCTGGTGGGAATCGAACCCACGACCCCCGCACTGATAAGCCAGCACGCTACCAACTAGCCTACCGGGGCGCATACTAAATTTTTTATTATGTATACTTCACATCAAAAAAAAAGGCACATCAAAAAAAATTTTGAGCATAAAAATTGTAAATATTAAAAAAATACAATAAATAAATCAATTAAATAGGCTAATTTAAAAAACTAAATGAAATGAACGATTTTCTTACAATAGACAATAACACAAGGCAACAATTTTGAAAAAATTTTAGGGGCTTTGAAAACCACTATACAATTTTGATGTATTGTGGTCCCAGTAGTACAAATATGGTTCAATTTTGAAATTCTATGGAGAGGTTTTTTTTTTTAAAATTTTTAATTAAAATTATAAATTTTTTTAGACGTTTCTCCACATAATTAATGATAACTAAAAAAAATTAGTCCGATATTATTCAAATAAATTTAGAAAAACTGAAATTTACATAGCCTTTAATCCGTTAATATATTGCGTTTCAATCGGCTCAGTAGTTTTGGAGTTATAATAAAAAATTGAGGGAAAAAATATTTTTTTTACGTGAAAATAGCAAATTTTTTTGTTTTAAAAAAATCATAAAAAATCGAAAACGTCAAAAATCGTTCAGATTTATTGCTTTATCGCAAAGCCACATGTAATAGGAACAAAATGAGATATCGATCATAAAAATCGATTGATTTTTTTCGAATTTATTCACAATTAAGTGAATTCGCTCATTTTCACCAAATTTTAGTTTTTTGTCTGATATACATAAAATTGAGTAGTTAATGTTCTTCTTTCGATTGATTGAATTTTGAAAACATTTTCCCCATGCTGTGTACAAATTTTCACATCAAAAATGCATTACATAGTAACATTCGTGTATTTTTTGGCAAAACCCTACCTAGAATATACTGATTCTATTCTTCGGAAAGACATTTGTGTTGGATGAGCTTAAATGTAAATAAATAAATAAATTAAATAGTAGAAAATTTATATTTTATTATTCACATTTATTATAATAAATAAAACAAGAAAATAAATAAATAAATATGTATTATAAACTACAAACTCTGAAATTTTCTTTTAGTCGATTTTCTACTATTGTTGAATAACGAAGTGTTACTCTGAATACTCCAGCAAAAATCAGCCATCATGTGTGCATCCCAGCGACCCTGGTATCGTTCCTCCATTGTCCGGATATCTTGGTGGAATCGTTCGCCCTGTTCTTCACTCAAGTCTCCTAGATTTTCAGGAAAACGATCTAAGTGACTGTGCAGGTAGTGTACTTTGATGCTCATGTTGCATCCAAGATTCTGGAAGTGAGTTAACATCTCTTCAACGTGCGCAACGTAATCATCACCCTTGTTATTGCCTAAGAAATTTTGAATAACCCATACAAACGAATCCCATGCATTCTTCTCAATTTCTGACATTGAACTGCCAAATTCAGTATCGTTCACCAATTTGCGAATTTGTGGGCCATCAAATATGCTTGCTTTCAGCTTTTCCATACTTAGATTGGGAAACTTCCTTGAAATATACTGGAAACATTCACTATCTTTGTTAAGTGCTTTAACATATTGTTTCATCAGACCAAGTTTAATGTGAAGAGGGGGTAATATGATGCGATCTCGGGGCACTAGAGCCACATTTATAACATTTGGCGTACCTGGAACTAGTGTTTCCCTAGAAGGCCATTGTTTTCTCTTCCAATGTTCTGTTTTAGCTCTGCTGTCCCATAAACATATAAAACAAGGATATTTTGTAAAGCCGCTTTGTTGGGCTAAGAGGAAATTTACCATCTTAAGATCAACACAAATTACCCACTTATGTTCATCATACTTTATCTTCTTCATGACCAATGCAATTACAGAGTATTCTTCTTTTACTTTGGTTGAATGTGCGATCGGCAAGGAGTGAAATTTATTTCCATTATGCAAAAGGACACACTTCAAGCTGCGTTTTGATGAGTCGATAAATAAACGCCATTCGTTTGAATCATATTTCTGTAAGCACATGGCAGTCATCAAACCAGAAATATCTGTGCAGTACACAAAGTCATCCTCTTCAGCAAAATAATGAAGTAAGTCTTTTTCTCGAGTACGGTAATACGAAACTTTAGTTTCTTTAGTTATGAGACCTGTTTCTTTCATCCGGGACGCAAGTAATTCAGAAGATCTTTTCGACAATCCAAGGTCTCTAATTACATCATTAAGCTGATCTTGACTCGTCATTTTCAGCTGTAGATGGTAGTGCTGGATCTGACATATCTGATTGGTAAGACATACTTGAGGTTGAGTGTCCTGGTGAAGATGAAAGCACATGACTACAGCTTGCACCCCGATCATATTCTATTTCTTGTGAATGTACAACTGCAAGTGTAAACCCATCAGCAGACCTCGTGGGGTAAGACCATCGCATATGTTTTCCAAAACCGCTTTTTGTACTTAAACAAAAATAACACTCGGATGCGTGGTTCGCTGTTTCTCTCCATAGCATAGGCTTCAAAATTTCCAAGTGTCGTCTGTAAAATGAAAAAAAAAATTGAAATCAGGAATATGAAGAATTCAAATTTTAATTAAGAAATATTGTAATTAATATTCCAAATCTATTAATTTATACTTACTTTACGTTAGAAGACTTCATAGATAAATTCAATCGACATGGAATGCATATGGTACTCGGTGTCCAATGCTGGTTCAAATTGTGCGGATAGATATTATAGCAATCTTGATATGACTTTTGCAATGAAGTTAAGAAGCACTTCCGTTTTTTCCCGGTGATATATTGGCCGCACACATAACAAAATAAGTCTGGATCGTTTTTACATAAAAATGTTCTGGCTTTCTGGCTCATTTTTATTAATATTTGAAAATTGTTTTTAACTTCTAAGCTGTATGACTCTAATTTTTGTGTAGGTATTAAATGATGTTTGCGTTATCGCAAACACTTCTTGAATGAAATAAAAAGGGTCAAGGAGATCTTATAAATACTGATACTATAATTTGGGATAACCCTTTGTGTGGATACAGTTTGTGTGTGCTGCAAATTTTTTATTATTCCCAAGAATCCTAAAAAACATTAAGGACTTTTATGAAAAAAAAAAATTATCCGTTACAGGTAGCTAACGGAAAATAAGAGCACTTCAGCGTACACGCACATTTATGAGCGTTTTATTATTATCCTACCGCAATCGTAAAAATTAAACAATCTTTTGTTTATTACTTTTTTTTTTTTAATTATTAGAATCATAAAAATGTCATAGAGGTTTTTCCCAAAGGGGTTTTGCCAAAATGCGTGTCGTAAAATGCACCTGAGTTCTTATGTTCTGCATTTTCATTATATAGTAGGTACAATTTTCTACAGTGCTTGTAAATATGCGATACCTTCAATTAATTGTAAATAAAAATGTAAAGCATGCATCGATTTTTATGATCCATATCTAGTTTAATTCGCATGATATGTAGCTTTACTACAAAAAAATAAAAAGTAATATTTTTTGCAGTTTTCGATTTTTTCCAGATTTTTGTTTTTCAAATTTTTTTTTTTTTTTAGCATTTTTTTTTTTTTTTTTGCTAACAATTTGTTTCATAACTTTGAAACTATTGATCGCATTAAAAAAAAATTGTACACGTTATTTAAAGATATTGTAAACCTTAATTTTTGTAAATTTAATTTGACAAAATCGGACTAGTTGTTTTTGAGTTATGACAACATAAGTGGAGAAATGTCTCAAAATATTGTCAATTTTACTTAAAAAATTTTTAAAAAAAAAATTATCCATAGAATTGAAAAACTTTACCATTTTTGTACTTAGGCAGCCATGATGCATCAAATCTATATAGTGGTTAGTCAAGCCTTTTTTTGCTGTTGACCTGTGTAATCGAAGAATATAAATTATTCTGAAGTCAACATATTCATGTAGAAAGAAAATATAAAATACTCCGTGGTGTACAGTAGGCAGTAAAAATGTAAATTAAAAATTTGCTTATTCCCTTTTACTTTTTTAATGATAAGTAGTTTTTATGATAATTACATTTCTTTTTTTTTGTATTTTAGAATTATCTTCATTTGAAAAATGTAGAATTACGTCATTCATGTAAGTAATTGGGATTTATTATGTTTTGTTTTTTAATTAATGAATTATTTTGGTTATTTCCAAATTTTTTATTTAATTGCATTATGTTAACAATGTAGAAGTCCTGTCATTTGTATATATAAATATAAGGTGGCGCAAAAATAACCTTCCGATGTTTTTTTTTTATTATGTATTTATTATGTATAGCATTTTCTGATAGGAGGATTACTTTTGCGCCACCTTATATACATATATTTATTTAAAATAATCTCCAACCAAATTTATATTTAAATTTCAGCAAAATAAATTAAAATTAAAAGTAAATTTTTTATACTAAGTTTTTTTAGTTTTTTTTTTCAATCTACTTTTTTTCAATCTTGTAGATATTAGCAATTTTTCTGCAAGGATCCTGCCAGCAAAAATTTTACTAATTTACATTTAGGTAACCACATATTTTTTCGTAAGATTCACAGGTAGAAATTGCCAACCGTACAATAAAGTTTGTACTGGCAAACCACTGCTATTTTTGTAAAACCCACCGTGATAAAAATTGCCAACGGTACAACTAATATTGTACTAGAAAATCACTATTTTGTTTTCAAAATCATGTGTTTCCCAATTTTACCAACATTAAAACCAATTGGAAGCATTCTTTCTGTTAATATTTTACTATATTTCTTACATTTAAATATGATGTAAATGATTAATACGGAACTGTATTGTTGCTTTTTAAATGTGTTTTTTATACATATTTCTTAAAACTAATTAAATTTTGGGCATTTTAAAAGCAGCAAATTGGTTGGACTTTCAACGTTATGGTAAGTTCGCTGAAATGAACGGTTATCATATTTCCCCTTAAGTCTGAGAGCAGGGTAAACAAAAAATCATTGCGAATCAAAGAATTTGCGTTAAAATGGCATCGATTTGTTATGCATGTTTTGGATAGTTTGCTACAAATGCATATTTTGCTTTAAATGCATATTTTTTACTTATTTTTATTGCATGTTTTTAGTTATTTTGCCTTAATTTGATATTTTTATTGCATTTTTATTAATTTTTCGTAAAAAATCAATTTCAATTTTATATTATATTTGAAGAACGATCATACAGACTAAAGAGGATCCAAGCTGATCAACCCCTGTTAAATGCTGTGTTAATTGTGCAAAACGAATTCACTTAAATATTAATTAAAAATGCTTAAAAACATGAAAAATCATTTAAAGTGCCTCTCTTTTCGCGTTTTTTGTTATTTTTCTTCGAAACTCTAAATGTCCCAGCTCAGAGAAGCGCGAGTACGGGTTGGTTTATCTTAACACATGGTTATACAAATTTAGAAAAACAATACACAAAAAAGAAATAACATCGATAAACCATACACCAAAGTTTGGGGCCTATTGGGCCAGATCGCCTGGGCAGCGACAGGCGAGGCTGTTTATCTTGTCTATGACGAGGGGCGAACTAAGGACCGTAACGGGTTACCTCACAGGACACTGTGGCCTTAGGTATCAATTGTACAAGATGGGACGATCCTCTACGGATACGTGCAGGTTTTGTGAATTGGAACCCGAGACCTCTGAGCATGTTCTCTGCAAATGTCCGAGGCTCTCCGACAGGAGGGTGCGTTATTTTGGTGATCGAATAGTGACGCCATCGGACGTTTGGAACTGTTCACCTGGTAGGATAATTGGCTTCGTAGGGAGCCTGAACCTATAGGGTGTATTCGCTGGTAGCACAAAATACCAATTTCTGATCGCGGTGCATAGTGCCACTATAATCTAATCTAACCATACACCAATCACAACCGTCGACGTTGAGCGGTCATTTTATATGATCAAAAAAATATAAAAAAGTTATTTGTTATATGAATCAATATTTTTTTTTGTTTATTTGATCCCTATATTTCTTTGTATTTTAGTAAAATTATAAAACTGTATTAGAACTTTTTTTTTCGTGTTTTTATTTTTAATTAAATAAAAGAAAGTGAAGTACATATTTTTAAAATTTTAGTGCTCATTTTAAAGTTTTACATGCATATCATACGCACCTAAAATATACTTTTTAGTGCAGAAACTTTCTGTCCCTGGTCATTACATCCCCATATAAATGTTATGTAATTAAGTTTTTCTTAAGATTTTTGAGCTTTAAAATTGCATTTATCACATATTTGTCGCTTTAAAAGCTGTTGTCCTTAAAATTACAAGTGTAATTTTTCTACCATTTTTGTTCTTATGCTATTTTTTGCTTTTTTCGATTATTTTATTGCTATAAACACAATGGATTTTGCCATTTTTTGTCTTCTCTGGTAATAACAATTGTAAGTACTTGGCATTACCAAAAATGTAATGCTTTTCTACACTGCGTAGTGCATAATTCAATTTAAGTGCATATTTTAAACGCAAATTTTTGATTTTGTTGTGCATTGAAGTCGCTGCCCTGGTAATAAGAAAAAAAAATATTTCGCATTAACAATTTTGTCCGATTGGAAAGCAAAAGTAAAAACAGCTAAATTCAGGTAAGAAAATATAAATAACAGACACATACAAAGAAAACATTCAAAATATTTTGTTGCCTTCATTAAGCAAAACAGCTGGAGCAACAACAAAATATCATTTAAAAAGAGACTATTTTTCTTTGTGTAAGTGCGAGTATGTATGAGTTAACCTAACAACATATAATTTGAAAACAACAGCAACAGTTACAATTTTCCGTTATTTGTAGAAACTAGGGGAATAACTTGTACTTTTTACTCACTAAACTTTTATACTTGCAGCACATATACACTAGGGCGTTTCAGCATTTTCACTTTTTATCGGATTTTTACAGAATTTTTTGGAAACTTTTTTCAGATTTTTTGAAAGGGGTACTGAAATGGATTGGGTGCAAGAAACAGGTTATGAAACAAAAACGTAAATAATTCTTTTTCTCTTACGCTTTGTTTTTCTAAAACCAGATAAATCACTACTTAAGAGTTCTAGTCCACTAAATCAAAATTTGTTAGGAGTACAAAATAAAAGTTTAAGGGTTACACTGATTTAATGAAAATATCCAGAATTTTTCAAATTCAAACCCCGATAATTTCAGAAATATTCATTGTATTGGCTTGAAATAAAATTTGTCGGATATGTTCTTAAAATACTTTTCATTTTGTGAAATTTCCATATTTTTTGGACAAATTTAATGTGAACTGCTAGAAAAGTAATAAGTATAATTAACTCTTTAAACTTTTTAATTTAGTTTTCATTATTTCTCCTAAAATGTCAAAAACAGCTATGGCATCAAATGAAAAGTATTTTAAACACATATCCAACAAATTTTATTAAAGAACCTATCCAATAAATTGTATTTCTCTCCAATAAGATGATTATTTGTGAAGTAATTGAGGTTTGAATTTGAAAATTTTTTATTTTTTTTTTTTATGGGCAACAGAGTGACTCTTAAACTAATAACGTGTACCCCGAATAATTTTTTGTAGTTGCGTAGAACTCTTGAGTAGTAATTCAACTGGTTTTGTAAAAACCAAACAATAAGTTTAAAAAAAAAAAAAAATTACAAATGTTGAGATTAAGAAGAACAATACAGTTTTTCTCTAAAAACTATAAACACTGTTAATTTGTAAATCAGACTAGACTAGTGTCTGCCTTTTTATGGACAGGCGTCATCAGTGATTTTACATTTATAAATTGAATTATTATTTGTGTCTTATAATTGTCAGATTGTCTCTAAATGATACATTTTTTCAACAACCTGCGGCTGTAAGAATCACACCTGCTCTCTTCTTACATAACAAACGTAACAATACCGTTTAGCGATCACACCCAAGTATGACCTTGAGTGTATATTTGCAGTTTTCTTCATTATTAGCTTTTCTGTTATTGTATATTATACTCAGAAGTGACAACACTAAAGGTACGTTCAGATTTTATTTATTTTTTATTTATTTATTTAAGTCTATGGAATTTAGATCCTTACAGACCATTTAGATAACAATAATAATTACAATAACAATAAGAATAAAATGTATTAAAACATAGGTATGGGAAATTAAAAAAAAATTATGGAAAAATACAACAAAAAACAAATAAAATTTTAATTATTAAGATACAGGATTACATCTCTTTTTATAATATCTAAACTTTTATCAAAATCGATTACATTATAAAGATCATTAAATTCAATACAAATTCGACGAAAAGGATCCGAGTTGGCATAATTAGTACGAAAATATTTAACAATAAGAAATTGATAGTATCTTGATAAACGATTAGGAGTATTTATGTTAACTTTGCTCAAAAGAAATTCTGAATATAAATTGCCATTAATTAAATTGAATAAAAAAGATACATTAAGCATTTTTCTTCGACTTTGAAGAGAAGGAAGCTTTATAAGTGCAAGACGACTACGATATGGTGGCAGTTGTACATAAGATCCCATCCCAGTCCCCGAAAACAAAATATCAGGAATTGGTTTTGAACCGACTCGATGGAGTTGGAATGTACTTTGTAATATGGATCCCATACTACTGAGCCATATTCTAAGATTGGCCTGACAAGTGTCGTAAAGAGCTGCTTCGTTGTGTAAGGGTCTGAAAATTCCTTTGACCAACGTTTGATGAACCCAAGCACACCTGTTGCCTTATTAATTGTTTTTGAAATATGGTTACGGAAGTCTAAACGTTTGTCCAATAAAATTCCCAGTCAAATATTTGACAAAAAACATGAAATATTTCTTTGCCGTAATCTGAACACAAAATATTTTTGTGTGTCAAACAGCAAATCAGCTGATTTTGGTCAAACAAAATTATTTGCATTCAAAGAAATGGCAAAATTTCAGTTTATAGGGGACACCCCTGGAAAAAAAAAAAGTGCCACGCCCCCTTAAATGACCCCAGGAGTGCGAAAATCATAATGAATAAGGGGCTCACGCCCCTTATGGGCGTGGCAGTCGAAAAACGACCCGGCCCACCTACGTAGACAATATGGGTATCAAATGAAAGCTAATGTCTTCACGATTCGAAAAATAGCCGTAGTTGCCAGATCGGGCGATTTTTGTAGCCGATATGGCCATTTTGGCAAAATTTGGGGTGGGGGAAATTTTTTTTTTCCTTTTTTTTTGCTTATATTTTGTTAAAATCAAACAAAAATGAGCATTTTGTGCGAAAAGATTACTATTGTTAGCGTTACCCATGGATTACCGCGTGGAGGTCATAGTAAATCAATCCCCCAACGAGGAAAACTCTTGAAAGCTTCTGATTGGTTAATGAAAATTTGTTATACTGGCTTCGCTTAGTAAAATTTTTCTGCGTGACCGGCCTACGGCCGGGCTTAGGGGTTTTTAACTCCAGTATGTCTTAATTCTAGACGGCGGGGATCTCGAGTGCTCGGCCTCTGGCCGAGCTAAAAAGAAATAAACAAAAAAAGTCCTTCCCCCATTTTATAAAAATTAACATATCTTCCTCAAATTCTGGACGATCTGGCAACTACGGGTATTTTTGGAATCGTGAAGACATTTCCTTTCATTTGATACCAATATTGCCTAAGTAGGTGGCATGGGTCGTTTTTCACCCCCGCCCCTATTTAACAAAAATGGCCGTATCAGCTGCAAAAACCGCCCGATCTGGCAACTATGGCTATTTTTGGAATCGTGAAGACATTAGCTTTCATTTGATATCCATATTGTCTACGTAGGTGGGCCGGGTCGTTTTTCGACTGCCACGCCCATAGGGGGCGTGAGCCCCCTTATTCATTATGATTTTCGTACTCCTGGGAACATTCTGAAGGGGATGGCATATTCAGATTTTTTCTCTAGGGGTGTCCCCCATAAACTGAAATTCAGCCAAAGAAATATTTGACAAACTTAACCATAGTGTGAACACTAGCTATCAAATATTTTCTTCTGATTTGAGCAAATATTTATTTGATCTTACAAAAAAAATGTAAGAACAAACAATGGCAAATAAAAGGTGGCAAAATCGTCAATTATAAATTTTTTTAATAAATTTATTAATAAAAGGCTTTACAAAAAAACTGAAATGTAAGTAGATATTAAGAAAATATAATCACTCCGATAATGGATTGGAACATTGGTCCAAAATGGAACGATGTGGAATGAAACGGGGAACGATTGGAATCGGAGCACTGTACACAATTGTGTTGTCGTACGTAAAAATAAAAATTTAATCATTCCGATAACAGAATGGAACATTGGTCCAAAATGGAATGATATGGAAAGAAACGGTTAATGATTGGAATCGGAACACTGTACACATTCGAAAAATTTTGTCCATTTTGCGATATCATGCTTAGTTTTCGAGATACAAGCCATTTTACAAAATGGCGATATTTTAAAATGTCCAGTATCTCCAAAACTAAGCGAGATAGAGAAAAACGGACAAAATTTTTGCTCCACAGGAGTATTAATAGACCCTTATAGGCTAGGTCCGAGAGAGATCCCGAGTGATACATTTTTTAAAAAACAGTTAGTTTTTTGATTAAATAAATCTTTGTTTTTTTACACTTTGATTAAATAAATATTTAATACAAATATTTGTTTCAATCTGAACGCTCGACAAATATTTTTTCGTTTTTTTTATTTGACACTATTTGAGAGCTGTTTGAACAAACGAAAACCATCAAATATTTGATCATAGTTTGAACATAAAATAAAATAATTTTTTATTTGACACAATTGGAAGCAAAAACACAATTGGAAGCAAATATCTAAACATTTTTTTCTTTTTCACAAAATCCATTTCAGCTACCCATTTCAGCTAGCTCTTTTATAAAATCTGAACCAATTCTCAAAAATGTTTTGTGATATAAGTTTTAATATTCCGCTTTAAGACGTGTCAAAAAAGTGGAAATAGTGAAACGCACTAATATACACGCTTATAGTATAAATTTTAATAGCAACTTGCGGTATAAAATATTGTTGTATATTCTTTCTCTTTATATCGTTTTTACTGTTTTTTGGAGGGAGTTTTTTTTTTGGTTAAGAACTAAAAGTAATAAAAAAGTTTTATTTTATTTTTAAATATAACGTTTTCTTTACAAGATGCTTTTTACCTTTCATAGTGTTATTATAATGTTATTTTATGTATAAGTGTGTATGTATGTGTATTTTATAATGTGGGTGTTGTTCTAAATATAACTAAATACACCTGCAAAATTAAGATGATTTGGAAAGTTCTTAATTAAGAAAGCAGAAACCATGGTCTACTTAAATAATAATAATTTATATAAAAATGTTCGGAAACATATTTTTGAACAATATTTAAAGTTTCATAGAGACCCGGTTAATGCAATCAGCTTTAGCTGATTTTTTTTTTATTTATTCCCGGATTCTGAAAGATGATACTAACAAGAAGAAGAGTCTCCCGATGTATTCTATCCGATCTTAATGAAAATCGGATATATGACATAAGATAAGCAAATATGTGCACGTATTTTTGTTAACGACCAAATCTTACATTAAGGGGTTCAAAAGTGGGGTCAAAAATTACACCATTTTTCTTTTTTTTCTGCTTATTTCGTATTATTTTAAAGAAATTTTTGACAAATGGGGTACACAATGAAAAAGTTTTTGAAGACCCATTAACTACTATATGAAATATGACCGATTACGATTTTATTAAGTAATTGAGCTCTAGGTCACTTTTGTATTTCAAATGTTTAAATGTGTTGACCCGAGTGGAGAGCAGCGACAAGGAGTTTTTGTGTTTAATATTGTTTGTTGTTGTTCATACTCCCTGAGGATGTAATTCAAAGAATGACGAAATGTTAGAGATATATAAAGTAATAAAAGATATTTTACAAATACAAACGTGATTTGTAATGATGTCCTATTACTTTCAAGAGTTTTTTCCCTTCAAAAAAATTTGTTATAAATGACATTAAAACTGCCATTTTGTTATGGTATTATAGTTAGTTTAAGCTAAAAATTATGTATATTAATATCTATTATATGTAATCGCGGGGGTGTTTAAGCTTTTTCCGATATTCATAACGGTTCGTCGTTTATGCGTTTTTTTTTCGAACAACTCTTTTCACCAATATTATACATTATTAAAATAAATGGCAACCCTATGGTATGCAATATGGATATCAAAATTTTAGTTTTTTCAAGTACTTCAACGCAGCTAAAAAAATAAATCTGAATTTCGCTAATTTCATATATGTTTCCATGCAAAAAAAATTATAATTTTAACCAAACATTTTAACTCTTAAATGTGCGATTGGGCCGCCCAAAGAGTTGATATAGTGTTATATATAGCGTGATATGATTATATATAATTATATATGTGGACATATGTAACGATATATACTTACATCTTATACTTACTTTTACGAAAATTTGTAATATAGGTTGATATTTTTTGTGTTTTCATATATACCAAAGACCTGCATGAATGTCTTGTGAAACATTCGCAAAACATCTTTTTTTTTGCTTCGACAATAAAAAATCTGGTACATTTTGAAAACATCGAAAAGATTATAGTTAACTATGTTTGCATTTCTAAGCAAAATAGGTTTGCATTTCTAAGCAAAATAGCCTAAAACAGCTGACACTAAACATACTACAGACTATGTATACTGGATAAACATACAAGTTGTATTGTAGTAATATACATATATTTGTACGAAGAATACCAACAATATTTTTACAACTGTTGTATCGTATTAGCACATACGACAAATACAACACTATAGTATACCTTGTGAATTCCCTAACTATTTATTTATTAATGAATTTCAAAATATTTATTGTTGACATTTTATGAAATTCTTATTTTAGCGCTTTCTCGCTTCCAAACGGTACCATGAGCACAAGAAGTTACTTCACAAAATATTTTGTAAATTTAGTATTCTCATTTGAGGCATTTATGGCAAATTTAAAATAGCCTGCCTAGTGGTGGGCTTGCCGGTTAGAGGATTAAATACTATTTGATGTGATCTTAGTTTTACATAGAATTTTGTGAATATAATATAAAACGCTTCTGACACGTTTCATAATATTTAGTTTGATAAAAATTTATAAAATTTGATAAAAATTTATAAAACTTTTACAATATTTTTTTGAAATTTCTTCATTCTATTTATTAAATATATAATAACAATTAGAAAGTATTCCTTAAAAAGTTATTAAACTTCATCATGTTAATGAAATATTTCATAAATATGAAGAAGCCCGTCATCAATTTACCCTTTTATGAAACAGCTTCATTATATTTACGAAATGTTACATTGGACGAAAATTAATGAAGTTTTTCATAATATTGATGAAGTTTTTCATAAATATGATGAAGCTTTTTACCAGAGTGTGTATTTTATATGCCTTTATTATTTCCTTTGTTCCTTTTGTATGTACATCGGAATGCCATATATCAAACACAGGAGCGTTTTCAAAAAAAAAAAAAAAAAATAATAGAAAAATAAGTAAAACTTAAATTAAATAAGCACTGGTTTTTCCAAAGCTATTCATTATTCATTGTTCATATTTATTACAGTAGTAACTCGATTCTTGCACATACTTGATACTTGCACACCTCGATTCTTGCAACATAGGAATATTTTTCATTACGCACTCAGTACTTGCGACATCCGAAAATTTTGAACTCGATACTGGCAACATTTTTGTATTATGTATATATATCAGCGTTCAATATTTGCTTAGAATGGGCGGAGAAAAACAATGCTTCATTAGACGACATTATGATGCTCCAGAGACTAAGAAGCAGTGTAGTACTGAACAAGCGACTTTGTACAAAACAAACAAAAATTTTAAATTTCTTTAATTCCACATAAAATATGTATCTACTGTTATACGAATGCGTTGAACTTAAGTGTTTTGAATTGAAATATTAATCTTAGATTCTAAACAGATGTATGTGCCTTTTATTTTGTATGGGAAATTAATACTCGGTACTTGCGACAACCTCGAAACTTGCACCGAGCCCGGTTTTCATTACGTGCAAGAATCGAGTTTCTACTGTATTCATATTCAATATTCATTATCAAAAGAAAAATATTATTTAAATATGTTTTATAACTTTTATTAAACGCTAAAACCACTTTGAATAGTCCTTCAATTCAGAAAAAAATCTATCCCTTTATACGTTTTTTTAATTTGGTATATTTTTCATAATTTTATTTTTTATTAGTTTATAATAAAACCATTTGCATAAATGTTGCAAAATATTTTTTTAATACGACGTGTTCACTTCACTTGTCTATTTTACACAGACACAATATAAAAAACACAAATACCGAAATGGAAATATCGCATAACAATGATCTCTGCTAGTTTTTACACAGAAATAACTAAAATCGGGTTTCAATTAAAAAAGTTATTGAATCAATTAATAATTTAATTGATTTTGCATGTATAACGGCAATTGATTTTGCACCTATCACGGCAATTATAAATAACTTCTAAGAATAAAATTTTGATACTCACAAAAAATGTGTGTGAACGATATGTTGGGATGTGTGTGTTTTGGTAATGCTGAGTCTGTTTGTATGTTGGTGTGTGTGTTTGTTTTGCTTGTAAACTTCAAATGTATTTGGCATTTGATACTGAAAATTTTCTATTTAAGCATACAGTGTATGAAAAAATAGTATAATAATTACGTCTAAATTAAAATATGTACTTATATATTTAAAAGTCAATTAAAATATTAATTGATTAAATTAAATATTTGTTTAGGATCAAATTTAATTCAAATCAAATCTTTAATTTGATATTTTAGGTCTATAATTTTTTCTGTGTATTGTCAAAAAAAAAATAGTTGAAAATTTAGTATTTCGTCAAGTCAAATTATCAAACTTTTTAACTAAAATCTCAATTTGAACTGAAAATTTGTTTAAATCTGCAAATTTGATTACTAACGGCATTACTAATTCTTCTACTAATTTTTTTCTATGAGCTTAAGAATGTATATTTTCGGAAAATCCATCAATTAATTCCAAAATAAAGGGATATTTTATCATATTAACAACATGCAATAATTACTTTTTGTCGATTTGTTAAATAAATTTGGTCGTTTTAGCACATTGCGCCGCCTAGTTATTCCTACAAAGAAGTCTGTGTCTTAAGTTGTGACTGTATATCCCAAGTGTTTGTTATTACACGAGGCACAAGACGTTGTGTTTATTTAAAATTTTGTTTAAAAATACAAAAAAATAAGGACCTTGAATAGACATCATTATAACATGACAAATAAAATTTGAATTGTATTGTGGTGTTCTGTTGTGTTGTATAGAAAGTTTTGACTTCGTGTCTTTAGAAAAGTCTTATGACAGTCACAAACAGTCACAAATATAAATTGGCTAATTTCTTTAAATGCCTAATTTTGTAAAATAAAATGAGTGACGTTTGTTTGATTAATGTTCTTGTTCAAGAGAACCACACCGCGTATGAGTAATATGATTAGCATTACTATATTATTCATACGCCGTGTGGTATTCGTATTTGCATGGATTTAGCTAAAACTCCATAGATTTCTTTGATATATAAATTGATTTCTTTGTAAGATAAGAATATGGTTTATATTCAGGGATGGAAATTGAGTTTTATAATTTTGTACCAACTAGACAAAAAAAATGTCGCTTTCTACTTTCACGGTACTAACATATTTTTATATATGAAATTTGTACACTCAACAAAATAACTTTGTAGAAAAGCTAGTAAAACATCTCGTAAATCAAGTATACTATTTTTCAGAATTGTTTTGCTATAATTTCAGCTAAAAGTTTAGTTTTCAGCTAAAAGTTTAGTAATACTTATTCAACAATTAATTGTTTTGAAGTCATGTTTTATTAATATTTTACTAATGTTTTACTGATGTCCAACCAGACTGAAAGATATGCGTAGAATGAAGTATATGTCGCGGCATATCTAAAAAGTACAACTCTTGTAAAACACCATGCAAGATTTTTGTATCTGTTTTTTCATACATGTTGTCACCGGCTTGCGAAAGTAATTGTATATTAATTAAATTAAAATATTTAAATTTAATAAAAATTAAAATTGTATTTGTAAACTAAATGTTTATAGTCATTACTAATGCATGTAAACTAAATGTTTACAAACAAATATACGTTCATGCAGACAGGCTAAAGCAAAGGATAAGGGCACATATCTTAGGTAAATTTTTATGATTCCTTTTTCATATTGCAAAGAAAAGGTTTGTATATGTTATATTTGTTATTTTTCATTTCGTTTCATGGTCGTTGTGGTGTAATGGTTAGCGCGTTGGACTGTTACACAGATGGTCCCGGGTTCGATTCCCGGTGACGTCAACATCAATTTAGAAAAATAATATGTGTGAGTTTTCTATCACTTATATGTATCGCTGCGCCCACCTTCGGTGTTCACATAGCACTTAACCCCACCGAAGTAAAATAATGAATCAGGGCTATGAAACAAAAAGCTTCAATAAATTCGTCAACTCTACATCAGGTGGCGAGCAACAACTGTTCTAAGACTTATCTACTCGCGCAATTACAGTGCTGCCATGTTTGAAGCCCTTCATCTTTCACCACCTTCATCTCTCCACTATCCCCTTTCCAAAGAAAGCAACACATTAATTAATAGGAAGAATTTCCTGAGTGTTGCATCTCTTTTTAAAAAAAAATCATTTAGACATCCATTGATGTAGGGAGTTGAAAGATAATTTTGTTTATGTTATATACAATTATTTCTATATATTTGCAAATATTACAGTAATTGATGTCGTCAATGTGGGATTATGAACATTTTTATATTTTGTAACGTATTGTTAATTATTTGTAAAAGAATCACAAAGAAATGCTTAGGATTTTCAGCAAAGAAATTAACTAATATATAATGTTTTTTTTTACAAATATTTTGAGTTTTTTCAATCTATTAATATTCAGCAAAAATTTTGTTTATTCTTAGCAAGTATTTTTTAATTTTTATTCAACTAAGTGTTAGCAAAACTTTTGCTGAATATACTAATTGTGTTGCTGCTCCTTGATCTTCAGCTAAAGATTTTGCTAACATTAACAATTTTTTTGATTGTATATCAAATTGTCAAGAATATTGATCTACAATAATTGTACGTTGTACTATTTCCAGTATTTTAATTACGGTATGTCATTTCAAAAGCGATTATACAATAATTTTACAATTCATATCCCCAATACTATTTTGGGAGTATTCGACGTGTAATGAATTCTGCAGTCAGAAGCATATCTATAGACGGTAGCCCAATAAATAAAAATGTTCAAATACTTTTAAGAACTAAAGAAAATTCAACAAAGTGGCATTCATTAGTTTTTGCATATTTGATTAAAATTTAACAATTTAAAGTTTTTTGGTTTTAAAAGGATATATTTTTGTTGATAATTTTACGATATTTATAGCATATTTTTTATGCTTATTTTTGGACTATAGGTTTTTATTTGAGCAACGTTGTTAAATGAACAGGATTTCGGTAGAATGATTAAATTCTGAAATTTTCAGAGTGGGGCGGCGAAGGATTTTATTTTTTAAAGACTTTTTTCAAAAACTACATCAAAAAAATTTTATTTTTACTCTAAACTGTTGTACATATTTATGAATATTTAAAGGTTTTTAATATTTTAATGTATTTTAAAATACTTTATATGCAAATTATAATCTGTTGTGATATAGTTTTGTAAAAAATTCGCAAACAAAATAGAACTCATCGCCGTCCCACTCTGAAAGTTTCAGTGTTTTTGGCAACATTATTTAAATACATTTAAAAAAATTGCCTACAAGACCATTAAATAAACCATCAACTATCAGCCTACTAGTTTTAGAAATAAATTAATTTAAATATCGACATGTAGTAAAATTTTTCATTTTTTTTTTTTTTTTTTTTTGAATTTTATAACACAAATAACATCTTTAAAACAACTCATAATTTTTTTCAAAAATATGTGTCAAATATTTTTTAAATAAGAATACGTGTGCCAAATTTCAAAGAAAACAAAATCGCGATGAAATAACTCATATAAGAAATTTTAACATTTTTCAAATTGTGCTAAAAGATACGAGGACGAATCAATAAGTCCGTGATTTTTCGAACTTCCCTCGTAGTTATATGAAATGCAACACTGCTCCCATCAAGTACCACCTGTTAATAGACTACTGTCAAATTTTACTTTGCGTTTAACAGCTGGAAAAAAGTGAATTTCGATGGCTCATTAAACACTATTTTTTGCGAAAAAAATCAAATTAAGGAAAAGCTTGATACTACCCAGCAAAATAAAGTGGAAGTAGTGCTTTAAGAACCTCTTTAACTTGACTTCCAAAGCATTAGCATACGCACATTTTTCACTTTAATAGAAGTTATTGTTAACAACTGCCAAAAATGGTAAATTAACGTTGTTTTCCACAGCATTTGCATTACCATACAAATTAATTGGTATCTAAATTAATAACATCATAATAAGTACTTTTTTATAAGTTCATATATATTTTTTTTTTATATGGCGGTTGAGGTGGAAAGTGTTTGGATTTGCAATCAGAAGGTTGCGAGTTGAATTCCGGACCGGGGAGATAATTTTTTTTTTTATTTTTTTTTTTAATTCTAATTAATTTTTTTAGTATTTTTTATTTAATTTGGTTTTTCTGAGTATTTTAAGAGAATTAAGTAATTTAAAAACTACCAAATAATTAACATCTTGACTTTAATCATAAAGAATTAAATTAAATTAGAAAATTGTTATCCAGAGTGGACAAATAATTATTTGATAAAAATCTATTTTTTGTCTTTGCGATGGAACCTTTTGTAAAACTTATTTAAAAATGAAAATGAAAATGAAAATTATTCAAGTTCGAAGCCATATACTCTATATTTCTTCATTAGGATATTGTCCTAACAAATAATCTATAGAGTTTTTGTTTTCAAATTTATTATTTGACCCTTTCAGGAATGTGTTGATAGATCTATTTCGGGAATTTTCTAGGTTCCCATCATCAGAACACGTTTTGAAAGCGGTAACAATCCCATGCCAAACCTCAAGCATTCATATGAACTAGTTTACAGACTACATGAGAACTAATATACATATGAGTTTGAAATTAAAGATTATAACCATTGATCAAAAAATAAATTGAAAACTTGTTTGATGTGCAAGATCCACCTCTGGTGGATATTCAATACACGTTTTTTTTTTTTTTTGTTTCTCTCTCCTTTTTTATATTTTGTTAAGTTAGTTAACAAAACAGGGAAAGTAAACTAGGCGGTACTTTGCCTTTTTTCACAAGTTTGTTATAATTTTTATTAAAAATAAAAATTATGTTTTTTCGACCTTTAATTGTGCAATGAAAATGAAAATTATTCAAGTTCGAGGCCATATACTCTATATTTCTTCATTAGGATATTGTCCTAACAAATAATCTATAGAGTTTTTGTTTTCAAATTTATTATTTGACCCTTTCAGGAATGTGTTGATAGATCTATTTCGGGAATTTTCTAGGTTCCCATCATCAGAACACGTTTTGAAAGCGGTAACAATCCCATGCCAAACCTCAAGCATTCATATGAACTAGTTTACTCACTACATGAGAACTAATATACATATGAGTTTGAAATTAAAGATTATAACCATTGATCAAAAAATAAATTGAAAACTTGTTTGATGTGCAAGATCCACCTCTGGTGGATATTCAATACACGTTTTTTTTTTTTTGTTTCTCTCTCCTTTTTTATATTTTGTTAAGTTAGTTAAAAAAACAGGGAAAGTAAACTAGGCGGTACTTTGCCTTTTTTCACAAATTTGTTATAATTTTTATTAAAAATAAAAATTATGTTTTTTCGACCTTTAATTGTGCAATGAAAATGAAAATTATTCAAGTTCGAGGCCATATACTCTATATTTCTTCATTAGGATATTGTCCTAACAAATAATCTATAGAGTTTTTGTTTTCAAATTTATTATTTGACCCTTTCAGGAATGTGTTGATAGATATATTTCGGGAATTTTCTAGGTTCCCATCATCAGAACACGTTTTGAAAGCGGTAACAATCCCATGCCAAACCTCAAGCATTCATATGAACTAGTTTACTCACTACATGAGAACTAATATACATATGAGTTTGAAATTAAAGATTATAACCATTGATCAAAAAATAAATTGAAAACTTGTTTGATGTGCAAGATCCACCTCTGGTGGATATTCAATACACGTTTTTTTTTTTTTGTTTCTCTCTCCTTTTTTATATTTTGTTAAGTTAGTTAAAAAAACAGGGAAAGTAAACTAGGCGGTACTTTGCCTTTTTTCACAAATTTGTTATAATTTTTATTAAAAATAAAAATTATGTTTTTTCGACCTTTAATTGTGCAATGAAAATGAAAATTATTCAAGTTCGAGGCCATATACTCTATATTTCTTCATTAGGATATTGTCCTAACAAATAATCTATAGAGTTTTTGTTTTCAAATTTATTATTTGACCCTTTCAGGAATGTGTTGATAGATCTATTTCGGGAATTTTCTAGGTTCCCATCATCAGAACACGTTTTGAAAGCGGTAACAATCCCATGCCAAACCTCAAGCATTCATATGAACTAGTTTACTCACTACATGAGAACTAATATACATATGAGTTTGAAATTAAAGATTATAACCATTGATCAAAAAATAAATTGAAAACTTGTTTGATGTGCAAGATCCACCTCTGGTGGATATTCAATACACGTTTTTTTTTTTTGTTTCTCTCTCCTTTTTTATATTTTGTTAAGTTAGTTAAAAAAACAGGGAAAGTAAACTAGGCGGTACTTTGCCTTTTTTCACAAATTTGTTATAATTTTTATTAAAAATAAAAATTATGTTTTTTCGACCTTTAATTGTGCAATGAAAATGAAAATTATTCAAGTTCGAGGCCATATACTCTATATTTCTTCATTAGGATATTGTCCTAACAAATAATCTATAGAGTTTTTGTTTTCAAATTTATTATTTGACCCTTTCAGGAATGTGTTGATAGATCTATTTCGGGAATTTTCTAGGTTCCCATCATCAGAACACGTTTTGAAAGCGGTAACAATCCCATGCCAAACCTCAAGCATTCATATGAACTAGTTTACTCACTACATGAGAACTAATATACATATGAGTTTGAAATTAAAGATTATAACCATTGATCAAAAAATAAATTGAAAACTTGTTTGATGTGCAAGATCCACCTCTGGTGGATATTCAATACACGTTTTTTTTTTTTTGTTTCTCTCTCCTTTTTTATATTTTGTTAAGTTAGTTAACAAAACAGGGAAAGTAAACTAGGCGGTACTTTGCCTTTTTTCACAAGTTTGTTATAATTTTTATTAAAAATAAAAATTATGTTTATATAAAAAAACATAAGCATTAATATTTTTTATTGTTATGTTGATAAGAAAATGCAAAGATGTATTTCACTGCTAAAAATTAGTTTATCGAATTTTTCATATTTGTTTCAAGATATACTTTTCAATTGAAGCGTGTGCAATATTCAAAAAAAAATTAGGTGAAAAAATTTGATTTTGTCTTCAAAAATCTATTTGATTTTTTTAATTCTATTGTTTCGGATCGCAAAAAATTAGCAAAACCAAAAAATATCGAAGCCAAATTTTGAAAGCTAGTTTATTAATAATAATAATTAATTAGTAAATTAATTAATTCATAACTTTTACTTAATTTAAATATATCACTTTAATTTACCTATAGAGTTTTTACCGACCTCTTTCCTCAAATCTTTAGAAAAAAATACGGGAAACCTTAAAAGATCTTACGGTCCAAGGCACAATCGTTTCATTGCAGGCCACTTTTTCCGATCTGTAGTTAAACTACTTCTCCAATATTTTTTTTTTTCATTGTCTGGGTATCAATTATGTATATTTTTTGCGAAACACGACAATGAAATGACACCTAGATCATTATCGTTTCGTGGATGGAATTAATTTTGTTTATTCATCGCTTATAAATGTCATATGAAACCGATGCAACAAAATTTTTTACATTTACGCTGTTAAAACGAGAATGATTTAGATGTCATTTCATTGTCGTGTGTCGTAAAAAAGATACATAACATACATACCCTGGTGTATTTTATCTTATTAAGGACACTTCTCGTCAAATTAATTATTAAAAAAAATATTTTAAAATATGCAATGAATTCAAAATTGTTAAATGAGCATTTTTATTATTTCTTAATATTTTTTTTAACCTCATCAAAACTTAAAAATATTTTAAAAATAATTTATATCTCAGTGATACGAAATCAAATAATAAAAATATTTTAAAAATCATTATTTTATCTTTTTTATTATATATTTGTGTAGCATATTTTTCTTGTTTTCATAAAAATATATCAATATTTTCAACTTAAATTCGTTTTAAGTTTGTTGTACTGCATAAGTAACTTTGGTGCAAATGGTAGCGCGGTCTACTTTAATACAGCAGATCGTAACTCAGATTCGTGTGTTCAATACTCGCTGGCTCCAAAAAATTTTTTTTTTTAATATTTAAAGAAGCATCCCTAAAGTATGCTGCACATTTTTATTAAATAAAAATGTTAATATATATTTGAAAAAAACCTTGCATGAACTATTGAAAAATAGCATCCATGCACTGTTTAAAATGCTATTAAAGAAATTATATTCACTCCATCCGCCCAATGACACGACAATGTTTAAATCATTAATGATTCACCTAAATTTGCACCACATCCGACTCAGGAGATGTGGTGTTTTTACTACTTCTTCCTCAGCTCTTATTTTGCTGGGTATGGTTACCATCGATTTAAATGGTAAAAAAGTACCATCGATTTCAATGGTAAAAAAGTAGTTTACTGACTTTCGTTGTTCTCGACGGCCAATTGAGGTCAATACATTGGAAAATGTTGAAAAAATCCACGAAATGGTGTTGGCCGAGTAAAAGTGCCGTAGTCATTTCATATGGCAGTGTGGTTTCGATTTCAAATGATCAGTTGGGTTTAAGAAAGCTGTCTGCAAGATGGGTGACGCGTTTGCTCTCAATTGACCATAAACATAATCGTGTGACAACTTCAAAGGATTGTTAGGAGTTGTTTTACAGCAAATTGAATGAGTTTTTGCGGCGTTTTGTAACTGTGGATCCATCACAACACTCCGGAGACCAAGCAGCAGTCTAAGCAATGGGTTTCTCCATTAACCCCATATGGCCAAGAAAAAAAGTTCTTTTTCATCAAGATAATGCACGGGTGCACACGTGTGCAGTCTCAATGGCAAAATTCCAAGAAATGGGATACGAATTGGTACCTCATCCGCCATATTCTCTGGATTTAGCCCCAGTGACTATTTCATATTTCCAAACCTAAAGAAATGGTTCGGTGGAAAGAGATTTAGCTCCAACGATGAAATTATTGATCAAACAAATGCCTATTTTATGGACCTCAAAAATCCTATTTTTTGGAAGGGATACAAAAATTGGAGAAACGTTGGACTAAAAAGGAGATTGTGCTGAAAAATGAATTTTTTTTATTGCAAAAAAATTTGTGTTTCATTCAAAAAGTCACGGACTTATTGGCCCGCCCTCGTAGATAAATGAATATTGCAATGTGTCTAGATTCTAAAGTTTGATTTTCGCTTTACGTGAAATGCTCTTTTGGCAAAAAAAAGAAAGAAAGCAAATGGTAGCCTATAGTGCAACATTCAGATCAAACAAAAATATGTAATTAGAATGTGTGCAATAAAATTGTTTTTTTTGTAAACTAGTGTAGTCATTATTTTGCTCACTGCTATTCAGCCCCCTCAATACAAATTTCATTTGCAAACACGCACGGCGAAATACTAAAACAATATTTAAGGGGCTGTACTTAAAGTACTGCCTTTTTCTTGTAGTTGTTTTTTCATTTTTGGAATTATGTATAAACGTTTAAGCTTTTTTTGTCTGTGTCCACCACTAGGCACTATACACTCAAATAAAAAAGTCAGTAAAATTTATAAAAAAAAGGTGTACTTTTACACAAAAATAAACTAATTTTAGACCAGCAGACCGTTTAGCTAAGTGAAAGATGTAGGACAAATTAGTAAACGTTACTAAAATTTAGTAAAGTTTTAGCCAACCCTTAATAAAAATCGAAATCAACAATGAAAATTAGATTTTTTTTAAAAATTAATTTTGTAAAATTATTTACAAAAAATGATTTTGTACTAAAAAGTAGTACAAAACCAGCAAATTGGAATATAAAACATTTTACTGAATTTTGTACTAACTTTTTCATTCGATTGTACATAAAAACACACTTAACACACATTAAGCTCCCCCTAAAACGATGTCATATACAATATAAGTTTCCTGTCCTGTCTTGTCCTGTTTCTGTTTTGTCTGACCAAAATTGTAGAGTTTATCTGCCTGACGGGCTGTTTGGTTGTATGTCTATGTATTTGAGTTTTTATCTTAAAATCTTAATGTTATGATTACACCTGCTTGTGTTTTGTTGTCTTTTTTCGTTTTTATTTCATTTGTTTCATTTATTTATTAGACAAAGTTAAATATAATTCTGGGTGGCACAGTGGGATATATCACAAAATGTTTTGTAATAATTCGTCCATTTCTTACTTAGCGATGCTATTGCAATACAATTTAAAACATATGTAGGTGACGTAATATTAAAGGTAAGTTTTGACGTTAAAACTCATAGATATCAAGGGGCGGCAATCCCAAAATAGGTCACTTTTTCATAAAAAAATTTGAGAGCTCGCCATTTTTTGGTTACTTATCAGATTTTACAATAACAGATATGTAAGTTGCTGGAAGCATGATGTATGGGGTTATCTCTTATAGTTTCCGAGATGTTTCTATTTGTAAATTCCAAATTTACTCCAACTTAGGTTAATTTTTTTTTGCGAATAGCGGAACCAAATCAAGAAAATGTGTTTTTAATATTGGCTAATTAACCAAATAAATTCTTGATTAAATAAATAATAAAATAATGCAATATCTTATTTCACTCAAAAACTACATTCGTTTAAAGTATAAATTAAAAAAATAACGAATATTTGCGATTTTTTTTTCTAAAAACCACAGTCTTTTACCTCCAGATAAATATTTTCTTATTAAACATATAAAGTATGTATTTTATTTTAAACAAATAAAATAAAATATTTTAATTTGACGTTAAGATTATGATGTGAGCAAGTTCAAGTTCAAGATCATTAACGAGCAATGTTTATTTATTAATTAAAAAATTTATGATAAAAGATCGAAAAATAAAATTTTGGTTTAAATTTTTTAAAAATTTAAAAGTAAAACATTGGGGTTATGATTTATTTTTAACTGTAATTGTTCACAATAACAAACCGCTATTTAGGGACTTCAAACACGTTTGCTTGAAATTTTTTCTGAAAGGGGCGCAAAAGTTGTGGCAGTTTAAATTTAAAAATTTTAAAAAATTCTCAAAATTACATTTCGCACATGTAAACCATTGTTTAATATTTTTGCGTTTTTATGGAAATTTACTTCCTTATTTTGCGCTTTCTAAAAAATCTTCGTCAAATTCTGTGGTGTTTAAAATAATGTAATTTTTGACTCAAAATCGTGTTCTGCACGATATATAAAAATGATAATTTGTTTTGGATATTATATTTGAATTTAACGTAATAAGTTGAAGAGAAAATGTATTTTGTACAAGTAAATTTAAGCTATGTGCTTTTGAGTGGCATTGTTTTGAATGAAGAAAACATTTTTTTGAAAATTTCAGTTTATTGTTCAGATTATTGTAACGCTACACTCCAAAAAAAAGTCGGAATTTTTTTCAATTTTTGAAAATTTTTCTTAAATTGCTTTAGTAATAAAATGTCTTGCAACACATACTTTTTTTTCTTTCTTTATCATTTTGGCATGCTTAACACGAGTATTTTTAAATTTTTGAAATCGGACCATCGAGTTTTGGTATATTGCGATTTGATTTTTTCAAAAAATTACGTCTTTTTTAAATATAAACTTCCCTGTTAAAAGTCGACATATATATTTTTTTGTTTTTTTAAAGAGAAGCAACACTCAGGAAATTCTTCATATTAATTAATGTGTTGCTTTCTTTGATGAAGGGCTTCAAACATGGCAAGACTGTAATTGCGCTAGATGATAAGTCCTAGAACAGTTGTTGCTCGCCACCTGATGTAGAGTTGGCGAATTTATTGAAGCTTTTTGTTTCATAGCCCTGATTCATTATTTTACTTCGGTGGGGTTAAGTGCTATGGGAACATCGAAGGTGGGTGTAGCGATACATATAAGTGATAAAAAACTCATACATATTATTTTTCTAAATTGATGTTGTCGTCACCGGGAATCGAACCCGGGACCATCCGTGTAACAGTCCAACGCGCTAAACATTACACCACAACGCCCACAATACATATATGATACATACATGATACATACATGATACATACATGATACATACGTGATACATACATGATACATACATGATACATACATGATACATACATGAGCACACATGCTTCATACATGTCCACATGCAGTCATACATGATTCATATGTGTTCATAAATGATTTATACATATTCATATATTGGACCATATTCATATGTGTGCAGTAACGAAAATTGAGGTAATACTTACATGTATGATCATACATTTCCATACATGTTCACATTTCTACATTAACGAAAACTGACGTAATATTTACATATATGATTGCATGTGAATAGTTGTGAACATATCGCTCATTTACTTCAAGAACGTCACAACTCGAAAAACATGATTTTTGAGTAAGTGACGTAGAATTATTCGTTATATCACGTATCATATTGTGTAAAAAAGTCATAATGATTTATTGTATACTCACATGCGAATGGTGACACTGGTGCGGGTGTCTATGGACCAGGTTTCCAACGGGCCTTACCCATGGGTAGATACCCCTCCATTTTTTAGGCAGAGATTTTTGCTATCTGTGTCTGCGCGGAGGAGTGTCTCGCATCTACATTCTTTCCGACAGTCAGGCGGCATTAAGGGCTTTAATGTCCTATGAGGTGTCATCTGGTCATGGAATGCATTCTGGCTCTTAACAGACTTGGCAGGCGCAACTCCCTTACCTTATGGTGGGTTCCTGGTCACGAGGGGCATGAGGGCAACGAGAGGGCAGATTGTCTTGCTAATTGCGGGGCCCGAAGGCCCTTTATTGGCCCTGAACCATTCTGTGGTATACCTTTGGGGTATGTTAGGGAGAAGCTCAGGTCGTGGAGGCAGTCAGAATTCTCTCTCTATTGGGAAAACTCTCTTGGCCAACGACAGGCTAAGAGATTAATTTCTTTTTCCAGTGCAGGATCGAGGAGACTCTTGTCCCTCGGTAGGGGTGACTTGAGAACCCTGGTGTCTTACCTGACTGGACACTGCAATCTTAGATACCACCTGCGCAAAAGGGGTCTTTCGGACACGGATGAGTGTAGGTTTTGCGAACTGGTAGCTGAGACATCAGAGCATGTTCTTTGCGAATGTCCGAGGCTATGTGAAAGGCGTGCCAAGTTTCTTGGCAATCGCTTTGTCTCCCCTTCGGACATTATGAAGATTTTGCCTAATAGGATTATTGGCTTTATAGGTAGCTTGAATCTTTAGGGTAACTTTAGGCAGCACAAAAGACCTAAATTGGTCGCGGTGCATAGTGCCATATAATCTAATCTAATCTTGTATACTCACCTCTTGAGAGAAATTAAGTCGTTATTTTTTCTTCAAGGTGGGAGTAAATTGAAAACTTTAAACTCGTTTTCTACAAAATCAAAATTTTTGAGTTATGATGTTATTGAAGTAAATGAGCGATATATGAATCACATATGGTGGTATATGAACATGTGTGAACTCGAATGCCTTCATATATGAGCATGACTGAGTTCACACATGTTCATAAATGGATACATAAATGTTAATTTTTAAACGGATAGATACATTTTATTTTTTCTCCGAGGCATTTGAAGGTAAATTCACAAGTTATACTTTAATAAATATTGAGATAATTAATTTTATTCAGCATTATAAAATTAATAAAAAATTATGTCTCGAAAAATTATTTTTATTAAAGCATTTTAAAAAAAATTTAAAAAATCAAAAACTTTGGCCGCAGGTAGCCACGGGTTAAAGCGATCTGATTTTCGTCGGTCGATCGATCAATTATATTGTTCAACAAAATCAAACTTTTTCCAAAATTACAAGGTCCGACCTATAAATTTTGGTAGAAGAGACAAAAAAAAAAGACACGTGTATCGGCGTTTTGAAAGTTTACATCTGGGTTTCATTTTAGGGGGAGGTAAAGTTTCGTATTGTCAATCGGCATAGAAAATCGCGTAAAGCTTACGTGTTTTCAGCAAATGTATGTAAAATGTTACGGAGAACATTTTTGTATAATATGTTAACCCTCTAACTCCTCAAGGTAAGGGTATTTTTTGTCCTTCTTTTAAAAGAGAGAGAGAGTGTTATATTAGGTGCCGCTAAAAATTATTTCTAGGGTTTTAATCTCCGTCAATATCATTGTTTGTTATATAAAAATGCAAAAACAAATTATGTTATTTTTGCTCAATTTTCAAAAAGTCCATATAATTTTTTCATTTAAATTTTTTTATATGCTCTTCTGATCTTATGTTTTAAAAAAAGAAAAAAAAAACTCGGTTAACGTGGCGAACTGAGTTTTTTGGTAGGTTATGTCACGCCAATAAGGCAGTTGTTGAATTTATCTCTTGAGTTTTGGGTTGCGTAATACACAATGGAATCCAAAGTTGAAAACCGAAAACAAAAAATAAAAAGAACAAAAGAACAAAAGAAAAAGTGAGCTTGTTTCAAAATAATTTTTAAAATGTTTAAATTTTGCATAATATATAGGACCCATGGCCGAATATCTTGCACTCCTATTAGTTGAATTATTGTGAATCCATATCTATAATTCGATTTTTTAAAATATAAAATTATTATTTATTAAAAATAGTTGTACACATAGAGGAAAATTTAGCTATTTGACAACTGAAATTCAGTTACTACGCTCAAATTCGGTTATTACGAATATCAGACGGTTGGCGCAACTTAACATTAGTTTTCACAACAAAGTGCGGTTAAGTGAACAGAATTTTAGTTGCAACATCCAAAATATTCAGTAATCTAATGTAAATATCGTTGTACTAATTGAATTTATTAGTTGCTACCATTAATATACACTTTTAAATTCAGTTGGCGCTTTATTTCTTTGTGTGTAAAAACTATAATAATATCACTTTCAAAGGATTTACAAATTTTTGACATAAGCTCTTATACTTTTATTCCCAGGCACTCCTAAATTTGCCACATTTCTATTAAAATATCAACTTTTACTCCTAATTCCAAAATTTGCGCTACTCCAACTAGGTAGTAGAAGTTGTTGTAGATACATATACCTGATATATTAGATAAGTCCCTTCCAATTCCTGGTGTAAATGTGGACCTACATACATGACAGCAAAAAATGTAAAAATCGTATTTTAGGAAATTTTTATTTTGTTTTTGGTATTTGTGGTATTGCAAATCTTAAATTCTTCAACAATTTCGCATTTGTGACTTTAGTCTATTTATTGAAAAGCGAAAATTTAGATTTCAGCAAACACTGCAATTTTTACGTTCCGATTATAGTCCACTTTCGAAGTTAAATTACAACCTTATTACATACAAATTTTAAATAATATTAATAATTTTGGTAAAAAACAACCATTTTCCATAATTAATTTAACATTTTCTTATGCAACATTGTCGAAATGATTGCAAATTAGGTATCGTTTTCAGGAAAACGATATCGTTTTTCTTAGAGAATCTGTTCCCTGGATTTCAAAACTTATTGTTCGTCCAATAGTGTAATTGAATTTCTTTATTGGATTCTTTTTAAAAATGTTATAATCTTAAGGCAATTTCTCTTTCCACGATACCAAACATTTTATAACTCTTTAAGAGGAAATCTTTAGAATTTACTCATTTTGCTGGTTAAAAATAATAAAAAAATCGGATAAGAAATAAAAATATGCCGATCGCTTTAAGTATTGTATGCAAAGAGTGGCCTACTTTGGGGGAACAGGTTGCAGCCCCCTAATTGGTTGTGAGGTTCTTCTTAAGCTCGATATTACATCACTTATAACTGCTCAAAACTTCATTGCAATCGTTCTACAAAGTAAAAAATGGCTAATGTATTTCTAAAGATTGTGTGATATATCCCACTGTGGGTGGTAAGTATCCAATGTTATATATTAGGTAAAGTTTTTCTTAAGAATTCAATTTTTTTTTTGTCAATATTTTTGTAACTTCTTTTTCATTTTCTTAAACAGTTTTACAATGTTTATTGTACATTATTGGTGGTTAAGTCCTTGGACCAGCTGTCTGTCGTCGACATTGGCGCTTATTACATGTTAAATGGGGTCGGTACAAGGGCTATCAATATATTTTTATGTTTGTATTTTTTTTTTTTTTTGTTTTTGTTTGTAATATGGGGCACTTTGCAATTGTAATTTATGACATTTCAATTAAGATTTTTATCAAAATATTTAAGTTGTAGGTGTATTGTTTAGTGTTTCCTATGAATTAATGTTTTTAATACCACCTATTAAATAAAATATAAGAACATTTAAATGAAGATACATAACACAAACATTTTATTTATATTAATGTATCTTATGAATACTAAAAGAGCATGTTGAACCTTCATGGCCTGATAATGTAATTTACAAATTGAAATAAATATGTGTTGCAAGTCCGGGCGATAGACGCAAACATATGGCGACTACAGTTTTTTCCTTTGAATAATATTATACGGATTATTTGGTTGTATTTGCTAAGGTATAATTTTTTAGGATTATAATTTTTTAGTATTGAAAATAATGGGAATGGATTATATTTTTAAGTTTTAGAAATATTAGGGATATAGAGGATAAATTGTAAATTTCCTTTTATTTAATTTGGGTGTAAGGAAAATTATAATTATGTAATTTAAATGTAAATATAAGGATATAGTTTAAGAAATACCAATAACTTTACTGTTAACACACTCAAAGACAAATCTTCATCATAAAGTAGTAACATAGTAATATTATTTTTTATTTAAAAATTATTTAAGCAATATACAGTGGTGGTCAAAACATTTGGAACTGAAAGAATGGCTTAGGTAATTATAATTTTTTTGATCAAAAAGATTTGTGGTATAAGTTTTTGGTTTTTTTATTTAATTCAGTTATAGCATATTATTTTACAAATACAAAAAAATTATTCATAACTTCTCAAAAATAAAAAAAAAGTAATTTTAATAAAATAAGTCGATAGTGCAGTGTTGAAAAAATTTGCAACTCTTACAAGAAATTAATAGGAAATACAAGCAATGGTTTTAACGCTCAGTATTTTGTAGCGTAGCCATTATTTTTTATAACTTCTGAACATCTCTTAGGCATTGAGGCAATGAGCTTTTTAATATAAACGTCAGAAATTTCATTCCACTGCTTCTCCAACTCGACGAAAAGTTCATCACCATTTCGGAATACTTTATTGCCGATATTCCATTTTACAATCATCCACATGTTCTCAATCGGGTTGAGATCGGGAAATTGAGCCGGCCACGACATGATATTAATTTCACTTTTACAACCCCCGCCGTGTGTTATGGGTCGTTGTCGTGCTGGAAGGTCCAGTGGCATTTCCCATTCAGCATACGGAAGCATAACTGAACTCAAAAGATCTCTATAGATTGTGGCCGTCATTGTGCTAGTAAATTACTAGTAAATTACTAGTAGTAATGCGGTGAATTGGGCCAATCTCATTTCCAGAAAAACACCCCCACACCAAAATGTTTCCACCTCGGTGCTTCACTGTAGCGGTTGTGTATCTGGGATTAAACTTTTCGCCTCGTGGTCTTCGAACATTGGCTCTTCCATCTGTTCCGCGGTGGTTGAATTTAGTTTCATCTGGCCGCAATACATTTTTCCATTGCGGTTAAGTCCAGTTCAAATGTTTGCGTGCAAAATCAAGCCGAGCTTTGCGGTTTTTTTTCCGACACAAACGGTTTTTTTTGTACATCTATAACTTCTAAGACCATATTCTCAGGCTCTTCTTTTAATGGTGGGAAGACTGGCATCTATTAAAGTTAAGTTTTAGCTTCTCTGGGAACTGCTTTGGGATATTTCGTAAAAAAATTCTTGATTTTCCGATCTTCTCTTACAGTTGTAATACGGGGTCTTCCACCTTTATGAGTTGTGTAGATGTTACCACTATTCACAATGCGGCAAATCATTGATTTTGGAACAGCGTACTTTATAGAAATTCCTTGAAAGTTCATTTTGAAAATCATTTAAAACTTTTGATTTAAAATCAGAATTGTATTTATATTCTGCCATTTTTTACAAAAATTATTCTTACGATGTTTATGCTTCCAACATATTATTACAACTATTAAAGCACAATAATTATAATAAATTTGTTTAAAAAATGTAACGGCCCGAATCTCATATTAAAAGTAATGCGATTACCATTGTTATGTCCTAGCATTTGTTACAATAAATTGTTTCGTTAAGAGTTAGAATAATGAGAGTTGCAAATCTTTTGAACACCAGCGTTTGTGTCCATGTTTTTATAAAATTTGCTAGTCTGACTTACTTGAGTTTCTATATTGTTAAGGTATTTTGTTTTTAATGACTGTAGTAGATTAACTTTATACAAAATTCTGACCCTATCACATTTAATTTATTTACCCCAAATATTTGGCGCTGTAGACGCTGTATTAAAAGCTGATGTGGTAATCTGTCCTCGTTATATTTAGATGCAAGTCTAACGTGAAACCCATTTTGAAATCCTGTTTCAAGCTTAAGGATATATGTTGGGTTAAAATTTGGCATCCTCAAGATGTTTTTGATAAAGTAAGTAGATAACTTATCCACAAGATCAAAATGAGCTCCGTAAGTCTGCACAGCTATACATACCGCTAGAAATAATTTCCATTTAGATTTGAGAGATATATTCCCTTTTCTGAGAAAGTTATTCCAAGTGACATTGATACTGTTTTTTTGCTGACGGATTTCTTGTTTCCACATGTTTTGTAAACACCATTTAAAGTTTTTAATGTTGTGTTGACCAGAGTGGAGGGAGGCGACAAAAAATTTTGTTTTTAATATTGGTTGTTGTTGTTCATACTCCCTGAAGATGTCATTCAAAGAATGATGAAATATTGGAGATATATAAAATACTAATTTACTTCGAGCTCATATAATATATATTAGTTCTCATGTAGTGAGTAAACTTGTTTATATGAATGTTTGATGTTTGGCATAGGATTGTTACCGCTTTCAAAACGTGTTCTGATGATGGGAACCTAGAAAATTCCCGAAATAGATCTATCAACACATTCCTGAAAGGGTCAAAGAATAAATTTGAAAACAAAAACTCTATAGATTATTTGTTAGGACAATATCCTAATAAAGAACTTGAATAATTTTCATTTTCATTGCACAATTAAAGGTCGAAAAAACATAATTTTTATTTTTAATAAAAATTATATTAAACTTGTAAAATAATAAAGTATATTTTATAAATATAAACGTGACCTAGAGCTCAATTATTTAATAAAGTAATTCTTAGAGAACTTTGGCATTCAATGAAAAATTAAGACAAATTTCGGAAATTGATGGTAAAAACTATCTTACGTTTTTAAAAACAGGCTAAATAAAAAATTTAAGTCAAAATACCAAATTATTTCAACAGTTTTGATCTTTTTTTTGATAGATTCTGTTCAAATGCGCTATAGTTTTCACATACTACTTTTAGAGGTAAGATCACCTCATTGCTATTTTTATTTCTTAAAAGTTAAAGAAAGCTGATTTTAATGTCGCCATTAGCTGAAGTTGTGCTTCAAGAGCTGAAGACATGGTATTGCCACCCACCAAAATATCGTCTACACTTAGAATAATATGTAGGTAAATACCACTTCAAGTGTTATTAAAAACAAATGAAATTTCACTTAAAGAAAGGATGACTTATATTTCAGTAAAGTCAACTAACATTGTCATTTGTTTTTTACTGTTCAAAAAATGAACCACAGTTGTAGTCAAAATGAATCACATATGCAGTAAAAAACTGACAAACATTTAGATGATTTATTTTTTGAAATAAAAAAACTACGGTATAAAATTAATGTGAAATCATAATACAGTAATTTGATGTGGTTTGTTTTTTTTTTTTAAATGAACTACATATGTCGTCAAAAATTAAATTTTGTTCCACAACTGACTGTTTTTTCACTTAAAAATAAGGATACTGTATTACAACTGAAACAACTTCAAATATTTACAGGAGAAGTTGCCTGAGTCTACATATGTCTCATTCCTCAATCCTCAAATATGGAGCGCAGTTAATGCAAAAAATGACGGTCGCGATTCCTTAAGCTTTTATTGGGTCAGAGAAGTCTTTGCGAAAAATTATCGTCATCAAGTCCGATTGTTAAGTCTGTTTGGTATGCAATACATCATTTAATAAAAATGAGCTTTTCGTTTTCCAGTAACGATTAATTACAATGCGGACCTTTGTAAATCGTTGTTGTATCTTATTCCATGAATAATATATGAAGTTACTTGAAAGTTACTGTTTGAAAATCGTAATATCGAGGACTATCTAAACCAAAAAGTATAATCATTCACGACATATGGAAAAACGATTGTTAGCGTTCCCGCACGGTAACCGTGAACACAGAGAATGCTAGAAAACATTAAGGAAATCGGTGGATAGAAAAGCAGTATTGATAGAAAAGCTATTTTCTTAAAAATGTATAGGCTGGTTCGCTAAAGTGGGTCTATCGTTTTTTTTTTCATTTTCTATCAATACTGCCAGCAGTCATCAAGATTAATTTCCGCTACCACTATTTTAAAAAAAGATTCCACGTGATTACACACATTTTTCCCGCTTTTATTTTGTCGTTGCAAAAAAATACAAAATAAAATATAATTTTTAAAGATTTTCAAAGTCGGATTTTTGCAAACGATAAGAATTTTGTTCACATAAAGAAATATAATAAAAAAAATATGAAAAATTAAATTTCACAGTTCAAAACATAAAATAGAAACTCGTGTGCGGTTTTTCGAAGTTCTTTTCGAAACTAACATAACCTCCTTTTTCTAGTTTTGCTAGTTTAGCTAAGCGAAAGTTTGCAAGAATGCATTTCAGATATTTACAAACTTTAAATAAATGACTATAAACAGAGAAAAATTTAACTCTTTTTGCCAACTGAAATTCGGTTACAACAACTCAAATTCAGTTATTATAAATTTCAGACGGTTGAACAAATTTAACATTAGTTTTCACAACAAAGTTCAGTTAATTCAACTTAATTTTAGTTTGGGTGGGAAAAAAGGTTGAATCGGTTCCAAAGTACTATCTGTTAATTTCCAACCCCAGTCATTCACCAAAAATATTCAGAAATCTAATGGAAATATCGCTGTATTAACTGAAGTAATAAGTTGTAACCATTAAAATACACTTTCCACTTCGATTGTCACTTTTATTCTCTGTGTGTAATTGTTAAAAATTTTCTGAATACACTAATTTTTTAAGAAAGGGCGCAAGTATAAATTATATTTTACAAGCTGAAAAAAAAAATCCACAAATGCCATTTCATCAAAAAGTAAAGAAAATCATAAAGTTAAGTTTTATTTATCTATTTCTATGAATCTTAACAACAATTTCCTTGAGTAATTACAAAATCATTAAGTCTGCAATTTAACAGTTTTAACTAAAATGCATAAAAATTTGCTTACAAGGCCAAAATGAAAATTAAAATTAATTTTATGGTACGTAGACTAAAATAAAGCAAACAAACAAATACTTACAAAACTGTATAAAATTTGTGAAATACCAACGAAATATGTATCAGAATATGGTAGACGAAGTTAATGAGCAAACGAACCAAATCCTGATGAAACTCGATAGATGAAAAACAAAAATTTTGAAGACGAGGGAGAGTGGAGAAAGGGAATTGTTGAAATTCTAAGTACTTACAAAAATAATATAATACCAAAAAAGAAAAACATGATAAAAACTTTTGCTGCCAATAACTAATGAATCGGGTAAAAGTGTTAAGATACAAATTGTTAAAAATTAAAATTAAACAATCATTAGGCTGCTTCTTAAAAAAACAAATTTACAAAATTTGAACGGAACAACCCTGGGTTAGACTAATATTCATGAAAAAAAAACGTTCTCAGCTTTATGTTATGAGACATTTCTGATCTACGAAATAACATGGGTCAAACGATTTTTAATTACACTGTACAACACAAAAAAAAATTACAAGGTCCGATCTATAAATTTTGATAGAAGAGACAAAAAAGAAGACACATGTATCGGCGTTTTGAAAGTTTACATCTGGGTTTCATTTTAGGGGGAGGTAAAGTTTCCCCCAAATGCAAATTTTGTATTGTCAATCGGCATAGAAAATCGATTAAAGCTTCCGTTTAAAGTATATGGTGTGTTTAGCAAATTTATGTAAAATGTTACGGGTAACATTTTTGTAGAATATGCTAACCCTCTAACTCCTCAAGGTAAGGGTCTTTTTGTACTTCTTTTAAAAAAGAGCTAAAAACACTATTAAAACAGGGATTTAAGGGGTTAAAATGATCCGCAAAAATATTCGCCGTGAAATTTTACTTTAAGTCAATGAATACACCAAAATCTGAATACGCTCAAATCACAAAACAAATTATGTACACAATATGTGCACCGCAAATTGACACGTTTTCAGTATAATAAGAAATATAGCACTTGATTTTTGTTTTCGTTGTAATGTAATGGATCAAAATTTGTAGGTCGGACCTTGTAATTTGTGTTGTACATTGTAATGAAGTGGAACTGCTTAGAGCTAAAAAAAAAATGTAATTAATGAATACTTCCTATCCAATGTAATTAATGAATACTTCCTATCGAAGTGATAATAATAGAGATATTACTGATTTTATTTAAATTTGAACTATTTTTTCCATGCTAAATTTTTGGGGTACTTTAAAATAAAATTCTTAATAAATACGAAATTAACCCTAAGCTCTCTTTTCTTGTGTCTTATTTCTGACTTTCTGGCTGAATTTTCCGTTTTAGTGAATTCAATGACTTATAGTAAAATTTCACGGCGAATATTTTTGGGGAACATTTTAATCCCTTAAATCCCTGTTTTAATGGTCTTTTTTGTTCTTTTTTAAAAGAAGGACAAAAAAGACCCTTAACTTATAGTTTGCGGAACATTTTAACCCCTTAAATCCCTGTTTTAATGGTATTTTTTGCTCTTTTTTAAAAGAAGGACAAAAAAGACCCTTCCTCCTTAACGACTACATATACATTTGGTCTTAAGCGGTCCAGCAGTTAAGAAGTTCTATATTTATTACCACTTTTTATTTGATTCACTCCACTTTTTTCGAAAATTTTTAAAACATTTTAGAATATTGTTGTCATGATTCTTTATCAAACCGAGGGTTGTACCGTCAAAAATTCGTCGCTTTTTTTTTAAGAAGCAGCCTAATAAGCATAAAGAGCTGAAATGTTAAATGTGAAAAGCTCGAAATTCATATATACACTCACAATATTTTGTCGTTAAAAACAATGGAATATCTAGCACCTATATTCAATTAAACCCAAATCAAAAAAGCAACTAATTATTTCGCTTATTATTGTAAAAATAAACAACAATAAAATAGTTGGACAATTTTAAAATAATTGAGCAATTTTAAAAACCTAATTATTTTTTTTGAAAAAGTATTTTTATTTTTATCACAGTATAGACTATAAATTATTAATCAATGTTTTCGACGACATTAATGTAAATTTTTTAAACTGCTTTTAATTTTGTTTTTCAATTCTTCATTGTATTTGGCTTCTCAAACACTTTCATACATTTTTTGGCATAAAAGACCCAAGAAGACCTCAATTGAAGGTGCTTTTGAACCTTTGGAATATTTGCTTATTTCGGTACAAAAGTTATGTTTGTTACATTAACCCATCCTAACGTCTTTTTGGCATAATGACAGCTTGCTAAATCTGGCCAACATAGTATGTCGTCTTTAAAGTGTCTATTTCTGTTACTTTTTTCCTATTCTACTAAACATTTATTAAGGTAAACATCCGCGTTTACAGCCCTAGCTTTTCAATCCTGGATACAAAGTTGTGATATACCATTTGCCGAAATGGCTGCCCATTTCAATTTGGTTCATTTTGGTTCAAACAAATCTTCCTTGTCGGAAATTTTTTTCAAATCATCAGAATAAAATCCAGAATTAATACTTCCGTTGTTAAAAGCAAAAAAAAAAAAAACATGCCCACTTAGCAGTAATTTATGTTTGAATTTTGTCTATTTATTTAGTTGGCATACACTGAGCGAATTATCTTCACTTCCGCAATGAATTTCTTGATAGCTTTAATGAAAATTGTCCCTGGAACTCGTTTATTGAAACTTTTCATAGAATCTATGATGCAGGTTTCATTAAAGTCAATGTTTATGAAATGTTTGTAGAATTAATAAAAATCTTCACAAAACTAATGAATCGTTTCGTTTCGACAAAGAAACGTTTATAGGATTTATGAAACAGTTTCATAAATTTTTTTAATATAAAGAAGTTCCTTGAACTCTTTATGAATGTCTTGAAAAATGAATTGGAAGTAAGCCAATTACCCGCTCATATGATTTCTTAAACAATTTTATAGAAATCTATATTTAATGTAAAGTTACATTGAAATAATAAAGCACTTTATAAAATACTAGCTGAAGTGCCCGGTGTTTCCCGGGTCAACTGTGATTTTTGAATGCAGAAAAAATTTTAAGATAGTAAATAGACGACTTAATTCTGTTGTGTTTTGCAGAATCAGTTAGGATTTTAACGTTGAACTTGAAATTAGAGATTCCACAAGGTTACAAAATGAAAAATTATTTTATCTTTAAAGGTGTTGAATAAAAAATGATGCTCTCAGTAGCAATTCACGACTATAAATCAATGTGCTTTATCAATAAAGATATCTCGTATTGATTTTAGTGCATGGTTTCGAAAAAGTCTATCGTTAAAGAAATTTTTTTTGTTTTTTTTTTTAATGGACTTGTTATTGCCAAAAACGGTAAGAAAGAATAAAATTAAAAAAAAATGAAATCATAAAGACATTGCGAAAAAATCAGTAGGTATATTATACGGGGGAAAAAAATTCTTTAAAACGAAATAGTTTTTCCTAAAATGTTTTGATTGTATTTAATGCTTTCAAATTTTTTTTTTTATTAATTAATAATCATATAATTACAAATTATATACTATTACCCTAACCGAGCACTAGCTACTATGGCCTTCGGCGCGTTGTAGCGAAAACAGACCAGTGCCTCTGGTGAGAATCGAACCCATGACCCCCGCACTGATAAGCCAGCACGCTACCAACTAGCCTACCGGAGCGCACTGCTTTCAAATTAAAAAAATAAGCTTTATTAAAAATAGTGGAATTTTGATTTGATTTTGACGTTTTTTATTGAAGTGGGCTATGGTAATGAAACTTTTACTAAGGCCTTCCTCGGGAAACGTAGAATATATGTGAGTAGTTTCAAAGAAATCCGTTAAAACTTTATTAAAAGTTTGTATTTAAAAAAAAAAAAAACGAAAAAAGTTGAAAAAAATATTAATTATAGATTTTTTGTCAAAATTAGTCGTCGAAGTGGGCGTAGTCGATGAAAACTATACTACGATCTAAGTTGAGGTCCGAGGATTATTTATGCCAATTTAAGGAAAATCCGTTGAGAATTGCAAATTTTTATAGAGAACAAACAAACAAACAGAAAATGAGTTTTATATATATAGACCACTTGAGAAATAAATCTTAAAATTAATGTTTATAATGGGTAAAAATTAATGAAATTGTGAAATTTTATGAAAAAATAAAAAAATAGTCTTTTAAATAATTTCATAGCTCTAAAAAAAGATTTTTCATTAAATTTATGAAGAGATAATTTATGAAATTTATGAATGCATTGTTTTCATGAAGCTATGCAATTTTACAAAAAAAGGTTATGAAAAATTTCTTAATAATATTAAAATTTCTTGCATATAATGAAATTATTCTACGAAAAAATTATATGAAATTGTTCCATTACTATTATGAATGATAATTCTTTCAGTCTAGTTTAGCATTTATTATCACCAAAAAAAAAAGTACTTTGAGATAGCAGAATAACAAAAATTTATATAAAACGAGAACCATTTTTTTGCTTTGAAATTTATATCACAGATGAGTATTGCACAGATGAGTATTGCACAGATGAGTATTGAAACTTATTTTTACCAAACTTGGCATATTTTTGGCATATATTTTGCATATTTCTGGCATATATTTTGTATGTAGGCTCTCGATATGTACTTTAAAACTACTAAACATTTAGTTTAAAACCAGGCCAGTCACTTTTCTTTTAAATCAAATGTATTTTTCATTTATTTTTAACTATAAAAAATGAATTCAAAATCCGTAGATTTGCTTTTATTTTTACTTCTAAAGCCGTAAAAATAAACGATTTCATTTTATTTAAACTATCAAAAATTAACTCACAAATTATTAAAAACAACAGTTTTCTTTTATTTTTTATCATCATTAACTTTTTGGTTCAAATAAACATTTTTTTTTTTTTAGAACGGGGAACGAATTGGCTAATTAATTGGCTCTCAAGGCGGAGCTGAAACTTATTTTTACCAAACTTGGCATATTTTTAGCATATATTTTGCATATTTCTGGCATATATTTTGTATGTAGGCTATCGATATGTACTTTAAAACTACTAAACATTTAGTTTAAAACCAGGCCAGTCACTTTTCTTTTAAATCAAATGTATTTTTCATTTATTTTTAACTATAAAAAATGAATTCAAAATCCGTAGATTTGCTTTTATTTTTACTTCTAAAGCCGTAAAAATAAACGATTTCATTTTATTTAAACTATCAAAAATTAACTCACAAATTATTAAAAACAACAGTTTTCTTTTATTTTTTATCATCATTAACTTTTTGGTTCAAATAAACATTTTTTTTTTTTAGAACGGGGAACGAATTGGCTAATTAATTGGCTCTCAAGGAGGAGCTGGTGGATTGGGCTGACACCATGCATGGGACCATCTGGGAGAATGCGGGTATTGGCAGGACCACGGGAATCTAAGTAGGAAGGAACTGAGTCTTTTGATGGAAATCCCCACGGGACACTCCACACTGATGACCCATCTCCACCGTATTGGTAGAGCGGACTCGGGAGTGTGTAGGGCCTGTGGGGAGGACGAGGAGACCTTGGAACACTATCTCTGTGAATGTCGATATACTATCCAGTGACCCAATATAAACATTGGGGGATCTTAGGGGCATAGGATGGAAGAGGTTGAGGAATTTCGTCAGTGCGACGGAGTTCCTGGGGTAGGAAATAGACATGGGACCGATTTTTTTGAGCACACAACAAGCCGACATTCTGGCTTAAGTGTAAGTCCTCAGGGACTTGAGTCGGATTAGGGAAGCATTTCCCTTCTCCGAATCCTCTTTTCGACCTAACCTAACAATTTTTTTTGTCAAACGAAATTTTTAAATAATAATACTAACTGGTACAGAAAAACAGTATTTATGTGTAGTTTTTTTTTTTTTTTAATAAATGTTTAAATAAGTTAAACCAAAATATTTATTTGTAGTTTAAATGTATATTCCTTAAAAAACAAAATTTACTGATTACTTTTTCAATAAACTACAATCAGTTACTGTTAAAATATTGTGAGTGTACATTTGTTGATTCTATAATGTTTAGAGTTTATTGTAATTTAATGTACATTATGTATGTAAGTGGAAAGTGCGTAAGTTTTTTTTTCAATTTTTTGTTTTTAATTTCCGTTTTTCATTTTTCGCTGTGTCCATTAATTTCCGTTGCTTAGGCACGAAAAAATCTTTCTGCATTAAAAACAACAAATTATAGACCTTTATGTACTGGTACACGTAGAAAAATACTGGTGGAGTATTATCGAAGTTCTTTGTAATTATGTAACTACATAAGTTTAAAGTTAGTTTTAAAAATTTCTTGTAAAATATATGAATATTTTTAGAAAATTTTTATTAGGCTTGTACATATTTTACAAAAATTTGTAAATATTTTACTAGAATTTTGTAAATCTAACTTGAAATTAATGTAGTTGTGGAATTACTAAGCACTTCGGTAATATTCCCCCAGTATTTTTCTGCGTGTGTGTAGCATAATTTGTTATAAATTTGCCTACAAATAGCACAACATGGAAGTTTTTTCGTTGTTTAAATAATGTTAATAAAATTGATGGATTATTGCAGAATATGAAAACCCAATAGAACAACGCAGATATTATAATTTATTTTTTTTATTCATGGAGTATTTATAAGCCAGTAAAATTTAAGATACCCGATTAAAAAAAAATTTATATTATTCAACAAATAAATGTATAACATTTGGATATAATCCAAGACTGAAAACATATAAAATCAACCACTCGATTTCCTCCACACCTTCTGATTTAAACGAAACTTGGTACATAAGATGTAAATCCTATAACTACAACCTCATCTACATGTAGGGCGGATAATTTCTTCAAAGAAAGTAGTCGTACATAATAGTCCATATATTTTCAATGGCATAAGCTACGAGAGTCATTGATGCCTCATTTTAAAGCTAATTGAATTGTGGCTTTACTGGTGCTCACAAATTATTCACTTCTCCACGATAAAATGCATTGTTTTCAAAAATCGCGGTTCAAAAAGCTTTATTTGAAAGAACTGGTTTGTTAAATTTAAAAAACGAAAAAAAGGTTAATTAAAAATTACTTCCCTATGCCGTGTTCAAATCCCTATGTGGAGCACTTACGTTATCCTGAGTTATTAATAAAAATGTGAACAAATTTAACTAAAAAGTCGATATCTCAGAAACATGCTGGAGTACCACATAGGGATTTGGTAACGGTATAGAAGAATAGTTTATAATTAACATGTATATTTCTTTGAAAATTTTAGAAAACCAGCTTTTTGAAATACTGTTTTTTAAACCATGGATTTTGAAGAAAATACATTTTACCGTCAAGAAGTGAATTATTTTTGTGAATCAGTAAAACCACAATTTAAGTAGCTTCAAAATGAGGTATCAATGACTCTTGTACCTTAAACCCCTAAAAAGATATAGTCAAAGCTTTAATATATTTGCAAAGCTTTAATTTTTATTTTTTTGAATAAATATTTTTTTTGTATGTAAATCTTTTTTCCAACTATATTCAGTATCTTTTTTTAGATTTTTTTATCCATAACTTTGAATCAGGTAATAGGTCCACATATTAATTTGGCACCGGCGCACTGTGTTGCGGCTAGTGGAAAAGTAACTTTTTTCCGATTATTTTTTTCAGTGTTTTTAATGATGCAATTTTGTCACAGACATTCCAAGTAAACAAAAAACACATAAAGCTTATTTTTATGTTGGCCCGTTGATTTTTAATTGATTTTAGAAATCAAATATACAAAATTTTCACGAAAAGAGGGGATTTCAGGGCTGTATTCAAAATGATCTCATTTGATTTTGGTGACAGATATTTTGATTTGGAAAAAAAATCTGCCTTCGGACAAGTATCTTCTGTAAAAAAAAGGAATGTTGTTTGAGACATTTTCATATGCACCTTTTTTAGAGCGAAAACCCGACTAAAGGTCCATTTTTCCTTTAAATTTGGGTTAGGTAAGCAATATCTAAAAAGTCCCAGAGAGTCCCAGTTCCAAACCACTACAGAAATGTTACATAATTTGTTTTCAACGAACTGTGAAAAAATCAGCTGCCGATACCAGCCCTTCTGGGAGTTATAGCGATTTTAGTATATCACTCTCAGTATTTATTCCATAGAAATAGAACGGAAATTCTCGGAATCATTTATTTTTTTATTCTACATCTATTCTAGCACTCCACAGAAATGAGCATAACTCTCTTAAAACTGAAGCTATTGACTTCAAACTGGTATCAAATTAAAACTTTTATTGCCACCTTTCAAATAAGAAATGAAATAGATTTTGGTTTTATATAAAATTTCAGAGTTTTTCAACAAATATCGAAAAATCATGAAAATTTGACGTTTATAATTCTTGTTCGGACCACCCTATAGTTTATTTAAAAAACTAATCATAGGGTATTTATCAGAAATAAAAGAACAATTAAAATAAATTTTTTTTGTAAATTTTTCGAAAAATTTTTTTTTTTTTGATTTTGTTGAAAATTTGACCCAACAATTTTTTTCGGTGTACATTTTTTTTTTCACTCATTCTGTTTGGGATTTCGTTCTGACCAATCTGTATAAGTTTCTCATCGATACAATTAAAATTACAGTTTAGGCAATATGATTTCCAAAAACTTCCGGTTTCGCAACACTGTGCGGCGTAGTGTAATAAATTATAATTAACATACATTTTTTTGAAAATTTTAAAAAAGCAGGTTTTTGAAATACAGCTGTTTAAACCGCAGATTTTGAAAAAAAATGTGATTTTAACTTTAAAAAAATGTTTGCTTACTTTATTAAAAATACGACGGCAGTGGCTTTAAAATGGGGCATCAATTAATCATGTAGCTTCAACGGTTAAAAAAATATTGACGATTAAGTACGACTACTTTTGTTAAATTTTTGATTCTTTTTTTTCATATTTTAAAAAGCGAAATCTCCACAACCGCTAGAGCTAACAACCCAAAACTTGTACGATGGCACATTTCTATGACACTGCCATCTTCAATTTTACACACACCAAGTTTGGTTAAAATTGAAGATGGCAGATTTAGAAAATGTGCAATTTTTTATGGTTTAATACAATTTGATCGTATTTGTATGTTGTATTGATTCCCAGCAAAACTTTGGTAATGGGTGCGAAAAAGTAATGCATTACCTTGTAATGTGTACTCCTTACCTGTATCATTATTTTCCAGCAAGAAGTAATGAGTTACCGATAATTGAACACTCAAGGATAACCTTTTAATGAGACCTCATTACATTTTTAATTACTTCGAAACATAAAATAATGACTTACTGATCATCAATTACATAATGCATGAATTATAAACGTAAAGTAATTATTAATATATATTTTTCAAAGTCTATTTATAGACACATTACTTTGTAATTTTTTGTAAGCATAATGGTAAGATTTATATTTTTGATATCACGAACGAAAACACGAAGCACAACAACTCATCTACATTTTAAGCAATAAAATATTGTATGTATCGATAGCTCAGTTGGTAGAGCTCTCGCCTAACTAATTGTTAAATACCAAACACCCCAGGTTCGAATCCCAGCATGACCAAGCTATTTATTTAATAAAAAAAAAGTTATTTATTTAATTAATAAAAAATATCTGTTAAAAAAAATTTTATGCATTTTTTATATGAAAATCTATTTATAGACACATTACTTTTTCCCACCATGTAACCATATAAGTAACCAGTTACTTTACCCCTTACAAGGTAATGATTTAATGAGGCTCATCGCCTGTAAAATTCTTCAGTGAAGTAACGTGTAAAGTAATGCATGAAGCCCTATGGCAATACTTTACTTTACCCAAGATTTGGTAATGTGTGGTTTTGCTGGGTTGTATATAAATGTATTATATTACATTGAGTTTGCTACAATTTGATACGATACACTCCAGTGTATATAAATTAGTTAAATTAAATACTGTGGTCCGATTAGTAAAATTTTAACGAAGAGATTTATCGACCCAACATTTCAAAACAAAACTGTCGTCCAAAATATTTTTTTATAACTTCTTCAAAAAAAAAAAAAAAATCCATGGGACACATCCCACACCTAGCACAAAAGTTACTCAACTCAAAATTTTTAATTTTTCAGAAATCGAAAAAAAAAACACATTTGTAACTTTATACCAATTGAAACATAAAGGAAGACATAACTGTTTTTTTAGCAATAGTTAACAACAACAAAATACACTGATATTTTTTTATAGATAATCAAGTGTATTGTGCATAGTTTAAGCATATAAAACCGAAAAATTAAAATTTTGAGTTGAGTCACTTTTGAACTGGGTGTGCGATATATATGATTGAAGTCAGTAGCCCAAAATCGAGTTTGAACAAATACTTTTCCGAATTAAAGAATTTGCAATGAAATGTCATCGATTTGTTGTTGCATATTTTGTTATTAATGCATATTTTTGCTATAAATGCATAAGCATTTGCTATATATGGCTTATTTTGGCATTTGTTGCTGTATATTTTGCATATTTTTGATTTAATTGCATTTTTTTTGCATATTTTTTGTTAATAAAAAATAAACTAAAGAAAACACTTATAACCCTCAACCATATATGGGACTAATTAACTGAATGAACTAATTAATTTATGATTTATTTACAATTTCACTGATATCAATTGTAATGAAATTATTTTCATTAGAATTTTTTTAATGATTTTAAATTTCATTTCATTAAAATCCAAAAGTTGTACGGGTATATTTTTTTGATTTATAGTGCGTATTTTCAAATTTTTTGTGCATATTATTTGGTTTTTTGTGCATATTTCAATTTAACTGCATATTTTAAGCTAATTTTTTTTGATTCTTTACTGCATATTTTTAGTTGCATGAAATTCCTTGTCCTAATTATTACGATAAAGATTTCATGAACTAACTGTACGTATGAGCAATATTTTTTATTAGATGGTATATTTAACACTCACACGCCAGAGTGTCTTTGGCAGACTGAATTATCAATTTTAACTAAAGCAATGATATTTTAGGAAGGTTTTCAAATTTTTTTCACAAAATATTTTGTTTTCACCACAGAAGTCAAAAATATCAAAATCAATTGTATTTATTGCGAAATTTGGTTTTTTTTTTTGAGAAAACGCAAAAATAAAAAAAATTGTTTTTATGAAAATAAATAGCACTTAAGGAAACAAATTTAAGAAATATGTAACTTTAAAGATAGAAAAATTTAAGAAAAGCTAATTTAATTAACAGTATCAAAATTAGTGAACATATACCTTACCCAAGTAATAGCGAAAGACGTGTCGACTTTATTTCTATTATCTTGTTTACGTCATATGACAGATGTTTTTTAATTATTTCGGTATGCTAAACAGGAATATGCCAATCGAGTCGTTAATCGAGTTTTAACTGCAGTTCCTAATACATACTTTTTATAGGATATCTCAATACTGTGAAAGGATAGAAATTTGGATTCAGGAGACAAAAATCTATAAATATCATTTTTAAATTTTAAATAACTATAATTTAGAAAAGGATCTCAAGCTCGTTTAAAACAGAAAAAAAATTTATTAAAAAAACATAGAATATGTATCTTCGATTTAGCTTTATTTGTTCCTTTATTTTGTAAGAAAATATTAAATTAAGTAAAAATGTAAAAAATTTGTTTTTTCTTACGCTTTTAATCTATATTTATTGCACAAATCTTTGTCTAAAAAAAAAATATTGCGAGTATTTAAATTATTTTATGCGTTTTTCATAAATACCAAAATCACTAATTAAATTCCTCAATTCTTTATTTTCTATATACTTTCCAATCAAATTAGATGTAAAGATCAATCGGATCTGGTGAAAATATATGTTTCTCCTCGAGATTTAGGTCATGAACGTATTTTTTTATGACGATTTTCATAGAACTTTTTTTTTACTAATTAATAATCTTTAAAAATTATATACTATTTTCCTATCCGAGCACTAGCTACTATGGCTTTCGGCGCGTTGTAGCGAAAACAGACCAGTGCCTCTGATGGGAATCGAACACACGGCACACTTTCATAGAACTAATCTATATATATATAACACTCATTTTCTGTTTGTTTGTTTGTTCTCTATACAAATTTGCAAACCTCAACGGATTTTCCTCAAATTTGGCATGAATAATCCTCGGACCTTAACTTAGATCGTAGTATAGTTTTCATCGACCACGCTCACGAATACAAACTTCTAAGAAAGTTATTACGGATTTCTTTGAACTTACTCACATATATTCTACGTTTCTCGAGGAAGGCCTCAGTAAAAGTTGCATTGCCATATCCCACTTCAGTACCGACTTTTGATTAAAAGCGTCAAAATCCAAAAAATTTCACTATTTTTAATAAAGCTTATCTTACAACATATGGGAAAATAGTGGACATTAGAGTGAGGCAAGTTTCTAAAAATAGAACTGTTGTGTTGTTGGAGTTGTACTTCTGAGATTATGTATGCAAGAACCGTGTATTGAATAAAACTAGTTTTAATCACAACAAAACTCGACCTGACGATAGATCAGAGGGCTAAAGCGCTCTGTCTAACGTGTAGTGCGAGTGCATGTGGCATTAGAAATCAGTTTATCTACGGCCTGTGATTGCACAGAAAATTTTATATAGACGCAATCAAACAAATAAAAACATAACAAATATTACATTATTCAAAAAAAAAACAGGGTCACTGACGAAGGTTCCATACCACAAACTGAGCAGTCTGATTCAGAAAATTGAAAATTTACAATGTAGTTATGATTTTTAGAAAATACACTCATTATTCTCTACCACGCCATTCACAATTAAAATTAAATAAAATTGCATATTAATTATAGTATTAATTGCAATTGTCTGAAAAAGACGTTAAAATTCAAACTCAAACTTTTTTTTTTAATTTGAAAGCATTAAATCCAATCAAAACATTTTAAGAAAAACTATTTAGTTTTTAAGAACTTTTTCCCCCGTATAATATACCTAATAATTTAATTTTTTTTTAAATTTTATTTTTCCTTACCGTTTTTGGCAATAACAAGTCCATTAAAAAAAACAAAAAAAAAATTCTTTAACGATAAACTTTTTCGAAACCATGCACTAAAATCAATATGTAAATCTTTATTGATAAAGCACATTGATTTATAGTCCTGAATTGCTACTGAAAGCATAATTTTTTATTCAACATCTTTATAGATAAAATAATTTTTAATTTTGTAAAACATTTCAAGGGTTAGTACTACTAACAAAAAATTTTGTGCTAAAACCAATTAAAACCATACCTCCAAAAAAACGATCTCATTTAGGTGGTACCACAGCACAAGCTAAGAAAGCTCGCCTTAGACGAACGTCTGAGATATTGGAGCAGACCCAACAACGTCTGAAGCCAGGGCTGTCGAATATCCTCAGCAAAGTCATTTCCTAGCTTAAAATTTTTTCTGCATTCAAAAATCACAGTTGACCCGGGAAACACCGGGCACTTCAGCTAGTTATAAAAATAGATAGTTATATACTTTAATATTATGTTATTTAATTAATAAATTATTTGTACAATATTCCGTAAGATATAAATCAGTAGACTGAATAAGTAAAACAATAAAATATTATTTTTAGACTAAATTTAATTCACCAAAAAAAAAAAAAAGTAAAAAATAGTATAAAATTTTGTATTTTGTTATGTCAAAATGGCAAAACTTTTGACTAGAATCTCAAATTGAACCAAAAACTTGCAAAGTTGGATTACTAAAGGTTTTCTAATTTTGCTACCAACTGTTTTCTGTGAGTATATCCTTGTAGTTATTTTTCCCAGACTTGTTAATTTTCCGCTCATTAAAAATATTTAAATTTTATATAATTTTTAAATGAAAAGTGTTATTGTGAAAGACATGGTAGAGAAGAATGAGTGTATTTTCTAAAAATCATAACTACAGTGTAAATTTTCAATTTTCTGAATCAGACTGCGCAGTTTCTAGTATTGAACCTTCGTCAGTGACGCTGTTTTTTTTTTTTTTGAATAATGTAGTATTTGTTGTATTTTTATTTGTTCGATTGCGTCTATATGAAATTTTCTGTGCAGTCACCGACCGTGGTATAGATAAACTGATTTCTAATGTCACATGCACTCGCACTACACGTTAGACAGAGTGCTTTATCGCACTGATCTATCGTCAGGTCGAGTTTTGTTGTGATTAATTGATATAAACAAAAACTGATTAGATTTTTTTGTCTTTAGATTCGTATTAAGGGAACCATAACATTGTTAATAAGTAATATTGTGAGTCCGTGCACTATCTTTAATAATACCCAAAGAGAATATTCTGAACGATTTTTAATGAAATTTTTTCACCAAACTCATTAGGTTTTATTTACAATGTGAATTAAAAATTCCTTGAAAATGTTTCATATATTCTTTAGTCGTATGCAATTTTTAATAATTAAAATGAAATTTTTCATTAAATGAAAATCAAAATTATTCAAGTTCGAGGCCATACTCTATATTTCTTTATTAAGATATTGTCCTAACAAATAATCTATAGAGTTTTTTGTTATCAAATTTATTATTTGACCCTTTCAGGAATGTGTTGATAGATCTATTTCGGGAATTTTCCCATCATCAGAACACGTTTTGAAAGAGGTGACAATACCATACAAAACATCAAGCATTCATATAAACTAGTTTTCTCACTAAATGAGAACTAATATATGAGCTCGAATTTAAAGATTATCACTATTGATCAAAAAATAAATTGAAAACATGTTTGTTATGTGCACGGTCCACCTCTGGTGGATATTCAATACAAGTTTTTTGTTTTTCTCACCTTTTTGTATTTTGCTTAGTTTATAAACAAACAGAGTTAGTAAACTAGACTGTACTTTGTCTTATATACAAGTTTGATATAATTTTTATTAAAAACAAAAAAAAAGTGTATTGAATATCCACCAGAGGTGGACCTTGCACATAACAAACAAGTTTTCAATTTATTTTTTGATCAATGGTTATAATCTTTAACTTCAGGCTCATATATTAGTTCTCATGTAGTGAGTAAACTAGTTTATATGAATGTTTGATGTTTTTCATGGGATTGTTACCGCTTTCAAAAAGTGTTCTGCTGATGGGAACTTAGAAAATTCCCGAAATAGATCTATCAACACATTCCTGAAGAGGTCAAAACTCTATAAATTATTTGTTAGGACAATATCCTAATAAAGAAATATAGAGTTTGGCCTCGAACTTGAATAATTTTCATTTTCATTGCACAATTAAAGGTCGAAAAAAACATAATTTTTATTTTTAATAAAAATTATATCAAACTTTTCATTAAATTTTATAGAAAAATGAAAAGTTTAAATCGACGAGTTCCAGGGACACTTTATGGATTTAATGCAGACTGTAATAGATATTATGCAGAGAATGTATTGTAATCCAACAAATTAATTCAAAGTCAGTGCGCCCCGGTGGGCTAGTTGGTAGCGTGCTGGCTTATCAGTGCGGGGGTCGTGGGTTCAACTCCCACCAGAGGCACTGGTCCGTTTTCGCTACAACGCGCCGAAGGCCATAATAGCTAGTGCTCGGTTAGGGAAATAGTATATAATTTGTAATTATATGATTATTAATTAATAAAAAAAAATAAAAATTAAAAATTCAAAGTCATACTCAAAAGTCTAAAAGCTTTTACGATTTTGAACAGACTTATAAAATAAACTTTTTTTAGAAGTTAAAATCGGTCAAAACCCTCTTTAAATATTGTCCCGTTAAATATTTCTACCGTGGTCAGGGGTCAAGAAAAGAAAGACCTACAACTCGGAAATGCGATTAAGTGTTTAATACAAACAGAAAGAATATTAATTTTAATCTGAATAACCAAAAATTATTTTAAAACTTAATGACCCATATCATGAAAAAAAAACTGTTTTTATAAAATAATTTAATTCCTATTGTCAGTCTAAAGCTTACTTATTATTTTATTTGCTAATAATCCAATATTTTAAACTGAAAATACTTTGTTATTCAGAAGTTGAATTATTTTATTTAAATTGATTAGGCTATTTTAAAAAGACCGCATTCTTCAAAATTTATAGAAAAAAAAATATATATAAATAAAAGTTTATTGTTGTTGGGTCAGGTAATTAGAAAGCCCAATGGGGATAAAAAAAAAATGGTGATAAATAAAAATATACAGACTCTGATTATTCAATATTAGATTTTGTAATTGTAGAAATATTATGATGGTTTTCATAACATACACTCAGAAAAGCGAGCCAGTAAAGTCAGAAAAGTTTTTGCTGAGAAGATCTTTGCAGAAAATTTTTGCTCAATTAAGCTACTTTTTTGTTGAGTTTACAAAGTTTTTTTTGCTGATACAAGCAATCTGGAAGGATCCTCTCAGCAAAAATGTGGCTAAATTTACAGATTTTTTTTTTTTAGTGTACACTTACAAATAAGATGGAACATTTTTTTTCAAAAAAGACATCTCGTAGGATGAGTAGTGTATGTAAAAAAGTTGACCATCTAGGGATTTTGAAACTTTGAAATATCGCTAACTATTTACTATGTGACTTTGTAACAAGTGTCACTATGTTATTTCAAAATAAACAAAAAAAAAAAAAACATTATGATAAGAAAGTAGGGGAAAGTGGTGCACCTTGAAACATTCCATTATTCAAGTATATTTGGTACATTTTGAAAAATGTTCTTCTAAATAGTGTTTTGTTTAGCCTTGCGCCAATGTTTACCATAGATCTAGGATCATAAGTTAAACAGATGGTAATAAAAATGGGGTGGTCTAGCTAAAAAGTCCAAAAGTAAATTTTCAAACAAATTTTGAAGTCAATTAAAATTGTATAAATACAATAATTTTATTCAAAACTAAAAAAAAAATATTACTTAATTAATCTTTAATAAAGCCTGGAAATCGAAATTGGCACTCTTATTCACTAAATAAAAGTTAACATTTCTTCAAAACACTGTAATAAGTATACCTTGAAACGATTTTCGAGTGTACCTTGAAACTAATAAATTTTTAACTAATATATATTTATTTCAACGCTGGGTCGTTGTAAATTTTTTTTTATTTTTAAAAGAGAATCAATACTCAGGAAATTCTTAATATTAATTAATGTGTTGCTTTCTTTGAAAAGGGGATAGTGGAGAGATGAAAGGTAGTGAAGGATGAAAGGCTTCACACATAGACTTGGGCGACGTCAATTACATTTCACAATCGTTCACTTGTGAAATTTTTCCATGTCATTAATAATACCAGACCTACGCTCACGCTTGTAATCTTAATCGCTTCCTCTGAAAATTTGTAAAAATTTTAATACCAAACATGGGGATTAGTAACAACATCTAGGTATTTAATTACAGGACAATTACACAGAATTTCATGTAATTGTACACAAAAAAGTTATTGACCTGTAATTAAATACACAGATATTGGTATTATGTCCCATGTCTGGTATTGACAAAATTGGAAATTTTCCTAGGAAGCGTTTAAGCCCACAAGTGTAAGGTGGGTCTGAAATTAAAAAAATTTCACAAGTGAATGATTATGAAATGTAATTGACGTCGAACAAGTCTGTTCAAACATGGCAACACTGTAATTGAGCGAGATAAGTCTTAAAACAGTTCTTGCTCGCCTCCTGATGTAGAGTTGGCGAATTTATTGAAACTTTTTTGTTTCATAGCCCTAATTAATTATTTTACTTCGGTAGGGTTATGTGCTATGGGAACACCGAATGTGGCCGCTGCGATACATATAAGTGATAGAAAACTCATACATATTATTTTTCTAAATTGATGTTGTCGTCGACGGGAATCGAACCCGGGACCATCTGTGTAACAGTCCAACGCGCTAACCATTATACCACAACGCCCACAAAAATTGTCCATATTCATATAATTTTTAAGCAGTTTGGAAGAACTTTGGGCACAGCTATTGAAAATTTCGATATAGGGATTTTAATGTGCTTCTTTTCAAAATTGTTGTTTAAATTTCCTGTGGTGTTGGTATTTGTTTTTAGCCATTTTTTTTATTTTATCATTAGTAAAGTTATTTCATTCGAAAAAGTGCTTTCCCTGCCATTTATTGGCATCAAAGATTAAATATGTCTAATCGTCGTTAATACAAATAATGGTGTTTTTGGCTACTTTTAACCAAATTTGTAAATTGAAGATTTAACTTTTTTGTGTTCCCATATAATTGAGGAACCTTTTTATTGTTTTTCCATCGCATCCCTGCGGGAAATGAAATGTCGATTGATCCAGAGGGGTAATTCTGTGATATATGATTGGGGAGCACGTCACGAAACTGGTGAAACAAAAATTGTAGTGCACCAAAAAGTGTTAGTTTGGGTGAAATGTCCAATCACGTAACTATAGTTATGGTGACAAAACATTCACAGGTTGGTACCAGATATATCACGTTACTGTAGAAAAAGTAATATAACATCAAAGTGTACTGAGGCAACTAGGGCCAAAGGATGCAATTAGTGCCAAAGGATGCATTCCCTTGACTGCTAGAAAGCGGACATAACCCTGAAGGAATTTTATCTGTACCGACTATGTGAAAGTAGAAATGAAGACGTAACAGTCCACTGGTTCAAAAGAACTGAATACGGGACTATTTAGACAGTGACCAGGTTTGCCATATATGGCGATTTTGGCAAGTTAATTTCTGAAATGCCGACTGGCGATTTTACACATAAAATATCGCTACCAAAAAACTATCACCAGAATATGATTTTTTGCAAAACTTATTTAAAAACTTGGAACACTTTACAAAAATATAAATTAAAATTGCATAATTTCTGCATATTGGTTATGAAATATCTTGTTTAGATATTTTACAAGATTTTTGGAAACGCTTTTTAATGTGTAAGTAATTGGCGATTTTTAAGAATTTCTTTGGGAACAAAATTGAAACTGAGTATATATTTCGTTACTTTCCTTTATACGAGTAAGTTATACATTAAAGTTGTGCTGAATTGTTGCAGCTCCTTCTTTTTATAAAGATATTATTGCAAACTAGAATTATAATGCAGCATGCAAAATTAAAATGTTCATGAAGTGCTTTTTAGAAGTGTAGGAACATAAAAATTAGTATAATTTTGTTTGATAATACCAATGTTAGCAAATAAAGAAAAAACTTGCAAAAAATCTATATTTTGAACATCCGGACTTCTTGTCTAGTTTATGTACTTTTCAAACTTAAATTGTTATAATGAATTTAATGTTATAGTTTTTAGTTGGGTATAGCCAAAATAAACTAATTTTAAAATTGATTTTTGTTGTGCCTTGTTAAAGGTTTTTGAACAAACGCTAGTTTGAGTAAGTGCAGTGACTGGTTCGGGACGGGTTATTTAACAACCCGTACATAATGTTACACACGCCGAATAAAAAGTGACAGGTTAGTTGCTTATTACTGTCTGCATGCCCGGTGACATGTACTCCTTAGACCAGTGCAGTGATACTTTACAAAACTATTCCACTCAAACTACCTCTAAAAGAGAACACATTGCGCTTAATATGGGACCAGTTTTCATTCAACAACTTTTCTCCAGTTCAACGACACGTACACCTACACCAGTCACGTGATACTGTTTTTCCCACTGGTTCTGTTGCATATCACATAAATCCTAAAATGGTCATACTTTGACACTACCTACTTCTAACTTGTCTCGTAGCATATTCATTTCAGTCGGTACGGTGAGAGGTTACCTTGGTCAAGTTATTCGCCACGTCACATAGTGCTCAACAGGTAGCAATTGTCACCTCCTATGAAAAGCCCATGTTGAAAGTACCGGTCACTTTCATATAACAGAACCGAAACTAGGACTGGTTCATACACACAAAGTTCTAGTCACGTGACCATACCAGTGATTGGTTCATTTCCCGCAGGGATTAAACCCCCTGGCTACACGATTTAGAAATTTTTACAGCAGTTAAACTGTAAACTAGCATCTAATTGATAAATCGGTCAAATTTCAGTTTTTACCGGATCAATTTATATTTTCAGTACTCTTTCTATATACTACACATCAACTTTCAAGCTGTTCAACGAAAAGAGAAACTATTTTCGATTTCTTCCAATAGAGTGATAATAAAAATATTTACAAATATTTTTTTGAATCTGTTCTTCTTTATTTACCATTTAAAAAAAGTATATTGTTGATTTGCATAAGATTGATGCAGTTATATAGGAAAACATGAGGATATCCGAAAGTAAATTCAAAATCTTAATAGCAAATTTATTTTTTTTAATCAGCGTTGAGAAATTTGTTGCAATTTCATTCCACATACCTTAGGCCAAAAATACTTATTTATTTATTCGCTTTTAAATAAATCGGATCAATAAAATTTATTGAAAAATAGACGTTCAGAAAAGTTTTCTTAGCATGTCCTTTCTACATTTGAATCTTTAAATGAAAGTACGAAACAAACTCATTTTAAATGTAAATGTAAAAAGTATATGATAATTTTGAAGGGCGTAAAAACTCGAACCGACCTATTATATCACTCTTATTTGTGTATTACTGATATTTTGTCTATTTATTCTCAGCTTTAGTATAGTTAAATTGAATAAAAACTGATAAGCGTTCTAAAAACAGCACATTGTTACTATAAAAATTGACTCAAATTAAAAATTAATTAACACTCTAACTGTTCCAAGGTACACCCAAAAGTGTATCTTGTAACAAAATTTCAATAATGAGAAAATTTGTGATAATTTTGCAATTTTAAAATTTCTGGAAAATTTTAATGCAGACGATTTAAGAACCCGTATAGACAAATACATACATCTCAATGTAAACTGGGCTTTTACATGTCTTTCCTGCAGAGATATGGATGTTAATATATCAATCGTTTCATGGTACACCACATTCCCCTACTCATGCACACAAGTAGATACACAAAACATTTATTAAAGAAAAACACAGTCAAAACTTGTGACTAAAGTTTTAGTTTGTATTTTTTTTTGTTACTACACTTATTTATTTATATGGTTGCTTAACATTCTCTAGATGATTGTGGGATAGTGATGCCAACTAAATACTATGAAATTTGTAACTTTTGAAGCAACGATTTAACAGATTTTTCTTAAGAAATATGACAATTAAAGAGGCCACAACCTTAAACGCATCTTCGTGGCATATTACCAATTTTAACAGTCATATGAAAACTACTTGAATGGCAAAATAATACCAATGATTTGGCTATTTATCAAATAAAATATCAAATATAATATCTTTTAGAAAGTTAAGTTGACATCACTGAATTGACTGACTTGACTGTTGCTTTTTCCATTCAACACTTTTCACTAGTTTCTTATGCAAATGGTGGTTCCTTTTATCTGTCTGTATGTGTTTGTATGTGATTGTATTTGTACCAACGCAAATTTAAAATATAGACGAAAAAATTACTCATTGTCAGTCAGTAAATGTATAGTTTTAAACATGTAATAAAAAATACATCAAAAAGTGTACATTTGTAATTTATCATCTGTACACTTTTGGGAGAAATTATGATAAGCTGCTTAACAGAGTTGTTGTTGTTGTTGGTTAATAATAGTGTTGCCAGAAAACAAATTTTAAAATTACACATTTTGGCAATCGAAATTAGACAAGCATTTTTAAATTTTGTTGTAACATTTTTTGAATTTTTGGGCAATATGGCATAGAGTTTGGTCAATATGTAATTTTTTTGAATTAACGCACAACTTTTTAGCCAACAATTATATTTTTGAAAACTTTAAAATGGCCAAAATGAAGGAAAATTAAATAATATATGATTCTTCTTCGAGCTTAAGATCTTTTGTTAAAACGATTGTAAATTATTAATTTCCAATATTTCGTCTCCACATTGGGAGACTTCTTCAGGGAAATTTATTTTAATTTAATTTTTATCAATTTTAAAATTTTTAAATAACAAATTTTAAAAAAGGCGGGAAAATAAATTTTTTTTTTATTGGAAATTAATAATTTACAATCGTTTTAACAAAAGATCTTAAGCTCGAAGAAGAATCATATATAATAAAAGAAGATCGAAGAAAATTAAACATATTGAAAATTAAATAAATTAAACAAAACATTTGTTCACTTTTACTTTTAAAGTCTTTAACAAAGAAATAAATTAGTACACGCAGAGAAAAAACATGGTTGCAACATGATTGCCGCAACAAAATTTTGATCCCTGCATTCGGACATGGTTGCTACAAACAAATTATGGGTTTAAAAATAAATTCTGACCAATAACATGGTTGCTGATACCATTATTTGGTTGATATTTTATTATATCATGATTCCCTCTTCCTACCTTACAATATGGCTGATAATATGGGTGATACGGCCAAACTATGATTGTAGTAATTGTAATTGTATTTTTTTAAAATATTTATTTATTTATTTAGATATTTATTATAATTAAAATTACAATTGTAATTAATTTTAAAACTAAAGCACTAGCAACTAAGGCTATGGGCTTTTTTAAAATATAAATTTTTATTTTTCGCTAGAAAGGTTTCGAAAAAAAAGAATATACATTTTCTTCAAATTGGATTAATATTAGACGGGTAAGTTGAAACAAATATATTAATTCAACATTCATATGTTTAATGAAAAAACTCAAAGTATAACAGCATATTTTACTATTTCAGTAAGCAAGATACCTTATTAACTTTTAAACGTATCTATTTTTTCCACAACAACCTCTCTACCTTATTATTGTGAAAACAACAATTGTATTGTTGATACAAATGACGCTATGCACAACCATCTTATAATAGAAAAACACGTTTTATGTGCTTTCCCACAGTTAAAAACAACCATGCTATAATTGGCGAAAATCATTTTATAGTTGCTGTAACTTTGTTATGATTTCGCCAATCATTATATGGTGAGAGAGATCACTGATTATTCTATTTATTAGTGAGCGTCAGTCTAGTTTGAGATTTTGAGCACAGTACGTCTTTTTATTAAAAAAAATTAAATTAAATAAAAAAAAATAATAAAAAATAAAAAAATATAACATTAAAAAATATATGTAATAGCTCCAACAATAAAATTAACATTTTAAAAACAATTTCTGTAAAATATAAAATAAAATTACTAGATTTTCTTATAAATTACAATGAAAAAAGAAAAAATTGAAGCTGGACCTTCAGAAATACTACCAACAGACTATATGGAAAAATATGGAATTACTTTAGAATTTTAACTACACTCTGTGTCATACCTCAGTATGAACACATACTTTTTAAACCAGAAATGGTTGTTCACATTGGCAAATATGAAGATGAAATTCTATTATTTGGTCTAATTAAACATATTTGTTTAACTAATAATTTGTATTTATGTGCATTCAAAGACTTTTGAACATGGATTTGATTAACATTATCATGCTTTTCGCATTGAATGCGAAAAAAATTTTTTTCTGTTTATTTAGATTCTTTAGAATCTGATTACATTGGTTATATTTGTACAACCAAATAAAATATAATGTTTTTAAATTAAATTTTAAGACCATTTGTATATATAACTTATGAATCTGATTGAAATGATTGATCAAACAAAAATGTTTATTGGACCAAACAATAAAAGTTCGCCTTTATATTCGCCATTGTGCAAATATATTTTTTTTATTTTAAAATGTACCAGGCCCAAAAGTTTTCAGATATTTCACACTCAAAATTATAGCGCACTTACAATCCGAATTTGGCTGTTTTTATAGCTCTTTAATGACTCATTGGGCAACTTTAATTTTTGGAATTTAAAAACATTTTTTTTATTGGCAATTTAAAAATGCAGATACATCTCGAAATATGTGGAAACTTTTGATCCTGGAACCTTTTTGAACTAAAAAAATTAACCAATTTACTGCACATTTTGTCTCAAACAATCCTATTTTATACGTATCCATGCACAGCATATTTTTAATAACTAAAATTAATTCGTTTATTTTATATAGATCTCTTATGTTCATTAAATAAATAAATGTAATATTTAAAATAAAAAAAAAATGTCTTTCTTTTTAATATAGCTCAACCATAACATGGTTATTAATTTGCTAAATATCATCCTGCAGTCATATTATAGCTTATTAGTAGTCATAATATGATAATATTGATCATATTATGAGACTTTAGATACCATAATATGGTTATATGGGACCATAACAGGATAACTTTATGATTAGTTTTTCATCATATTATGATTAGCGGGTACCATATTATGATAATTCCAAGGTCATAACATGTTTATGAAGAACCATAATATGGTGTTATTAGGACAATTTCCGAACTATAATATGATATATTAAGAATCATATTATGGCAAAATAATAGAAGTTACGTAATCATAACATGATTATTATACTATGGTTACTATTATGGTTGCCGCAATCATGAACCCAACAATGTATGATGCTCTTCGAATATGGTTGCCCCAACCATGTTTTTTCTTTGCGTGTACTGAAAGGACTCAAAGACATAGGGTTCGAGGAGATTTTAAAAATATATTCGATGAAAGTCTTTCTGGCGTTCTTCACATTTGTGTGTGGATCAGGGTTGCCATTTCAGCATATTTGATGCTGGATCTAGCACTCAAAATTTATAAAAAAAATGTGCTAAATGCTAGATATCACATTTCTGAAATGATATTATTTTTTGACACTAATATATTTTTTTTAAGTGCTTACAAAGAAAAAAAGAAAATTCAAATTTACAAAATTTACCAAATTTACAAAATCGGTATCGCAAACTCCAGAAAATATAAAGAAAAATTTTTGAAAATTTTTTTTATTGAAAAAAATTTCAGTAACATAAAATTAAAAGAGAAACTGAAAAATATGCTTTTGTTCCAACAAATTTCTAATATATGTTCAAAAATAAAATTTTTTACAGGAAATATGATCTCAAGAATCTAAATATATATAATATACTATTAAGAGCAAAATACGCAAAAAACATGGCCAGAATTCAATATATCTTATCTATTTTTAATACGCACATGAAAAAATATGATACAGTATATTCCTGGTTGCCCTGGTTATAGGCAACAAATCGAAACCAGTTTATGTTCGACCAAATTTGTAAGTTAATTTCAATTATTAAAGTTTTATATAAAAAAGGAAAATTTGTATAATCTTTCCGAGCTCATTAGAATTTGAGCTATAATTAAATTCCAAATTTCTGAATTCAAAGTCGGTGTATTTAAACACCACATTTAATATTTTGGTTCCCTACTTGGATAAAAATATTATATTTTTAATATAAGGAAACTGGATTATAAAGATGCATTTACAAATCGATAAGTAAGTATATGCAAAACAATATCTACTACTTTTTCTAGCACTCGTTTTCCTGCATTTAGCACTTTCTAGCACTATTCTTTCCACGATCTAGTATTGTTCAATATTCAAATTACGGCAACACTGGTGTGGACTAACTGTACACAGAGAAATAAAGTGCCAACCGAATTGAAAAGTGTATTTTAATAGTAACCACTAAAATCTGTTAGTACAACAATATTTACATTCGATTTAGGAATATGTTGGGTGTTGCAACTAAAACTCAGTTGACATAAACCAAACTTTGTTCTGAAAACTAATGTTTAGTTGTGCCAACCGACTGAAATTGGTAATAACCGAATTTGAGTCACACTAACCGAATTTCAGTTGCCAAACAGCTAAATTTATCTATGTGTGTGTCTGTTTATCGACAATGAACGAAATGAAATTTTCATAAAAATAACTAAAATTTCGTTTCTGTTTCTTATGTATTTTTGACGAAATTAAATGTCAAGTTCTATCGTTTCGTAATAGATAAACAAGCTCTTAGCTTTTGGATTCTCTCACCTGGCTTGCAGCTGGCCGGCCGCGATGCACGCGACATGCCAGACGCGAGTCGGGTGGTGTGCGGCGAGTCTGCCCGGTGGTACGGCAGTTCCCAGCTCCGCAGAGAACGTAACTCTTGAGAATGTGTGAGACATACATCCTGTACCCATACAAAAATATTTGAAAATATATGAAAAATGTGTTTGCTGTTAAAAGAAGAAGAGTTTGATATCTATGTAATCTATGATATAAAATTTAAACATTTCATACAACGGCGTTCGCTCATAACGATCACCGGTTATAACGAACTTTTTTTATAATGAACGATATTTCTGGTCCCAACGCATTTATTAGCATGTTTCATACGAAATAGTACGCTTATAACGAACTTCGTTTATAGCTAACTTTTGTATATAATGAACTAATTTATTACACCCTTTTACGAATTTTCATACAAATGTTTGACGAATGTTTGATGTTATGACGAACCAATTAATAAATTGAAATTTTTTTATGAAAAATGTTCTGTAATTTTTAAAAACTCAAGCATTTTACTTTAAACTCCTCTAAAACTAATTAAAAATTATATGAAACGTTATTTAATCGACAAATTACAAATAAAAAGAAAAAAATCCTGTCATTCTATTATTGTTTTTAAAATGTTTACCACGGTTATTAGAGTGACATTAGAATTGGCGTTTTGTTACGGAATTATAGTTGGTTGATGCTAAAAATTGTACATATTAATTACAGTTTTGGTAGTTTTTTGTTTTTATATACATCGAGATTATTTATAATTTATAACGATAAAAATAATCTCGATGTATATAAAAAAAAAACTAACAAAACTGTAAAAAATATTACTTGAGCCAGAGTAAAAACTAAAATTTTTTTATATAAATTGAACATTTTTGGTCTTCAAAGTTTAGTAACGTCATGATGCTTGTTAGGAAAAGACCCTAGCCTAGTGTTTGATTACTAAGAAGACAAGGATGGAGCAAAATTAATACTTACTAGATTTTTTGTTAAAGCTCTGGCTATTATGGAGGCTCTAACTTTTCTAAAACTTCGGCTTCTGATGAGATCTTTAGCCAGATCGAAAAAATTGTATCAACCTAGCTAATATGTTTGTATATATTAATAATTATTTAATTTAGTTGAATGGGTGTCTTAGGTTTTTCAGATATTTGTAACATATTTTAAATATTTAAAATAATTGGTAACCCTTAGTCACTACACACACAATATGGGTATACTAAAACAAATAATTTAGTGAAAATGTTAGAAAAACGTCTTGTAAATCAAGTATGCTATTTTTCAGCAAAATTTTTTGCTGAAATTGTGTTTTCAACTAAAATTTTATTAATAGTAAAGCAGCTATAAAAAAAATTTGCTAGTAAGCACATTCATAGTGTAGACAACAACCAGTTTGGGAAATATACGCAGAATGAAATAGATGTACACAGAATGCAGTGGATAGGGCAAAACGGACAATTATTTATAAACTAGTGAAGTGTCAAAATTGAGACAGATTCGAATGAAATTATTTTTCATATTTGTTACACAAATTTTTTAATTTTTTTCAGCCACAAAATTTTACCATCCCTAATGTTTATTCTTTAAGCAGAAGAATTATTCAAAACAAGAAAATGTTTGAAACGAAAATGAAGTTTGCAAATGCATTATCTCATTAATATTTCGCAAAAAAAGTTGGTAATTTTAGCATTTTTCCTGCAACATAATTTTTAACTAATTTGTATTGTTTTTAGCAAAACTTTTTACTAATTGTTGTTGCATATGTACAATGTAAAATAAAAACAAAGAAAACTTTTTAAATAATGTGTATGTAAGTTTATAATTATACAAATGTTTCTTGTGAGTGCAATTACACATGCGGGTTATTATTGCACGCATTTTGTGAAATTTCTAGAGAAGACCCATTTTCTTTTTTCACCCAATTTTCCTAGCATCAGAGTAGGTTTTAAAAATGTTTTTAAGCTTTTAAGTGCTTTCTTAAGTTTTTTTTTTTTACAAGTTTGATATAACTTTTATTAAAAAATAAAAATTATGTTTTTTTCGGCATGGGATTGTTACCTCTTTCAAAACGTGTTCTGATGATGGGAACCTAGAAAATTCCCGAAATAGATCTATCAGCACATACCTGAAAGGGTCAAATAATAAATATGAAAACAAAAAAACTCTACAGATTATTTGTTAGGACGATATCCTAATAAAGAAATATAGAGTATGGCCTCGTACTTGAATAATTTTCATATTTTCTTGTAAAAAAAAACAATAAAAAAACAAACTTTTGCCTAGTTTAAAATATATATATATATTTTTTTTCAATGTGCAACGAATTTTGGTTTTCTCTATACACATAAAGTGGCAACACTAGTTATTTACTTATATTCTTTCTCTTAATTTCGTATCGTTTGTAAATATCATAAATATTTTATATGTTTCCTTCTGCTACCGGTCTTATTGAGTATAAATGTGTGCGTTGGTAATATACACGTTTAACTGCTTTTTTATTAACCCCTTAATGACATCATTTTGATCCTGTTGATTTTTAATGTTCGAAATAACAACCCGTTGTTAAAAGTTGTTATTTCTGCTGTCGCAGATTCTTTGTGACAACCGATTTTTTTTATGCAAATCGAGTGGTTCAATTACAGCTACCGAATTTTTGGGTGTGACTACCAAATTGTTATTAAGTCAACCGAAATGTTATTGCCACAGCCAAATTTTTGTTGTCAAAACCAAATTTTTGTTGTCACAACCGAAAAATTTGGTTACCACAACCAAACCATTCGTTTGTGGTACCTGTTGTCAGTACGAATCGGTTTTCATTGTGTGTGCACAGTGGGATATATCACAAAATTTTTGGATATAATTCGGGCATTTCTTACTTAGTTGACCGATTGCTATGAAATTTGGAACAGGCATAGGTGACGTAATAACGAGCTTAAGCTTTTGAACCTTCCAACCTCACGGGATGGCAATATGAAATATTTGCATAAGAAGTAACTTTTGAAGATTTTCTGTTAAGGAGTTACAAACATGCCATATAAGAATTTGTTATCGTTGGAAAGAGAATTAAATAAAGAATACGACATTTTTAAAAAGAATACCAATTAGTATTATTGGTAAAACAAACACACAGGAAAATCCTAATAGGAAAGCAAAAATTTCAGTTTTTGTTAAAATGTAAATTTTCACTATTCAATGAAATATTTATTAATCCAATAAGTTTTTTTTTACTTAAATTGACTTTTAAGTCAACAATGGGCAATACAAATACAATTCCAAAAATGCGATTTTTTGTCTACATTTAAAGCAGCGATTGAAAGAGATTTACTCAATATCTAGGTATATGTTGAAGTATCTGCAACCGCTTCCGCTACCTAATTAAAGGCGTGTACTATTTTTAACATTGGGTTAAAATTGATATTTGCCTTAAAAATGTATTAAATTTAGAAGGGGCTGGGGGGAAAAGTATACACAAATGAATTTTTTTTTTAACAACTCGCGTTTACATAAAAAGACCTTTCGGATAGTATGCACACTTTATATGTTCAGAAGGAATATATTTATCTGGAGGTAAAAGACTGTTGGTGCTTTTTGGGATAACATCGCACAAATTTGGTTTTATTTTATTTTTTTACATACTTTAAACGAATGAAGTTTTTGTGTGGAACAAGATATTGGATTGATTTTTTTAATCAAGAATTAATGTAGATAAATAACCAATATTTAAGAAAATTAATAGGCTCCGATTTCGTCTCGCTATTAGCAAAAAAAACTGGACCTGAGTGTGACCAAATTTTAACTTTCACATTTTCAAATGGGAATATCTTGGGAACTATTAGATATAGCCGGCACATTGAAGCATGTTTTTTGTTGTTAGTCTCTACTAGCAGATTACAAATATGTTAATTTTTTCAGACTAGAAACAAAGAAATTGCGAGCACTCGAAATTTTATATGCCAAACGTCCCATATTTGGTTGGTAATATTGGAAGTCTTAAAATCAAAACTTAAGCTCAAAATTACGTCACTTATTTATGCTTGTTCCAAATTTTATTGTAATCGAAATGGGCGAATTATTTCCAAATATTTTGTGATATATTCCCCTTTGGTGTGACTTGAAGCTTTTTCTAATAATTCACAAAGTCTATATTGTGCTGATTTCAAATTTGCTTATTTTTATATTGTCTAATTTTTTAACAAAATTTTGTCTAATATTGAGAAGAACTTATTTTTTTTTTGTTTTTTACACACTTTTTTATCATTAACCAATTGTTAAATAGAAAGTTTTTGAGCGTTCATTAATTGAAATAAAGGGTGTCCCAAGAAGAGCGCAATTTTTAAATTTTAAATAAAACACAGATATTTAAAAAAAAAATCGTGAAACTTTATTATATCGTAAAGTAGACAGAATGAGGTTATGTATGGAACAATATATCGTGCAGATGGCCGCCGCGGCTTTGCTGGCATGCACGCGATCTTTTAATGAAATTTTCAATGAACGTTTTGCATGAATGCTGCGGTATTTCATTAATGCAGCGTCCAATTTCCTCTTTTAAGGCTTGAGTCGTCGTCGACTTATTCGCGTAAACCATCGACTTCAAAAAACCCCAAAGAAAAAAATCTAATGGTGTTAAATCGCACGATCTAGGCGGCCAATTCTGATCTCCAAAACGCGAAATAACACGACCGGGAAATGATTGATGCAGCAATTGAATTGTTTCTCTGGCTGTATGACATGTGGCGCCGTCTTGTTGGAACCACATGCCCTCCACATTCATTTCTTCAATTCTAGGCAAGAAAAAACTGGTTACCACGATACCGAACACCATTGACTGTTTGCGCTTGACCTGCCTCATTTTCATAAAAAAAGGTCCAATGATTCCTCCAGCCCAAAAACCACACCACACAGTGACACGTTGAGGATGCATTTGCATCTCGTGAATCACTCGAGGATTTTCCTCACCCCAAATGCGACAATTCTGCCTATTGACGAAGCCATCAAGATGAAAATTTGACTCGCCAAATTGATCGCAATTTGCGAACTGTAGCCGCAAAACTTTCACCATTTTGGTAAAACAATTTCACAATGAGAATGCGTTGTTCATTCGTGTAGCGCTCAATTTTTACTAACCTCGTACCTTCTACTAGCAAACAATAACAATTGTTCAAATGTCAAACAATGACACTTCGAATGTTGCCAGATTTAAAAATTGCGTTCTTCTTGGGACACCCTTTATTTCATATAACTATTGTTTGTCCAAGTCGTTTAAATCGCTCTCTTCTAAAAACCTGAACTGGTTTTAAGAGAGTTTCGAAAAAATGTATTAACAGTGATACTATTAATTCATTAGTTTTCATGCTTTTAAACAATTTTAATTCAATTTTAAAGTTAATTTTTGTTGTTTAATATGTTCTCTGCAGAAGTTTTGTATAATTAACACAAAATTATGTTTATATATACTAAGAAATGGGCATTTAAAAACCTTTAAAAAACTGTTTCACTTAAAACCAGTTGGCACATAAAATTTAACAGATGTTGAGTACCTTGGTCCTTCTTTAGTCTTTACGTTCGTTCTTTGGTTTGTCCGTTTATCAATTAGCCATATAGAATTCTTTGAATTTGTATATTTATAGTAGAAATTGCTTTAATTGTACGTTTGCGGTCATCTCGTTTTAATCAAAACTTTCAATAAATGCGAAAATGTCCTTTCAAGAGAACATACATGAGAAAACAACTCCAATGATTTCTGCTTAATTTTTCATTTACCTTTGGCAATGCGTACTCACATACACAAAGAATCATATAAATAGCATTTGTAATTCCCTTAAAACCAAATGGTTAATCAAAAGAATTGTTTGTGGTTTTAGAATTTGTTTTTGTTAATGTACATTATACTATAAATCATTTCACAACGATTGCACCGTTATGGAATCTGTATATTTTGAACATAACATCCAAGCAGCGTACATAATAGGAGATGCAGAAAATATCAAATACAACAGAAAACGAAGCTTAGAGAAATATATGTAAGCATTAGTGTGTCCCAAACATACTTTTTGTTTCCTACACAATCTTAATTCGAATGCTTATAACTTTCTGATCAAGATTTAGATGATGTAAAGGAATATCTCTACTTAGGTTCTATAATTGATAAATCTGGAGGTAGTGCTGCCGACATCCAATACCGACTGAATAAAGCTCGACAAACTTTTGGTTCGCTCAAGTCGATTTTTATCCAAAAATATGGGTTTCTGGACGTTTACTGAACTATACTTAAAAATTGCTAACTAACCAAAATTTTCTTGGCTTCTAAGTCAACAATTTAAAGAAAAATGTCCACACTATATTTGTATGTGCATGAGCCTTTGGCAATGCTTTTGTACCTTTTCGTATCATATCGTATATTATTATTTTTATTTTTTTTTTCGTAATTTTTGCATACATTTTTAAAATAACTTTTAAAATTTCTGCGAAGATTAAAAAAACTAATGATGCAGTTTAAAATAATAAATAATAAATAAATAAAAAATAAAAATAAAAATAAATAAAATAAATATAAATTAAAAAAAAAAAAATGCAAATATAAATAGTAAATAATTTTGTAAAAGAAATTTTAAAATTTCTCTTACCTTTCCAGAGTTATACAATTTTAAAATTTTGTATACTTTGTATAAAACTAATTATATTATAAGCTGTTCGAAATCGGATTTGCTTTAAACTTCGAATTATGTGATTTTTCGTGTTTCGCGGACTAATCATTTTTGATATCTTGAGCAAAAAATAAAAACTAATTGCAAAAATCACATATTTTTCGCATTTCGTGAACTCGATATTTTTGATAGTTGTTATCTTGAGCGAAAAAATAAGTACAGAACTCGAAAAATCTTCACGTGAGTGAATTTCGACTCACATTTACTTAAGCTCATGAGAGAAAACTCCATTAACGCACAATCGCTCACGAGAATTGTTTTCTACTCACACGCACTTGAGTAAATTCAGATTTTTTATCTAAAATTCTACTCATGCACTCCCACTCAATCTAAAATATGACTCACGCCCTCTCACTAACTACACTTAGAGAATGCTCTATCAATGAATTTTTGCACTAGCTCTATGAAATATCACTGGAACACGTCCATTTAAAAGTTTCACTAAATTAATGCAGTTTTTCATAAAGTTGAATGAAAAATTTAATTTTATTTATTAAAAATTTCATTGAACTAATGAAAAAGTTTCATTAGAAATAGTTTTATTGAAAATATGAAGCTTTGAGTGTAATGAACTCAGGGAACTTCTGCTTTAAAAATATGTAGTTGTTTAGGTTGTAATACAGTTTCTTTATTTTTAATGTAACTGTTAGTCCTTTGTAGAACAAACTAAGTTTTTTACTAAACTTGTAGTTCATTTAAAAAAATAAACCACATCTGTTTTATGAACTTACATTCATTTTTTACAGTCACTTTATGTTATTTAAAAAAATAAAAAAAAAAAAAATGTTTGTTTATTTTTTACTAACATATGTCGTTCATTTATACTACAATTGTGGTTAATTTTTTGAACATTAAAAAACAAATGACAATGTTAGTTGACTTTAATGAAGTGAAATTTCATTTGTTTTCATCTACATTTGAAGTGGTCTTTACCTACATAGTATTCTTAGTGTAGGTTTAACAAATTTCTCATTCACATTGTGAAGAAAACTTCATCAGTTTGGCGATAAAATGCGCCCAAGTAATTCTCTATGTGTAATTCAAAGTTTAGAGGAAATTCAATCCAAAACTGTCAAACAGCTTATAATATTTTTAATTTCAAACACTTCAAATATTTAAATGGGTATAACTCTGGAACAGTAAGAGCAATTTAATAATGTTTTTTTTTCGTAGAAAATTAGTTAAAACTTTTTAAACTACATCATTAGATTTTTTAATTTTAGTAGACATTTTAATAGTTAAAAAGCGTTATTTACAAAATTTATAAAAAAACTATGGTAAAATTAAATATATGGTACGCCAATGTATAAAAACATTGCCGCAACTTATGTTTTATGCATACAAAAATAAAATTTGGATATTTTTCTTTAAAAATACTACTACCTCAGAATCAAAGGAAATTTTGGATATTGACCAAGTTATAAATAAAATTCAAAAAACATCAAAAAAAAAACCCCGACTTAAGGACTAGAACCGATTTGCGCGACCTCTAAACCTATTTCGAAACATCTGAAAAAAATTTCAAATTATGGTTGAGCACTGATGTAAATCGAAAAACAAAAAAATGTTTGGGGCACACTAATAAGAATCCTGATGCGGAAACAGGGATTTACAGTGTGATAAAAAAAAATTAAAACTATGCAAAGAATATAATGTAAATAATGTAGAGTGTGTAATGTATATACTGTAAATAATGGCAATAATGTAAAGCATGAAACGTAAATAATCTAATTAGTGCAAAATAGGTAAGCATATTGCTTATGATGCGATTGCGTATGATGTACAAAATAAATTTTTTATTTCACTTCAACCTTTTTTCATTCGACTGTCCCCCGACCCTGATCTCAAAAATGTTTTTTGATTATTTAATGTTGTGTTCGATAGGAATCCTATTGCATAAACTTCTCGCTAAAACATATATCTCAGAAAATGTGGCGACTATAACAGTCGTGACATAGACAAAAAAGTTTTAGATGAACTTATTTAGCTGATCTATAAAACGAAATTTAAAATTTGGAATTTATAAATTTTTTGAAAATGATAAGTTTTTTTGTTAAATATGTATTAATAAATAAAGACAATATAATATTTTTTGATATATGTTTGGTTTTGTACAATTTCCAAATTAAAATTTAAAGTATTCGCTTGATGTGGAGCGCACCATATGTACTTTATAACATTTACAGATATATATATATATGCGGTATAGCTTCATTCTAGTCATATCCTCAAATACCACTTGGGCTCTATTATTTTACAAAACGAATGTATTGTTACCTTTTATACACTCAGAAAAAAAGTATCAAACATATTTTCTTACACAGAGCGGTTTGTTACAACTGAAATTCAGTTGTCGCTAGCAAACTTGGTTTTGATAACAAATTAGTATTTGTTGCAATATGAAATAATCTAGTATTTTCTCAGTGTATAACTTTTAGGGTGGGACGAAATTTAATGAAATTGTCTAGCAAACTTGTACATACAAATTACTATAAGTCAATACAATCATTTTGTAAAACAAAATCAAAAAAAAAAAATGTTGCAATAAAAATTAATTTGGTTTGCTGAACTGATAAAATTTTCAAAAAACTGCGCTCAAAAAAAAAAGTCAGTTGAAAATTTTTTAAACACATTTTTGAGATTTAACAAAATAAAAATATTTTCCAAAATAAAACTTTTAGTGGATTTATTCTGGTATTAGCAAGAATAAATCCGCCGGGATCGAACTCTGGCCTCCAGAATGGCAGCCGACAGCTGTAACCACTGACCTAACGAGACATATAATACTTGATAGCTTAAAACGTAACTAAATGATAATTGAGGGGTAACAGTTGGCTGCTCAAATATGTCAGCACTGGCATATGGTTTGATGGAAACAACTTGCCAACGTTAGGAAAACAAAAGATATGTATGTCTCAAAAGAGCTTTTCCAGAAAAAAAAATCAATTCTATATGTAAAAATATTAAAAAGTATTAAAAAATCACAAAAAAATGGTTGCCTGAGACTGGGCTCGAACTCGGAACCTTGCGACTACAAACTTTTTTAAACAATGCATCATCATTATTATAAAATAAATGCTTTACCAGTGGTTAGACTTTTGAGCCGTTGGTAATTTCTGACTGGATAGCACTGGGAAGAAATACAAAGACGACCGCGTTTGAGTTCGTTCATCTCATTTCATTTCATTTCAGTTTTTTTTTTTTTTTTTTGAACAATACACGTCAAGCAAATGCACTCTAAAAAAATGTATAAACATAAAAGTTATATTTTCAATTTATAACGAGCTTTCAACCTCCGTATATTTACAAAAATAAAGCAAATCAAACATATTAGCTAGGTTCTATAAATATCAAAAAAAAAGTCAAATAAAGCAATAAATGAAAAACTTATACAAAAATCTGCACTGCTGATTTTTTTCTATGTCTTATAATAGTTGTACTTTTTAGTATAATTTTCTACATTTCGACATGCTGCTACATCTACTTCATTCTGCGTACATCTATTAATCTGGTTGTTGTATACGCTATTAATGTGCTTAGCAGCACAATTTTGTTAGCAAAATAAATTAGTAAAACATTAGTAAAATATTAGTAAACATTTACTTTAAAACAGCTCAGTGCTGAGTAAGTATAACTAAAAAAATGTTTTCTTATCAATACCAACAAAGTTGTATTTAATTGAAGTGCATTTTGTTAAAAATAACGATTTTAAATGATACATGTTCAAAAATGTATTTTTATCATCCACATAGTAAATGCATACAAAATTAGTTTTAAAAAAAATGTTAACAATTTTGAACTATATGGTTCTTTCTCTACAAATTCGATTAAAGAATACTATAATATTTACAAAAAATAAAAATAAGTGAAGTGTTCACTTTAATTGCAAAGATATTCATCATAATTAACGCAATCGCAATGAATTGATGTAGTTTTAAATGCTCAAAGTCCATACTTTATAACCATATTTAAAGTTTTTAGTAGTTTATTCAGGTATATGAATTAAGAAGAATTTTTAAAGAAAGAACTTGATTTTTGGTAAAAGTTAAATTCGCGAGTATTTCAAAAAATTAATCCATGTCCTAAGATCTTTCAGAATTGATAAGTCGCACCACCTATTCAGTTTTAATGATTAACTGTGTAATTTAAATAAACTAATTTAAAAATTTACTAAATTAATAAACAATATTTTGATAAATTTTAAAATTTAGGAATCCTTTGTGATTCAGGCAGAAGGAAAATATAAAATACGCTTTGGGGCGACTGTACAGGACAATAAATGCCAGTCACAGGTAGTTCTTTTTAATAAATGCAAACTATTTGCATATTTCCTTTTGAAAAACAAATTATTTTTATTGTATTCAGCCATATTTTGAATATTTATTATTTGTATTTTAGAATTTTGTTCATTTGAAAAATTAAAAATTACATCAAACATACATAAATATGAAAAATTGGGAATTATTATGCTTTGTTATTTAATAAATAATATATTGTGTTTATTTACAAATTTTTTATTTAATTGCATTATCTTATAAATGTGACAGTACTACCATTTCTATATAAATTTTCCTTTATATAAATTTACAAAGTAAAGTGCTGGAAGCAAGCACGCATATACTTATAATTTTTTGTTTTAAATCAATACTTCCTTCAACTGTTAAGTAAGTACTGATTTTCGTAATATTATTAAATGAATACTAGAAATTTTCAAGTTTTTATTTTTTATAATGCTACTTTATTTCATTCAAATTGTTCATTATAAGAATCAATAAATTAAACTTATCATAACTTTAAAAGAACTACAAAACAAAAAAAAATATTTAAATTTTAGGAAAATAAATTAACTAAAGTAAAAATTTGAAACTAAGTTTTTTAGTTTTGATCAATCTACTAATATTTTGTTCAATTACGTAGTTTGGTTTTTCATGTTTTCGATTTAAAATTTATATGGAATTTGACAGAGGAAAAATTTAAAAATTGTTAAAACGAAAATAGGTATTTTGGGGTTCAGTTTGAAAGTAGCTTTAGCAAAAAATTTAGTTGGTTTCAATAAATTTTCTAATTTTGTGCTAAAAGCAAATCACTTTTGCTAATGTTACTTATTTTTCTGCAATGATCTTTCCAACAAAAATTTTGCTGACTCAACTCACTTTTTCACTAACTTTACTTCCTTTTTTGAGTGTAGTTTAAAAGAAATTCAGTAAAGACAGCAATAAATTTTGCCGAGTCAGAAAATTTAGTGTCAACAAAAATTAATAAATTCTGCAAAAGTTTTGCTAATATTTCGTTGAAAAAAATTAAAAAGTCCTTGCTAAAAATTAATAAAACTTTTGCTGAATATTGTATCCCAAAAAAAAGCTCAAAATATTTGTAGAAAAACTATACTTTAGTTAATTTATTTGCTGAAAATCCTTAAAATTTGTTTGTTATTCTTTTAAAAATAATGTTCAATACGTTACCAAATATCAACATCTTCATACTCCCATATTGACGACTTGCATTAATTTCATATCTGAAAGTATATAGAAATAATTGTTTTTAACTTAAGCAAAATTTTTGAATTTTGAATGAAGAAAAATGCAGTGATTTGAGAAAAAGAAAAAAAAAAATAACAAAATGTAACATATGCAACCCTTTTTTACAAAAAGAGAAAGTAAACAAATAATTACCTAAGACGTGTGTCTTTGTATTTCGCTTTAGTCTGTCTACCTGAAGGTATATTTGTTTGCAATTTATCTAAATTGCATAAATTGCCACTATGAACATTTAGTTCACAAATACACATTTTATTTTTATTTTTTTTAAATATTTTCGTTTTTCTATAATTTAATTAATAAACAATTTCTTTGACAAGTTGGAATCAATACAATATTTGAGTTTTTATAGCCGCAATTGATATGTATACACATTGTTTTGCGTCCTTTTGTTTTATGTATAAAAAACTTATACAAAAATCTGCCACAGCTGATTTTTTTTCTATTCCTTATAATAGTTGTACTTTTTAGTATTATTTTCTACATTTCGACATGCTGCTACATCTACTTCATTCTGCGTACATCTCTCAATCTGGTTGTTGTACACACTTTTAATATGCTTAGCAGCACAATTTTGTTAGCAAAATAAATTTGTAACACATTAGTAAAATATTAGTAAATCTTTAGTTCAAAACAGTTGAGTGCTGAATAAGTATAACTAAAAATTTAGCTGAATACACAATTTCAGCAAAAAAATTTATTGAAAAATAGTGTACTTTATTTACAAGACGTTTTACTTATTTTCTACTAACTACTTTTTGTGAATGCAAAAATAATACTGTAAAATTTGCAAGATTTTAGTAATCTTCAAATTGAATTTGAGTAAAATGAAAATAGCAATTTATGATGAGAAAACAAGCAAAATATGTCGCTTAATGTTAGACGACAAAAAACAGCAACCAAAAACTGTAATCTCAACAAAATTTGTATTTTAATTAACTTAAATTTAGTTGAATGAAAATAGCTGTAAATTTAGCTAAACTCAATAAAAATACTTGCTGAAAAATTGTAGACTCTGACTTCAGAAAGGGAAGATTTTTATTCACATAATAAAACCCTTAAAACTATAACTTTAAAAATTTCACATTTTCTGTAATTTTTTTGTCTACTAATATTTAGGAATTAATTTCAAACTTTGGTTAGGGCACTTATTTTATTTCATCGGCTTTCGAGAAAAAGTGATTTTTGACACCTATTTAGTTTTCAATTAATTTTTTATTTATTTTTTTAAATACCATAAGTTTTTGGTATTCGGTAATTTGAGACAACAAGATAATGTACTTCAATTCTCTTAAGCAGGGAAAAATGGCGATACATTAAATTGCCCCTGCTTAAGATCAAAGTTCAAATATTAGTAAACTAAATTTGACATATTAATAAAACAAATATTTCTAGGCGGATATTGGTGAAAGTACTCTTAATTGCTTTGCAAGGTCTGAAATTATTATACACCCTCACATCACTTAAGTGTTAATGTTCTAACGAAATAATATTAAGTAAATTCATCAATATTCGCCCAGAAATATCTGGTTTATTTATAACGGGTTTTTTAATAATGGCTTGACAACTTTTTTTTTTAAATAAAACGCAAACCATTTGCGATATTTCCAAAACTTTATTATCGACTTGAAATACAATCAAAACATTTATGAATGGAACTCGACTTCGTTCACATGGCCACCGCGGGCATATCGGCAGCGGTCGATTCGTTGGACCCAATTTTCGATGACTCGGTCACACATTTCGGCCGTAACGACCGCTATTTCGCGTTCAATGTTGGCTCTGAGTTCCTCCAATGTCGTCGGCTTGTTGGCATAGACCAATGATTTGACGTAGCCCCAAAGAAAAAAGTCTAGAGGCGTTAAATCGCCCGAACGAGGCGGCCAATTGACTGGTCCATTTCTTGAGATAACACGCTCACCAAACTTACTCTTCAATAAATCGATTGTAACGTGTGCTGTGTGGCTTGTGGTACCGTGCTGTTGAAACCACATGTCGTCCAAGTCCAAGTTTTCCAATTTGGGCCAAAAATAATAATAATCATGGCGCTATAACGGTCTCCATTCACACTAACGTGACGATCGTTATTGTCGACGAAAAAATATGGCCCAGTGACGCCGCCGGCATGCAAACCGCACCAAACACTTGTTTTTTGTTAATGAAGTGGATTTTCACCAAACCAATAACGCATATTTTGCTTATTGACGAACCCATTGAGCTAAAAATAAACTTCGTCACTGAAGATGATTTTGCGATGAAATTCATCATCTTGGCGCATCTTCTCCAGAGCAAAATCGGAGAACGTACGTCGTGTCAAATGGTCCACCAGCTTCAACTCTTGAGTCAGCTTGATCTTGAATGGGTGTAAACCAAGATCCTTACGCAAAATTCGCCATAAGGTGGTCTTGGCGATGCCCAGTTCTTGAGAACGCCGCGAAATCGACTGATTTGGATCGTTTGCTACGGACGCCTGAACAGGAGAAATATATTTGGCACTTCGACCAACTCGTTGTCTCACTGGCACGGCAGCATCACACAATGAACATGTAGACTCAAATTTTTGCACTAAACTTGTTATTGCTTGTCTAATAGGGCGAGAATAACGACCGAATATTGGAGTTAACGCTCTTAAAGTTGCGATCACCGACTCCGAATACATTTTTATAATTTGCATACGTTGTTCGTTCGTGTACTTTACCATGATGAAAATGTTGAGTTTACTGAAAAAAGGAAAGTAACAGCTAATTAAATTCAAAGTAGTCAAGTACCTATTGGAAAACCCTTTATGTTAACAAAAAATATTTTAGTAGTAGAACATTTTAATAATTTTCGAATTTTGGGCCTGAATTTCTTGCTTAAGTGCTCTGCAACACATTAGTTTACTGGGGTGGGAAGTTGTAATAAATCGGCTGATTTTTAACCGGTTTAAGTTTATTTGGTTTTAATAAAAATACAATTCACTCTGAATCACGATTCTTTATTGCTTTTAATTCAAATTCGTTTTAAAATATAAAATTTTTTGAGAAATTGTAAAAAAACTCATAGTTTCCACTTTTTGTACCTTTTTAAAACATCACGGTCGATGCGCCACATCTACATGTTATCCGAGTATCCTAAAATTTTGGCGGATGTAATTTTACATCAAAATAAATATTTCCGGTCAATAACTCAAAGTTTGCTTCATCCATACAAGCTTGGAAACCCTAATGAAGCTAGCTAAAATATTTACTTTGCTTTATAATCAAATTAAAATTAACAAACAAAAAAAAAAAATTGCAAAGAAATAATTTAGCTGTCACGGCTTGTTAAGTTATATTTCCTCTTTTCACCAGTCGCGGCTCCTGTTAATTTAATATAATTGACACTGCTTAACCAACAGCAATGGTAAATTGTACTAGTTCTTTAATTAATTTCGTTTTAACCAGTCAAGGCCATTGACATTTCCTTCCCCGTAGGGTAATAATAGCAACTTTTCCAAGCATCAAAAATTTGGTCTTAAAATGTTATTGCATTTCGAACGCCCCTAATAATTGTATAAAAATGTATTTAGTAACTAGAACTAAAACATACTTAACGAAAATCTCTCAAAGGATGCGACATTATTATCAAAGCATATAAATTGTACAAAACAATCTGATTAGTTATAGAATTTATTTTTTTTACTCTCAGCATTATTACTTGAAAATGTGTCGTGCTTACAAACATTTTGTATACATATCAGTGGTTTTATTTTTATACATTTGATACTACTTTTTATAAACTTGAAGTTACCCAGCAAACTATTTTTCAAGAAATACAATTAATTTAGCCGTTCCATTGGAATATCTTACCTAGAGATGATTTTTGCAAAGATGTAAGTGTAAAAAATTACTTAAGTTCCAATGCTTCACATTTTGGTCTTCACAAAATAAAGGGTGTTTTTTATAGAGGTATATAACTTTGATGTGGAATAAAACAAAGATGATTTTTTTAAATTGACATGAAATATACTTTATTCGAAAGATAATCTTCAGGCACTATAATTTAAATATGACTTCTGGCATATGACCGCCACTGCTGACTCGGACGTAGTCTAGTCTGGAGGTCCAATTTTCGATGACTTTATGCAACATTTGTGGCCGCATATTGGCACTAACTCGGCGTTAAATCGCACTGTTCTGGAGGTCAATTCATGGGTCCGAAATGTGAAAATAAACGGTTACCAAACATTTCCTTCAATAAATCAATTGTGGCATGAGCTGTGTGACATGTTGCGCCGTCTTGTTGAAACCACAGCTACTGTACATCACGGTTGTTCAATTGATGAATGAAAAAGTCAGTAATCATGGCGATCACCATTAACGGATAGATTAACGGGGTCGTCCTCTACGCAACGCTCTACAGCATCAATGACTTCTTCTGCACGCACTGTATGACGTCTCTGTAGATGCACAGTATCATTTGGAGTAAACTTGGTGTGAAAACGTTCCATAATTAATCGAATTAATTGCTCTGATGGACGACTATGTTGACCGTAAAATGGACGTAGTGCGTGATACATATAACGAACAGAACCATGATTTTCAAAATAAATTTGCACAATTGAAAGCGTTGTTCAGGCGTCAGTCTAATTATGTTGAAATGCCAAACCAACCTAAACATAAATCACTTGACAGCTGACAAAATGGCCGCCAGTTAGAAAATTGTTGCCAACTTAAAGTTTTATGCCTGTATAAAAAAACATTTTACATATGCAAGTTTTTTTTTTATAAATTCTAATAGTATCCAGCAGCAAAACCATTATCTATAATTTTTACTGGGTTTGGCCATTAAAGACAAAAATATTGTTGTAGTACACATTGTACTTACTATATTATAAGTTCCATGATATATCACAAATTGAATTTACCGATAGTCTTCAAATTTGATTAATTTTTTGTACATGCTCTATGGAGCCCATAACACACCCCTATCTTTAGTTTTTCAAATTTTCAAAAACTCGGGAATTTTTCTCACGGTTTTAACTTTTAAACAAATTCATAAAATCCTAAAAGTATGTAATTTTGAAGAAAAGTTGTTATCGTATTTCTCTGATTCAAAAATCATTCGATTTATACAGCTGTCCTTTTTCACACATATCCAATGCATAAAAATGTATATTAAAAAAATGTATTTTTATGCAAATGCAATTTGTAGATGCATTTTCGAAACTGTTCTCCCACTTCAAAATTTTTTTTAAAAATGTATAAATCGACAATTTTACTTTTTTCCTGTGACGCGAATATCATAGCTTTTTCTAGAAGTTTTGAAAAAAAAAACCTTATCCATTATTTCCACACAAAATATAAAATTTTTTGTATAATTGCATTTAAATTTGGATTGTCAGTTTTGGGATCATAATTCAAATGTTACTATTATAAATAGAAAACACTAATTGCAAGAGAAAGACGAAAAAATGTTTTGAGGAGCAGCGCTAGAGGGATCACGTTCTACCTAAGCGACTAGGTCATCTTCAGCCTCATTCTAATCTACCACCCACAAGAACTCATGGTTGGATCTGGTATATATATGAACCAACTTGCTGAAAAATCAAATGTTTTTTCTTTTTTAGTGGATTACCCGAATCTTATCTTAATCTTAACATTAGCAGTTGGACTGGCAACCTCAAATCTGACAATTCAAAATGAAATCCAATGTTAAAAGAGATCAACAATAAATACACTAAAAAAAATTTTTGTATAATTTGTAATTTTTATATTTCGAACAGGTTTTAAAACAAACTCACAATACATTCTTTATAAAAATTGTGATTTCTTTCGGTGTATCTGTCCAAAAAATTTATTTATGATGCAAATGCATTTTGCAATATCCATCTGTTTTGTATTGGTAATAGTGCGTATTGGTAATACAGTAAAACCCGGTTAAGACGAACTCCGAGGGACCAAAAAAAATAAGTTCGTCTTAAGCGAGGTTCGTATTAAGCGGGTTTTATTTTAACGATAAAAAATATGTATTTATTAAAACAAAAACAAGATTATTAAGATTTTTACATAAATAAAAAATAAAATTAGCATTTCATGCATTCACAATTAAAAATTCAATTAAAATTCTTTATTAAAAAAAAATCTGTTATTTTTTTCTGAATGACTGAATTAACGATTTCATTCGTTATAAGTTTTTCTATTACCAAAATATGATTGTCAGCTTCTTCGGCACACGATTTTGATCGAATATATTTTTTATGTTTATTAAACTATTGTGTACCGTTTTTATATTAGGTATTTCCTCCTCTATTTCGACTTCTTATCACTTGACAAATGTTCAACATCGGGAGGATTAACAATTTTCAATATTTCTTCATTTGATAAAGTATGTGAAGTCAAAACATTAGCATCTATATCTACATAGAAAGTCATCCACGTATATGGAGTTCATATTAGGTCTATCCCATTAAACGGATAAAGAGTGTACTAAACATGGTAATTTGTAGTGTCCGACCGAACAGTTCGACCAAAAAACTATATTTTGTCGGTTTTTTGATATCTAGCGGCAATGATGACAAATTTTGGTATTGAAAAAAATATGTTTGTTGAGCCGATTTAATTCGATTTAAGAGAAAAGCCGAAGTTCAGCTATAAAGTTAAAAGTTCGGCCGCCGAACTATTTTCAATTTGGCCGAACTTTCTGAGGCCGAACAGCGAACTCATTGCTTAACTACAGACTTTTCTTCAAATTTGACTGTGAAAATAGCATCTAATCAGCCCAATAAACATTTTTCCATCCGCCAAATTTGTCCATAATGCTTTAAAATACCGAATACAGACCAAATGCATTTTCTGGCCGAACTGTTCGGTCGGACACTAGTAATTTGTATCAAAACGAGTTTTTGGGACTGCTTAAAACAGTTCGTAATAACCGAGGGTTCGTATTAACCGAGTTCGTATTAAAAGATGTATTTTATATGAAAATTGTTGCCAAAACGTCGGGACTTTTAAATTAGTTCAAATTAACCGAGGGTTCGTCTTAACCGAGTTTGTCTTAAGCGAGTTTTACTGTAGTACACTGTAGCAAAAGTCATAAGTGCCCAGTAAACAATCTTCGTGTTTTTGAAAGCACGATAAAACAAATGCTCTGATGTAAGTGCTTACTATTACATACCTAATATTGAGAAGCAGCAAAAGAAACGAAAAATTTTCGTATAAAAATAAACAAACAAAAATTTTGAGCTTACAAGTAAGCAGTTTACCTAACAAGTAAGCAGCTTAACCTAATCCAGGTTGCAGGTTGTAATGCAGAAAGTTCCATATCGTGGATTATAAACGATCTGTTTTTGGTTCAGTGTGTGTCTTTAATCTGATATCCATATTGGCATCATTTAACTACTTGAACTTATTTTAAAAATTTGTTTAAAAATATAAATTTAAATGGCCTTTTGAAAGGACATGAGATGTGACAACGAAAATATGAGTACACAGTTAACTACATATGGTGCCCTGTTTAACATGCATATCGACTTTCCATGTGAGGCAAAAAATGTTGAAATTTCTAGTGTGCTATGAGAATATACAACTTGAAATTTTTTTATGTTGTAGGCGATACTCTGAGTTAATTGCAAAATAAATTTCAGAAAAATTAGTTATGGGTTTTTTGACATATAATGTTTTAATATATATAATCTGATATAATGCTTTAAAAGCAATTAATCTTTTTAACGACTACAAGTTTTTAATTTTCTGTTGACGCGTTCAAAAGTTATGATAATTTAAACCAGGAGTGCCCAAAAGTTCCTTATGGAAGAGCAAACACCAATACATTTAAAGAAAAACTAATTTTTATTCAATATTTTTTGTTGTAAAAACCAATACATACAAAGAAAAAAGAAAATAATATTTCAATGTTTACCAGCAAAGCATACGAAAGTGTTGTTGCTTTGCACTTGCGTGTATACAGTGAAGAACGACAAAAAAACTAATAAGACAAAGTTGTTTGTGTATTTCGTATTGCTAGTGCTGAGCGCTAGCAATATTAAAACAGCCTATAGCTAAGTGTTTTTACAAAAACAAATGAGCACCAAGCGCATAGGCCTTGCGCACCCCTGATTTAAACATTGTAAATTTCTCACAAATTTGTAAAAAAAACAACCCCAACTTTGAGCGAACTATTACGAATCAAAATACACTTCATACTAACTAGGAGAGTTTTTACACCAAGTATTACTAAAAACCATTTAATTTTTTATAAAAAATGTATAATTTTCGATTTATCTATGTTTAAAAATTGTAAAGTTCTGAATTTCGAAAAAGCATATTAAAATTGCATTTGCATAAATACTGCCTTTTTTGTTTGAATGCTTTTTTTTAATTTTTGTATTAGTATGAAAGAGGACAGTCGTAAACATGTTTCGCTTTTCGAATCAGCAAAATCCGATAACAACTTTCGGCGCTTTAAAATTATACACTTCGGGGATATTTTGAATTTTTTTAAAAACTAAAACAGTGAAAAAATCACGAGCTTTTGTACACTTTAAAAACTTTATATGGACATGTGCTATAGGTTCCATAGAAAATATATGTTTTTAATATATTGAAAATCGGAAGACGTGAGGTCAAGCAATGTCATTTTTTGAATTTTCTTTCATAGAATGAATGATATACTATTTTCATATGTACTTATATGATTATAGTTATATAGTATATTCATATTACATAAACTCGTATGTAATCAGAGTATTATTTTTTTTTTCAGTTTTAATTGGTATCATATCTCCTAAGGGTATTTTTCACAATATGGTTGGGATGTTTGTTTTCTTTAACGTTGAGTCCACTCAATTATGATTTTATTTAATTATATCTAAACGCATAGAATGTATGCTATACTTAAATTAAGAAATATGGGAATTTTGCTTAAGGAAATGTTGACAAATTTCATGAAATATATTTAAGGACACATTGTAATATAAGTCCAGGAAAAGCAATACAAAAAACAAGGTGCAGACAAATTCATACTCTACTTTGCATCTCAATCTAGGAAAAAAAAGAACAAAAAAGTCAATTTGTAATTAATCTAGAAAATAAACATGCGTTTACTAGGGACCGAAAATTAAAATAATTTTTAAATTTTGAAATAAAAAAAAGCATATAGAGAGTAAATGTAGCAGAACTGTTTCAAGTATACCATATTGATCCTTTCATAAAATGCTCTGCTTTTCAAAATTGTTATTTTTTTTCGAGCAGAGATAAAAGTTTATTTTGGCTTTTATTTTGTTAAGCAAAAAAAAATATAATTTTTTTTTTCACAAAAATGTATTTGAACGGATTTTGTTTTAAATTTTGACAAAAAAAAGAAGAGAAAAAAGTTGCACAAAACATAGAACTCAGAAAAGAACTTTTATTTTAGCTTAACAAATAAAAGTCAAAAAATCAAAGTCACAAAAATTATGGTAAAAAAATAAATTTAATTTTGGTACCGTGAAATAACTCCCAAATGAAATAACTCCCAAAAAAAAATGCAATAACTCCCAAAAATTTTCCATATTAAATTGGGATTTATTTCATTATAAAATAACTCCCAATGCGTTAGGACTTATTTCACAATTTTCAGTTAGGAATTATTTCGTTATGAAATAACTCCCAAATGAAATAATTCCCAACCAGATTTTGTTGGGAGTTATTTCACTTATTTTTTTCATTGGGAGTTATTTCACATTTTTTGGGACTTATTTCATTTTCATTTTTAAATGTGATTTTATCGTTGGGAGTTATTTCATTTTTGTTGGGAGTTATTTCATATCTATTAAATTGTCGTAAAGTAAATAATAGCAATACAATGAGTTATTTTACCAAAAGGAACGCAGTTCTTGCTAGAATTTTGGAGAATTTTGGTGGCATGTCATAACGTCCAATGACATAATGTCCATAATGTCCGTTATGTCACTCGAAAAGTGTCACAATGTCCATGGACTTTATCACCCTCTGCAATGTGACATTATGTCCTCAAATGGAATGACATAAAGTCCATGGACATTATGCCACTTTTTGGGTGACATAAGGTCCATGGACATTATACTCCAGTGTGGAAACAGATCAGTAATTTTGAAGTTTCTTTTGTGCCGCACGCAGAAATCAGATGTCGAATCCGTTGAAATCTTACATTTTTAAAACATCAAGTAATTTGTAAAAAACAAGTGTTTCTGTGTGGCGGCCTTCGGCCGCTCTTAGGGGTTTTTTTCCTCCGTAGAACGCGTCAGGCGGCTTCGCGAAATAAAGTTTTTTCTGCGTGCGATTATACGATTTATAAGTTTAGTTTTATTTTGTGATATACATATATTTAAAAAAATTGTATTGATATACTAAATATTATTAATCTTTTTATTTTAAAAAGTCTGAACGCTATGCCGCATTTGAAAGTGATATAATGTCCAAAATTGTCAAATTAAAAATTGTCATAGTCCATGGACATTATGACACTTTTCGAGTGACATAACGTCCATGGACATTATGTCATTGGACGTTATGACATGCCACCTCTGGAAAGCGGTGCGTACGATTCGCGTCCTGGTGCGCGGCCGCGTTTCGCGTAATGCGGCGCCACCGTAGTTCACGCCCTATAGGCGTGGCCACGGCCGCGAATCGCATGCGCCGTGAATCGCAGAATTCGATATTTTTGAATAGGGAATTATTTCATTTTTTTTGGGACTTTTTTCATTGGGAGTTGTTTCATTCTTTGTTGGGAGTTATTTTATTACTATGAAATAACTCCCAAATGTTGGGGTTTTTTCATTTATTGGAGGTTATTTCATTTATTAAAATTGGGACTAATATAATTTTTTTTTGGGACTTATTTCATTGGGACTTATTTCATTTGGGAGTTATTTCACGGTACCTTTAATTTTTGCCCGAAAAATCAAAATAAAAAAAACCCGGCCGAGTAAAAAAAATTATATGTGATAATTATATATGGTATGTATGGTAAAATTATATATTGTAACGTGCCGTTACAAATTTACTCTTCCCGTACCTATTTGAAATACTCTTGACCATACCAAATATTGTTTTTTATTTATATTAAGCAGTCTCCCTTTATAGTTCTCTTTGGGTTGAAAATATTATTCAGCGTAATATTGGATTACTCGCGGGGAGGCAGAGCGAAATTTCATATTGGTTTATGCATCGTTTCGAAAAACCCACTACCCGATCTCTTTTCCGCTTCGTGCTTTAATGCAAGAGAGCCATTTTTTATTTTCTTTTTACATAATCATACTATTTGTACTATTTGTATGAGCCGTTTGTATCCGAGCACGGAAGTTTAATCACGTGTGAAGTTTACCAGCATGTTCCCTAGTAAATTGCTTTATTTTATCCCGAAAATCGTTTTTTATTCTCGTTCATAGTTATTCGTACTCTTCGAACACGAGTACCTCTGTTTATTCTCGTTTGTATAATAAAATACTTTTTGGAATTATAAATATAATGTTGAAATTGAGTGATCAATTCGTTAATATTTTATCACTTTTTGAAAAAATTTAAAAAGTTGTTCCAATTTTATTTAGTTTGGCGTTGTTGCGATATACTTTTTTGAGCTGAATAGTTGGCTTGGAAATTTTACTAATTATAATAAAAAATATGTCGGGGATTTGAAAACCCTAGTGGCATCTCATCTTTTTCATATGAATTTGTTAGTTTTTTCTTTTTATTGTTGACTTATATTTGTTTTATTTAAGCTTCCGTTTCATTTCTTTTTCCTTGAAAAAAGTATACATTTTTTTTTGCTCTTTCGAAGTAACTTTAGTTGAAATGAAATAAAAGAAAATGGAAAGTAAAAAATAAAGATGTTTTTGTTGGATTTTGTTTTTTTTTTTAATAACACTAATCAGCAATTTTCAAGTTTTTGCAGAACCTTAATTTGAAATACATATTTTGAATATACTTAGGAATTCTGAATCTAAATCGGTAACATTTTTATTTTCTTATTTGCAGTTTTTCAAAAATCACTGTTTCAATATTTATGTTAGTATATCTCGCTTAATTAATCGAAATTTAACCGCAATATCATGAACTTTTTAATAATCTACATAAAATCATCTTTCATTTGAGTATAATCATGTCGTAGATTGTTTCATTATATCTAACCGATATTGCAAGGATGTTGAAAATTTTGCAAAGTTTAGTTTTACTCCTATACATTCTATCATTATGGGAAAACCAAACATTTCGCCGAACTCATTTTTGTATTAAAATTGTAAATACATTGAAAATATCATGAAATATTTAGAAAAGAAGAATATTTTGATATAAAAAATAATGGAGTATGTAACGCGATATTTCAAAAACTGTAAATGAGGAAAAAGTTTTGTTACCACCCTGGCAAAATAATATTATCGCACTGTATTCTCAAAGCCTCGGTGGTGGTCGATTATGCATTGGCAGAACGTGGGATTAACACTATTGACAGCATTGTCCTGTTACCCAATTGATGACAGTGGCCAATATTTGGTTTGAACGAACTTACCACCGTTGGCATAACGTTGGTAATTCAAAAAACGTGGTGCTTTTAAAATAGCTCAAATTAAATTAATTTTGAACAAAATATGTATAATAAAATACATTTAAAAAGCTGCAATACAGTTTGGTCTTAGTCTGACATCTTATTTAAATGTGTGAAATATTAGGAAATATTTAAAAAGACATATCTAAATGATTTTAAAAGGACAAATTTCAGCCTATTTAAAATGTGGCTTAAGTTTTCGGGAAATTAGTGGAAAAATATACCGTTCCCATGTGGTTGCCACAAATTTTGCAAATAATCTGAATGCTTATGCTAAAAATAAAACAGTTCGAAAATAATGATTTCTGAATGATGATTTCTGTCCTGTGCCAGAAACACAATAAAAGGTCGCAATCCTATAATCGATGAACGTAAGCTAAAAGTGTCAAAATCAACCATAAGTAGGCTCTAAAATCATTCCCAGAGAATAACTCGCCAAAAACTGATGCCTGTACCAAGATTACAAAACTGCCAACATACTGCTCGTCTTGAATTCGCTACAATGAATTTACAAACCAACTGGAAAAACCAATAATCGCTGTTGTTGGTAGGACTGTTTAAACATAAATTTATTTTAAAAGTTATTTTTTCTGATGATAAAAACTTCAATCTTGATGGTCCAGATGGTTTAAACAGCTATTAGAGAGACCTTCTTAAGGAACCACAATATATCTCAAAACGAAATTTAGGAGGCGGATACTTAATGATTTGGGGCTCTTTTTGTTTCAACAGTATGATTGATTTGGCATTTCGAAACACTAGAATGAATTCTTATGAGTACATTACAGTATTAGAAGAGAAATTGGTGCCATTTATTGACAATAAGTAGCAAAGATGAAGAATTCGTATTCCAGCAAGACAATGCCTCAGTACATTTAAGTCGTCAGGCGATAGAATTTGTATCATCAAAAAATATAAGAGTATTGGAATGGCCCAAATGTTTTCCGAATCTAATTCCCATGGACATTATTTGGGAAGTATTAACCCGTCGAATTTACACAGAAAACCATTAATATGAAAGCGTTTATCATTAAAAAGAAAAAGTTATTGATGCGTATAGATCTATACGGGAAGAACTTCGAATCAAGCTTTTAGACAGTATATCTTATCAAATTTTCGAGTTGATTAAAATATAAACTGCTGCTTTAAAACATTTTTCTGAAATTTTTATATAGTGAGTTAAATGTATTTATAGTTAGGAAACACTTATTGATTTTGTTATTCCATTTTCAATAGTAAATTAAATGAATTGTTTTATTTTTTTTGTTAAATATTATTAATTTTCCATTGGTTTTACAACTATGTCGACTTTATAACGACGGCTTTGTACGAAATTTACCGAAATTAATGTGTTATTATAGTTTTTCAACGCAGTGTATGAAGAGAAGAATTTTTTTCTTATTTATTTCAAACAAGTAGTTAAAATTATTAATTCTTTTCTAATTCTTTTGTGGTGTAATGGTTAGCGCGTTGCACTGTTACACAGATATTCCCGGGTTCGATTCCCAGTGCCGACAACAACTATTTAAAAAAAAATATATATATGAGTTTTCTATCCCTCATATGTATCGCAGCGCCCCGCCTTCTGTGCTCCCATAGCACTTAACCCCACTGAAGTAAAATAATGAATCAGGGCTATGAACCAAAAAAAGCATCAATAAGTTCGCCACCTTCCCATCAGGTGGCGAGCAACAACTGTTCAAAGACTTATCATCTCGCGCAATTACAGTGTTGCCATGTTGGAAGCCCTTCATCATTCCCCATCTTTCACCTCTCTACTATCCCCTTTCCAAAGAAAGCAACACATTAAATAATAGGAAGAATTTCATGAATGTTGCTTCTCTTAAAAAAAAAAAAAATTATCAACACTATTAATTTCTAGATTATGGACAGGCGTCATCAGTGATTTTCCATTCAAATTGTATTATTATTTGTGTCTTATAATTGTCAGATTGTCTCTATATGATAAATATTTTCAACAACCTGCAGCTGTAAGAATCAAACCTGCGCTCTTCTTACATTAGAATCGTAACAATACCAAATCATGACCGTTTAGCGATCACACCCAAGTATGGGCTCAAATATAATGCAGCTAAATTGTAGTTTTCTTTCCTATTAGCTTTTCTGTTATTGTATATTATACAAACACAAATATTCTATTTTTAGATTTTTGTTTATTTTTCTAATCTCCTTCCGTCTCTCTTTGCTCATTTTTTTTACTAACATATGTGGTTAATTTTTACTACAATTGTGATTTATTTTTTTAACAGTAAAAAACAAATGACAATGTTAGTTAAATTTACTTAAATGTAAGTTGTCATTTTTTCAAGTAAAATTTCATTTGTTTTTAACTACATTTGCAGTGGTATTTACCAATAAGATATTCTAATACAAATACCGACATGATTTTACTCAAATTAAAGATAATTTCATGTAGATTTATAGTTCTTAAAACAATTTCATGATTTTGCGGTTGAATTTCGAAAAATTATGCAAAATATACATAAATATGGGTTGAATGATGTAAATATAGAAACCTCAAACGAGAATTTTTTTTTTGGCCAGATATGGATTAAGCTTACATGGTTCGGTCAAAAAATATGTGTTTCAAAGTTAGTTTTTTGTGGCCGTTGAGTAGTGTAATCTAGCCAGAGACATATTTTTAAAAGATTCAAACCTTTATTTAAGTTGTAGGGAAAAAAAAATTTAATAAAACGAATAAAAAGTTAAACCAAAGTTTAAAGTAAATATGCAGCGATATTTCTTTATAACAGACAAATTTTCTGCAAAACCCGTTAAATGTTTTAAGGAGGTTTTACTGTTTATAAGTTTTTGGTGGGTCTAATGCAAATTGGTTTGTTTTTGAAAAAAAAAAAATAACTTTAAATAAGATTTTCTTTGTAGAATTGTCATTTTAATAATAAAACTTTTTATTGTCTTTGGGCAGCTGGTTTTTTGATAACATTAAAGTTAACTTTTTACTTAAAAGAAGAAGAAAAAAAAAAGAGAATTAAACAAAATAACATTTTTGATAACTTAGCAGATATTTATATTAATCTTAAGTTAAAACTCAGCAAAATCATACATTTATTTATAGTCACACTCAAAAGAATACGTCTGACAGACAAACTTTGAATTTGTGACGTCAAATAGAATTTGTCAAAATTATAAAAGTTTAATGCTAAAAATTATAAAATCCTATTATAATAATTAATATAAAGAAACGTTTCCAATTGTTCTATTCACTAAACTGATAAAATTATTCGTTTCATATTAATGAGTTTTTCCATAGAAGCAATGAAGTTGCCCTGGACCTCGTCCATTGAATCTTTTAATTAAACTAATGCATGATTTCATAAAATTTTATAAAAACCGTAACCGTGAAAATTGCATTCATTTGTTGATGAAATTTCATTATAAAAATAATTGTATAAAAAGTATAATGCTTTTCATTAATTTATGGAAATTATTCCTTCCATAAGTTTACTGAAAGTTTTCTTTAATGTTTGTCCACTTAAATTCTTTTTGCATTAGTAACATATATGGATATGAAAATTTCGAAAATGCATCTAAAAATTGTATTTGCATAAAAAATGCATTTTTATTATATATACATTTTTATATTGCATATACTTTAAGCACGTACATATTTAATAAAAATGCATTTGTTATGCAAATTCAATTTTTAAATGCATTTTCAAAATAGTTCTCCTGCGTCAAAATTTTTTTAACATGGAAAAATCGAAAATTTTAAATTTTTTATGTCAAATTAAATTTTATATCATATAATTTTCTAGATTTTTTGAAAACCCCCTTATTCATTTCTATACAAAGAGCTTATTACAAAAACATGATAAGCCACAATTGTTGTTTTGTGAACTTTCGCTGTTTTAAAGACATCCATTGATTAATATTTAATAGTAGTCTTGCTTAATCAATTTTTACAAGTGCCTAGAGTATAACGTCTTCCAAAAATCATATTTTTTTGCATACTTTCAACCTTTAAAAGGCAAAAACAAACTTAAAATAAAATGTGACTTATCAAGTTTTTACAATAAGTCCTTCAATTACATTTTTGGTATAATTTGTAATTAAAATTATATTTGCATTAAAAACGTACAGAAATAAGTTTTTTGTTTGCAAAGAATGTATTGTTTTTAAACTGTTTAAAAACCTTGTAGAAAATAAAGTAATTACAAATTATACAACAAATTAAATGTTTTGTATGGAAATAATGTATAAAGGCAGAATTAGTTTGTACATTCTGCTCTGTTACGAATCAGCTGTTTTGTTTCTGTTCAATTGAAAGTCTGTACGTCTGGTTAGTTTTCACTTTTTCGTTCTGTTCTGTTGCGGACAAATCTATGGAAAATAGTATTCAACGTTAAGTGACAGCCTAAAGTGCGTATGTATTGGTTTGTTTTGAAATATTATTTTGAAATGTAATTCAATACTGCAAGATATTAATAGCACATTCAAAAAATATTAAAATATATTATTGAATTTAAAACAAAAAATTTTTTTTAAATTTTTTAAATCAATAACAGCTAATTTTCTTAGTACGCACTGCTCGTTTTTACATAGCTTTATGTACAGCGGTCCAAAAGTAATGAGCGACAATGTTAAAGTACTTCTAAATTTTCCATACAAATTGGTGTATAATGTACTGTATATTATTAGAATTCATTGTAGTGTCTAAAATATAACTTCATATTTTTCCACCAGAAAATTCAACGCAAATTCTTTTTTTCTCCACAAAAACTTTTTTTCACCTAAAAAATGTTTTTCACGACACAATTTATTTTTTTACATCCAAAAAAGCTTTTCACCTCAAAATATATTTTTGTTGTTTCATTTGTAATTGTTCATTTTGGAGGGTACAAAGATTTGTTTGTTAATTTATATTTAAATTTTTTTATACTTGTGATGCCGAAAAAGTACTATTTTATATGCAGGTTGGTACTATTTTAAAATCGCATTTATCATCCCTGATTTGAATATTTTTGGTTTGAGTTTCTTTTACTTTTTAAAACAGCTGATTCCTCTCACAGAAAAAGTAATTACAAAATATTACCTACAGAACAGAACGACACAGAACGGCAACAGAAAGTAACAACTAATGAGGCCTTAAGTGTTTTTTCAGAAAATCGAACAAATTAGATCACAGATAACAGAAAAACATAAATTTAATTTTACATTCAAAATTTAAAATTTTCAATTCATTTATGTTTAAAAAATTTTGACAAGGGAGAACAATTTCGAAAATGCATAAAAATATTGCATTTGTATAAAAATTGATTTTTTTTAAATGCGAGTATAAATATATAAATCGAATGTTTTCTGAATCGGAGAAATCAGATTACAACTTTCGAATGCAGAACTCATCAAAATTACATACTTTTTTTTTTTTTGAAAATTAAAACCATGAGAAAATCACGATTTCTTAAAAAATTTTTAAAACTGAATATGTGGATGTGTTACTGGCTCTACGGAGCCAAATGGCATTGAGAGTCCGGGAGACTCTCGGTCAATGCCATTTGTGATGTATCATGTATCTCATGATATATAAAAAGTATAAAAAGTTACAAAAAAAAAAAACGAATGCCTGAACTGGGATCGAACACGGAACCTTCTGACGACAAACTTTTTTAAACAAAGCATTAACAATTTTATAAAATTAATGCTCTACCAGTGGTTAAACTTTTGAGCCGTTGGTAGCACTGGGACAACACATTTTTCCAGTGCGTGATTTTTTAAAAAAAATATTGGCAGTGACCACTGGCAGTTTCTGACTATGTAGTTTTCAAGAAAATTGGATCATTTAAAAAAAATTTTTTTTTTTTTGCAAAAAATGTTAGATCGGAGATTTTGTCTTTTATAGCAAAAGTTTTTCTAAGACAACCCAACTAGATAATAAAAAAAAACTTTTTGGTGTTCGTATTTTTAGGTTAGAGCTTCTTCCGACGAAGCCAATGTTACTAAATTTTTCAATCCTAAATTTCTGTTTCCAGTATAAACTTTTATAATAACTGCGCTCACCAATGACGATATAGTAGTGGTAAAATAAAATCCTGAATATAATTACATATTAACTATTCGATGAAGCACTGTAATTTTTCTTCTAAGGCGTTCTAAATGTTGTTATTAATAATTAATATTGCATGATAATAATACATAGATTTGAACATAGAATATATGTTAACAATAATAGCTAGAAATTAATCTTTACAAATAATCGAACATATAATATATTACAACCACATAATACATCTAATGTTGTAACATATTACCAAGTAATAAATAACACCCACAATCGAACATAACATAAATACAAAAAAAGTTCTATATAATAATCAGGGCAGCGACTTTCATGCGTACAAAAAATCGAAAATATACACTAAAAACCAAAATATGTGCAGTCAAAAATTAAAAATATGCACTTTAATTGAAATACTTACTTAAAAGCCAACGGTATATATGTTCTAGAAATTTGTTTATTGAGATCTTAGGTAAATTTTTGTAGTTGATTGTTTCCTTGAATTTTGAACGGTTTGCCACCTATGGACCTGAACACGGGAAAAAAGGTAAAAAAAATCGAATTTTTTTAAGTTTTTTGCGATTTTGATCTGGAAGGTGAATTTTTTTTGATTTTATATGTTGGCAATTTTTGTTCTTTATGACAAGAGCTACAACTTTGCCATAGAGGGTAAATCGAAATTCTGAACGGTTTGCAAGATATGAGCCTGAGAAAATTATCACTTTTTTGCGAAAATGATACCGAGGCCCCAAATCCTTGGCGGCCCATAAACAAAAGAGGAAATTGGGAGACACGGGTCTTTTTTTTTAGTCTTTTATCACGTAGTGGTGTCCGTATATGGTTATTTTGCCCTGACTTAAAAAATTACACACAGTGTTATTTTTGATATTTGAAAAAAAAAATGCTTAAACTCGGACTTTATGAAATCGAATGAAAACAAAAAGTAAAACAACTCAATTGTTAGGATAGTTGGTAGCGTGCTTGCCTACCAGTGCGGGGGTCGTGGGTTTAATTCCCACCAGATGCTGTGGTCAGTCGCTCTAGTTCTCGGTTGGTGTATTAGTATATAATTAATTATATGATTGAACTATAGAAATAAATAAATAAATATTTTTAGTTTTAAATTAATTAAATTTGATAAAATACTTTCCGGAACTTCTAATTTTGCCTTTTTTCGTGTGTATTTATGTATTTTTAAGGAAAAGTAAACATTTTGTAATACCCAGTTTTAGCGGATGCCTGCACCAAAGTATAAGTTCCTAGATTCAACGGTTTTTGCAGTGAGCATTAACAAAATTAATTTTTAGATCATTACTTTAGCGGCTTATAAATTCTGTTTTTTATATACGTATAGAACTTTAAGTTGCCAACACTTTTTTAACAGGCGGCCATTTTGTCAACTGTCAAGTGATGTTTATGTTTGGTTTGGCATTTCAACATGAATGAATTTTGTTTAGCGACGAAACTCACTTTTGGTTAAATGGATACGTCAATAAACAAAACTGCCGTATTTGGAGTGATGATAATCCTCAAGTGTATGTTGAGACACCGTTACATCCAGAAAAGCTGACTGTTTGGTGTGCTTTATGGGCTGGTGGAATCATTGGTCCGTACTTCTTTGAAAACGATGCTGGTCAGAACGTTACAGTCAATGCTGACCGCTATTGAGCCATGATAACTGACTTTTTCGTTCGTCAATTGAACAACCATGATGTGCAGGAGCTGTGGTTTCAACAAGATGGCGCAACATGTCACACAGCTCGTGCCACAGTTGATTTATTGAAGGAAACGTTTGGTAACCGCATAGTTTTACGTTTCGGACCCGTGAATTGGCATCCAAGATCGTGCGATATAACGCCGCTGGACTATTTTCTGTGGGGATATGTGAAGTCGCTATTCTACGCCGATAAGCCCGAAACGATTGACCACTTGGAGAACAACATTCGCCGCGTTATTGTCAATATACGGAAACAAATGTTGGAAAAAGTCATCGAAAGGTGGACCTGCAGATTGGACTACGTCCGAGCCAGCCGTGGCGGTCATATGTCAGAAGTCATATTTTAATTATAATGACAGAAGATTGTCTTTCGACTAAAGTAAATTTATGTCAATTTAAAAAAATAATTTTCGTTTTATTCCATTTCAAAATTGTATACCTAAAAACACCATTTACATTGTACGAAAAAACATTAACGAAAAATAATGTTTTATTCTTCCTTCAGGACTTCATCTGAATTTTGAACCAAATTTTGTTATCTTAAATGGTTGTAGAACAAACCTTTAACACACTGTTAACTGTTTTCAAGGTATTCGCGGTTTTTGTGAATTGAAAAAAAAAAATATTTTTATTTTAAGCCATAATATAAGGTGGCGCAAAAATAACCTTCCAATGTTTTTTTTTTATTATGTATTTATTATGTATAGCATTTTCTGATAGGAGGATTACTTTTGCGCCACCTTATATAATCAATATTTTAATTTAATCCTCTTCCTTAAAGCTTCAAAATAAAATAACTTCGAAAATAGACTTCATATAGACAACGCTTTTTGGCAGAGTAGAAATTTTACGAAGTAAAAGTTTTATAATAAAGGGTCCGCCAAATAACTTTTTTTTTTTTTGAAAATGCTATAAAAAAACTACTGAATATTTTCTCAAATTTCTTTTTTTATTTGAAAGTACAATCCTTCCGGTTAATAATGGAAAATAATTTCATTCAAATGGCTGCCTCGGCTGGCCATGCAGTAGCCTACACGATCGGTCCAATTTTTAAGCACATTATCGATTGTGTGCAGCTGTATTTCACCAATGGCTTCACGAATATTGTCCTTTAAAGCGTCAATTGTCTCTGGCTTGTTGGCTTAACACTTATCTTTGACGGCACCCCACAAATAATAGTCCAACGGTGTCAAATCGCAGCTCCGAGGTGGCCAAACGACATCAGCTCTGCGGCTGATAATGCGATCTTCAAAAACAGGGCGCAAAAACATCGAGTGTAGCTTCGGCTGTGTGGCACGTAGCGCCGTCCTGTTGAAACCTAATGCGTATACACAACCATATTCGTTCAGCGGAAGGATAAAACTAATTATCTGTCAAATCAGACATGAGCTAAGTGTTACCATTCACGAAATAAGCACTAGTTGAAAAAAAAATTGTTAGATGGCGGACCCATTATAAGACGCCAAACTGAAAAAAAATTTCAAAAAATAAATTTTTGTTTTACACACAGAGAAATATTTAGCTATTTGCCAACTGAAATTCGGTTACTACTACTCAAATTCAGTTATTACAAATTCCAGATGGTTGGCACAACTTAACACTAGTTTTCACAACAAAGTTCAGTTAATTCAACTAAATTTTAGTTCCAACACCCAAAATATTCAGAAATCTACTGTAAATATTATTGCACTGAATTTACAAGTTCTTACTATTAATATACACTTTTAAATTCGGTTGACACTTTATTTCTCTTTGTGTATTTATTTCTTAGCATATGTAATCATTTTGTTTTCACTTAAACTGTTAACTTATCTATTTTCATTTAAAAGGGCTCTAATAAATTTATTTTCCTTGTTATATTTTTTTGTATTAGTTTTTCAAGAAAAATAACATCAAAAGGTATGTTCGCAAAATTTGAATCTGCATTTTCGCAAAAACCGTTATTTTATTTTAAAACCTAACTTCATAATTGTAATTACCGCCAAAACATTTTATAGATTTTATGTATCTTGTGCTATGATATTTAATTAAATATTAATCATTTAAATTTTTTTTAAAATTTTTGTCTAACCTACACTCAGGGAACTTCTGCTTTAAAAATTTGTAGTTGGTTGGGTTGTAATACAGTTTCTTTATTTTTAATGTAAATGGCAGTCATTCGTAGAACAAATTTAATGTTTTACTAATCTTGTAGTTCATTAAAAAAACAAACCACATCAAGTGACTGTTTTATGATTTTACATTCATTTGTTACAGTCGCTTATAAATAAAATGTTTGTTTATTTTTTACTAACATATGTTTTTCATTTTTACTACAATTGTTAATAATTTTTTGAACAGTAAAAGCAAATTACAAATGTTAGTTGAATATAATGAAATGTTAGTCGTCCATTCTTCAAGTAAAATTTCATTTGTTTTTGACAACAATTGCTGTCGTCTTTACCCACATGATATCCTTAGTGTATAGTCGAAACTTTATCACTATTTAACGACCTTAATATGAAAACTTTTGTTCACCGATTTTTATTTATTTACACTTTTAACATATAGACGCATTGATTGGGCATATGGAAATTTCCAACGTCTAGAATTTTTTAAAAGCGCTAGTCTACAAACATGGTTTTGCATGAAAGTCGCTGTCCTGATACGAGTAATCATATTGATGTATGGCATACTGAGGTGAAACTTATAATTTCACATTTACGCTTAAAGTTGGACTTTAGCATTAAAGGGAAAATCGTAAATTTTAACCATTTCAGCAAAATGCCAGTGTGGCTACATAAAGTTTATATTCATATAATCATGTTTACAACTACAACTACTAAATTTATATTCTATTCGTGTATATACATACATGTATATATGTACTTTATCAAAAGTTTGCATGTATAAAAGCTATGCAAACTTTTTGTGTGTGTGTTTTTTTTTTGTTCATAATATTGTAGGCCTTTCTTTTCGAAAGTCTTCATGTTCAGAGTAAGTATAGAATACATATAAATTTTACAAGTGAATTCACATATTTGCATAAATATTCTTTAGGGTTTACATTGTACTCACTCAGTCACTGTGAATGCCTGCCAAACCCAAAAATAACTTTTTAAACTCACTTACTTACGAACATGTTAGCAGTTTATTAATGTTAAAATTGTAGTCTCATGCAACAAGTATTATGTACATATGTATTTATATTGGCTGTATGTACATATACATATATTACATACCCGGGTAAAAATGTTAATATTTAGTCTTATATAAATATATTTAATTTGATAAGTTCCCATGTATAAAGACATACAAATTAATCCGAAAAATGTGTCAGCTACATGTATCCAATTATATCAAATTAGATATAATTTGATATAATTTTATTCGAGATTTGTACATATCCGCGACATTAAATTATATCTAATTGCATATAAATTGATCTGATTTTATATAATTTTAGCCGATAGTACTAATGCTTTTTGTAACTAGAAAATTTAAATTTCCAGAAATCAACTTTATTAACGAACAAATTTTTTTTTAAATAAAACATAACGAAATGTTTAAAAATTAACAAAATATGTGTATAATTAAGTGGCCGAGTAAAAACGTTTGTATATAATACGTAATTTTATATACAATTATATGTTTTTTTCTGCCAGTATATTTAACAGGACATAATTATGTAAGTTTATATATAAAACTATTTTTGTTGATAAATTTCAATGTGATGTCATATATTGTTACATCTTATCGCACATACGAGTATACTGTAGTTAGAATTCGATAAATTAATCCAAGTTAATATGACGTTATGTATACCTAGACATTGCAAAATACAATAATATATATATTTAGGTATTATATCATATTTAAAATTACAATTTAATTTTGGATCAATTTTCTTTTGGATATAATTATATATTACATCAACGTGAACAATTTCCTATATTGTGTAAATTTTGCATGTGGACTTTTGATAAAACAACTAAAGTAGACTTAAGGAACTTTTCCTGTCTTTTGCTTTCTCAATAGTCTTATTGATTCCTTTCTTTTCTGCAACACTTTTTTTTTATGTGCTTTCAAGAGAATTTTTTGAATAAAATAAAATTTTCAAATGGAAAGGAATTGTCTACAAATTATAAAGTCGTTACTTTTTGCAATTATCTAAGGTTTAAATTGGTTTAGAACGTTAAAGCAAAATCCGTATATTCAGGGAATTATTTCTGCAAATATTTCGCATTTCAATGAAGTTTTTAATGCTAAAACCGAATACAACCTTAACTTATGTTGTATATGATAGTATGAGTTCAGATATGATTTTATACTATTATATTAAATCTGATTAAGTTATATTGTGCCATTATTCGGATTTAATTTAATCTGATAGTATCAAATTAGAATTAAACGGATCCAAATTTATATAATTATATGCGCTCATTTCTCGGATAAAACTGTATAAAAATGTATAGTAATATAAATTGTTTTTAATCGAGTGTTTTTGTCTTATAAAATGTAACAATTTTTTATTCAAAATTATACAAAAGAAGTTTGGTATATCCATTGTGTACATATAAGTATGGCATATCCATTGTGTCCATTAAATTTTTCAATAAATATGTTTTCTTCTTCTTTTTCATGTAAAAAACTAACTAACATTCTTCAGTAATTAATTATAATAAAATTAATTACGATTGTCATTATATGACGGTTACAAACAATTTACCCAAGGGTATATATTATTTTAAATATAAAAATCGTATGGTTCCTTCCAATTTTCAAAACTTTAATACATATAGGGTCTTCTCATATAACTCGAATATGACTTGTAAATATGGTAAAAAGATGTTAAACATAAAATTTATTATAGTTTTTAAAGCTACAAATGACTTTGTTGTTATAATTTCGGCTGAAACCGAGTAAAAAAAGTTCTGAACTGACCAGATCTGGTTAGATTTGTTTTTCCAGATCTAAACAGATCTCATATCATATGTGTTTAGATTTAATTAGATCTCAAATATGGGGACAAATCTGAGATCTAATTAGATCTGATAACATCTCGGAAGATGTGATATTTTAGATTTGGAAAGGTTCAATCATTTTTAAAATTTTGCGGTTAAATTATTAAAAAAAGGTTTATTTTAATTTAAATACGTTTATTCAAAAGATTATGCAAAATAAATAGATAACAAAGACAAACCCATATTTTTAAATGTTTCACTTTTTTCGAATTCCGTTTATCGCAAAATATTGCGCAATAATTCGTTAAATTGTTTATAAATCCTGATTAATCCGTCGAGCAACCGCCGTATTCATATGTTTCGCGTGATACGGAGATAGATTGAATATCAATTTATTTTTCTACATTTGAATATATACAAAAAAAACTATCATTGTTAAATAAACTTTCTCAATAAGATATTTGTTATTTAACCATTCTTCTTTTTTGCAAAAAACTGCATGGTTTTCAATTCCTAGAACAATTTTTGATATGAACAATGTTGTAAATGTAACTCTAACATAGAAATTCTACAACAATACCAATCTAAAATACTACGACAAATTGTTAAAGCACCTTGGTATATAACAAATCACCAAATTCATAAGGATCTCCTGATTGCAACCATAAAAAACGAAATAAACAGATTTAGTTCCCGTTACCTAGAAAGGCTCAGTAACCATCCAAATACTCTAGCTATTACATTATTGGACGATTCAGAAGAGATTAAAAGACTAAAAAAATTCCATGTATTAGATTTGCCATACAGAAAATAATATTCTAAATATGTAAATAATGTAAATAGTTCACATTATATAAGGTTATTAGGTTAACTGAAACCTAATAACGTAAGTTAATTATCCCCATTTTATATAATTTACTTAATACTGTAAAATAGATTGTAAATAAGGATACAATAAAAAAAAAAAAATTTAGTATATTATTTAGTATTATTTAACTGAATTTGGCTAATGCTAGAAGTTTTACTATATCTATATTAGGGTGGGCCGATTTGAACATCTTAAAATCTGGAAGCTCGGTTTTCACCGTAGACGTATGGTCTAGTGGACTTTTTGCTCAGTACAATCCCAAGAATCAGAAACGCGAAGCGCCCATTAAGATTTGTTTCCTTCCATACTAATCGCCCCACTCTAATGAACATATCTGGTACTAGATCTGATCAGATTTGGGAATAAGGTGTACCACAATATTATATCTGGCATCATATCTAATTATATTCAATCATATATAATTAGATTCAACCATATCTACTTATCTATCTGACCAGATCTAATCTTTTGCACATGGGAAATCAAAAAAATTTCAAATAACTTATAAAGTGTTCTACTTGAAATAATTGATAGTGAACATTTTTATTTGTAATAAAGAAGTTATAAATAAATTATGGATTTATTTCAAATTTTTTAATAATAGTTCAAATATTCTAATTGAAATTAAGATTTTTGCGTTATTAAACATTTTACTTAAAATTTTCTCTATTTAACAATTTAATACTCGTATATAGGTTTAGCAAGTTCTAATGAAAAATTCCAGTTATGTTTGTAATTTTATATATCTGAGATTAATATATGAAAAAAATAATATAGAAAAATTATAAATGAAAATATCATTTTAAAATTTTTTTGAACTCAATTATAAAAAATAATGCCAAAAGAGAAATTTAATTTTCAAATTAAAATTGTTATTTAACTCTTTAAATTCGATGTAAAGCTAAAGTTTAATATGACACCATATATTATTATCAGAGAAGACAAAACGTGGCAAAATCTGACGTTTTGATGTCAAAAAATATTGTTTATGGCAAAAAAATATTGCAAAAAACAGCAAAACTACAAAAAAAGTTAAAAAATTATAAATTTTTTAAAGAAAAAAGTAATTAAGAATTGAGAAAAATCGAGTTTAAATCAAAGAATGGTTGAAACAAGCAATTTTAAAGACCAAAAATCGTAAGAATCTTGTTTTAAGCCTAAAAATTAAAAATTAAATATCAACAAATTTAAGCCTAAAAATTAAATATCAACAAATGGCAAAAGAAAGCTAATATGAGTAAAAATAGCAAAAAAAAAAAAAAAAAAAAAAATAGCCAAAAAGAGGATATTTGTCTTCTCTGATTATTATACATAACATTGTATTAAGCCAGGCGCGGATCCAGGAAAAGGTTTTGGGGGAAAAGTTATAGTATTATTAATTAATTTTTTACATTTTTGTATTGAAAAATATCATTGCGTGATGGTTAGGAAGGGGGGGGGGGGGGTGATTAAATTTAATAAAACGGAGCATGGGACCACATATAATCATATCAATCGCTACATATATTTGGATTATTATTATATGGATTATGTAGTTATGTAAGTAAAATTAGGAGACATATAATTATATCAGGAACCATATAAAAATTCCCTCTATAAAAACTATCGGATGTATTTGTATATAATGATATTAGCCGTAATGTGACTCCACTCAAAGTCATATATGACGTTATCACTTATATATGACAAGATATAACTATTTTTACCCGGGTAGACATAATAGTGATGATTATTATGATAATACTTACAACAAGTAGTATGAAGACTAGTTAAAAAGTTGAAATTTGCAAACAAGGAAAAAAAAAATTCAAATATAATCCTTCTTAAATCTTCTATACCAAGCAAAATTTTTAAAAAATTTCTAAATTTTTGTATTGTAGGTTTTATTAAATTAATGCTGAAAGTTTTGCGATTAAAAAAGGCGAGATTTTTAAATTGAGGTTGTATACAAATTTTAATTAAAAATTTCAGTTGATGGCATTTTCAAACAAAAAAAAGGATGCATTAATGTCCTGGGGAATTTGCCCTGGTATTTTCCAACCATTTTTTGTATTGATTTGATGTCAATAACAATATTTAAAAAAAAAATACAAAAGGTAATTTTGCTTAAGTCCAATTTAAATGCAAAGTTAATGTATGTGGGGCTTCTTGCTAGTTAATTTCAATTAAAGTTGCAAAAATAAATACGAATCAACAGCATTAATCTCAAATTTTAAATTATGTAGCGGAGTTCGTGATGGTATGGTTACACAATTTTTCTAGTTATTTCCAACTATTTTTTTTCCGTTTAATAGACACATCTCAGAGACGGATAAGTTGGCTAATAGTGTCCGACCGAACAGTTCGGCCAGAAAATGCATTTGGTCTGTATTCAGTATTTTAAAGCATTATGGACAAATTTGGCGGATGAAAAAATGTTTATTGGGCTGATTAGATGCTATTTTGAGTGTCAAATTTTAAGAAAAGTCTGTAGTCAAGCAATGAATTCACTGTCCGGCCTCAGAAAGTTCGGCCAAATTGAAAATAGTTCGGCGGCCGAACTTTTAACTTTATAGCTAAACTTCGGCTTTTCTCTTAAATTTTATACACAAAATCGAATTAAATCGGCTCAACAAACATGTTTCCAATACCAAAATTTGTCATCATTGCCTCTAGCTATCAAAAAACGGACAAAATATAGTTTTTTGGCCGATCTGTTCGGTCGGACACTATTGACTAATTTGTACGATGAATTTATATTAGCTACTCAATTCAATTCTTGGAATTGCCGAATCACCAAAATTTCTACCCGTGTAAAAAAGATTATATATGATCATATATGACCATATATAATTATATCTGAAATGAAGTATATCCAATTATATCTGAGTCCATAAATTTTTATATAACTCCATATATATTTATGTATATATAACCTTATATATATTTATATATACAGATATTTGAAATGATATATAATTATTTCTAAAGGTATACATAAATATATCTGAACTTTGATGTAATTGGAGAGACTCAAGTTTTGTTTTAATTTGCTTTAACCCTCAATCCGGCCGCAGCTTTTTTGCAAAGAAATTTCTACCACACTCAAATAAACAATATGTTTCTCTACGAACATTTTTTTTTTCGTTGCATATTTTAGTTGATATAGCCCAAAATAGGTTAAGACTGAATTACAAAAAATAATAAATACGTTTAGGCAAACATTATTCTGCTTACCAATATATAACTACAGTCCAAAAACTACACTTTTTGCACTTTTACTTAAGAAGATATAGCAATTTTCGTTTTTTTTTTTTTTTAAATGCGAAATTGGGCGAAAAAGCACCTTAAATTGAATGTATATTGCTTAAACTTAAAGACTTTGGTACTACTACAAAATATAATCTTTCTGACAAATTTCATGAAAATCCTTGCATACGTTTCCATGTTAATGCGATGTCTTTTGAGGTATCCTGTTTTAATGCCGTATCTCCTTGGACTGAAATACGAGCTTTTTTTTAAAGCTTAAGCTTCAATCTCACGTTTTGTTTTATAAAAGCGGTTTTTAGTCATTATAAATATGATTTTCTGATTTTTGAAAGTTATGTTCATTTCAAAATATTTATTTTTTAAATATTACGAAATTTTAACTTTAACACTTTCTCGATTACAAACCGTACACTGCACCCACTAAATTACTTCCAGTAATATTTGGTAAATTTGATTTTCTATCGAAATAGCTTAATTAATTATTATAAAACACGTATTTGTCGCACTTATGCCCAATTAAAAATACCCCGCTTGTAGGCTCGCTTGCTGGTTAGAGGGTTAAACCTAAAACTGCCATAATTTTTGCGCCGTTAAAGATAAATGATTAAGACATATAATAAAATCAACCATGGGAGACTTTTCTATTTGTTTTTCCATACATAAAACAAATTTGTTGATTGAAATAACTTATATTTTTTGTTGTCACCTTTTGCTTGTCAAAATAATTGTCTATTAATAAAATTAAAGACAAAATAAAATAAAATATTTAAATATAATAAATATTAGATGTGTATTTGTAAACTAAACGTTTATAACGATTATTAATGTTGTGTTGTCAATTTGCAAACAAATATACGTTCAAGTAGACAGAGCAAAGCAAAAGACAAGGACACACGTATTAGGTAATTTTTTATGTTTCCTTTTTCTTATTGCAAACAAAGGTTTGTACAATATGTCACATTTTTTCGTTTCTAGAATTGTCTACGGCATTTGCCACCATTTAGAAAATCAAATCAATGATTAGTAGGAGTAGTTGAAAGATAATTTTGTTTATGTTATATATAATTATTTCTTTATATTTTCAGATATTATGCTCAGGCAAAAAAGTTAATTTTTAGTACAATAAATTTTTTTAAAAAAAAAATTTTGGTATTCGCATTTTACAATCTTTGAATTTGTATGAATAAGCAAATAATTTTTATATTTAAGAAAATTTTCTTCGACAAGTTAAAACCCATACTTAAGGAGATTATATTTGCATAAACATTGAGCCTATATACACTCAGGGATGGTAGTTCCATCATATTGTCGAAAATAGTTTATAATTCATTCGTCATTGATTACTAATCATATTTATACAGTTTTCATAAATATGACGAAGAGTTTTATAAAAATTGAAGAAAAATATTTCATTGATTGTCATCATATCATAAAAACGTAAAAATAATTTTATTCAAGGTAAATCAATTTATTTATTATTGTTTGTAAATACAAACAATCAATAATGATAAGACTAAACCAAAATATTTTTTAATTTAGCATACAGCATTTAAAAACCATAGATGTCTTAGATTCATTTGCAATATTTACTAACTAATTTTTTTTGACTATTTTCATTGTACTACAGTCTAGCAGACATATGCTGCTAAATTTAGCAAAAAAAAACATCACAAGACTCAAAATAGTTAAATTTTCCGTAATAACAGCAAAGTTTCCAGTAGCCATTACGTACTTTTATTTTTTAGTGTACATTAATTCATATCGTCAATGTGGGAGTATGAACAGTTTCGTATTGTAAATTAGATTTAAAAGAATCTCACAAAAAATGTTAAAGATCTTTAGCATATAAGTTAACTTAGTTATAATTTTTCTACAAATTTTTCGGGCTTTTATTAATCTACTAATAGTCAGCAAAAATTTTGTTAACTTTTATCAAGAAGTTTTTCATTTTTAATCAACCAAGTGTTAGCAAAACTTTTTCTGTATCTACTAATTTTGTTGTAACTGTAATTTTGCTGGCATTAGCAATGTTTTGCAAGCACCCTCCTAACTAAAGTTTTGCTGATTCAGCAAAATTATTTTGCTGACTTTACAAGCATTTTCTTTTGAGTGTACACCTTCTTAATCAGAAATTGTTTAAAGTAACTACCCTATGGGGAATGAGGAGTCAATTGACCTAAAAGTGACTGGTTAAAGAAGGACATATCAAAGGACTGGTATAATTTAATACTGAAGTGGGTTAAGCAGTGTAAATTGTCCTAAAATTACCAATCCTGTGACTGGTAAAGGGAGGACATACCATTTAACCAGTATGCCTATTAACAAGTAAAAGCCAGTTGGCCAGAATTTTACCCATTGGAAGCTGTTTAGTTTTCGTTTATTTTATACGACATGGGCCTTTTGCGACAGTCTTGTGGTATGCACATCTTTGGTTAGTCCTGTGGCGTGCCACTATGTGGTTTAAAGCAGGACAAATGACCCTCTATTATGACAAGCCCATGTTAAAGTTGCCAGTTGTTTACATAGGGTAGGGTTTAGCAGAGGACCGTTCTCTGGCACGAAGGGACAGATCATGTGGCCCACGCAGAACCGGTCCCATTCCCCATAGGGTAGTTTATTAATACATTAATATTATAAAAAATTGAATTTACTACACCATTCCTATTTCCCCCCTCCCCAAATTTCGCTACAAAGCTTGTTTATAGATGTGGAATGAAATTTTTAATTTGTTCAAAAAAGAAAAATAATTTTTTGGTCAAAATCTATTAATGTGTAATGTATAAAATATTAATTTGAATTTAATTTGCCCCTATTTTTCCTAAAAAATACAATAACTGGACCACTAAAAATGTAATAATGACGTCAGATTTTACAACGATTACACTGTGGTCGAAACGCGGAGTTTGTTTTTCTGAGATATCCTTGAAAAAAAAGAACATTTAAAATCAGATAATTATGGTTCCCATATTTGCATATTTTTCGAACCGTCCTTTTCACCTATATACGTTTTACTTCGGAAGTTATCAAAATCGATCTAGTGGATTAAAATTTGAATCACACACACAGAGAAATAAAGTGCCAACTGAATTAAAAAGTGTATATTAGTGGTTACAACTTATAAATTCAGTTAGTACAACGATATTTACATTAAATTTCTAAAGATTTTGGGTGTTACAAATAAAATTTAGTTGAAATAACCGAACATAGTTGTGAATAATAATCTTAAGTTGTAATAACCGAATTTGAGTAGTAGTTACTAAATTTCAGTTGGCAAATTGCTAAACTTTTCTCTGTGTGCAGGTTTAATGTAATAAATTTTGTGAAACATAATGGCGGGTTTTTAATGGTATGATTTTGTTTTCTTTATCTGACTTAAGTCCTTTTGTGGAAAAATGCGCTAACATATTCTGAGGAGAAATTCCATTTGCATTGACTTTGCATATAACTTTAACTGAAGGTCTGTATTTGAGGGTCTGTATTATTAAACGTCAATTGCGTTGCTTTGTTCGTAAATTTAATTAGGTTTCTTTTATTTCTATTGCGCTGCTTTTTTTAATTGTTTAAACTTGAATCCCAAACAACAGTACCTGGAAGTTCTTTTATATTTTAATCAGTCTTTGCTGTTATGCTCAAAGTGAAACGCATTAGGCCAATTTTTTTTTTCATAAATTTAATATGAAATTCCGCAAATTAAACAAAAACAACAAATTTATACGTCTTATTATTCTTTATTCATAAAAGCCACAGAAACAAAAAGAAAAAATAATTTCAAAATATATTTTAATGAAATGTTTTTAATTAAATAATTTAACACATATAACGAACACACACATACATAGGAACGTAAACATACACACATTCTAGGAACACTTTTTAATGAATAAATTCTATACACAGGAAACGGAAATAAAATTTTTTGTCCACATGCATGTCAACCATCTACAACATACACCTTTCAAAGGTTATATAACCTCTATATGATAGGTATTTTTGTCATAGATGGAAAATTCGATATTGGTTTTTTTTTTTAATTTATTCGAACTAGAGTTATTATTTTACTTCGATGTGAAACATTTTTAATAACACTGCGCTACAAAATTGACTTCTAAAATCGAAAAAGGCGTACCGATCATTGATCGTAATATTTTGTCCACCACGATTGTAATGGCGTACGCAGTTTTTTCACTAATTGGCCAGATTTTATCCGAAATGGCATTTAAGTTTTCCACGTTTTAACATGTATGTAATGTAAAATGTTTTTGATACAATTGGTCTCATTCGATTTTATTTCTAGAGACTTTAATCATTTCTCATCATTCGATTTGTTCACTGAATTCAATCGTTGGGAATTTAATCGATTTTAACTCAATCGATTAAAAATAAATCGCTAAAAATTAAAAAAATCGCCAAAATTTAAAAAATCGTCAGAAATTAAAAAATTTTTTAAAATTTACAAAAATCGTTAAAATTAGAAAAATTATGAAAATTTAAAAAAATCGTCGAAACTGAAAAAATCTCCAAAATGAAAAATAATTGCTGAAATAGAAAAAAAACGCTAAAAATTAAAAAATCGCTAAAATTGAAAAAAATCGCTAAAAGTGAAAAAATCGTCCGAAATCAAAATAAACGCTAAAATTTAAAAAATCGCCAAAAATTAAAAAACGGTGAAATTTAATAAAATTTACAAAAATCGTTAAAATTAAAAAAATCGCTAAAATTAGAAAAAATTATGGAAATTAAAAAAAATCGTCGAAACTGAAAAAATTTCCAAAATGGAAAATAATCGCTGAAATAGAAAAAACGCTAAAAATTAAAAAATTGCTAAAATTGAAAAAAATCGCTAAAAGTGAAAAAATCGTCTGAAGTCAAAATAAACGCTAAAATTTAAAAAATCACCAAAATTGAAAAAAACGGTGAAATTGAATAAAATAGCTAAAATTTAATATAAATGAGAAATCGCCAAAAATGAAAAAAAAAATCGCTAAAATTGAAAATAAAATCTATAAAATTTAAAAATAGAAATAGCTAAAATTTAAAAAAAATTGCTAAAATTGAAAAAAAGAAATTAAAAATCGCCAAAATTAAAAAAAGAGCAAATATTTAAAAATTATGTTTTGAACAATGTTGAAATGTTATGAGGAATTCTATACACAAGACTATTGTCTCTTATTACAGTATAGAATTATATATATGAAGGAATAAAGCGCATCATAAAAACGTGATAATTACTTGTGAAAAAGAGATAGGATTAAGAACAAAAAGCATTCTAGTTGAGAAATGAATTGTGCATTGGTATTAGCTAATTCTGTCTCTTCTGATCGAAACAATACTTGTGTGTACGTAGTGTGACCAAACTCCAATTTAGTCGCAGTCAACGCTGTGTCGACCGTGGCTCAACTCGTTAAGAGGTGAGATTACGATGCATAGCTTGTTGCTAAAACCGTGAGTTCAAATCACAGATTAACAAAACGATCAAAAAAAATAAAATAATTACATTAATAAAAATAAAGCAATAAAAATAAATATAAAAGTAATCATCATCATCCAATCAAACATTAATGTATAAAGTTTAAAATAATTAATTTCAAAACAAAATAATAATGTTTTTTTTAAACTTTGTGCATTACTAATGATTTGTATGTTGTATGGGATTGAATTTCAAAGACGGATTGCGTGTATGAAAAACTGCCTTGTGGAAACAAGATAACGACGTTTAAGAGGAATGATTCTTTTCCCTCTGTTAGAATTTGAAAATGTTAAACGTTTATATAGATGTTCAGGCTCCTTAGTATAAACCACTTTGTGTAAAAATATTAAGACTCTAGTTTTAAGTAAATCATCGAACTGTAACCCATAGAGTTTAGTTGTTGTTATTGGGGAAATGGAATCGTATCTTTTCTTCCCATATACATAACTTGATATATTTTTGAAAACTGAGTTAAGTTTATCTTTTCTTTCAGCATCACATTCAGAAAATAATTCGCATCCATACGTTAGGATTGGCATTAGATATGTTTTTGCGATAAGAGTCCTTATTTTGACAGGTGTGCATTGTTGCGTTGTCCACAGCGATCTAAGCATCGAAAAAGTTCGACCACATGCGTAGTTAACATGGTCAGACCATGTTAGGGTGTTATTAAAAACAATTCCAACATTTTTTTTGCTGATTTAACAGTTTTTATGCATTCATTATTTAAATTTACATTATTTAAATATTCATCCCATCCTCGTCGCCAAACTGTTGTATCGTAGAAAAATAATAATGCACGCTCTTTGTATTATAAAATGATATATTTATTCTAAACTTTACAATTATAATTAATATTTATATCGGGTTTATCTAAAATGGTGACCGAACACGTTAATGGTAAAAGAAAAAGAAAGAATATTTACAAGAGAATGAAATATGCAAAACAGGTGATAGGGTGATGCCATATAATTGCATGGGAAGAAAGATAAGCAGGATAATCCGTTGATCATAACAGGTATCAAAACAGTTTTATTCAATCGCGATTGAATAACAAGACATGATTTTTTGGGATTTATGCTAAGTCCATTGGCCGAAGCCAAAATATTAACCCGCTGAAGTTCATCAATCAATATAGTGATGCATTGTTGAATATTTGATACGTTACAGCTAATGTAAAGTTTTATCATCGGCATACATTCTCACTTTACAGTAATGTAGCTGGTGCGGAAGATCATTTGCTTAAAGGGTTTTGAGTTATGGACTTTTGAAATTTTCTTTAACTGATTGTTGAAGAAAAAATTTCACAAATTTAAAAATAGTTGTCCGTGTATATGTATCTCTGTTTGTTTTCAAAACACAGGATGTTCCAAATAAATGCTCTTTTTTGTCTGCGATGCTTAGTTTTCGAACTGGGGTTGAATTTTGAACAATGGTGCAAACATTTTTCCTCTATCTCTTTTAGTTTTCGATTTAAGGACTTTTGAAATTTTATTTAGGCGATTTTTGAAGCGCTTCAGATATGGTAACACTGTAATTGATCGCATATGAACACATATGAGCATATATGAATCACATTTGGAGGTATATGAGCATTTATGAACTCGAATGTCTTCATTTGTATACATAAATGAGTTCATACATGTTCATAAATGGATACATTTATGCTGATTTTTAACCAGGAAATTGAAAAAAGTTGTCCGTGTACAACTGACAGGGATAAATGTACACGAACAAGTTTTTGTCAATATGTAAAATTCTTTTCTTAAAAAATCGATTATTTTGACAATTTTTTTTCATTTTTGGGAATGTATTAAAATTTTTTTTCAATCTTAGCGATTTTTTCATTTTTTAATTAGTATGTTTTTTCATATTTTTCACTGATTGTTTTTCATTTTAGCGATTTTTTTTTTCAATTAAGGCGGGTTTTTCAGTTTACACTATTTCGGTAATTTCCCAATTGCAAATCGATTGAGTAAAAAATTTATTGAATACCCAATCGTTGTTTACGCATATAAAAATGTATTTTTACGCGTTTTATCCGTATATTAACACGAAAAACATGTTTTTTTAAAGTTACTCAATTATTTCTAAAATTTATTACATTTTTAAGCACTTACGTAGTAAATTTACACTCATAATAATCCATGCTTAAAAATACAAATATATTTTTCGTAAATTTTTTTTCGTAGAATGTACAACCATTTTGTTTATATTACAAAACTTTTGTATAAAACAAATTATATAAATTTACAAATTTCGTAAAAAATACAAACATGATTTCGTAATATTTTTTTAGTACATTGTACAAAAATTTGTAATGTTACAAATATTACATATGGATGTTGATGTGGTTAGAGGTCGGATTTGCAATCAGAAGGTTGCGAGTTCAACTCCTGGCCAGGACAATTTTTTTTTTTTAATTTTTATATTTTTTTGTATATTAATGTTTTTTAAATTTCTATGTTTTATTTTTTTGTTTCATTATTACTATTTTTGTGTTTTGATATAAATGGATATTTTGTATTTTGTTTAATAAAGAGGATCCAAAACAAGTTAAAGAGGACCCGAAAACACTAATTCCACTTTATTTGCCGGGTTTAGTATGAATTTTAATAAAACAAAAATTTAAAAACATAAAATATTTAGTAATAAAATGCAATTAGTTTGAAATTGTTATTTAAGTTTTTTATTATTATTATTTTATTATTTTTTTATTTTGTTTTCTAATATATTATTTGATATATTTATAAAAAAATTATATTATTTTATTTAGTTCAATAAACATAATAAAACTATTTAATTGCCATTTTACCTTTTTTATTAAATATTTGTAGCATATTTTTCTAGTTTTCATAAAAATTTCATAATATTTTCGACTTAAGTTCCTTTTTAGTTTGTTGTATTGCATCAGCTACTTTGGTGCAAATGGTAGAGGGGTCTACTTCAACACAGCAGGACGTCACTGAAATCGTGAGTTCGATTCTGGTGTGGCACCATTACATTTTTTTTTTTTTTTTAATTTTAAAATAAACCCGTAAGGTATGCACCACATTTTTACTTAAAAAAAGTTTTTACAAAACTTTACGAAATGTGATTTGTATATTCTACAAATTTTTTCGTAATGTCAAAATAACCAAAACTTTCCTAAAATGAACAACGGTTTTCGTGTATTTTACCTATAGATTATTATGAGTGTACACACTGCAGTAACATCTGGATATCAAATTTGTTTAATAAATATGCACCATATATGCAAATAAATTCTGGATTTTGCTCAAGTTTTACTATATTTCACTATTTTTGCAAAATTTATCATCTGATATCGCAAAGGATTAAATAATTTTTGTGAACAATTATTTCGTCTAAAACAGAAAAAACAGATGATGCAGCTCAAGGGTTTAACGCGAAATATGTCTTAAATTTTTACGGCAGCTTAGCGGAAAAGCATGACCCATGAGATGATCTGTATTTTTTTCGAGTTGCGCAGTGTAACCCTTAACAATATTGTTCATACAGAATCCCGTCATCAAGTTTAATTTTTTACATAAAATTTTTTTTTGTTTTTTAATTTCAACGATTTTTTTACAGAAGCTATCGTTTCAATATCTTAACTGATATTTCTTGTATGAAATTGATTTTTTCGTTCCAACACAATCAATATTTTAAGGTAAAGATATACACTACAAAAAAGTCTGTAAAGTTAGCAACATTTTTAATGCGAGGATCCTTGCAAAAAAATTGCTAATATTAGCAATTTTAACATAAATGTTGCTGCATTTAAAAATTTGTTTGCTGATATCAGCAATTTTTCTGCAAGGATCCTTCCAGCAAAAATGTTGCTGACTTTACAGACTTTTTTTTTGAGTGCACGTTACAAAAACTAACAGTATTGAAAGTTATAAAAGTACTTGTTTCCCATCCCTGATTTGTGTGTATGCGTCAGTGAACATGAGTAAATATCTGCAACAAATTGTATATACTTTACATTAAAATACGTGGCAATAAATTTATAATAACAAGAAAGAACAGTTTTTTCGTGAATAGGAAAAGGTTTAAATACGAAGTTACTTTTAAAAAGTTTATATCCGCAAAAGTGAAAACTTTTTACTCTCTACCTTACGAATTAATAATTATAATATATGTAAGAGTTTTAAGTTATAAGCTAGACAAATATTTTAATGGAGGTGTGATAGCAACTTAAATAGGAGCTCCTGTTGGATGTTTATTTTCCTTAGCAATATTCTAAAGACATGATGTAGAGTTGGACTGGTGACTATTAATCATTAAAATCTCCATATTTTTATATCAAAATAATATATCGGCACCTTTACGATTTATATTTAATGATATAGACATAAATTTTGTATTTCCTAGTGTCCCATTATCTTAATTATCTTTAATTTTTTAAAGAGTGTTTACAATGTAAAATAAAAACCTATGAAGAATTTAAAAATTTTCTAAACTTTGTTGCAAAATATCTTAAAAATTTTCTTTTTGTTTGACATAAGTAACCTTTTATGTCCATATTTGCCGATGTTTAAGAATGCTTAAACCGCTTTAATCAATTATATTTAATGACGCAACAATTTGGCGGTTTCAAGTTTGAAGCAAATTCAAAATATTAAAATTACAGCTTTAGCCTGGATTTAATTAAAACTACATTAATTTATAGATTTCATTGTATTGATCATATTTCAAACATTTCAAAAATATAAAAAAACACACTCAAAAAATGTTTGGGCAAAAGGTATGTTACACATTTATAACCCTTTTATGAAGTTATATTTTGCAGATCTCTCAAATTCAAACTAATCAAGTTATGAAAATGAAAATTATTCAAGTTCTGGACTCGAACTTTTTTTTTATTAATATATTGTTTTAACAAATAATCTTTAGAGTTTTTGTTTTCAAATTTATTAATTGACCACTTTCAGGAATGTGTTGATAAATCTATTTCGAGAATTTTTTTAGGTTCCCATGATCAGAACAAGTTTTGAAAGAAGTGACAATCCCATGCAAAAATCAAACATTCATATAACCTAGTAATCCCACTAAATGAGAACTAATATATGAGATCGAAGTTAAAGATTATCACCATTGATCAAAAATAAATTGAAAACTTGTTCGTTATGTGCAAGCTCTACCTTTGGTGGATATACAATACACGCTTTTTGTTATTATTCTCCTTTTTATTTTCACACTTGTTTTGTTTTATTTAAAAACAAGATGTAAAGGGGAAGTTAACTAAGACCGTACCTTGTATTTTTTACAAGTTTGATATCATTTTTATTAAAAATAAAAATTATGTTTTTTCGACTTTCTTTAACTTCGAGCTCATATATTAGTTCTCATTTAGTGGGAAAACTAGTTTATATGAATGTTTGACGTTTTGCATGGAATTGTCACTTATTTCAAAATATGTTCTGATGATGGGAACCTAGAAAATTTCAGAAACAAATCTATCAACACATTACTGAAAATGGTCAATTAATAAATTTCAAAACAAAAAATCTATAGATTATTTGTTAGGACAATATCCTAATAAAGAAATATAGAAAATGGCCTCGAACTTGAATAATTTTCATTTCAAAGGTCGAAAAAATGTCACCAAACCACATTTGCAATACATTTGTATAATCAGAACTATTCATTCTTGATGATGTGCACTGAATTTTCAGCGTACCTGCTGAGAAAACGCGACGCAAAAAAGCTGAAAATTGCAACGTTAGAAGTACACTCACAATATTTTTTCCGTAAAGACTACTGAATATACACATTAAATTAACTGAAAATCAGTTAAAAACAGGACTACTTACTTTTCGTATAAAACAATTGTAATTTTTAGTTTATTTTCAACTGTTGAATATTAATTGACAAAATCCATAAAAACAATAGATAATTTTCTTTTATTTCAATACTCAATATAATATAACAACCTTTTGTTTTGAATAGAAAATTTTAACTGAATATTTTAACTATTACGGAAAGTCCGTTTCTTTGTTTATTTTTTTTTTTTGTTGAATAACAGACAGAACGTTAAAAAATATATTTCTTTGTTAATTTAACTTATTATTCCATTGAAACAACTTTACCGATTAAACTTTTAAACAACTGTTGATTTTTTATGGAAAAGTTCTTGTAAGTGTATCGTTTTTCTCTACGTGGGTCAGGCCAATAGTGAGTATTTCCGTCAGGTCCATCCAAATTCCATTTTTTCTTGTCTTCAAATATAACGTTGATTGAAATAAAGGATTGCTTTGTGAAAATGTATATAGTACATTTTTTCAATTAAATCGATATGTTGAAAATTTGGAAAGCTGTCTATTAAAAATTAATTGAACCAATTAAATACTTGCTCAAATTTAGAGCTTGCTCACACCCAGTTCAAAAGTGACTCAACTAAAAATATTAATTTTTCGGTTTTATATGCTTAAACTATGCACAATATACTTGTTTATCTACGAAAAAAATATCAATGTATTTTGTTGCTGTTAACTGTTGCTAAAAAACTGTTTTTCTTTATGTTTCGATTGGTATAAAGTTGCAAGCATTTTTTCACGATTTCTGAAAAATTAAAAATTTTGAGTTGAGTCACTTTTGTACTAGGTGTGCGATATGTTTTACTATCGCTCAAATTAATTTGCTCTTGTTTTCTGTAATATTTATATACATATGTACGTTGTTTTTATAAATGTTTATGCATTAGTAAGTAATAAATAGCTTAAATCCATTTTAATTAAATTATATTTATTAAGTTAAATAATTTAATTTCAGTGGTTTAAATATGAATATAAGTTTATTCTAAAATATTATCATAAAATTGATATCGTAATTTTTGAGCATAAATTTTGTTTACAAAAATGCAACAATTTTTTAAACAAAAAAATTATCAAAATAAATTAAAAATTATTAAAAAAAAATACTCTGGTTTTAACAAAAGCGCTAATTTTTGTACAAAAGAAATTTCCTTACTCTCTGCGCTTCAATAGAAAGCAAAAAAAATAATTTACGTGTGAATTTGTTTACATAAATGAGAATTGCATGCCGGTTTATCTATATATATAAAAAATTGTTGCAAGTGGGTTGTGACTTTATAACTCACGAACGGCCAACCCGAATTTGATTTTTAGGTATTGTTCATATGGTCGTGTAGATGGTTTATCTCAACTTTGCACGAAATCGGTCGACGCGTTCGTGAGTTATGACTTTTCATGTCAACATTTGATTTTGTCCATATAAAAAAAACAACAACAAATACGTAGGTGCCTGGAGCGTGTGCGGGATGTATACTGTGTGCTGACTTCATACACACGGTAAATACACGTTGTAGCACATAACGCATACACATTGACAGCTGTCAGAGAGTGATAATTTTAAGGTTCTTTTTCATCGAACTCGCATTGAAGACAGACGTAATCGGTAATATTCGCATTTGATTTTTTTTTTTGTTTTTTCATATTTTCAGCCATACATCATCAAACAATTCATTTGTTTTTCTTTAATCGATTTATTCATGCACCACATAATCAAATAAAAAATATTGTATACACTATTGTATTGAATTGATTTACTTTTTTTTATTATTTCAAAATAAAAAATAAATAAAAAAACAAATGAGTTTGATTCAATGTTAATATATTTAAAGCAAGTTAACCCATTCCTGCCTATTGGGTATTTAAATACCCAAAAAGGAGCCATCTTAAAAGAATTTATAGCTAAAGCCAGGTAAGAGTTGCATCAAATTGATTTTTACAGGTAGGCGGAGAAAGGATAAAAATACTTTAGGAAAATGTTGGTGTAAAATTGGGGGTTGGTAATTATCTGTTCAATTGTCTGCAAATTTACATATTCTGAAAAATTGAAAGAATATGTAATTGCCTCTGAAAAATTAGAGAAGCGACACATCGGAAAACTTTATTGTTGGCTAATAGTGTTAGGTATTCTTTAAAGTGCAAAAAATTTGTAGCTGGGTAGGACACTCACTTGGGCTACAGGTATGATTTCATGGCATGACCATTAAAATACGTATTTTACAGTTTTATGAAGTACCCTTGCTTGAAATATCGATTATTTTCAAGTAAAAATGAAGAGTTTTACATGAAAGAGCATAACAAAATAATTAAATTAAAAAACCACAGAGGAATTATTTTATATGAGTGGTTAATTCATTAGTCCCAAGTATGGGAAATCGAAAAGAAAATTATATCAAATAACTTGCAAAACCGTAAGTAAAGAGTGTGTGAAATTTCATCGATATTGGACAATGGAATCGGGGGTCAGGCATTAATGGGTTAAATACTCAACATGAAATAAAAAGTCAGTGATCTTGACAACAAAACACCTAATTTATGAAAGAAAAAACTAAATGTCTGTAAGTATATATGTATGTTTGTATGTATATCCGCTAGTAAAGATAAAAAACAAAAATATTTAAAGCAAGTTAAATCAAATGCAACTTGATATATAAGTACCTCTATATTAGGTGTATAAAATACATACATAAGGCTAAAAAAGTTTTATAAAAAAAAAATGCAAGTATAAGCATTTTAAGGTACATGTAATTTTCTCATAAGGCTAAAAAAGTTTTAAAAATGCAATGTATTCTTTCCATAAGGCTAAACATTTTTTATTGTTCGCCAAAATTTATATTTATCAAAAATTTATCTTTCTCTGGCGCAGAACCCGCTTATCTATACTACTCATGCGTAGCGAAGCACGCCGGGATCCGCTAGTATGTTATAAAATACGAGTTATAACACAATATTTGGTATGGCAAAAACAATTGTTTTTGGCTTTGCTTTGAGAGGGAAAGTGAGTAAATGAGTTATTATTTAATAGAAAAATAATGCAATTAAAGAGCTATCAATTTTTAATCTAATTAGCAATTTTTATTGTTGGCGGAATTTCAGCAATTAAAGTTATTGAATCGGTGGTTTTCGTGATTGAAATGGTATTTTATTTTTTGTGTGTGTACATTAGGGTAGTCCTTATTTTTCAACTTGCGATTTTTGGGGCTGCCCCCTCTTAAAATATTTGTTTGGGTACAAAAATTCATCATGCAAAAAATTTGAGTTCTAGCATAACGGGAAGATGTCCCGCATCGCCCTTGAAAATCGGGCCCCTTGGAAAAATGGTCATAATTAAAAAAAAAAATTCTAATTTTTTTTCTTCAAAATTAAAAAAATATAAAATAGTTTTTGTGTTGGGTTTAATCATAACTACTCAGATAAAAAATATTACTTTCCCAGAAAATCGCTAACTTACCCTAACTTTGTGTCAAAAAAATTAATAAATATTTTGGCGGTACCTCAAAGTGACTTTTTTGCATTTTTGAAAATTTTATTCAACAAAAATCAAAAACCTGATGTTTGCTGTCAAGTATTTTATTAAACACATCTCAAGTATTAAATAAGCCAAGTATTATATCCGTTGTCAAAAATTTTTGTTAGAGCATTTTGATTCTAGCGGATTTCAACGTTTTTTTAAATTTGTATAGACTTTTTTTTTAATAAGATTTTTGTAATATTTTATCAATGTTATTGTGTATGCTATTTTATATAATTGTAATAACTTTATTATAAAGTATAATTTTTCGTGCTCATAGTTAACCTGTGTTTTCATAGGGTCACAATTGACCCTCGTATTTTAAAGAGTCAAAAATCACAAAGATGACATAAAATAAATTTTTTTTATGTTTCTAATTGTAATTTATTTACATTTTAAAATTAATTAAAATTAATTATTTAGTATAAATTCAAATACTTGAATTCATATTAAAATTGATTTTTTTGTACATATTCAGGAGTATTTTCGAAAAACGTATTCTTAATTTAATAGTGTAAATTTTTTTCCCTCAAAATTATTATTATGGAAAAGTTTTAAGTTCTAATTTTTACTTAATTGACCTACTCGAAGACTAGAAACGGTTAACGAAATTTTTTTTAGAATAAATATAAATTGAATTATTCCTTTCTTTATTTTATTTATAAATTTTGCCACAAAGCTGCATTTTTCTTACGTGGGTCATATTTGACCCCAGGTTAACATGGGTTAACTATCAACAGAAAATATAGTATTTTTAAATAAAGTTATTACAATCATATAAAAAGGCATATACAAAAATATTGATGAAATATTATTAAAACCTTGTTTTAAAGTAAAAATGTATAAAAATAAAAAACAACCTTGAAATCCCCGAGAATCAAAATGCCCTAAAAAAAAATTTGCCAACGGATATGCGTAATACCTGGCTTATTTAATACTTGAAATGTGCTTAATGAAATACTTGACAGCAAACACTAGGTTTTTGATTTTTGTTGAATAAAATTTTCAAAAATGCAAAAAAGTCACTTTGAGGTACCCCCAAAATATTTATTAATTTTTTTGACACAAAGTTAGGGTAAGTTACGATTTTCTGGGAAAGTAATATTTTTTATCTGAGTAGTTATGATTAAACGCAACACAAAAATTATTTTATATTTTTTAAATTTTGAAGAAAAAAAATTTGTAATTTTTTTTTAATTATGCCCATTTTTCCAAGGGGCCCGATCTTCAAGGGCGATGCGGGACATCTTCCCGTTATGCTAGAACTCTAATTTTTTGCATGGTGAATTTTTGTACACAAACAAATATTTTAAGAGGGGGGTACAGTCAAAATCTCGTTTTTATTTTTCGCCCATACAACGAAAGACCACCCTAGTGTACATATATGCATAAATATCCATAATTTGAGGTAATATCTACCTCATACGTGTTCATGCATGTTCATGGGCATTCATGTAGATATTACCTTAAATTTCGTTAATGCACATGTTTGGACGTATACAAACATGTATGGAGATTTATGTATCAACTCTTTAGGTGAAAACTTTTCAACTTGAATCTAGTCATGTCATAATTTTTAAATATAGTAAACCTAACTATGAACAATTTATAAAACAATGAGACCTAAAGTCAGTTTAGCCAGGTGTCGAAAATATTTGAAATAGCTCATATAAAAGTCTTCACTAGAATTCTTATTTTTAACAAAACAAGTAAATGTCACACTAGGAGTGGGCACAGTATATATTTCTTATTATCAACAAATCTATTCTGTTATTTTCTTTTCTTTTATTTTATTTTTTGCAAAATTGTCCATACACATTTTCTAGATATTTTTTTCCTTTCAATTCATTAAGACTTAGTTTTTCCATTGAATATCAAAAATATAAAAACCTCCAACAATAATGAAAGAAACATGTTGCCTTTGTTGTCACATCAACACACTATTTTATTGTGTACTACATGTTAAAAAGTATATTGTTATTATTTCTTGTGGTAACATAGGAAAAAGTAAACATTATTAATTTTTTTTAAAATGTATCAATAATATTATTTTGTAACAAAAAAAAACAACATATTATCGCAAGTAACATACTTTAATGTAGAGATAGATTGCTTCACCTTATTTCATAAACTGCATGAATCCCCTCAAAATAAAATCGTTTCAGAAAATATTTTAATTTGTTAAAATTTGTATTGAGCTTTAAAACAAATGTCTAAAAAAAACAAGAGCTGTAGATAGTTTCATATAAATTTGACAATCATAACTGCACTCACAGAAAAAATTTTGTAGAAAAATTAGTAGAGCCGCTAGTTATACAACTTTGCAAGTTTTGAACTAATATTTGATTTAAATTTAAATTTTAGCATGGATGGTAACCGATTCGATGCAGGTATCGGTAAGGGTAACGATATTTTAGTTTATTTCAGTAACGGTATTTTGGGGGGTAACGATATTTCAGTTATTTCGGTAACGGTTTTTTTAGCGTTAATGGTATTTTACTTATTTCCGTATTTTAGCTGTAACGTTATTTTCGTTTATTTCGGTAACGTTATTTTAGGGATAACGGTTTTTCAGTTATTACGATAACGGCATTTTAAGGATAACGTTAATTTAGGTATTCAGGTAATGTCAATGCACATCGAAAATTTTAGCCCCATCGTGGCTCAATTCCAATGACAAGCTAGTTTATAATCAAGCCTTGGGAAAATAAAGGGTGTTTCTTATATAAGTATAGAAATTTAAGTTGGCAACACTTTTTTAACTGTCGGTCATTTTGTCAGCTGTCAAGTGATTTATGTTAAGTTTGGTTTGGCATTTCAACATGAATAGACCGACGCCTGAACAACGCTTCCAAATTGTGCAAATTTATTTTGAAAATCATGCTTCTGTTCGAAATACGTATCGAGCACGAATTTTGCGAATTTTGTTTAGCTATGAAGCTCACTTTTGGTTAAATGGATACATCAATAAAAAAAAACTGCCATATTTATAGTGATGAGAATCATCAAGTGTATGTTGAGACACCGTTACATCCAGAAAAACTAGCTGTTTGGTGTACTTTATGGGCTGGTGGAATCATTGGTCCGTACTTCTTTAAAAACTATGCTGGTCAGAACGTTACAGTCAATGGTTAACGCTATAGAGCCATGATTACTGACTTTTTCGTTCATCAATTGAAAAAACATGATGTGCAGGAGCTGTGGTTTCAACAAGACGGCGCAACATGTCACACAGCTCGTGCCACAATTTATTTATTAAATTAAGCATTTCGTAACTGCATAGTTTCACGTTTCGGACCCATAAATTGGCCTCCAAGATCGTGCGATTTAACGCCGCTGGACTAATTTTTGTGGGGATATGTGAAGTCGCTAGTCTATGCCGATAAGCCCGAAACGATTGACCACTTGGAGGACAACATTCGGCGCCTTATTGCCAATATACGGCCACAAATGTTGGAAAAAGTCATCGAAAATTGGACCTCCAGATTAGACTACGTCCAAGACAGCCGTGGCGTTCATATGCTAGAAGCCTTATTTAAATTATAATGCCAGAAGATTATCTTTCGAATAAAATAAATTTCATGTCAATGTAAAATATTCATCTTTGTTTTATTCCATTTCAAAGTTCTTTACCTCTATAAAAAAAACACCCTTTCTATGTCTATATTATATTTTAAGGATAATGCTATTTCAGTTATATCGGACTCTGTAATTATTAAAATTAGTTAAATATTAGTTCAAAATTAGTTTTTTGCTAAAGACGTTGAACTATTTTTTTTTTTTGCTGAAAACGAGATGTCAGCAAACAATTTGCTGAAAGTTAGTTAAGTATTTTTAATAGACATTTAGCTACATTTCAAACTAACTATTTTTTTTTTTTTTGTTTGAGTGTATCTCTATAAATATTTCTAATATGGGTTATTTTATAAATCAGAATTTTGAATATAACTCAAATATTAACTCAAATATAGAAAAAATTAATCATATATATGTCGTTTTATTGCACTCCTTTGTATAAGCTCTTATTGTCCATAGACTTCAAAAAAAAATTTTTTTTAGTAGAAGTAAAATATTTCTGAGTACACTCTTTGAATTTGAAAGCTCAACCACAAGATTTATTTATATTAATATGAGTACAGATTTTATTCAAATTTCTAAGAAATTTTAGAATTTAAAAGGACAAATTAAAAAAAATTTATGCCAACGGGGTTACTTAAACATGCATGAACATTTTCCGACATGTTAATTTTATGTGTAATTTATATCCTTCAAAATATAAAAGATTTTGATACAATTCTCCAAGAAACTGACCTATAAAATATTGTTTCCTGGGTCAGAGGCTAAAAAAGAAATACCCACAATTTAATTTAAAAATTTACGTTAGAACTTTTTTCATTTAAAATTTTGGTTTAAAATAGAAACATCTAAAAAAAAATCACAGCTTTTACTGCAGATTTTTCTTGCCTAGTTATATACAGGGCGGGCCTCCAGAAGACTGTGAGATTCCAAATTTGTCCCTTCAAGTGTCCCTACGTGCTCTTTAATAGCATTTTACTAGCATTTGAATAGAACATTTTAATAACATAAATACTGTTTTATAGCAGTTCATGGATGCTCTTTTTCAAATATGTATTAAAACTTTTATTTAATAAAAATGTGTCAGCAAGTATTGAACTCACGAATCTGAGTCGCGATCTGCTGCATTGAAGTAGACCACTCTACCATTAGCACCAAAGTTACTAATGTAGTGCAACAAACTTAAAACGAACTTTAGTCGAAAATATTTTTATTAAAACAAGAAATTAAATTTTTTGTGACTAAATTTTTTGTGACTCTTGGAACAACAAACACAGTCTTAACTAGAGTCACGGACTTTTTCGTTAGAATACTCCCCCTAGTATTAAACAGATAATTTAAGTTATTTTAAAAATATTTTTAAGTTGCCATTACGTTAAAAAGAAAATTATTAAGAAATAATTAAAAAGCTCATTTAACAATTTCGAATTCATTGCATATTCGAAAATACTTTTTTTGATAACTAAAATATACCAGACAATGACAAAAAAAAAATATTGGAGAAATAGTTTAACGATCGCTAAAATAAGCGAGTGCATCTGAAAACGTAAAATTTTATAATGTTTCCGGTAATTTTTCGCTAAAATTTGCTTCTAACTGGGGGTTATTTTTCAACTGCGCAAATGTTTACTTAAGATCTGGATCTAGTTAAGAATGATTGCGTGTTTGCGTGAGTGTTAGTGGTGCAAACCCAAATTTTATGTTGCATACTTTCAAGAAACATATTATGAAAATAAAGTGGCCCAGACGTATGAGTGGTATTCAAGTTTTAATAAAATAAAATTATGCGCTTGTATGCGTTGTATTTTTTAAACTTGTTGTTGCATATTTTGGGGGGACTTAAGGCGAATGATTTTTATAATTTTTAAAATTTATAAACAGAGAAGACAAAACAAAAGAAAAATTAATTGTGTTATTGGCAAAAACAAAATTGAGAAAAAGCTAACAATAGTAAAACTACAAAAATGTTAAATAATTACACTTTTTAAAAGAAGAATAAAAAATGTTATGAAAAAATGTTTTTAAAGCGAATAATATCTGAAAAAAAGTAATTTAAAGCTCAAAAATTCTAACAAATAGCTGTTGTTAAGCCAATAAAATGCCAAAAAATGGCAAAAAAAAAACATTAAAAAAATTTATATTTGTCTTCTCTGTTTATAAAGTGTAAACCTATGTATAATTATAATCTTTTTAAAAATGGATTTTCTTAAAAAAAAAACAATTTTCTGCATGTAAAAAAAAACTTTCATAAAAAATTAATTTTCAAAAATAAATTATGGACTTAAATTCCTTAGACATAAATTTTTATAATTTTCTTTAACATATTTTATTAAACAAGTCTTTACATGATCATACTCTTATATGTATCTTTAACAACGATCCCATTTTCGTACAGGTTTATTTTATTCTGGCCCGATTACTGAATGTCCTGTTAAAAATTAACAAACATTTAAATTCAAAATATATATGGGAAACAATAACAAATGTGTCAGTTAAAGTCACAGTTAATAGATAACGGGATATTGTGAAAATGAGGCTCAAACACATAAAATAAATCGAATAAATGGCTTGCAAAAAGCACGATTTTAATGATTTCTTTATTTGCTTTAAACAAAACTGTGTTGGGCTTTAAAAATCTTGACAAAACATATTTTTTTCATGATTCTTAACGAGCATTAAAGATTCTTGTAAATCAAAGGAAATTAAGGTAATCTACCCAGGAAAAAATTACACATTCCAAAAAGAAGGTGATGCCCACACTTGCTTACATATCTCATTGCCAAATTTAGTAACTGCAATACCAAACACATTCCAACGATAGAGTCAAAAAAGCAAGGAGTATTGTAATCAATTCTTTAAATTTAAACCAGAAAGCATGAACTCAATAACAAAGTAATTATTTACTTAAAAGACTTATATTATATAACTTATATGTATAACTTTTTGTACTCAAGAAGTAATCATATACTTTTTCTTAATAAAAGGACGTTAGGACGTAGTACCTAATTTTGAAAAAAGAATTTATCTCATATACTATTTTTTTTTTTTTTGTGTAAGTACTTCGTGGTTTTAAAATGGAACTATTTCTTTATTAAAAAATGTATGTAGTTCTTGAAAATATAAAGTAAATGGTTCTTCGGTAAAAAAAATAATCAATACTCAAGAATCAATGATTTTAGTCTCACGAACTGTTAAAAGAATCGAGTAGGTAATCTAGTAAGGAATGCGTTCTGCCCAAAATGCTTGATTACAAACCCGCTTACCTTTTTGGAAATTTTTTGCTGGGTAGTTAACCTACAGGTGCATATCAAGTATGCACTCTTTTCAAAAAAAGTTTTCTATTTTTGTATTTAGTAGTTGCCATTAAAATTCTTCAATCCTGGCTTTGGATTGGATCATTCTCCTAGTAGTGATTACTCCCAGTGTCCAAGTGCTCAGTTTAATGTAGCACTTTGGTCACGGTCGCCATGTAATTAATAATATATGTAATTAAGCAGTTTACTAGGTTTAGAAATCAATAAAAACGACACCATTTATGGAATTTTAAAAAAATTAATAAATGGTTTATTCAAAAAGATTTTTTTGCGAATGAAAAACAAAATAAAAATTAAGTGCTTATTTTACTTCGACCTTTTTGTTATAATTCAATAAATAAATATTCAAGCTCGAGGTCAGTTTTTTATTATATTTTATTGTTAATTCTTCACTTTTCGATGTTTCGCTGTTCTCTGGACAGCATCTTCTAGTAATCTAAAATTAGACATTAAACGAAAACATAGATTTAGATTTGTTATTTATGAATTTGTAATGCAGTGGTCTAAATCTATGTTTTCGTTAAATGTATAATTTTAGATTTCCAGAAGATGCTGTTCAAAGGGCAGCGAAATATTGAAAAGTGAAGAATTAAAAATAAAATATAATACAAAACTGACCTCGAGCTTGAATGTTTATTTATTGAAAAACAAAATATTAGATATTATTCTTAAAAGTGTAGTTAAGAACTCGGACTAATATGGCAACCCTGCTAACCATTTCATTATATACCCTTTTTTCAAAGGCAACATCGGGTGGCATTGTGCAGCCATGTGAAACAAATTTTTTATTTCTTTTCACACACGAATAAATTTTTTTAGCCGGTTTAAAAAAAAAAACCCCCAAAAAACCGATGTTTTTTTATTTTTCAAAAAAATACTACGCAAAAATTTAAAAATGTTTCTACGTTTACCAAAAAAAATCGATAGAAGATCCGTCCACCCGTTATGGCTGCACAGTGGCACACGATTTTCAATATATTGTTTTTAAGAAAAAGCATTTAAAGTAAATATTGCTTATATAAAATATACTAAAGTAGTTATCATAGCATATAGGAAAAAAGCTCAAACTACTGAAATATGAAACAAAAAAAAAAATAAATAAAAAAAAGAAAACTAAAGCTAGTAAACCCCTTAATAATATAGGCGTTTTTGTTTGGTTGAGCTTCAATAATCAAATAATGATTACATTGCACTTTTTTTTATTAATTAGTTAATTATTGTATTACGTTATTATGTTTGTATGTTAACTTAAAATGGAGTTACATGATTAGCACATTGACGACTTGTGCAGTCAACTTTTATAGCAACTTCATCGTGTCATATATGATGATTGTATTGTGTACGAAGATGATAGTCTATACGACTATTGTTCATACTACTTGTGAGGAAAATTAATGTTTTTTCGCGACTTTAAATTGATAAATTGTTATGATTTGAGCAAACATTTTTTTCAATTTAGCTTCTGTTTTCCTTAAAAACGGCATGTTTCCTGTTTGCAGGCACAAGGTGTTTACAGAGAGTGAGAGCATTGCATAGCCATTATTTTAAGTTAAAAGATATAGTGTTCCAAAATAGCCATATATCAATTTTTAAAACATATTTCGAAAAATATGCTCAGCATCACCAAACTTGAGCCCGATTTTGTACAAAAATCTGGAAAATACGACTAGCGAAATAGAAATATTTTCGAATTTTCGTTTTTTTATTTTTCACATAATCACCGGTATATTACTCATCGTTTGAGCACTATTACGTAAAATTATACACTTTCGGGACACCCTAATATACATTAAAACTTAAAAAAGTGTTATGCCGTAACAAAACTGTAATATGTTTCTTAATATTTTTTATGGACTTAACGGATATGATATGATGATCATATATTTGTATGAAATTGTGTATATTTTCATAAAATCATATTCCAAAGTGTAACATTTAGTGCAATTTTAGCCGACTAAAACGCAGATCTAATTATATTTAGATGTATCGGCTACAGCAAATCATATGCATCAGATTAGATCTAAACCCATACAAAGAGATACAATTATATGGTCCCATATTTCGGAAAAATTTAATAAGATTATTTATGGAATCATATCCAAAAATGGATATGATTCCATAAATATTTTTTTTTTAATCGGGTTGTGAATTATAAAAACTCTTTATTTTATGTTTTTTTTTTGCCTGCAGTTAAATTTTTAAAAATCACATTCATATGAAATATAAATCTCATTAACCAACATAACTAAATAATATGTGTGTATGGAGGATGTATGTATGTATGGATGTTTTGAAGGTATTTTAATGAAATTTATCTTTCAGAAATAAACCTAAACAAACAAAAATATATGTTTGTTTTACTTAATAAGAAAAACATAGACATAAATAAACGTTGAATAAATGTGTTGTCAAGGCATAATAAATGTGTGTACAAAATAGGGTGGCAGTTATATGTAAAAAAATATTATTTAGTCAGCCTATGAAATACATTTGATATGTAGCTTTATGAAGTCATATCAATTTCTAGGTGACGTTATATGTAATCTTATTAAATTTCATCTGAATTATGGGCCCATACAATTGTAACTGTTTGAATGTGTTTATATTTTATTTGATGCAATTAGATAAATGTTAAGTACAAATTTGTATGAATTATGGCTCGATATAATCGTATTATATTGTATCAGTTTTGTATCTAATTGTATCAGTTTATATCTTAGCTGGTACAAATAGATATAATTATATAAGAAACAGATATTATTGCATTCGTATTTTGACCTGATGTAATTGTATATGATTTTATGTAAGCTGATACATCTAAATATAATTAGATCCGAGTTTTTGTTAGGTTAAATTGCACTAAACGTTACATTGTTTATATGATTGTAAATATGAAAATATACACAATTTCATACAAATATATCATCATTATATCATTTATTTAAGACCATAACAAAATATTAAGAAACATAATATTTTTTTGCGATGTTCAAACAAGTAACGGTATAAATCTTTTTTACGTTTTAATGTACATTAGAGTGTCCCGAAAATGTGTAATTTTATGTAATAGTGCTTTGGCGATGAGTATTGTGCGGCGTAACGTTATATTCCCCAAAGTCATATTGAACAAGAAAAAAACGACATAGCGCCCAAAAAAAATATATGTAAATTTTTGTTGTAAACATTTTCTTGTTTTTGGGCAATACGACATTGATTTGGTCGAAATAACATTTTTTTGACGGCTTTATGTTTGGCCAAAAAAATTTGGGAGCTATGACGGTGAAAAAAAGAAGTTATTGCCCAAAATCATAATTTTTTTTTTTTTTTTTAATGTCTAAGACGTTAAATGTCAAGGCTGATTCATGAAATCAAACAAAAGAGTTTTATGAAGACTTAAAAAAATTGCTTGATTTTTATTTTTTTTGTGTTGCACGCAGAAAAAACTTTATTTCGCGTAGCCGCCTGCAGCGTTTTACGGAGGAAAAAACCCTAAGAGCGACCGAAGGCCGCCACACAGAAAAACTTGTTTTTACAAATCCAATGTGGAATATGTTGAAATCTTATTTTTAAGACAATAAGTAATATAATTTGACCAGTCATAGCTTTGTAATTTAAACAGCTAATTGAGAGTTTTTTATCTTAAATAAAAGAGTAGAGCATTGGCCTTCTGTTTATTTAACGTTTAGACACTAATATATACGTAAAATTTTTAATAATTTAGACTTTTAAAAAAATAATCATTAAAAAACAATAAATCTTGGTGTGGGTTGGTATTTTGGGATATAAAAAGTTATGACAGGTCAAATAAATGTTACTTGATGTCTTAAAAATATAAGATTTCAACGGATTCGACATCTGATTTGAAAAACAAGTACTTCTGGGTGGTGGCCTTCGGCCGCTCTTAGGGGTTTTTTTTCCTACGTAGAACGCGGCAGGCGGCTTCGCGAAATAGAGTTTTTTCTGCGTCATTATCATTTTTTTTACACTTCATACATTTATTATTTGTCAAAATTACAACACGTACATTACAGAATTTGTTATAACAGGTATAAAATATTTTACCTTTATATCTACTTTTTTGTCTATATAATTGCTTTTCATTAAATACATATAGTAATTTGGAATCAAACCTTTTACCACTAACGTACTCAAAATGTTCGAACTATATTACGTTGCAATTAGAACCGCATGACTGAATAATTAATATTCAAAAAAGAATTTACAGATTAATAGTAAAACAACAACAGTAGTAAATGTAACGTAAATGTAAGAATTGTTTAGTTTAAGAAAATGACATAGTGCCCAAAAGAAATTGTTTTACCAAAATAAAATGACATAGCGCCAAAAAAAAAAAAAAAGTTTTTTCAAAATAAAATGCCATAGCATATAACATATTAACATCCACAATTTTGGGGGATATGCGGACATTTTGGCAATATGTCATTTTGGTTTTTGGGCAATACGACTTTGGGGAATATAACCGTACGCCGCACAGTGGTCAATTTCGCGAGATAGCGGTCAAAACTCTATAACTTTTGACCGGATTGGTATTTTTTTACGCAGGTTATTTTGTTCAATAGGAGGGACTTCAAGCTTCAATTTGCGTGTTCAAACGTAAAAATCGACTGATAGGAACGTAAGTAATGGTGAGTTAAAAATGCATTTTAATTTTTTGTTGAGTTTCCATGTAAAAGTTGAATATTTTGACATTTTCAATAGGTATTTTTTTATAATTTCTTATTTTCTTCAATCGTATTTTACAACCAATACTTATTTATTATTCCAAAACTTAATTTTGGTCAGAAAATGCCAACATTTGGCCCCTGACATTTATTTAGTCTCAATATTCACAGGGGCCAAAGGTTGGTTTTTTTGGAAGAAAGCTAATTCTTGTGAGGATTAAACTGAAAAATAACACTGAAATTCCCAACAATATCAATACTATTTGGATATATTATATACAGAACACAACATCGATAAAATTTTAAGTAAACTTTTACTATTGATTTAAAGTGCACATATATTTTATTTAAATGTATTAATAAAAATTTATACTAAAATTAGAAACAAATTATAGTCTTTAAACTAGTATTAATTAAACAATATTAGTAAAAATTTCTTCCAAATAGCTTTGATTTTCATTTTGCAGTAGTTGTTTAGCTTCTTCATCTAACTCTAATGAGGTTGATTTCCATTTTTGTCGAATACTGGACATATATGGGTCTGATGTGCACAACAAAATATTAATAAGATCTTCATTAGTACAATATCTGGAAATTTTTCTTGTATTGTGCTCGCGAAAGAATCTGTAGTCTTTGTTCCTTTTTTCTTGCGCTTCTTCTGAGAGATCTCCAATTGGAAGCATATTGTGCTGAATTATTTGTTCCCCATGGAACAAAATTTTGTGAACTGTGGTTGGCATATGTCTCCAAGAATATTTTTGGTTATAAAGGGTTGCTGTCTCATTAGCATGCTGACCAAATTTTTTTGCATCTATCTTTTTGCTACATGCTATAACTTCTAATATGATTTGGAATCGTCGTATTAAATCATAATCTACTCCAGTTATAGAAGCTGCAGTTTCTGGATCGGAATTTTTTACCTTTTCCAAATGAATTGCTAGATACCACATAATTTGAGAGTTAACAGGTACTGGCAATAATATAACAGGTACTTGGTTTTACCAGTTATTTCCATTGGTTTTAAATTTATTTGCTGTTTTCAGGTATTTAAGTTATGTAATATTAGATGGCAATAAAATCATTTTGTACCTTTTCCAAATGAATTGCCAGATACCACATAATTTGAGAGTTCTATTGTCATTTTTGTCAAAATTTTGATACACCCTTCTATGTGGACTAGGTCCAAATATGGGCCAACTTTTCCTAATTTCAACAGAATTATTTTTTGGGTCAATAAGAACTCTTGTACAAAATTTCATCAAAATATATGCATAATAGCCACTTTCACATACAAATAACTTCTCAAAAAATATGACGTGCATTTGTACCGAATATCTTACCTTGGGTCAGAAAAATTGCTGTAGCTCAAAAACTGCAGTCCCGATGCATGAACATGTATATATAGGAGTGTAGGGGAGAGTTAGGACTACAAAATAGTAAATTTGTGTTTTGACTCAGCTTGACTCACAGGAGTTGTGCTCTATGAAGTAGGAAATTTCCGAGAAATTTTACCTTTTTAAAAAAAAATTATTAAATTGTTTTGAAAACAGTAGAGCTTCAATTTTTTTACCAGTAATAGGAAATAAGTTAAGTTACAACACAAAGTTTATTTCGTCCAAAACTCTTGAAAAACAAAAAAGTTATGATCATTTAAACTTTAAAAATTAACTAAAAATATCATAAATTTACTAAATTCTGAAAAAGCCCATTTTGGACCACCCTGTTCTCAGTGAAATAGTTGAAATAGAGTTCTAATTTTTTGGCTCCCGAGGTTTACTACTGTCTACTTTCATATGAGTCTAATAACTTTAAAATCGGAGAACAAAAACCAAAAGGAGTTTTGGCCGCAATCTCAAAATATTGACCACAGTGCGCCGTATTGTGCAGTTGATTATGGGAAAATTAAAACCTCGATAATACTTATAGTTCGCTACCTGAACTTTTTTAATTTTTTGTAAAAGTTTTGTAATGCTGAGCATATTTTTAAAAATATATATAAAAGTAGAGTAATTAGTATCCACTAAATCTTTCAATTTAAAACAAGTAATAAATAAAATTACTTGTTTAAACCGAAATGGTATTGCGGTGGACCAAAATTAACATATGGGAATTTTAAAAATGTTTTCTCATAATATGCTTTTAAACTTTTCTTTGTCCACAAATTTTAGAAATGCACTCCCGAGTAAAAAAAGTTATATAGAAAATTATATAATTTCAAATAGACAAATATGATTATATATAGTCAAGTGTTGTACTTTATTTGTATGGATACAACTATGTCTAGCTTATAGTTTTTTTTTAACAATTTCAAATATGCCGTCATATGTAGAAAACTAAGAATAAGTATATTAACATACATAGTTATATGTTTCATATATAGTTAGATTTGCTCATAAGTTTTTAGTACAGTACCATATATAATTAAAAATGGTTATATAGAAAATCATATAACATTTTATATAGCACAATGTTAAGAATATTTTCTAAGTTCAATTATATATAATTAAGTATAGCCCCATCTAAAAAAAAAAAACTTCTTAGTTCATTTATATACAATTCAGTATAAGCCCCATGTAGAAGAAAGTCTTTTTTTATATTTCTATATGATTACAAGGACTTAATTTGTATATTTAAATATTTTATTTTGTTTATTCCATAAAAACATCAGCACGCTATTTTTCTTTTTAATCAATACTAAATTTAGCTTTTTGTATGTAGTATAAAAATAAAAGTCATATATAAAACTATAAAATTATGTCTTTCCACATCAAATTAAATGTGAGTATATCGGATCAAAATCCAGATAAAATTTAATATAATTTAATATATATACATCATATCCTTTATAATTTGATCCACCATTTTTCGGATCATAATATATCTCCCGTTATATGAAATGCGATATTATTATACATGACATCATAATATTTTTTTTACTCGGGCTACGAAGACAGCGGTTAGCAACTATAAGTACCCTAAAAAATGTTTTGTTTTTATCCATAAACAGCTCAATAATACCTATCGTTTGATTTCGTTACTAATTCAAAAAAGTTGTAAATGCGGGACAGACGAATATACAGCTATCAGACTTTAAAATGAGCAATATATAGTTTTATATAAAAGATCTGCATTTTGTTTGGTATGGAACGATATGTCTGAACATATAACTACACAGAACAAATTATGGGCCAAAAATATCTAATTAATCGATTGTTTGAATATCAATGACAATTTAAACAATTTTTTTAGTTGATTCAATTAAAAAATTTATTGAATTTTCTAATATATTCATAAAATGTTGACAACATGTAAACAAAATTTTTAAAAATTTGGCAAACTATTTTTTTTATTTTATTTAGATTAAATAATCAAACAAAATAATCAATAAAAAGAAAAAAAAAAATCGCAACTGATTAACTTTTAATAAGTTGAATAGTTTACCGATTTCAAATACACGCAAACTCGTAATTATTTCACTAGAGTTTGCAACACTCTTTTTGTTGAGATATTCGTGTACGCACGAAAACTTAATTTAGTTTCGTGTTTTATCTGTGGTAATAAAAGTGCTCATGTGGATTTAAATAAACCTTATCGAAAAAGGACAATTAAACTATTATTTTTGTAAATAATTAAATTTTCAATAAGTTTAAGTGTCATTAAACTATATCATTTTAAAGTTGTGTGTGATTTTTTTAAGAAAGCAATTCAGTTACAAGAAAAAGTTCAAGACAAGACAAGCAAAACAAAAATTTTGTCTTAACTTTTATTTGTTTTCTTATAATATATTTTTATATTAAGAAGGTTTAATTTTATTATAAATAAAATGTCAATTTAATTTACAAACCTACATTTCTTTTTTTATTTAATGGGGGCATATAACAAAAATAAAAAAATACGAGTTTTCAATTAAAACTACCATTGTTTTCTTCTCAAGTTTCAATTAAAGTTTTAATCAGTTTAACTAAACTTTTTAATTGAGGTTGTAAAGAAAAACAATAACTCTTTTAATTGATACTATTGTTATTTTAATTGAAAGAGTTTTAATAAACTGTCTGCAAATTTTTTTAGTTAATACTATCATTTCAGTGGTAGGTGCAAAATCAATAAAAATATTAATTGATTCAATAAAATTTTTAATTGAAACCCGTTTTTAGTTTTTTCTGTGTATGGATATGTCAAGATAATGTTTTATTCAAAATTAAATACATTTTATTCAATAATACGCTATATGTTATTATATATAATTTTGAATTGTGTTATCTCTAATTATACACTCGTACATAATTAGATTAACCATACAAAAATGTATATGTCGTATACGATTATATATTGGTCAATATGTAAAAAGATATAATAATATGTGGCATCGTTTTAAAAAAAATTAGAGGAAAAATTATATACCCGATTAAAAAAAAAAACTAATATGGAGCTTTGCACAATTGTATGTAATTTAATATGACTAATTGTTGATATAATTGCATCATATCATATTAACTTAGATACAATTAGAAGTGATTTGTTCGAATATTTAAATTGAAATTAATATTTTCGCGTTATTACTTAAAAAGTGCTCAATTAAAAATAGTTAAAAATCGTTCTAATGCAAAATGCAAACTTATTTAACAAGTTATTGAAAAAAATTGTTGTAGGCTGGTTCTTATCTGAATTTCGTTATTGCCTAAGGAAATCGTCAGGGGACAATGTTCTTAGAATTTCTAAAGATATTTGTTAGGTTTAAATACAAACTCAATGAGAATTTCTTCTTCTCGTCTAAAAGCATTATTTAATATTAGAAATATCAAAGAAAAAAGCTAAAAATTGCAGCATAACATTTTTTAATATAATACCACATGTTATTATACGTAACATTATATTAAGCGACATAAAATTATATATAAAGTCGTGCCAATTAATATTTACCATATGCAGTAGTATATGCCACATAGTATATGGAAATTTAAATCAGTATATACTTAGTTATTAATATATATTTGACCATATCAAAAATGTTTGAGAAACCAAATCCAAGATAAAATTCTGTATGATTATACGCCGTAACATATATTAATTTTGAGCTATATGTTTTTTTATAACATTATAATTAACAAGATATGATTGTATATGAACGTTTTTACTCCGTCATGTAAACATACATAAGCCTATATTAGGAAGTAATAACATATACATTTATATAAAATAATGCATGGTTATACGTAAAAGTTCTCACTTGGGTGATTTCCAAACGCATAGTATATAATTACGTATTGTTACTTATATAACCCCATACATAATTATCAGTGCGCCTAATGACTATATTTTTTTTTTAATTTTATTCAAAATTATATATTTCATGGGATATAAGTAGATAAAATTAAATCTCAAAGTATCTTTTTCGATCCACTAAAAATTACATATCTGTTTGGATATAATTAGATACAACTAGATCTAAATATATCCCAAGGGATATTTTAGGATCTATAATATACATATTATTGGGATATGACTTTTTATTTGCGATATATTTTTTTTTTTTTTTTATCGGGTAATTCAGAAATCTCAACTCCAGAATTATATGATTAAATCTAAAATCACTTAGGAAGTATTTTTCATATGGCGTCACATATAATTAAATATTAACTATATATAATCATATCTGAATTCAATTAAAAAATGTGAAAAGCATTGCACCACATATATTTCTATATAATTTTGTATGGAACAATATATGGCTTTATCAAAAAGTATATAAAAAAATTTTATGTTGGTTCACATGAAGTTTTATATAATTATATGTACATTTATGTTAAATTATATACGAACTGAAATATAACTCTATGTTGTATATATAGCAATATATAATAAGATACATTATATATAATTCTATATAAGACAATATAAAATAATATATTGCTTTATATACCCCTTTATAAATAAAGCTTTATAAAATTATATACAAATATTTACGCATATGTCTATAGGACTATATAAATTTATACATTGAAACATTTAATTGTATTAAATTATATCTGAATATATATAAACTTTTTTACTTGAGTAGTCAATATAACAAAAAAACTGTAATTTTTTAATTAAGACAGAAATTTTCAAAATTTTGAAGCCAGGACACTGATTAAAGTAGCTCATGTACTCGAAAACGGGAAGTCCTAGTTCGAATATATGTTCCACCCTTATACAGTTACTATTGTACTTACATGATGCAAATTAAGCTGCTTATATTAAAAATATCTTAAGTACGTAGCAATGATGACTTCTTCAAATATTCTAAAAATGTATGTATTTCTGTAAGTCTGTCTTATTTTTACATTGTATTTGTGTATTTTTAACATTTAATTTTAGTTGAAATTAAATTCTTCTTTTATTTATAAAATTTATGACAATGTTTTTGTTTATAGTCGAAGCAAGTGAAAGAACGGTGGAAATGTGAACAAAAATGAGAAAACATTTTTAAATCTGTACACACGAGTTGTTACCATTCATTAGAGCGTAATTTTTTTGTATGACGTAAAACTTTTCCGGAAAACTTACATTTATTGTTCAGATTATTATAGCGTTAGGTCTAAAAGGTAAGGGGTGCTAATTTGACAGAAATCGGTATTGCTTTAGCCCGTGGCACCTTGTGATCAAAGTTATCTAATATTAGATTTTTTTTAAATTGCTTTAATATGTCTTGCTGAGACTTGGGCGATTTTAATGTGGTGTAATGGTTAGCGCGGTGGACTTTTACACAGAAGGTCCCGGGTTCGATCCCGGTGACGACAACATCAATTTAGAAAAATAATTTGTATGAGTTTTCTATCACTTATATGTATCGCAGCGCCCACATTCGGTGTTCCCATAGCACTTAACCCTACCGAAGTAAAATGATGAATCAGGGCTATGAAACAAAAAAGTTTCAATAGATTCGCCAACTCTACATCAGGTGGCGAGCAAGAACTGTTCTAAAACTTATCAGTGTTGCCATGTTTGAAGCCCTTCATCTTTCACCACCTTTCATCTCTCCACTATCCCCTTTCCAAAGAAAGCAACACATTAATTAATAGGAAGAGTTTCCTGATCGTAAATATTATTACTTTCAACTTTGTCAAAATGGTCTAGGGCAACCGAAAATCTGTAGCATACAACGAATTGATTTTTACTGGTATTTGTTGGAAGATATAAATATGGAGGCATTGTCAAGCGGGTGCATGCATTTGGTCCAGCGTTGTGCTCGTCGGAGGGGGGGTTCGGTGCTCGATGCGTCCAACCAACTGTGCCACAATTAAATTTTAATTTATGCATGCTTACTGTGAGTTATATTAAGCCAAGGGTATAGATAAAGGCATAATAGTTTAGAAAGGAAGTAAGAACTCAGAAAGAATACGGAATAAATGAAAAGAAGAAAAGCCAATATTAAACACTTTTCGGTCCAAAGAAAATGATTGTATCTCAGATGTTAGTGAGTCAATCTATTGCCCACCCTACCATGACCACTATACCACAAAGGCACCAAAAGAATAAATGTTATTAGTGACCCCATTATCGATCACAGCAAGTTCTCTACCAAAAGTTAAAAATCAGACAGTTTAATTTTATATTCAGGCACAAATCATATTGATTTATTTAAAATAAAAAAATTCATTTAACAATGGATCTAAAGAAAATATGCAACATTGAACTTAGATATAAATCCAATAACAATAATATTTTATTACAGTTCATTTAAACTTTGATGAAAAAGAAACTTAATTTACTTTCAACTTATATAAAAATTAACAACTTTATGAAACTATTTTACCGATTCAAATACATATAAATCAAGAAAACAAAGTAATTAATAAATTAAATAATAAGGTAATTAATAACCGTAAATTTAAAATTCTAAAAAAAAACTGAATTCGATGAAAATTTTATTTTCCTTATTTAATAGCGGAGATGAAAATATCTAATATTTTATTTAATTTATATAAGGAAAACCTGAGAAAGTTTTGTCTATCCGGCGCTTCATAGGTTAATTCCCTTATATACTAATCAATATAGGTCAATGACCTCAATAGAGAAACAGGAGAAACTAAAAGTAATGAAAACCCAGTGACCGTAGTGAAATTTTGACCAGAAATTAATTTTAATTTACTTTAATTTGAAAAAAAAATTATAAATCATTGTGTTAATACCGACATTATGATCAATTTAATTAAAAAAAAATTAGTTTTTAGAGATTAGATTTTTGACTTCCAATATGGTCACCCTAATATTATTGAATTTGCAAATTAAAAAAAAATGTAAATAGATCTAACCAAAAAGAGATAAAAGAAATGAGAAAAACTTACATTTGGATTATTGTTGCTCCCACGTCGAAAGATCTTTCGAAGAGTATGGCATACATTTGGTGGTGAATATTTCCAAGAATCTCTTTTACTTACTCTCTTTTTAGTAAAGGGATTTTCAGGAGAGAGAGAAGCTAGGGTTAAGTAGGATTTAAGAGATTAGTATTAATAAGCAATGAAAACGCACTCTTTAATTTGAAAAAAAAATATAGGATTGCAATTATTTCAATAAAAATTATTAGGTTAAACTTGACAAAATAAATAAAACTTGCAAAATTATTCTAGTTTTTTTTTTTTTTTTTTTTTTTTATTTTTTTTTTACATTATTATCACTTTAACTGCATTTCGATTGCAAATAAAAAAAAAACCTTTGCACATTTGAGCAAAGTTTATATAAAAAAAAGAGGAAATATTGCCATATGCAAAAATTCAATAATTTTTATCAAAAAGATATTTTTTCTCAAAGAATGTATGTACCATTGAACGTGTATATGGTTTTTATATGTAATGCAAATATAATGAAATCGTATTGGAGAGACTTTAAGCAAACATTTAGCAAAAATATTTTTACACTACGCGACACTTTTAAATTTTTTTTTTTTTTTTATTCTTTTTTTTTTAAGAAAACTGATTTAATTTTTAATTGAAAGTTAATAACGCATAATATCTACCAATTTTAAATTTCATCATTGGGTCGAATAACTTTGCAAACTTTGAGGTATACGAAAAATCATAATTTCACAAATAATTGCAATCATATAAATTTATAGGGTTTTTCTTTCGCATGTTTTTAAAACTTTACACTTATCACCTTTAATCTTAACTTAATTATTTTACGTTTTTTTTTCTCCGCGTTCTAACTATAATTATGTGTATTGTCTTTACATGATTTGAAATGTTTCTTTTTTTTTTGTAGTCTAGTGTACTTATTAGTTTTTTAATGGTAAGGCAAATTATTTAAACTTTTTGTTTTTCTTTGTGCGTGGGGTGGTTTTTGTAATTTTTTTTTTTTTTCTTTTTAGCTCATTTGTTTCAACTTTTTTTCATTTATGATTTAAGATGCTGATTTAAGTTTTAAATAATTTTCAATATAAAAAAAAAATCACATTCTGACATTGACAGAAACACTAGGTCTTGTTTTTTTTCAATTATTAGTAAATTTTGACCAGACAATTTTTTTCTTTTTTTTTAATATTTTTAACAAATTCTACATTAAGCCAAAAAAAAAACCTATATTCAGAGTTTTAGCAAAAATTTATAGTGCTTCCTCAAAGACACTTTCAATTATTTTTACACACTTTTTCTTTTTCACTTTACACTATTGTTGGTTTTGTTCCCAATATGAAAATTTCCGATGACTTTAATTTTGTCACTCCGCACTGCTTAGAACCCGTTTTTGAACTGAAGACACTGAGCTCTTTAGGTTTTGCTGGAGGGATATAAAAGCTTTTCCCTAGTGAGCAATAGCAAAGACTGAGTTCCAATTTAAAACTTTGTTTGTGTAATACACACTAGGTGCCAAATCTAAGAAGAATTTTTAGATTTATATGAGAAAACCGATCAATTAAATGAGATGTGACAATTAAAATATTTACCATCAACTGATTGGCACCTTTTATATAAATTTATATAAAAAAAACACCACAGACTTCAACCGAGTACAAGTTATGTGGAGAATCTATGAATTAGAATCAATTTTTTTTTTATTCTTTAAGGAATCTGTGCAAAAAAAAATGTTTATTTGTCAAATAGACTTTACCTCCGAATTTTGGATGTATTTAAAATTGAAATTTAATAAAAAATATCCAAATTCTGCCTGGGAAAAAGCGTCTCTTTTAACGAAATAAAAATTGTTTCTGTGAGTAGGTTTGATAAAAAAAAAATAATTAAAATCAAATAAATTCCGTCAAGGAATTAAATTCATATAAAAGAAAATTTAAAAAAAAAAGAATTAATTTTATAAATAAAATTCTCACAATTTGCTGGTATCATAAATTGAATATTTTCAATACAGTTCCGACTGATTTTATTTCCAATTTTTAATTAAAAAGGAAACTTTATACACCAATTAGAACTTTAAAAAAAAATATAAAAAAAAACTTTCACTGGGGAAGAAATGTTACTTGAAGACAAATCAAAGATAAAATGGCAGAAAATTAGCTCTTTAGCTAAAAGGAAAGCTCGGTTGCAGTTGATGAGTTAGCAAAAATTAAAGTTCTAACGTTTCTTTATTACAAAGCTACAAATATTGTGCTTATGCAAATATGCATATAAATGTCAAAACCGCGATAGCAGTAAGGTGTGAAGTACATAGTTTTGTCACTAGATGGCGTTGAAACACAGTGTAAAATATGTAAAGTGTGTAAATACTTATGAATCGGAGCTGATAAATAATTTTGAAAATTTAAAATATGAAATAAATAAAAACATTATTGCTGACGCAAGCGCCATTACAAATCTAATCGATGTTGCAAACCCTCTATAATTAAACCATGGGCTAAACTCTAGCTTACGGACATATGTACATAACTCGGATTTGTTTCAAATGTTCACGATTTATAGAACTTTTAGTGCTGAGCTCAAAAATACACTGTTTTGTCGGCGGCCCCTTGCTCCCGAGTTATGGACGTCCAACATTCGGATTTTGAATGATTTGTAGCCCAAAAATGTCCAACTATTGAATTAAATTTAATAAATACTTTAAAATATTAATAAAATTAAAAATATTGTGAATTTTCGACATATCTCGAGCTGCGTAAAAAAGTTTTGCATAAAATAATGAAAAAAATAATTTTAACACACACAAGTATTTGGAGCTACGAAAAACTTTTTAGTCAATAAAATATGACATTTTAGTAAAGACAACGTTTTGAAAACTTAATAACTAACTGTTGCACAATTTTTTTCAGCTTTTGGATTGTGTGTCATAAAAAAATACTTTATAGAATTTTTTAAAAAAATTGTGTTTTTCTCGACTACTCTATTTCCTAAATTATGCACTTTTAAAAACGGGGAAAAAAAGGTTTTTGAAATAATTTTTAGTCTAGAATCAAATTCAGATTTTATATAAATATTTGCCTTTTTGCGCAGTGGGCAAAGGGACTCCGAAAGGACTTGGAATTCCTAAAAAAATAATAACGCAAATTTTTATTGATGAAAAAACATTTTAAAAAGAGCCGATGTCTCAAAAATATTTAAACTTTTCTGATGAACTGTAATATACAAAGCTTGTAAATTTTCATTTCAATTCTTTTTATACTTTTGTATTTTAGTAAATATTCTAAGAAAAAAAATTTCATGGAAAAATTCCTACGGGTTCAAAAGTTACAGCCGGATTAGTGAGAGCGCATTTTTAATTTTCGCGCTACCTATGTACGGCAGCTGGTATATACTTGTTTTACTTGCTTTTCTTTGTTCACAAACTTTGAACGCGTTTATCTCGAAACCATGTTTTTCGTACTGGTTGCTGCACTAGCGGGTTCATTTTTTGACGAAATTTTTTTTTTTTTTTGTATTTTTTTAAACTTGATTCGCTATCGAATGACACGAGCTTTTTTAATTTTTTTTTTTCGATTTTTTATGAATTTTTAAAGTCAATATTTTTTTGAAAAACACACTTTTAAATTTGGAACATCACCAAAAACTGAAAAAAATTTTAAAAAAAAGCTCGTGTCATACGATAACCAATTTTGTTAAGATTTAAAAAAGTCATTTTTCTCCAGATCGGACAATTTTTGCGACTCCCAGCGCTGCAACCACGAGGCCCCGTTTTTTTCTCTGCCGCCAGTTTGGAGCTCTATAAAGCTATGTTGGAGTGAAGAATATATTTTTTTGAATTTTTTTCTTGTAATTTGTTCAATTCTCTACAATAATAAAAATATAATAATAAAAATTTTGGAAAAATGTTTGTTTTCGACTGAGTTATACATTTTTAAAAAAAGGCAGTTTTCTCTGCCGCGAATGTAATGTCCCCCCTTAATAAGTAGAATATTTTTTTTTTAATTCTCTATAATTTTCAGTGCTCGTCTCAGTATTTACATGTTAAATTGTTAACGTATTATGAGAAACAAGTTTTTAACAAAAAACTAAATAGTAAAATAAAAATGCATATACGGAGAAAATATTTTGATTGTAAAGCCGAATTTATTGCTTACTATATGGACTAGTTGCTGCAACAGTAAAATTATTTGGTTGTGGCAATCTTGACACAATTTGGTTTTGCCAATAAATCTGTTTGCTCTGTGCAATGTTTTGGAAGGACATACAGACAACATACATTTTTGTTTAAGTTATTTAAAACTTAACCAAAAGAAATGAATTTTAATCGAACGCAATTAACGTGGAATCAATTAATTAAAAAACAGAAGAAGTTAAAGCTCTGCTAATCTTTAAAACGAATAGTCATTTCAAAATTTACGTAGTTATTAATCAGAAATTTGAGTATGTGAGAGTGAAGTAGTAACCCAGTAAAGCCCACTGTAGCCATATAAGAACACCTCGAGTTTTGACATTTTCTCTGAAAGTACTTGTCCTATAATTTAAGTAAGATTATTTTCTGGAAGCCAACTAAATTTAGAAATTAAGAAACAAAACTTTTTTCCAATCGAATAATTTATTCATCCTTTAAATTCGCATCATGTGACAGCAACTGCAAAAAATCTAATTTTGGTAAAACTTTTTGCAAAGGAAAAATCTTTATTTCAAAAACGTTTAATAATAGCGATATATGTATTATTTATATTTATTGTTTCTTTAGGCACTAAATAAACCTCATGAATTAAATTTTATAATGCCGAATTTTGAAACGGTTAGATTGAGGGAGCTGTTTTTCACTTTTTACTACTTGGCAATTTATAAGAATATCATTAAACTTTTCCGAATTTTGATTTCACTTTATCATATTTGTAGCCTTTGCCTATTATATAAATACATTTTCACAGTATTCTCTTTCTCCAATTTTGTGTGGGCGTTAATGGATTAATGAAGATGTATTTCTGAGAATAATGAAGTGCTAAAGAACGTTATTATTTTGAAGTTGTTGAACAAAAATTTGTGTGCACACTCATAGAAATACACCTGTAAAGATAGCAGTTATTTAAAAATTACGTTGAAAAAAAACTGCTAAAATTAGTAAATTCATTTTTCCTAAATATTAAGAAAATACAAATATTTTTGCTAGATTTATCTTAAATTTAGTAGAATTAGTAAAATTTATCTTAAATTTAATAGAATGTCAAATTAGTCATATTTTATGAAAAATCCCCAGGACGAAGTTATCCTTCCTACAATGAGTATGCCATTAATTTTTGTTTTAATCTTTAAGGAAGAGAACTAAATTAAAATATTGAATATTGCACACCGGATCTTAAAATAAAAAATTTTAAATATTGTTTTTTCAGAATCGCCAAAAACGCGAATAACTTGAAAATCGTTAAAAAATGATTAAAGATTTATTCTACTGTCCCCATATAATTTTTTTTTACACTGTACGTCCACAGTAGTAATCTAGTTAAAAAAAATATATTTATCGTCTTATATCTTGCAAATTTGCAGATTTTTCTTTTACAAATGATAAAGTTTTATCTAAAAAAACATTCTCTACACGTTAAGAGCATTAAATCAATTAATTTTTCATCAGTTAATCAAAATAAGACAAATTGTGCATCATATATGGTGCACAAGCGTATCAATCCTAAAGCCTGAGTATCATGTCTAATTCATTGGAGTTACACGAATAATTTTAAAAATTTAATCGACTAATAAAGTGAATACACAACCTCAAAATCCAGTTACTAGTTTACTCGAACAACAGCAAACCAGAGTAATTTGAATTTAAACTAAGATACAATATTTTATATTTTAAATTTTGTGTATAAAAAAACTGCAAAATTTTAATGCAATTTTGCGAAAAATGACAGTTACGCGTGTTCTATTTTTCTATTCGCGCAGTGTAATTAAAAAAAAAAACAGTTAGTTAAAAATCAACTTTTTTAAAAGTGAGCGACAATTCAAATTCTTCCATTTACAATAGATCTGGGACATGAGTGTTGCAAGCTCCAGAAAACAAAAAAAAAAAAAATTGAATTTAAAAAAAAAAACTAAATTATCTACACACAGTAAAATAAAGTGCCAACCGATTTGAATAGTGTATATTAATGGTAACATATTATAAATTCAGTTCGGACAATGGTATTTACATTAGATTTCTGAATATTTTGCTGAATTAACCGAACTTTGTTCTTCTGTAAACTAATGTTAAGTTGTGTTAAATCTGAAATTTGTAATAACCGAATTTGAGTCGTAATAACCGAATTTCAGTTGGCAATTAGCTAAATTTTTCTGTGTGTATAAAAATCGTTAATGGTTCAACATAACTACAAACCAATGTTTAATACGCAGCATAGAAAAAAACATGATACCATATTTCTGGTTGCCCTGGTATAACCAGAAAAAACAATTATTTTTAGCTTTTTTGTCGTTTTTCAATACTGTTAATTAAATTTGGGTTTCTTAAAATTTTGGAGCTTTAAACGTGCATCTTTTTTATATTTTTTTTCCTTAAGTCCTTTTTATTCTCATAAAAACAAATTTTTCATGAATTCTTTTACTTTTTTTTTTAACTTTTTTTACTTTTGCTTACCATAAATACAATCGATTTTGCTTTTTTTGACTTCTCAGGTTATAACAAAATATTAAAAAAAAAAACTTTCATATGTGCTAAAAAAACTTGAAAACCTTAATAAAATTTTATTGCTTTAGTTAAAATTGATGATATAATAATTCAGTTGACCAAAGACACTCTGGCGTATGAGTGTTAAATATACCATCTAATAAAAAATATTGCTCATACGTATAGTAAGCCTATTGTAGCTTTATCGTGATAATTAGGACAAGGAATGTCATGCAACTAAAAATATGCAGTAAAGAATCAAAAAAATTAGCTTAAAATATTACCGTGCTTTGTTCAACGCAATTTCTAAACTGAGTATGGATGTGATTTCTGGTGGAGAACCCACTTATTGGCCAACAGATCGTCAGAAAATACCTGACCTGATAGATTTTGGAGTCACTAAGTCCATTCCAAGAGAATTGATCCAGGTTGAATCTTCATTGGAACTCTCATCTGATCACACACCCACCCCCGAGAAATTGCATCCCCCTATGGTGAATTACCACTGACAGGCAAAACAACTGATTTTTTTTTTTTTTTTTTTTTATAATTTAACCAATACTCAGGGGATGCCCCCTATTCATGCAGTGCATTGTATTGATCAGGAAAATAAGGTATGGGAAGGAGGAAAGAGGGAGTAGTGTTTGTGGATATTTGATTTAAATTTTTCTAAATTGTAAGTAACAGGGAAGACTTCTGCGGGAAGTTTGTTCCACATACGAATCGTTCGACTAAAAAACGAATTTTCTCTGTAATGCGTTGTGCGAAACACAGGACAATAAACTACAAACGGATGTGCTCTACTAGATAAGCGAGTATTACGAATAAAAACTCGGGCTCGTGGAATAAGTTCACTTATCTCAGATGAGCATCTCCCATGGTAATATCGATAGAAAAGTGTCACACAACCCACATTCCGACGATGCTCCAATGAATCAATAGAGTTGGATACACTACTGTCATTGATAAGCTTCACCGCCCTCCCCTGAACACGGTCCAGAAGCTTCAGAATAGACAATGGAGCCCCTGCCCATATATGAGAGTTGTATTCCATTTTTGGCCGGATATAGCTGGTATAAATAGTAAGGAGATCGGATGGAGTGAAGTAAGTCTTGCACCGTTTTAGAAAACCGAGACACTTGAATGCCTCTTTCGACACTTGAAATACGTGCTTATTCCAACGGACATCACATTGTATTCTCATGCCCAGAACATCAAGAGTATCCGATTCCTCAATACCTATACCATCCATAGTTACAGATGACAATGTCAATTCCACAGCTCGTCTGTGGGTTAACATACAACATTGGGTCTTGCGTGCATTAAAATCGACCTTATTCGCGCGACCCCACTCGGAGATTGTAGAAAGGTCTTGATTGAGTGTGTCATTCATGTTCTGCCGCATGCCCTCTATCTCCAAAGAGCTTGGCCTGTGATCGAATGAAAATGAATGACAAATGTTGCTGTCATCTGCAAAAGAGTAGATAGGGTTGATGGTCTGACCAAGAAGGTCATTAATAAAAATAAGAAAAAGGGTAGGAGAAAGAACAGAACCTTGCGGTACCCCTGAATTTAGCTGAAACTCGTTTGATGAGACCCCATCTAAAACAACACGTATAGTGCGGTCTCTGAGAAAACTCGTTATAAATCGAGAGAAGACATTACCGACACCAAAAGCAACTAGCTTAGTCACGAGTGCCCCGTGCCACACACGATCGAACGCCTTAGAAATATCTAGAGCAACCACTTTACTCTCACCAAAGCGGTGGATTGACCGGCTCCAACGTTCCGATAGAAACGCCAACAGGTCTCCCGTAGATCGACCACTACGGAAGCCATACTGTCGATCATTTAAAAGTGAATTGGTCTCTAAATATTTCACAAGATGGTGGTTAACCATGGTCTCCATCACTTTGGAGAGCGCAGAGCAAATTGCGATTGGGCGGTAATTTTCAGGGTTGTTAGCCGCACCCTTTTTAGGGATAGGCTGGACATTGGCCACCTTCCAGCAAGAGGGGAAAATTCCCGCACGGTACGAAGAGCTGAAAAGTTTTGCCAATGGACGTGCCAACGTTAAAGAGCACTGTTTCAGCACCAGTGCTGATATGCCATCCGGCCCCGGTGACTTATTTACGTTGAGATCCGCAAGAACCCTTTTGACTGCCCGGGCCCGAAAGAAAATCAAAGACATAGTATAGGATACCCTTTCGAGAACGGGCAGTGGTTGATCGCTTTCCGGCAAGAAAGAATTTCTTGCAAAAAGTTCAGCGAAAAGGTTGGCCTTATCAACCGGGTCAGTGAATGATTGATCGTCCTTTAAAAGAGTTGGAATAGAAGAACTAGCATTATCCCTTACTCTTTTAACAAACGACCAAAAGGTCTTACTGCCCCGAGGAGCAGAAAGAACTTTGGCACGTAGACGCTGTTCGTATAAAACCTTTTCGCGTCTAAGTACCTTGGCACACTCGGTTCTCGCCTTTTTGCGGTGCAGATCAGTAACGGCGTTCTTATTCGAACGCCAATTACTGAACGCTGCCTCTCTGGATCTGACTGCATTTTTGCACGTCTGGTTAAACCAACACTTGTGTTTTGATTTAGCCGAAATATGCTTCGTTGGAATAAAAAGTTTCATTCCTAGCATAATAATATTGACTACCATTTCTGCAGCGGCATCGACGTTGTCGTCGAGAAAACAGCTACTAAGCCTGCTCAACTTGCTACTAAGCCTCTTCGACCCAACAGACAAAATATTATCCTATCTGCAGACGTCGAACGACTCTTAAATGAAAAAAGGAGAACTCGAAGAGAGTGGCAACAGCACAGATCCCCACAACTTAAGGTACGGTTGAAAGAATGTACAAAAAATTTAAGAAAGCGTATGAGCTCACCAAAGAATTGTTTCATTAAACAGATATCTTGAAAATTTGGATCCTTCATCTAGAACTGATTATTCACTATGGTGTGCTACAAAAAATTTAAAAAGACCGGTCATTTGTAAACCCCCTTTGCGAAAATCAAACGGAGAATGGGCCAGAAATGATACCGAAAAAGGGAATCTGTTTGTAGAACATTTAAAAAAAGTATTCACGCCAAACATAACAAGATCTGTAACTGAGTTGCCACCTGTTGTTCCTCAGTACCAAACAGATACCCAATTATCGTTTGAGATGAGAGAGATCGAAAAGGCTATTTGTGAACTAAACCCCAAAAAAGCCCCTGGTATTGACAATATCAGCAATAAGATGCTTATGGAGCTACCCAGCATAGGAATAAAAACAATTCTCTTTATTTTCAACGCTGTTTTACGCCTTGAATACTTCCCTACAGAGTGGAAAGTCTCTCTCGTTAAAATGATACCAAAGACAGGCAAAGATCTCACAAAAGTAGAATCATATAGGCCTATTAGTCTTTTATCCAACTTGTCAAAGCTCTTCGAGAAATTGCTTATGGAAAAGCTGTCTATTTTTGTTGACCAAAACAACTCCATTCCAGCTCACCAATTTGGTTTCAGGAGAAAGCATAGCACCATTGAACAAGCTCATAGGATAGTTTCTACTGTAAGAAAAACTTTCGAGGAAAACAAATACTGCTCTGCTCTATTTATCGATGTCTCTCAAGCTTTCGATAAAGTTTGGCACGAAGGATTACTCTTTAAAATGAAACGTTTGTTGCCTTCTAATACTCACAAGCTTCTTGAACGCTATTTAACGAATCGAAAATTTACTCTTGCTGAAAATAGCTTTGTCAGCCCTCCCCAAGATATACAAGCCGGTGTCCCACAGGGCAGCATTTTGGGCCCTCTGTTGTATGTCCTTTATACTTCAGACATGCCGTTAGATATTAATATCTACACGTCAACATTCGCTGACGATACCGCAATTTTAAGCGTCCATGATGACTCAAACATAGCGTCTAGAATGTTGCAGACCCACATTTCACAATTGGAAGCTTGGTTGGATAAGTGGAAAATTAAAGTGAATGAGCAGAAATGTATTCACATCACTTTCACGCTTAGAAGGGAGACGTGTCCACCCATCAAAATTAATAATCAGAATATACCTCAACACACATCTGTAAAATATCTCGGTATTCACCTTGACCGTCGACTCACGTGGAAAACTCATATAGATGCTAAACTAACCCAGATGAAACTAAAAACGGCGCAACTCTCTTGGCTAACCGGCAGAAACTCTAAACTGGGTCTGGACTGCAAGTTACTCATCTACAATTCTATCGTGAAACCCATATGGTGCTATGGAATCCAGCTCTGGAGTACTGCCTCCGCGTCAAATATTGAAAAAATACAAAGAAGACAAAATAAGTTCTTGAGAATGATCACAAACTCACCCTGGTATGTCAGAAATTGCAACTTACATAAAGATTTAAATGTAACCCTGGTCAAAGATGAAATCATTAGACACAGTCAACTTTATTTAAATAAACTGGAAACTCATCCCAACTTATTAGCCCGTAACCTGATTAATAATCATGGCCACCAACGTCTTAGAAGGAGGGACACGGCGGATCTGGTCCGCTAACAAGGAGCAATAGATTATCTCCATCGAATCGTCAAAAATTTGTCTGGCACTGGCTGGACATAATAATTAAGAGTTAGTTTTAAGATTTGTAAACTTATTGTTAGTTCACATTATTTGAGTGAAGATTCAATAAATAGAAAAACTGCAAAACAAAAAAAAAAAATATGCAATTAAATCGAAATATGCACAAAGAACCAAACAATATGCAAAAAAAAATCTAAAAATTCGCACTGAAAACAAACAACAAATACAAATATACACGCACAACTTTTGGATTTATAAAAATCGATTTATTACTTGAGATTGTTGGTTTAAAATGAAATCTAATATAAATGCCTAACAATTGACAACTAAATGCTGTTTGGGGCATAATTAGGATGTTTTCATTAGAATTGAAATTTCACTAACATTAGCTCACTAATTCTAAAAAATTTCATAAACATAGTCCTACTAAAGAAATCACAAAAAATTTATTACAGTTGAGAAAAAAAAAAACATTTCTTTACAAAAAAAGTGGAGTGTAAATTGTTTTACATACTAATGGATAGGATCGATCGATAGGAACTGTAACACTGAATACGGGAAACGAAATGGAACTTTCTATTATTCAAGTATGTGTATTTGTATTATCATGTAAATAAGTAAAAACAAAAAATCACATGTGGCTGTTTTATAAAAAATGATCACTCGGGATCTATCCCGGACCTACCATATTTATATTATAAGGGAGTACACTCAAATAAAATAGTTACTAAAGTCAGCAAAAATTTTGTTGACTCAGCAAAATTTTAGTCAGGAGGGTGCTTGAAAAAAAATTGCTAAATCTTTTGCTGAAAATCAGCGAGATGATTTTTAGTAACAAAATTAGTAGATTCAGCAAAAGTTTTACTAAAACTTAGTGGATGAGAAATTGAAAAACATTAAAAAAATGTTTGCTGAATATTAGTAGACTGAAAAAAACTCAAAAAATTTGTAGAAAGTTTTTACTTTAATTAATTTATTTTGCTGAAAATCATAAAACAAATTTTTGTGATCCTTTTCAAAATAATTTACAATACGTTACAAAATATAAAAATTTTCATACTCCCACATTGACGACATGAATTAATGTAATATCTGCAAATATATATAAATAATTACATATAACATAAACAAAATTATCTTTCAACTACTTACATCAATGGTTGTCTCAATGATGCTATCTTTTAAAGGAACGCTAATGCCGCAGAGAATTATAGAACCGAAACGAAAAAATAACAAAATGTAACATATACAACCTGTTTTTTTTTTTGCAATAAGAAAAAGGGAACATAAAAATTTACCTAAGATGTATGTAAGTCTTTGTCTTTCGCTTTAGTCTATCTACCTGCTGTATATTTGTTATCAACTTGACCACTCAATTTGACTACAAATACACATTTATTCTTTTTTAAATTTAAATATTACATTTTGTTTCTTATTTAATTAATAGACAATTACTTTCACAAGCCGGCGAAACGCAAAATTTAAGTTGTTCCAATTCACAATTTTGTTTTATGTATGAAAAACAGATACAAAAATCTTCCATTGGTGATTTGTTTTGTGTCTTACTAGAGTTGTACTTTTTATTATAATTTTCCTCGTCACTACTACATCTTGACATCTAATTCATTCGGCGTATAACTTTTAATCTGGTTGTCGTTCACACTATTGATGTGCTAATCAGCACAATTTTTTTAGTAAAATAAATTAGTAAAACATTAGTAAAATATAAGTTAAACATTAGTTCAAAACAGTTAAGTGCTAACTAAGTATAGCTAAAATTTTATTTTAAAACATAATTTTAGCAAAAAAATTTGCTGAAAAATAGTATACCCGAATTGCAAGATGTTTTACTAACTTTTCCACTAACTTGTTTTTTTTTTTTGAGTGTATTACAAGTCCTATGGAACAACATTTTTATCCGTTTTGGCCTATTAGTATTTTGAAATTTAAGCGAGGTATCGCTCAAAATAAACAATATATTTTCAAAACTTTACCTACGTAACGTGTTCCGATAATACAAATGTGTTAAGTATTCCGATTTCACACGTTCCCCGTTTCATTTCCTATAGTTCCATCTAAGACACTCTGTTCCCTGCTGTTCCTTAAACAAATAATCTCTCTCGATCTTTCACGGGCCTAGACTATTTGTATTATGAGGGTTAATTAATGCTCTAGTGGAGCAAAAAAAAAAACTGTAATGTTAATGTTTTTAATTTGATTGAAACTTAAAACCGCCATAATGTTTGCGCCGTTAAAGATAAACGATTAACGCGACTAGAGTTAGAATGCTTTAACACCGGCACACAAAACTTTGTTCATTTTAAATATTTCACCTTAAATTGTCGAGAATTTTTGAAGCTCCACATATATATATTTTTGTTTTTTTAACTTTCAAAAACTTTCATTATCTTAAATCTTTTACCTTTTGTTGGTATTTCATAGACGATATAATTTGTTAAATATAATTGTGTCTACGGTTGATTGCATTACATTTGAAGGTGAACAGCTCCTCTTTTTTATCCCTTAATTGTATTAAAAAAATAAACAAAAGCTAACCGTTATTTTTTATTTTTTATTTGTTTTTTTTTTTTTTTTGTCAAAAACTGATTACCAATACTCTTGAGGTTATTAAACATATCTGTCATAGTCTTTAGCAGCAATTCTATACTATATTTTAGTTACTTTGAAATTTTCTGATATTTTTTTTCAAAATAATTTTTCATTTATTTTACAGCATAAATAACCTCCAGTCATAAATCAATGCGGAAACCTATTATAACAATATTGTTGCCAAATAACAAATACTGAAAGAGAAAGAAGTAAAACTGCGTTCAAAAACATGGATATTTGAATCTTATAAAAATTTGACCCCCTAAGGAAATAAAATAAATCTTTAACAGGTAATTTATTTTGTTTTTTTTTTTAACATACACAGGAAGAATTTTCTTGGACGAGTTTTAATGGAATTGTTCACCAAACTAATGAAACTTTATGAAAAAGCTTCAAAGTTTCTATGAAACTATTTTTATTGAAACTTGTTCATTAGGCGTATGGAATCTTTAATAAATAAAATAAAGTATTTCATAAAGTTTTATGAAAAAATTTATTAAATTAATGAAAAGTTTCAATAGACAATTCTATATTTAATGAAAAATCATAGATATAATGCAAACATTTTTTGATATCATGCAGAGAATTCCAACAGTGTAGTACAATGTATATTTTTAAATCAAAATCCAAACTGAAAGTGAAAGGAAAAATAAAACAAAAAAGAAAAATGATACATTCCCTAAAATGTGACATAATTAGAGTTTAATGTTGTGTTAAATTTATACACTCACAATATTATTTCTGTAAAGACTACTGAATATACACATTAAATTAACTGAAAATCAGTTAAAAACAGAACTACTAACTTTTCGTTTAGAACTATTGTATTTTTTAGTTTATTTTCAACTGTTGAAAAATTAATTGACAAAATCCATAAAAACAATAGATTGTTTTCGTTTATTTAAATACACAATATAATATAAGAACTTTTTGTTTTAAATAGAAAATTTTACCTGAATATTTTAACTATTACCGAAAGTCCGTTTTTTTAGTTTATTTCGTTTATTGAATAACAGACAGAAAGTTAAAAAATATATTTATTTGGCAATTTAACTGTATATTCCATTGAAACAACTTTACCGATTAAATTTTTAAATACTCTGTTGAAATTTTATGGAAAAGTTCTTGCGAGTGTAAGGATATGTATTTAGTGTTTATGACTTTTAAAAATGAAAATTATTCAAGTTCGAGGCCATACTCTATATTTCTTCATTAGGATATTGTCCTAACAAATAATCTATAGAGTTTTTTGTTTTCAAATTTATTATTTGACCCTTTCAGGAATGTGTTGATAGATCTATTTCGGGAATTTTCTAGGTTCCCATCATCAGAACACGTTTTGAAAGCGGTAACAATACCATGGCAAACATCAAACATACATATGAACATAATTTTTATTTTTAATAAAAATTATAACAAACTTGTATAAAAGGCAGAGTACCGCCAAGCTTACTTCCCCTGTTTTGCTTACAAACTAAACAAAACATAAAAAGGAGAGAGAAACAAAAAAACGTGTATTGAATATCCACCAGAGGTGGATCTTGCACATCAAACAAGTTTTCAATTTATTTTTTGATCAATGGTTATAATCTTTAACTTCAAACTCATATGTATATTAGTTCTCATGTAGTGAGTAAACTAGTTCATATGTATGTTTGATGTTTGGCATGGGATTGTTACCGCTTTCAAAACGTGTTCTGATGATGGGAACCTAGAAAATTCCCGAAATAGATCTATCAACACATTCCTGAAAGGGTCAAATAATAAATTTGAAAACAAAAAACTCTATAGATTATTTGTTAGGACAATATCCTAATGAAGAAATATAGAGTATGGCCTCGAACTTGAATAATTTTCATTTTCATTGCACAATTAAAGGTCGAAAAAAACATAATTTTTATTTTTAATAAAAATTATAACAAACTTTTATGACTTTTCTAAAATGAAATCTAAAAACGTTAACGGTATATGTTTTTTGAGTTAATAAAATTTAAAGTGCATATCTATATTATTGGTTTGGTGGTTTTACATTTATTTTTACTTACAGTGGCGGACAATGTAATAGAATCGATAAAGATTTTTTTTTTTTTTTACAATTTTGTACTTGTACCTGTATTTTTAAAATACAAAATAAAAGCTCAATTGCCCCAACAAAATGGTAAAATGTTCAAAAAACCAAATTGATTTTAAATAAATTATTTGCTTTTAAAATTCGACATCCCCTTTTCGTGGAAGCGGAGACAGTGGCGCCTTTTGACCTTTTTCCTTGCAAAAATCATAACTTTTAAAGTAATAAAGATATTTTAAAAATTTAAAAAGCATTTGAAAGAAGACTCCCCTAGCTTCAAAATACATGACCCGCAAGGTGATAGGCCATCCGCGGCACTGTGCACAGTGTTGTCTTTTGACGTTTTTCGTTGTAATCATTATAACTTTTAAAGTAATAAAGATAATATTAAAATTTATAAAGTATTTGAAAGATAATCCCTTTAGCTTAAGAATAATTAGCCGGCATGGCCGGCACAGTGCATCGTTTTGACTTTTTTCGTTGCAAAAATCATAACTGTTGAAATTATCAGGACATATTTAATGTTTAAAACGCACTTGAATTTTATCTCGTTTAGCTTCAAGAAAACGGCGCCCGCATTGTAAAAGGCCCACTGCGGCACTGTGCACAGTGACACATTTTGACCTATTTTGATATTGAGACTAGATAACATTATTAGCACAGAATATTTGGAAATAAAGCTTTAATAAATGTGTGTGCTTGCCGATGCCTACTACAATATTTTTTATTTTTGTTTTTTTTTTTTTGCAATGTTCAGTTAAGTGCAAGATGAAAAACTCATTGCTTTAATTTCATTTCTTTATAATTAGCTGTAGGTTCAATTTTAACAGCTCATTCACTATGGTTCAAAAAGTTAATACTTTTTAAATTAAAAACTTACTAAAAATAAATTTAGATAATTTTTTTTGTACAAAAACCTTTGTCCGTTTAAAAAATTCTTAAAAATCCCAACATGACACATATACTTGTACTTAAGTATTTTTTTTTTGCAATTCATATGTTTTACATTTTTTTTATTTAAAATCCCATATTTAAACTTCTAAAATATCTTAATTCGTTCAGGAGATAGAGCTCATCAAAGTGGTAACTTTTCCGAAATTTTTTTCCGCTAGGGGGCGTTGTAAGCGAATGAAAAAGCATAAAAAAACTAAATAATAAATTAAAGACCAATACATCTACTAAGTTTGGTATACAATTACAGTGGATCTCAGTGCTGCCCAAAATCTGTTTGAATATTTTGAAAATATATCTTTTTGTAGTAAAAGTTGTTGCAGTTTTATTGTTTTTTCATGTACACGGGCAAGTACGGGCACCCAATTTCAAGAAAATAAGTTAGAGTATTAAATACTTAACAACCTCTGTTTAATAGTTCCCGTCACAAACCGTCACTTTTTTTGTTCTATTCTATTAAGTGTGAAAAAGACCCAAATATCATGTGTTTGCAAAATTGCGCCGAGTCCGAAAAATTGTCAACTTTGATTGACTCTAGAATTCATAATTTTTATCCGATTTCAAAAATTTTTTTGTATTCTTAATCAGTGAGAAGTTCTCTATCAGATGTAATTATTCATTTTATCAAATTTTTCTGTCAAATTTTTGATTTTTGCAACGCTTTTAGGGAAAAGGCGCCACAGTGCGGCGTTTTATGTAAAATAAGCGAAACTGACCGTCTACAAATTTACTTATGTATAATAAATCATGCTACACGGCATGACATAAAAAATAAATTAATAAAATTCTGATCATCAATTATATACACTTCGGGCATGCTGACTTTAATGGAGTACTTTCTTTTTTGATGTATGGTACATTTTTTCCGCACAATAACTTTAATTTTTGGTGCATATTCATGCTGTTTTTCACCATTTTTCGGATCAAATTTTATGTCAATTAGATATAAGTCTGTATCAAATTATACATTTCTTTGTTGTCATATTATTATTGTCATATTATTATTATCATATTATTTTTTCAATCTTGGATAAAGATATAAGAAAATTTATAGAAATCCTGGTATAAATAATATTCTATATTCTTGTATAATGTAATCCAGTTGTGTAACATTTAATATAGTTAATTATGACGTCACGTATAGTAAGATACAATTTTACTTACCACTGTAATTTTTCTTAAAATTACATCGGGGATAAGATTACTGAATTTCCAGGGAACAGATTCTCTAAGAAAAACGATATCGTTTCGTTCAAAAGGACACCTAATTTGCTATCGTTTTGACGATGTTTCTTACGAAAACGTTAAACTAAACGATGAAAAATTGTTGTTTTTTTTACCGAAATTGTTTACATTTTTTAAAACTAGTTTGATACAATTTTTATTAAAAATAAAAATTATGTTTTTTGTAACCTTTAATTGTGCAACGAAAACGAAACTTATTGCAGACCGATGCCATACTTTATTGGTAAAAAAGACAAAGTACGGTCTGGTTTTCTCCCCCTTTACATCTTGTGTTTAATCGAAACAAAACAAGTGTGAAAATAAGAAGGAGAATATAAACAAAAAGCGTGTATTGAATATCTTCTAAAGATAGAGCTTGCATATAACAAACAAGTTTTCAATTTATTTTTGATCAATGGTGATAATTTTTAACATCGAGGTCATATAAAGGGTCCGCCAAATAACTTTTTTTTTTTGAAAATGCTATAAAAAAAATTATTAAATATTTTCTCAAATTTCTTTTTTTATTTGAAAGAACAATTGTTCCGGTTAATAATGGAAAATAATTTCATTCAAATGACTACCTCGGCTGGCCATGCAGTAGCCTACACGATCGGTCCAATTTTTAAGCACATTATCGATTGTGTGCAGCTGTACTTCACCAATGGCTTCACGAATATTGTCCTTTAAAGCGTCAATTGTCTCTAGCTTGATGGCCGTAACACTTATCTTTGACGGCACCCCACAAATAATAGTCCAACGGTGTCAAATTGCAGCTCCGAGGTGGCCAAACGACATCAGCTCTGCAGCTGATAATGCGATCTTCAAAAACAGGGCGCAAAACATCGAGTGTAGCTTCGGCTGTGTGGCACGTAGCGCCGTCCTGTTGAAACCAAATGTTGCCAATATCCTCCTCTTCAATTTTTGTGAACAAAAATTCGTTCAACATGGCCCGATAACGATCGCCATTGACTGTACAGCCACTCCTTGCTCATTTTCGAAGAAAAATGGCCCAATTATGCCTCTGAACCGAAATCTGCACCAAACAGTGACTCGTTTTGTGTGTATCGGCTTTTCAATGTATGCGTGCGGGTTTTCTGTGACCCAAATGCGACAATTTTTCTTGTTTTGCTGACGGTGCTTCTCTTCTTCTAAATCCGTACGCAATTTTCGCACACATTCCGCAACATTTCCATGATTTTCAAAGTAATGTCGCAATATTTTCCTGCGTTGTTCTAGCGTATATATTCGTTCAGCGGAAGGATAAAACTAATTATCTGTCAAATCAGACATGAGCTAAGTGTTACCATTCACGAAATAAGCACTAGTTGAAAAAAAACGTTAGATGGCGGACCCTTTATTAGTTCTTATTTAGTGGGAAAACTAGGATATATAAATGTTTGATGTTTTGCATGGGATTGTCACTTCTTCCAAAACGTGTTCTGATGATGCGGACCTAGAAAATTCCCGAAATAGATCTATCAACGCATTCGTGAAAGTGGTAAATTAGTAAATTTCAAAACAAAAACTCTATAGATTATTTATTAGGATAATATCCTAATAAAGAATTATAGAGTATGGCCTCGAACTTGAATAATTTTCATCTTCTTTAATTAAAGCTTGTATGAATTATTGTCGTCATTTAACTTCGAAAAGTGGACGATTGTCGTCAATCGTCCTACATAATTGCTAACAAAAAATTACAAGAATAATTAAATTGAGAAAAATACCTTTTTTTTGAATGACTTATAAAAATGAAAAAATTTGACTAATTTAAATTTGAAACAAAAATACAAGTTAATAAATATTTAAAAATTTTAATTAAACCAGTGTATCACCACACCATATAAAATTTAAGAAACTGTTAAATTGAAAAGGTACATGGGAAACAACACCAAATGTGTCAACTCCAGTTAGTATCTTACGGGGCATTGTGAATATTGGGCTTAATTGCATCTTACAATATTTTATACCATACGTTATTAGACGGTACATATATAATTGGATTGACAGCATTCATAATAGTTTCGTATATTGTGTATAAGTACAAAATGTCTACTTGCAGGTACGTAGATTTACAATTGTTGCCGAATTTTAATTATTATTCTTCGTTTTCCATTTTATTTCACTATTATTTCTGTAAAAAAATTATATTCCTTTTATATAATTTATAATATTGTTTGGTAAACAATTAAAATAAAAATTTGTTTTCTTTGTTTCAAATGATTAAAATATAGAAACAAAACAAATTGTAAAGCAAAACTTTCTAGGGTTGGTAAAATATGCATGGCACTAATGTGATATGTATACAATGTATACACTTTATTACATGAATACGTATAATGTATTGCCCCATGGAAAAAAAAAAATATAAGTTTTTAAGTTGTTTAAAAGTGACGTTTTTGTTTTGAAATCCATAAAATCCTACTAAAAAATTTAATATCAACTACAAAATGCGGATTAAAAAAAATCTACCCGAGTAAAAATAACATTATATAATCGTGTATAATGTGATACAGTTTTGTACAATTTAATGAAGTTAAGTATGACATCATGTATAGTAAGATATTTTTGAGTAAGATAATTGTAAAATACAATATCCCTATGAAAAAAGTTCCGATATAGCTATATATAGTCATACATAGTCACATATATAATTGCTTATAACATCATATATCAGGTGATCCGAATCCGGCATACATAACCTTATCTCGTGAGATCCCATTCGATATCATATGATATACTTTGATCCGGTAAATGGGTTTATCTAATTTAGTCACGTTATATATAATTTAATACAATGTGATATAACTTCATTAAATTCTTTGGAAATCCACGCTTTTAATTTGTCTCACATTCCAAATAATAGAAACAAAAAATTAGATATAAATCAATGAATAGGAAAATTTTATGTGATTTAATTTTGACTTACACACTGAGTATCATTGCTATAACATCATTTTGTTTTCCAATTATTTTTGAAACAAGTGAACCGATCGCTTAAGTATCTTCAGAAGATTAACTCATCTCTGTCTTAGCTTTCGATTGATGCAACACAAAATGTTGTTGCTGTTTGTTGTAGTTGTTGGTGTGATTATTTAGTCATCAAATGTTTATACTTCATTTTACGAAAATTTTAAAAATTTGAAGAAAATTTTAAAAATTTGAAGAAAATTTTTCATAAAATCAAACAAATTTTATTCGTGATTTTATTTTGTTTTTCACAATCTTATTAGATTGAAGACAAATAATTTTGATATACAAAAAGTTAATGTCAAAATAAAAATATCACATATTTAGGGATTTTTCAGCCAAATCCGATTCGTTTCTGTTTTGTTATACAGATGTTTACCTTTTGTTCTTTTTAATTGCTTATTTTAAGACTTTCTGACTTTAAATGTTTTCTTTTTTAATTATAAAATATTATTTATTATACTAACTTTCAACTTTTTTAAAAAAGTGTAGCTTTTCTAAGTTTTTACTTTTGCTTTTTTACAATTTTCTTTAGCTTTAAAATACATTGAGTTTGATTTTTGTCTTCTTTGGTAACTATATTTAAAAGTGATAGATTTTTTTGGGAGATTTCTACCTTATAAAAAAATTAACGAATTTTTCTTTTTAATTTTAACACAAACATTAATATAGCATTGAAGTGCTTATTGTAACATTTTATTGCAAGTCTGTTTCGTTCTTTAAATGTTGAAAAAATGAAAAAATATGAATTTTGCAGAACGTTTATACTCTAGGTACTTGTAATAAGTGTTTGTGCAAGACTTCTATCAAAAATTAATCAATGGATGTCTAGGAAATAGCGAAAATCCATAGAACAATACATGTGTGTTATCAAGTGTTTACAATAAGCACTTCAATTATATGTGATACCATATATAATTATAATATAAGAATTATAGAATTTGTTTGGTTTTACTCTTTTATATGTACATATATATTATTATACATGGAAGTGTATATGATAAGATAAAAAGATCAAGTTATATAACACAAGATATAATTATATATATAACGCTATATTAGAAATGTTTAGTTAAAATAAGTATTTGTCGGGATGTTACATCATGTTTATTATGTTTCATATTTTTTACATGGAGCAATAACATGGTTTTGCTTAATCCCATATATTAATTTAATTGCGTCAACCCAAGTAAAAAAAATTGATGTGGAGCATCAACAAATTATATTCAATTATATAAATAATATATACCCGATGAGATCAAATTTAATACAAAAAATGAGAACATATAATTATATATACAATACATAAAATTATATCGAATTCGATACAATTGTATCGAATTATATCTAATCCTATGGAATTGAATACAATTTGATGTATATTATATATAATTTTATCCGTAGTTTGTCCCCATAAAAAGTGTTGTGTATTATATATAATGTAATTGTATACATTGTATCGAATTAGATATAATTCGATATTATTTGATATAGGTTGATATAAACAGTTCCTAGATTTTCTCAACAATTATATCAATTTATTTCTAAGTTCAAAAACTAATATATATGACTAATATTATTTTTACAGTTTTTGTTATGAAGGTGAAAATGTGGAGCCAAGAAATATTTGCTCAATTTTAACAATTTAATTCCAATCAGGGCGGTTTTGTAGAAACCTTAGAATTTCTCTGACTTTCTCACTATTAAAATGCATAAATCTTTTTTTCGTCTGTATGAACTCTTAAACTATGCTTATGCTTACAAAAGTGGATCAAAAGAGAGGTATGTTGCGAGAGAGGCTTAATTTGTTTGCTCATTTTAATTAAAAGTATATAGCAAAGTGAATTTTTTTAGCAAGTGCACTTTTTTAAGTTAACGAACTCATAAATCAGAACTCCGCAATTATATACAGCTGTTGACAAACTAATTAGAAATGCGTTTTTTATACTAGTACTTGATTAGCATAATTAAAGAATTTGCAAATTTACCGTTATTTTTTTTTTAAAGTTCTTGTTTTTTACTATTGCTCTTTTAATTATCAACTGCAACCAGTTTTGTTGTTGTACATTTAAGAAGAAGTTAGAATTTTTGAAACTTGTTCACGTCTTACTTGGTATAATTCAAACAATGCGTGGCAACTAATTAGAAACGACTCATTACACTGTGCAACAAGAAAAAACATCCCGTACCATTCCAACGGAAAATGAAAATAGACCATTAGTAGACTAAAACCCCCAAAGGGTTTTGAAATCTTTGCTCTTGTTTTGTTTTTAGTATATTTTTGCTCTTTTTTTACTATGGATGAAAATAAATTGTCGAAATGGGTAAAAATAAAATGCAATAACGACGAAAGCGAGGATGCTCATTTTCACACAGACTATTTGGGAGCTTCTGTAGAAGTGTGGTGTTCAAAATGAGTTAAGTCGGTCTAGTTATGAGTGAAAATGTGAGGCAGCCTCAAAATGTTTCATACAAATTGGCGAATTTTACTAAATTACGTGAATTGTCCATTTTATAACCAGACATATAGAGATGAATAGTGTTAAATATTCACCTCAAATACTTTTTTCACAAAATTTTTTTTCACCTCAAACTTTTTTCACCTCGAATTTTTTTTCACCTCGAAATTTTTTTTCATCTCCATTTTTGTTTACTACAAGAAAAGTTGGACATTTTGTAACCAGAGATATAGAGGTGAATAGTATCGAATATTTCACCTCGAATACTTTTTTCACCAAAATTATTCTTCACCTCGATATTTTTTACTACAATAAATGTTTTCACATTTCGAAATGTTTTTAATCTCAGAGATGTTTTGTCACCTCGATAATTTGTTCTCTCATTTATTTTTTTTTATAACCATTGACATAATAAAAGCACAAAAATTTGTTACGTCTTTAGTTATCATTCTTTCTTCATTTATAATTTTGGTGAAAAAAGTATTTGAGGTAAAATATTCAATAATAATGTCCAACATTTCTTATAATAAACAAAAATTGAGGTGAAAAAATTTTCGAGGTGAAAAAAGTGTGAGGTGAAAAAAAATTTCGAGGTGAAAAAAGTTTGAGGTGAAAAAAAAATTTGTTGAAAAAAGTACTTGAGGTGAATATTCAACACTATTCACCTCTATATGTCTCGTTACAAAATGGACGAGTCACGTAATTCGCCAATTTGTATAAAACATTTTGAGGCTGCCTTAATTTTTTTTTTTTTTTTATTTATTTCAAATTTAAGAACCAAGCCTTTAAGGCCAAATATCCCAGCAAAACTTTGGTAATAGGTAGGACTTATTTCAGACCTTCCAAAGTAATGACTATCCATTCCAGTTTTTGTTATTTTGAAGGTCCGAAATAATACCTTACTAATATGAATATATGTAACTGCTTATTTGTAAGATAAAAAACAACGCCTTACTAATATTGTGTTAAATATCTGCTTATTTGGAATAGCAAAAAAAATAAGTTACTTATTATCACTTATTTCAGACCTTTCGTAGTAATGACTATCCATTTTTAGGTACATGTTAATACGTTCTTATTTTTGCACCTATAAATAACTACTTATTAACATCCTTACAAGTAATACGTCATATAATGGCTTTAAGCATTACTTTTGATGCTACAAATAAGAAATGAAATAAGTACTCACTACATATTTTGTAACGTCTTATTTTTGTCCCTATATGTAAGCACAAGGCAAGGCCTTGCCTCCTATGACACCCCCATGTTAAAATCAGGTGTTCTTGGCCTCAACTATAAGTACTTCTGATTCTTGTTTTCTTCTTCCATTTCCCATTCTATGGTAATAGCAAGTTTTCCTGGAATGGTTCAAATACTACTCCATTAACAAAAATTACAAATCAAAAGAAAAAAAAGTATATTAATAAAAAAACAATTTCTTAAAACTAAAAAGTTATATAATTAACCTAAATACTAAAAACTAAAGGACCTAACTAGCTTATAACAGAAATTTATATATAAGAAATTATTAATTAATTATTATTAATTTGTGGGGGGGGGGGGGGGGGGGGGGTAAATTAATTAATTAAAGAGCATCAAAATGCTGTTTAAGTTTACGCTTAAAGGTGGTATCTGTGAATGCAAATAATTTTAAATCTATGGGAAGGATATTCCACACCCTAGTTATACGTACATGAAAATATCTTTCATATATAGATGAGGATATACGGTGACATATTATCTGAGGATTTCTACTGGATCTAGAAAATCAAAAATCATCTCTAATGTACTCAGGACAATTTCTCATTACGACTTTTCGAAAAAGTAACAAAATTCTCAATTTATTAAAATTCTCGAAAGAAACCCCAATAAAGTCCATTACAAAGGGAGACACATGATCCCTTAATCTCAGTTTATAAATATATCTAATAATACGATAAAAAGTAAGATGCAGCCTTCTTAGAACAACACTGTTTATACCTGAAAATACTTCCATAGCATAAATAATCTGCCACATGAGCAGTGAACTGGCAACATGCTTCCTCACGCGGAGAGGCAAATATAAATCTAATAAATATAACCGTCTAATGGTACTATTAACACGGGAACATATATGATCAATATGTTTTGCAAAACTCAAATTATTATCTATAAAAACGCCTAAACATTTCATTTCAGAAACGAAATTTAGCCCCACATTATCCAACGATATATTTAAGTCATTTGAATCTAAACCAAAAACATTGCCCGAGTTTTACCAGGATTAATATTCAACCCATTCTCCCGCATCCACAGACTGATTTGGGTAAGAAAAAAATCAATGTTGGCTTTCAACACATCTAAAAATTGTTTATCTGATGAAAACAAAATCTGAACATCAGCATATAACATTTCCACTCATAACTTTTGAGGCGCTACACCGATTTAACTCATTTTGAACACCACACTTCTAAATAAGCTACCAAACAGTCTTTGTGCAAATGAGCATCCTTGCTTACGTCGTTATTGCATTTTATTTTTACCCATTTCAACATTTTATTTTCATTCATAGTTAAAAAAAGAGCAAAAATATGCTAAAAAAGAGTCAAATTCAAAAGCCTATAAAAACAAAAAAAGAGCAAAGATTTCAAAACCCTTTGGGAGTTTTAGTCTATTAATGGTCTACTTTCATTTTCCGTTGCAATGGTCCGGGATGTCTGCCATGACCCGAAATTTGTTGCACAGTGTTATTAATTAAAATCTTTTTTTGTAAAGTGCTAGTTTGAAAAAGATTATTTTGTTTTTCGGTAATTATGTTTTAAATTTAATGTTTAGAAAAAACTAAAACTATTATTTTTAAGATTTGTAGTGGGAAAATGCAACAGATGCACTCCTGCACAACAGAGCTCCATTTTCGAGCTTCACAAATCTAGATCTAGGTCTATTTCTGGAACTTTCTAGGTTCCCATCATCTGAACACGTTTTGAAAGAAGTGACAATACCATACAAAACATCAAGCATTCATATAATCTAGTTTTCTCACTAAATGAGAACTAATAAATATATGAGCTCGAATTTAAAGATTATCAATATTGATCAAAAAATAAATTGTAAACTTTTTTGTTGTGTGTAAGGTCTACCTTTGGTAGATATTCAATACAGTTTTTTTTTCTTTTTCTTTGTACATTTGTTTTGTTTAAAAAAAAACGTGTTCTGATGATTAGAAAAAATTCTAAAAATAGTGCGAAAACAATATTCAACATTTTATTGCAATTTTTTTACATATATTTGAATTGTGAATACGTAACAATTAAATGTAAGAAAAAATATTAACCCTATATGTACAAAGAGTCAAAGCTTTAATTTCAATAAATGATAGCACCACTAGAGGGCGCGATTAGGCTATACATATATTTACTGAAAATGATTACTGAGAAAGAAAGGACTTTTCTCCAAAAAGTTCTACCTTATAATCGAACTAGCTGACCCGGCAAACGTTGTTTTGTCTTCAAATTTTAATTGTAATTAATTCTTTAAATCAAGAATTTTTTTTTTATGCAAATAAATAATTAAAAAAATAAATTCATATTAGTAAATCATTTTAAAATTTGTAATTTCATGGGAAGCCCAACTCCTCTTTGTCCTTCCATCGCCTTTATTTGCTGAAGTATATAAAATGAATAGCTGAAAACAACTGCCATAATAACAGCGACGTCACCTATCACCGGTGCATTGAAGCGCCGCTTATGCTCACCAGCCGGTGTCTTGTCAGCTCTTATCACAACCGTATAATCATCTGTCGGCATCTGGTCTAGGGCTGTTTTGAATAGACGGATGAGGCTGTTGTGTTCGTGTAACATAGCTTGAAGATTAACATAGGTTTTTGTAAATATCTTCGGAACTACATAACCGATTTAAGAGTTTGATATCTCGTTTTGAAAAACATGACAACGGCTTTCAAAAAAAAACAAAAAAGTAAATATATGTATATGTCATTGGTGGTACAATATGAAAATTGGATTTTGCAACGCCCCTCCGCCCACAGACCGAAAATCAAAAATCTGACTTTATAGTGTCACCCGCCTGAATATTCTGCAGATTCCCTCTAAATTTCATCATAATCGGCCCAGCCGTTTTGGAGTCCATACTTTACATACATACACACATCCTGTTTTATATATATAGATATATAGAAGATATTTAGTTGGTCACGTTAGGCATATACAAAAATATTATGAAGATACTTATTTAAAATAGGGCTTTGTGTGCGAATACATGTACCTACATATGTTGCTTTCCAAGCAAACTATCCAGCAAAAAACAAATACATCGCAGCAATGACAAACTAACAGTATCTGATCTCTTACAAGAACACATAGAACAAATTTTAAAGTTTTTCAAAAGATAGGCGAAGTAGTCTTGGGTTAATAATGACAAATTTTGCGATTATTTAGTATAATTATTTATTATTATTTTGTTCTGCCTATTATGGAGGCTCTAACTTTTCTAAAACTTCGGGTTCTGATGAGATCTTTAGCCAGATCGAAATACAACCTAGCTAATATGTTTGATTTGCTTTATTTTTGTAAACATACGGAGGTTAAAAGCTCGTTATTAATTGAAAATAACATAAAAATAATCTCGATGTATATAAAAACAAAATCTAATATAACTGTAAAAAATTATTTAACTAAATTTGGCAAATGCTGGAAGTTTTACTATATCTGTATATTGTTTAATAGAGAATTAAAAAAAAAAATAATTAAAAATGTTAAAAATTTCAGTACCAGTTTCGAATTTATTGAGTTATGAAAAACTCAATTTATCTAAAATTCGGCCAAAATTTTTTTTTTTTAATTTATTTGAAAAATGAAAATGAAAATTATTCAAGTTCGAGGCCATACTCTATATTTCTTTATTAGGATATTGTCCTAACAAATAATCTATAGAGTTTTTTGTTTTCAAATTTATTATTTGACTCTTTCAGGAATGTGTTGATAGATCTATTTCGGGAATTTTCTAGGTTCCCATCATCAGAACACGTTTTGAAAGCGGTAACAATCCCATGCCAAACATCAAACATTCATATAAACTAGTTTACACACTACATGAGAACTAATATATGAGCTTGAAGTTAAAGATTATAACCATTGATCAAAAAATAAATTGAAAACTTGTTTGTTATGTGCAAGGTCCAACTCTGGTGGATATTCAATACAGGTTTTTTGTTTTTCTCTCCTTTTTTTATATTTTGTTTAGTTTATGAACAACACAGGGGAAGTAAAGTAGACAGTACTTTGTCTTTTATACAAGTTTGATATAATTTTTATTAAAAATAAAAATTATGTTTTTTTCGACCTTTAATTGTGCAATGGAAATTATTCAAGTTCGAGGCCATACTCTATATAATAGATCTATCAACACATTCCTGAAAGGGTCAAATAATAAATTTGAAAACAAAAAACTTTATAGACTATTTGTTAGGACAATATCCTAATGAAGAAATATAGAGTATGGCCTCGAACTTGAATAATTTTCATTTTCATTGCACAATTAAAGTTCGAAAAAACATAATTTTTATTTTTAATAAAAATTATATCAAACTTTTTTTGAATAATATAAAAAGTTGTTCCATGTTTTCTTATAGGAGAGCAGATACTGTTAGTTTGTCATTGGGGCGATGTACTTGTTTTTGGCTGGACAGTTTGCCTGGAAAGCAACATATGTAGGTACATGTATTCGCACATAAAGCACTATATTAAATACTGTTAATTTGCCTTTGTTGCGATACACTTTTTCATGAAGCGGGACAGTTGGCTTGGGACGCAACATATTTATGTTAATGTATATATTAATGTATATGTATATTTGTTTATTTGTATGCATATTAAGGATATAATAAAAATTTACTTTGATTGATGTCGATTTCGTTTTATTGATTATTTTATTATATAAGATGCCAACAGCAGTCGACTTATCATTCATTACACACATTCTTCACATATGTTTATTCAGCTAGAACGTTTTACAAACTTGTACGCAATATGTTTTATTTTATTTTTTTTTTTGTGATAAAGACTGTGGTCTATGAGGTGGTTGTGTAAAGAATTTCATTACATTATATAAATATGAGAAATATGTATGAAAATATTTTTGCAAATTCTAAGTAAAAAATAGTAATTAATATTTGATGAAATATAAAAGAAATAATTGGGAATATACTGACAAGGAAACTATACCGTGGTGTATCCTACAGCACAATGAAATTTGAAAATATTTTAAACAATCTCATGATCTATAAAAGAATTTCGTTTATGTATTCACAATATAACACTACTCAACGGGAAGAAAAAAAATCTGGCTTTGAAACACATTTTTTGAAATAGTCCTTTGTACGCTGCATCCAAATCTGTCCATTAAAATTGTTCTTATTCGCTGTTTTTTGAAATATGGCGGTTTTTAGTTTAATTAACATCATTCACCATATTTTGTTTTTTTCTTTTTTTTTTTGATATTTTGTTGCAAATTTACAACATTTTTTAAGAATATAAATCTACAAAAAATTATCTTTTATTTGAGTATAATCATGTCGATGTTTGTATCAGAATATCGCACTGGCATTACAAAGAATTTGAAATTTTTTTGGTTATATCCTGATAAATGTTATGCATGTCAAAAAGTTTTTGAATTTCATCATTACGTATAAACTAGCGGGTGCCGATCGCGAAATCGCGATCCCGAAAATCCCAGGATTTATAAACCTCGGAATACTGGTATTTTTTTACCAGAAAATCTCGGGATTTTCAATTTTTTAATTTGCATATTATATTACATTTTTGTATATGTGACACCCTGTTAAACAACAAAAACAAATAATTCAACGTAATTATTTACCTTTTTAAATTTTAAAAATTATAATACAGCTCCTATAATATCTCACAAAAGTAAATAAATCTAATTTGAATTAATTTAATTGGTTAAAATAAATTTTAATATGCAATAAATTCCCTTTTAAAAACAAGTTGGAATCAATTTTTTATCTTTCACACACAGAAAAAAGTTTTGTCATTTGGCAACTTAAATTCGGTTACTACGACTTAAATTCGTTTACTACGACTAGAAACCGGTTGGCACAACTGAGTATTGGTTTTCAGGACAAATTTTAATTAAAACAACTGAATTTTGATTGCAACACCCAAAATATGCAGAAATCAAATTTCAATATAGTTGTTCTAGCCGAATTTATTGGTTGTTGCCACCAAAATGCACTTTTAAATTCGGTTGGCACTTTTTTCTGTGTGCAGAAATTACTTAATTAAAATATTTTTGAATTAAAAGACTGCTTAGTTCTAAGAATATTTTAGAACAGTGTAGACTATAAATTATTAATTCACCTTTTGTAGAGCGCCAACGGACCGCGATCTTCTATTTGGCCAATTTTTTTTACACTACTCTTAATTTTTTTTTTTCATAAATTCTTCAGAGTATTTGGCTTTTGATACACTTTTTGGCATAAAAGACCCCAAAAGTCCTGAATTGCACGTGCTTTTGGGACGTTTGGAGGATTTGCGTATTTCGGTACATTGCATTAAGCCATTGCGTATTTCGGTACATTGCATTAAGCCATTCTAACGTCTTTTTGGAATAATGACAGCTTACTAAATCTGGCCAAAATAATATGTCATCTTTAGAGTGAAGGATAGCATGAATGTTTTGAAAAATATTCTCTTGCGTGCTGTGATGCCTGAATTTGAAATCTAAATTAAAATTTTTTATGATTACGAGCGTTAAGGGTTTTACAGTGTAATTTTCTGTAAATTGTTATTCGAAAAAATATAGTGAACGATGTAAGTACAATAACCGCGATATATCAAAAACTGCAAATGAGAACAAAAAATATTGACACATTTAGATTCAGCGTACCTAAGTCTATTAAAAAATATATATTTCAAAGACTGGTTCAGAAAAGTTTAAAATTGTTGAGTAGTGTAGTATTGTAAACGATTACATTATATATTTAAGACAGTTCTATCCCTATAGTTCAACAGCCGTTCCAATTCCTTCGTCGATAGGGTTATTGACTTTGTAAGTTTGCTATAAAAAAGAATGCATTCAATTTTATTTGGTTATTAATTGCTATTAATACCATGAAACGTGAAGTATTTATCATAAGTCCATTTTGTTTTCTTATTTTTTCTGCGAAACTTAATTTCTCTTAATAACTTTAAACATAATTGTATCCTTAGAATATTTGTTGTGTATTTTGTACAAATGAACGTGATTACAAAGTAAGTTGAAATTTTATAATTGTACTTATATCCGCTTTTAACTCACCTGTCACGTTTAATTAACTTTAAAATTTGAACTTTTCCTTTTGTCACAAAAATGTGGACATTTTAATTACTATAATGTTTCTGCTCGCTTATCAAGTTCTCAAAAAATTTTACAAAAAAGATTGAAATTTCATTCAAATGTTAAAAACAGAAACTCGTATGGCTGTTTCAATTACTTTTTAGTCCATTTTTTTGGGAAAACATTGCTGTTGGATTTTGGCAATACACACAGAAAAAAATTTAGCTATTTGCCAAATGAAATTCGGTTACTATCACTCAAATTCGGCTATTACGAATTTCAGACAGTTGGCACACATTTACATTAGTTTTCACAACAAAGTTCGGTTAATTTAATAGAATTTTAGCTGCAACACCCAAAATATTCAGAAATCTAATATAAATGTCATTGTACTAACTAATTTTCTAAGTTGCTACCATTAATATACACTTTTCAATTCGGTTGGCACTTTATTTCTCTGTCTGTAGTAAACACAAAAACAGAATTTCAATGAAATCAGCATTTAATTATCAAAAAGTGTGTGTGTGTTTTTTTTTTGGTTCTTGCGAAAGTATATTTACAATAACAAGTATGTGGCTTAATTAACTTGGCGGTTATAAACAAACCAAAATGTTAATGTTATCGGGTATTTAGCATATGAGGTTTTCCAAGCCAATTGACTCTCTTCAGAAAAATGTATATCGTATCGATGGCAAACTTACAGTACACTAAAGGTATTATGTAGGTAAAGACGACAGCAATTGTAGTCAAACACAAATGAAATTTCACTTGAAGCAAGGATAATTAACATTTCAGTAAATTCAACTAACATTTGTCATTTGTTTTTACTGTTAAAAAAATTACTAAAAATTGTAGTAAAATGTAAACACATCTGTTAGTACAAAATAAACAAACATTTATTTTTTTATTTTTTAAATAACAAAAAACGAGTGTAAAAAATTAATGTAAAGTCATAAAACAGTCATTTGATTTGGTTTGTTTTTTTAAGTGAACTACAAGGTAGTAGATTATTTAATTTATTCTACAAATGATTGACATTTACATTAAAAATAAAAAAAAAAACTGTGTTACAACCCAAACAACTACAACTTTTTAAAGCAGAAGTTTCCTGAGTGTATTTTTTGTTCTTTATGATACGAACGAATCCTATACTTAGTTACTGGTGAGCAGTATAGAAACGCTAATGACAAACAAATACTAATGACTTAGTGATAACTACACTAATAGAAATAAAACTTTAAAGAGAGCAGAAAAGTTTATTAAAAATTAGTTAAAAGTGATCTTTCCGAAAATTTTAATACAATAACAGTAAATACACTTAGAATACTATATAGGTAAACCCAACTGTAAATGTAGTCAAAAACAAATGAAATTTTACTTAAAGAAAGAACGACTTACATTTCATTAAAATCAATTAACATTGTAATTTTTGGTTTAATGTTCAAAAAATGACTAACAATTGTAGTAAAAATTAACTGACTGTAAAAAATTAATGTAAAATCATAAAACAGTCATTTTATGTGGTTTGTTTTTTTAAATGAACTACAAGGTTAGTAAAAAATAAATTTTTTTCTACAAATGACTGACATTTACATTAAAAATAAAGAAACCGTATTACAACCTAAACAACTGCATATTTTTAAAGCAGAAGTTCCCTGAGTGTATTAATACAATACGAACACAAAAAATAAATCTGTTAACTGTACAAAATTTAAGTTTCATTCGATGTGAATTTTAGTTAATTCAAAATAGCATTTTACTCTGTCAAATTAGCCAAAACTTTTACTAATTATTTATAGACTTAAAAAAGCAAACAAAAACTATAATAAATTTACCTCAAATTTATTGGAATACAAATAACAGTTTGTTCCACTAAAATCAACAGAAATGTTTGTTTACAAATTTTAAATTGCTGATTTCATAAGAGCAGACTTTTATTCGCATTAAAAAAAATCTAAAAATAAAAAACTTTAAAAATTTCCCATTTTGGAATGATTTTTTTTTGTCTATTAATATTTAGTAAAGGTTTTTGCTGATTTTGACAGATTAGTTTGTTATTATTTATTAACTAAAATTTAGATCAAATATAACTAAATATTTGTAAATTCAACAGATATATTTTTGCTATTCTTATATTACTAATATGTAGTAAGAAAATCTGCTAATTTTAGCAGTTTTTTCTGCAAGATCATTTTTAACTAATTTTTAGTGGTTTTTTTTAGCTGTTGTATTTACATGGAACTTGGTATATTTAATCTCCTTATTAGTATGACAACAGAATTTATTTATTTGGTTTTTCCTTTTAACAGAATGAAGAAGAAGACGATAAACATTTTATTGAATAATTTAACGGACACAATGGATATGCCAGACTGCCGCAGGTTTGTTCCCTCAAAGGACTTGTCTGTGGTTAATTTATGTGTCAATTGAATAAAGTACATATTTTATATAGTTAAATTTTTTATTTATTTATTTATTTATTTATTTATTTATTTATTTAAGTCTACGGAATAAATCCTTACAGACTATTAACATAATAATTACAAAATTATAAATTAATATAAGTACAATATATTTTTTTTTTTTTTCAAATAGTAGAATTTAAAAACAAAATGATGTTGCGTTTAATAATATTAACATTTGAAGAAAAATCTAACAAATTATAAAGATTATTAAAATCATTACACATTCTTATAAACGGATCAGCATCAGCATACATTTGACGATAGAATGGAGTATATAATGGAATATAATTACGTGTTGGGCGCTACGAAATAACCCCCAATGAAATAACCCCCAACGGCCAAAAATGAAATAACCCCCAAAAAAATTGTGTAAAATTGTTTGGGGGTTTTTTCATTTTTTTTGGGGATTATTTCATCTTACGTTTTGGAGATTATTTCATTATGAAGCAACCCCCAATGAAATAAAGCCCAAAATTTAAATTCTTTGGAGATTATTTCATATGCAATTATTTTGGGGGTTATTTCATATTTTTTGGGGGATATTTCATTTTGCTAAAAGTGAAATTTTTTTAATATTTGTTAGTTTTTCTGCGTGGCGGCCTGCGGCCGCTCTTAGGGGTTTTCTCCTCCATGGGACGCGGCAGGTGGCTTCGCTGAATAAAGTTTCCCTGTCATTACGAAACAACCCCCAAATTTTGGGTGTTATTTCATTTTCACCTTTGGGGAATATTTAATTTCTTTTGGGTATTATTTCATTTTTTTTGTTGGGACTTATTTCATTTTTTTTGGGATTTATTTCATTGGGGGTTATTTCATTTTGTCGTTTGGGTGTTATTTCATTGGGGGTTATTTCGTAGCGCCTACGTGTTGATCTTGGAGGAACGAAAAGTACAAAATTTTCTAACAGGAAATCGGAGCATATATCACCATTAATCAAATTTAATAAAAATGTAACGTTTAGCATTGTCCTTCTACTTTTCAGAGTGGGAAGCTTAACGAGGTTTAGTCTGGTCGTATATGAAGGTAGATTATTAATGGTATTAGGGTAGGTGCTTCGTAAGTAGAACAGCAAAAATTGTTTTTGCACTGATTCAATTTTTCCAATTTGAACAATGGATAATGGATCCCAAATCACAGATCCATACTCCAAAATTGGTCTCACGAGCGATGTATATAATTGCTCTGTATAAACAACTTTGTGTCGTCTAGTGAGTTTCAAACCCACAGCCTTTATTTTTTAAAATAAGTATTTTTAAATTAGTCGTCGTTCGCGTTTTATCTCTGTTTAAATTTATTATTATTTTTTTTTTTATTCTAAAAAATATAGACTGTTCAAATAGTTGTAAATGCTGAACGCGTAGTAGAATTTGAAAAATTAATATCTCATTTATTTTGTCTTCATGGAGATAGGTGCAGCTTTGATTTATAGGCCTTATAGGAAAAAAAAATAACTTAAATATGTGCTTGTTTCGCAAATATCTGAAAAGTCATCTCTTTTTATTATAAAAGTCATCTCTTTTCTTTTATTTTTTGTTTATAGGTCGAAACTCAAACTCAACAAAGACGGCCATATAAGGTTAATGTTTTCACTTTCACTTTTCACTAAATAAGAACTTAGTGAGAACTAATATATAAGCTTTGATCAATGGTGATAATATTTAACTTCGAGCTCATATATTAGTTCTCATTTAATGGGAAAACTAGGTTATATGAATGTTTAATGTTTTGAATGGGATTGTCATTTCTTTCAAAACGTCTTCTGATGATGGGAACCTAGGAAACTCCCGAAATATATCTATCAATACATTCCTGAAAGTGTTCAATTAATAAATTTTAAAACAAAAACTCTATGGAATATTTGTTAGGACAATATCTTAATAAAGAAATATAGAGTATGGCCTCGAACTTGAATAATTTTCATTTAAGTTAGCATTTATTATTGATTTTTTTTTTACAATTTATGTAATTTTTGCCTTAGAAAGTGGATACACATTTTGAAATTAGCGTTAATCATAGTAAGAAAGTTAGTAATTTCTGGAATTGTTACCTTCGTGACAAAAAAATTAGTATCAAAATAATATTTATAAATTTGAAGAAAAAGAATAAAAAAATATATAAATTTTGTAAAAACACGATTTTAGTAAACTATCAATAAATCTTCGTAAAAACATGCTATGTAAAGCATAATATGCAAATATATACATTTATAGCAAAATTTACAACAAAAAATTCGAAAATATGCGTTAAATAAGCATTTATAGCAAAATATGTAAAAATATGTATTTTTAGCATAATATGCAAAAATATGCATTAACAAATTGATGGCATTTTCTTGCAAATTCGTTGATGTGCAAAGATATTTAGTTAACTTTGTTCTCCAGCTAACGACTCCAAACGTGTATTTACATGAACTTCCGAGCCCTAGTAATGATATGTCATTATTGTGCGCGGCAGCCCCACATAAACAAGCCTTTCCTCTACACTAAAAAAGGGTCATAAAAGTCAGCAACATTTTAGGTGGAAAGAACCTTGCATAACTTTCGAAAAAAGGGTCATTAAAGTCAGCAACATTTTAGGTGGAAAGAACCTTGCATAACTTTCAAAAAAATGGCAGCAAAGTCAAAGTGGGAATATCATTGCAGAAAAATTGATAATATCATCAGAGAAATTTGTAAACTCAGCAAAAATTTTGATGAATTTAGCAAAATTTTTTCTGACTGTACGATTTCTTTTGCTGATATTAGCAATTTATCTACAATGACCTTCCCAGCCAAAATGTTGCTGACTTTACTAACTTTTTGCTAGCGTAAATATAATTATAGTAGTATAAAATTTTAGTGATACTTAGATGAAAAAATTTTAATTTTGTTAAATTTTTGCTAAGATAAACAATTTTCATAAAATGTAATGAAAAGAGTCGCTCCAAAAACACACTTGAATTACTAGTTTTCCAATATATTTTTTTTTTTCTTTAATAACAGCTATTATATTATAAAAATTTGCTATTTTTCATCTCCAAATTAGGCATTTTAAACAATGTTTATAATTAGTTAAAAAAAAAAATAAGTTTTTTAATTTTTTTCAAACTTATGGATTCCTGGCTAAAAAAGGTTAATGATATCCAATAAAGTCAGTGTATAAATTTTTATTTTTTATTTATTAGTAATCATATAATTACAAATTATATCCTATTACCCCAACCGAGCACTAGCTACTATGACTTTCGGCACATTGTAGCGAAAACAGACCAGTGCCTCTGGTGGGAATCGAACGTACGACCCCCGCGCTGATAAGCCAGCACGCTACCAACAAGCCTACCGGGGCGCACAAATTCGGGTTAAAAAGGGTTTAGGAAATTTCAATATTTATTTAAAATAAAACACATTTAGTTTTTAATTAAACGTTATAAATTTCATTTTTTTATTGATTTAAGTTTAGGGTCAAGTTAAAATAGATTTTATGTAGTTTAACCCAAGTGTTATTTTAAAGGGTTCGCCAAATAACTTTTTTTTTTTTGAACTCCTGAACCAATTGGACTTTGTATGGCGTCATACCAAGGTCTTTATGCAAAATTCGTCTCAATGATGTCTCCGAAATGTTCAATTGTTGAGAACGACGGTGAATTGATGTTGTTGGCGCTTCACGCACACTTTCTGCGACAGCAGCAATATTCTCGGGTGTACGCACTGTTTTTGGCTTTTCACGCTTTGGTTTATCGATGAGGATGCAAGTTTCTTTCACCTTTTTCACAAGATAACGAACATACGGACCATATTCGTTCAGCGGAAGGATAAAACTAATTATCTGTCAAATCAGACATGAGCTTAGTGTTACCATTCACGAAATAAGCACTAGTTGAAAAAAAACGTTAGATGGCGGACCCTTTATAAATTCACATTTATTTTCAAATTTAGTTTTGGGGTCTGGTTGTTCACTTTTTGTGTTTACTTTGTAAGTTGAACAATGAGAGTTTGAACAAAAATCTAGCATCTGCCTGAAGTTGGCTGCAATTATACGGGCCAACAGCTGATGCTACTGACAACTAGGGGGCGTTGGTGAAAACGGTGTTGCCATCACAAATTGTTCACTGGCGTGAACAGTCAGAATTCCATATCTGAATAATTGTGAGTTTATTAATGAAATAAAAAATTAATTCTTTTCTAAATTTGAATTTTTCAAGTTTTTAATTATAATGCACTTTGTTCAAAAAAAAAATAAGAAGAGATATTTCTATTACACTAATAATTCAGAACTAGTTCTGGAGTAAAATTGTTTTTTTTTATTAATTCTCCATAGCAAAATTCAATTAAATTTTTTTAAACTGTGCAACAAATTTTGGGTCACCGAGTGTATCCTGTTTGAGATCAATGGAAAATGAAAGTAGACTATCAATATACCTACCCTTTCTGGCTATAAACCTCAACAATAGAGATGGGCACGTGAGCAGAATTTTATGTGAATTACGAATGCTCACTCGTGAGTATGCTTAAAATCTTAATTTATTCATATGTATCTGAGTGAGTAAGTTACTGTGAGTAGAAAAGAAAATTTTGTAAGTGACTCAACGTGAATAAAACTTTTCTGTCGTGAGTGTGTGTGAGTCAAACTTCACTCAAATACCCATCTATACTCAAAAATGTTAAAAAAGCATAGCTTTATTGTTCTTCAACTCTTTTAAATATTGGGCAACTAGGCGTATACTTATTATTGCTCTATATATATAATATTACTTATACGTTATTCTGTATTTTTCTATTTAGCAGACTTTATAAAATTTAATGTTTTACACAAACTGGCTTCATTGAAAACCTTGTATTACTTGAAAGACATTTTCGTACAACAAAAAATTATAAAAATAATTTAATGAAATAAGTTTAATTATAAAATCAAAGCACGTAGTGCTTTAGGTACAAACATATTTTCATAGTGCCAATCTACGCCTACATTTAATGATATATATTCTCTTTTATATACTCATGTTTATTTTTTTGCGTTCTTTTTTTCATGTTCATGCTCCAAATAAGGGTGACATGTGTACTTGGCTTCTAAAATCTCTTCACTCCTTCAAAAAAAAATAAAAAAAAAATTAAATTAAAATTTAATAGAAAACTAACTGTGTCTGTATATAAATGACAGTTTTTTTTTTTTTTCTTTCAAAATTTTCTATTTTTAAGGTTATTATCGAACATACGTAAAAGGATTTCAATTGCCTTGGTTAGATTTTATGGTTACAGAATTGTATAGAATAAGAAGCAGAATCAGCAGCAGTAGCAGTGTAGAAGCAACAGATACAATACAATATAATTGAAAATCATCATATGGTTCCTTAAGTAGCAAACGTCTATGTTTGTACATGTAAAAATATATGTATTGTTGAAATCTTGTTTATAACAATTTATAGAAAACTTCTCAAAGTGTGCTTGAACATACATGGGTCGTTTTTGAAAATATTGTAGCTCTATTACATTCAAAAAAAAGTTAGAAGAAAAATTATTAAAACGGGAATGTTTCCTATTGGTGACTGTTAGCATTCGCTTTTGTTCGTGTTGTAACATGAATAAGTCAAAACTGCCAACCGTTTACGCTATCACTATTTTAAAACTCTTTCGATGTGAATGCCTTTTTCATTTCATCATACGCAATATACGCAAATATAACACCGGTCGCCACGATTTTTGGATCTGACTTCTAAATCTCAAATATTGGTTCATTTTATGTTACTAATAAATGGAAAATTATTTTCATTTATCAAAGTTTGCTTTTGATGTAATTGTTACCTAAACACAGAAAGCAGTTTTACAATTGCAACTGAATTTTTTTGCCAACCGAATTTTTGTGGTTCCTCGTACTATAACTATTATTAAATTTGAATATTATTGCAACAACCGACATATATTTACAAATTTCGAATATTTTATGTTGATGGACTAAAATATTCTATAAATAGATTTATATGCGTTCAACAAAATTTATTTTATCACTAAAGCAATTTTATGCCTTGAACTGGGCTCGAACCCGCGATATTTCGTTTGTTAGGAAAGTATTTTAACTCTAGCCTAAACCCAATTTAAATGTTTTTCTTTTTAAATTTCAACCTTGAATACTTTCTAGTTTAAAATTTAAATATTTGTCTAATAATAGATTTGTATGTGTAATAGAAATTCGGTTGCGAATGTCAATATTTTATTAGAGTTGCCAAAACTATATAAAAAAAAAAATTAAAAATATGTAAATGTTTTTTTGACCTTTTATTTATATCAAATAAAAATAATTGTTAAGCTCGAGGTATGATTTTTTATTAATATATTCTTTATTTATTGTCGATATTTCGCAATCACATTGGATAGCATCTTCTGGAAATCTACAAATACATACATTCAATATTAAAAACATTAAATTTTTTAATTAATAAACACAAAATCATTATAGCTATCCTAATATTAATAACAACGTAGAAAACTTACAACGAGTTACAATAATCAAACACACGACATCAAACCGCATTAACATTTAATATTGTACTGATTGTTATTAATTCTTTTTGTTTATTATATGCCTATATGATTCTTCTTCTTCATTTCCGCTTAACTCCCTGTGGAGCATAGGGCCTCAAGAGGTTTCTAAAATACTGTCTAAACATGAATTGCTCCCTCCCAGACACGTGGAGCTTGCCGCCAAAGCGGGAGGATTTGACAAACGTCTGTGACCTCCTGGGAGATTATTATTTTCTGTTTGCGTTTTATTCATGTTTTTGTTGACTAGTTTGCCAGGATTTCTTCGATGCATGTAAGGACAAAGAAGATCTTAGTGGAGCCTGACACTCCTTTTTGACTAAGAACAGGCGTAGGCTTCCTGGAAGCTTTTGGGCGCTACCGTTGACTTTTAATGGTTCTTCCGCTACCATCCCTATTGCACAATCCAGCCATAATAGTGCAGTAATCTGCTTGACCCTAATCCCCGAATATGCCGGGTTGGCCCAAGAACAGATGAAACGTTGTTCACATTTGCTAATATCATAGCGGGTGCTATAATATCATTGCCCGGTGTCCACCTGCCCCGGAGGGTCGGAGGTCGTGAATCTTCTTAGTTAATTACAAGAGCAAGGATTGGTTCTGGACTTTACCAAGTTTAAGACGATCAGTTCCGTTACCTTGTCTGCCTAACTCTGAACACCTCCTATATGATTGAGCGCAGTTAATTGTATCCATTTTATAATTTATTCTACGCTCCTTTGGTATATTGATTATATGGAGCATTTCTAATGTGTATCGTCTCTTATGTTGTTTCTCTCTTTGAAGTATCTCCACATTATCGAAATGTGGAGTGTGGGCTCTCACCGCACAGTGGGCTGCTAGTGCTGTTTTTTCGGTCAATAATTTAGTCCTGTTTTTTAAATCTGATTTATGACCAGATATTCGCGTTTTCAATTTGTTTTTTGTTGTTCCCACTTAAACTTGATTGCATACGTGGTTGTCGTTACCATTGCAATTAATTTTATAAATAACATTCGATTTATCCATTTTATGCTATCTGCTCTTAGTATTTGCAAAAAGGCATCTTAAGGTGTTATTAGTAGTCGGCGCAAGTTTATATTTTTCTTTATTAAATATTCTCGATTTTTCTATTCTCTCCGATATTTTAGGTATATAAGTAATAGACTTATATATTTTAGGATTTTCTTCTGATGAAATAATCTTCTCTTTTTTGTAGTTTTTAAAAAGACTTTCTGTAATATTATTCGGAAAAGCATTTTTCCTTAAAATATCTTTTACTTTAATAATATTTTCCCTATGGAACAATTCATCACTGATTGTGAGTACTCTTTTTATTAAATTGTTTGCCCTATTTATAATCATATTTTTAGGTTGGCTTGAATGAAAGTTTATTATTCGTCCTGAGGAAGTTGGTTTTTGATACCAGTCTATAATATTTTTTTATAATATTTTAAAATTATTTTATTAATAAAAATTTCTTATACCGCTAACTGGGCTCGAACCGGAGGCCTCCTGCTTGTCACGCAATTACTTTACCACTAGCCTAAACCCAATTTCAATTAGTATTTTCAAATTTCTACCTTGAATATTTTTTTCTTTCAAGTTTAAATATTAATGTCTAAAAATAGATTTGTATGCACAACAAAACTTGGGTTGCAAATCTTAATATTTTATTATAGTTACCAAAACTATTTAAAAACTTTATATTATTTTAAAATTGGCAACTAAAACTAATATTTTAGATAGAGTGATTGTTTTTTTTTTTGCAGGCGAAACTAGTATTTGCTTTTAATTGCAAATATTTTATTCAAGAGATAAAATCTCCGAAAAGTGGTTGGTTGTTGGTATTAAAGGTAATGTGGAAGATAACATTTTTTCAATATTGATTGGGAAAACCATTATTTTGAATGATGTGCCTGTGATTTGGGTAATTTTATATATTTTCTGTTTAAAATATAGTATAATTATTCTGATGATGAATTTTAAATACTTACAATTAAAATTATTGAATAATGATTAAATTTTGTTGATTACAATGGATTTATTCTCTGTGTGTATTGCTGTTCGTAAATCCTTCAAACAAAACTTTCATTTCGAAGTAAAACAGAAAAAGGTAATTTTATAATATAGGATCTTTATTGATATACAAATTCGATGTGTAGCATCAGAATTTATGCATTAAAAGAGAAAAATAAAAAAAAAATTGTGTCGATTAGTGTAATTTTTCGTTAAATAAGATTTAAAGATTTTCCCAAGGCGGATTTTAGTAAACGGTATGAATTTTATTCACAATTTAAATAAAACTAATTGATTGCATAAACCAATATAGTATATAAAATGAAAATGTGAAAAATAAAATTTTTATAATATCCCGATGAAAAGAGTTTCTATATACAACTTGATATATTGCGATATATGTTCATACCTTATAATTAGTTTATGAAAATTTTTGAATATGGCATTGTAAATCATTGTATCGCATCTTATATATATAAGCATATCTTGTATATTTGATCATATGAAATATATATAGATCTATATAAGAAAATATATGTTACCATGTATTATTATATGTAAGTGTACAATTAATCAAAAATAATTCTATCAATTTTATATATAATTATATATGGCAAAACATATAATTATATATAAATATATATATTAAAATTTAATGAAACAAATTTTATCACTTTCATATATTTTTTTTGAACACCGTTTATATTTAGAATATCAATGAGTTTCAAAATTTACTGCAAAAAACATGAAAAACAACGGTTTTTTGTTTTGCAATGATTATTAATATTATTTTTATTAAAGTACTAAAAAAAAAATCTTATAACGTTTTAAACCGAAAGAAGAACCAGGATACTAATGCATGTTTTTTAGTATATATAAACAAAATTTTGTATTAACTATACAAAACTTCTGCAGAGTATACATTAAATAACACAAATTAACGTTAAAATTTAACTAAACTTCCTTAAAAGCATAAACATTATTTAATTAAAAGTACCACTTTTAACACATTTTTTTCGAAACTCTCTTTAAAACAGTTCAGTTCATGTTTTTCGAGGACGCTTGTTTAAGTAAATTAAACACCCGACCCTTATAACATGCGTAATGTATTCTTAATTTTCCACTTTAGGCAATATACTTTCGACCACTGATCCTGTTTTGTGGTTAACAAAATAGTTATTTTGAACAATCTGAAATCGCTGAAGTACTAATTAGGAAGATTTGGCCTACAAGCTGATGTACTTGGATTTTGAATACTTCAATTAGTTTTTTGTATATAGCTCAAATGCAAGCTGTTGGGCCACAATTGGGTACATTCCCTTACATACAAAAAATTTATGAAAATTTTTGAAGTTTCACAAAATGTATGTACAATTTTATTTTGGTTCCTTTGAAAGGGCTCAAATCAGTTTTGGACAAAGGATTATGAAATCTGCAAATCCAATGCAACCAGATATGTGCATATCTGAGCACGAAAATTATCCAGTTTCCCAGATCACTTCAGATATAAACAGATGTGGTACAAGATCAGACAGATCTGGGCATTAAGTGCATCACAAATTTAATCAGATCTAGTACTATATATAACAATATTCAATCAAATCTAATTAGATTGTATCATATCTAATTAGAACTGATCAGATGTAATCTGTTTTGCTTGTGTACCTAACTTCTTTTTTAATACATGCGAGAAGTTTTTTATTCAAGTAAAACAATTTTATAATCTGTAATATAAAGAGAGTTTCAAAAAACTAAAAATTTTGCTTTATTTTTTCATATTGCCAGAATTATCAAATTGATCTCAATTAAGGGTTTACTAAAATTTTACTAAATTTTGCTATAGGATACTAATCTTTCCTCCTACTTTCACTTTACTAATAATTACTAAGTACTAATAATTGCATGTGGACATCTTTTACTAAATTTAGCTAAACGGTCTGCTGGTCCAAACATTTTTTGTAACATTTCGGATTTTTCTGTAAAATTATAAAATTTTCTGTAGCTTTTACTGTAACTTTTACAGACTTTTTATTGTAGTTTATGAAAGATATTCTTTTTTATTATTTATTCGAATTTTATTAAAATCGAAACATATCGATAGTTTTGTTGCAACATATGTTTTTAATATTTAAAAAATATTTCGTTAATTTTATGAAAATATTAGAATCAATGAACATTTTGCTATAATTAGTTGCAATATTTTTAAAACAACCTACGTATAAATGTACACATGTACTTAGACTATGAGCTATACAACATAATTGTTATGCAAGATTTCATTGGCAATTTCGGTTTCACACAAGTGATACATGCTATTTGACATTTTAATTTTGTTTAGTAGAGATAAAATTAAGATCATAATAAACATTCTCTATACACACACAAATAAATCCACACTCACATAGGCACATATGGTATGTTTAATGAATTAAGTAAAGTCACAGAAAATGAATAATTATATTTATTTGTGTGAGTGTGTGGTAAATTTAAGCAGATAAAAAAATATAAGATAAATTTGATTTTATATAATTATTTGAATGACACCAATTCACTAAGTCTTTTCCGTGAACTGATTTCGTTAATTTAGAGTTTGTCAAATGGATTTTCTGCAGAAAATGTCTACGGAATAAGACTGTTTAGTCGGCAAATGTTCCCAGAAAATTAGGTTCTTTCAACCTGCATAATATTTTAGAATCGGGGTAATTGTTATTCAATCTGAAGAAAGTTTGATTGAAAAAACTCTAAAGAGTCTTTCTGCTGTGCTGAATATTTGTATAATTTCTACATTTGTGGTAAACAATACTTGAAAATGTCAAAGCGACTCTAGACAAGAGGAATATGCCATACAAAACAATGTTTAACAATTTTCTTACATGCACGCAAATTAAAAACATGGTTGAGAAAACCATATTCAAAGAACATCATACATTTTTGGATTTATGATTGCGACAATAATGTTACTATGGTTGTGACAACCATACTCTTTAATTTTTCTTAATCATAATATGATAATTTTGATAATAATATTATGGTTCCAAATTTAGGAAATGTTCCAAATCATGGAAATGTTTATAATTTATCATTATATTATCCCCATATTATTTTTCAAGAACTCTGTTGAAGCAGGATTAAAAAGTCATGCAAGTTTTTTTAACTAGTACGAATCTATATTTATTTATTTAGTAATTCAAATAATCAAATTGTCTTTACGCTGACGAATTTAGGAGTTACAGAAATCATTATTTTGTCGCTAAAGAATGTTTACATACATATTTAATTTTAGTATCTCAAAAATCAAAACTAAACTTTATCTTTTTCAGCACAAATGTTTGTTTTGCCAGGGAAAATAAAATATTGGAATCATGTGATTAGAATACAATGTGTTAAGAATACAATTTCACAAAACCCCAGCAAAAACAGACATTCGGAAGTAATTAAGCGTGTAAGTAGCGCATAAAGGGATTCACTAGTTACCAGGCTATTTACTCGCTTAATTACTTTTGTTCGCGATACATCAAAATTCATGGGTGATCACCACCATAAAACATACATATATATTGATAAGAGTTCATATGTGATCATATATATCAATGTTACCTCAATTTTCGTTAATGTACACATATGACCATGTATGGAAATGTACAGATATTTATTTAAGATTTTCATTGTTAGAACAATAAGAATAATATTCTTTTATAGTTCAAATAAATTTCATGTAAACAAGTCATAATTATTTTATAAATATTTTACGTATAGTTAACGGTTAAGGGTTTCTAAGAGTTTGTAAAGGGGGTGGATCAAGATCATGCATCTAGTTGATGGAACAAATCTTATATTTTCATACAAATCTAAAGCACTTTTCTGAAATATCAGTCTGTGTAAAAATAACAGGTTACGCATTCGAAGATAGTCGACGATGCTACATCCAAGAACCTTTGTTCTTCACGGTGATATATGGTGAAACCGGTGCAGTCCATAAACATTCCGAGTAGCATTATTAAAGGACACCTGCAATTTGTGTAAAGACTGTGAATCTAGTTAACTAAAGACCTCAGCCGAGTCAGTTATAATCGGCAGTATTAACTGAATTACTAAACTTCTCTTCGTGTCAGTCGGAACATAATTAGATGACATACGCAAGTTACGGAGTGTAAGGTACACCTTACGTATCACACTGTTGATATGGTCCCTGCACGAGAGTGTGGAATTTATGTAGAAACCTAAATAGTTAACCTTCTTAACATAGGTAAGAGAAGTATCTCCAAGCATTATTGGCGGCAATTGATTAACACACAAATCCACCTTACACACTGGTAATACAACATACTTCCCTGGATTTAGCCTCAAGTTGTTGTAAATATAACCTCAATTTTCGTTAATGTACACAGATAGAGATTTATGATTACTCATATGAACATATAAAAATGGTTTATGAACACATATGAATCATGTATGGGTGCATGTGGACATATATATAGATTGTGTGTTCATATACGGATGCATATATGACGATTTTTAACAGGATTACTATATTACATAAAACAATTGTACATGCTCAAAAATAAAAATTCTCAGGTATACCAAAATTACTCTACCCGGTTAAAAATCAACATATATGCATGCATATAGATTAGATTAGATTTGACTAGAGTGGCACTATGCACGCGACCAGAAGTTTGTATTTTGTGCTGCCAACGAATACACCCTATAGGTTCAGGCTCCCTACGAAACCAACTATCCTAGCAGGTAAACAATTACAAATGTCCGATGGCGTTACTTTTCGACCTGTCGGAGAGCCTCGGACATTTGCAGAGGCCATGCTCTGAGGTCTCGGGTTCCAATTCACAAAATGCATGCATGCATATATGCATGCATGAAAATGCATGTAAAAACGCACTAAAACCGGCAACTTCAATCGCTGGTTGGGAACTCAAGATCCCCTTCAAAATTGTTTACTTATTTTTAACATATTCTGCTCTATAATATGCATCGATTGAGTGGTATTCCTTTTACCAATTCGAAAAAGTACCATAATCGTGGCACCCTAATAAAGGTTAAACTCGAAAATTTTAACAAGACTTGGAAACGTTGTAGAGAACAAAAACTAATTCAAGATTTTTTGTTTAGCTGCCCAACTGCACGTTTAGGTGTTAAAAAGGGGGTTCAAAAATTACGCCACTTTTGTGTTAAGACATGTTTTTAAACACAGTTTAAAATTAGTCGAGAAACAAAAGTCCCACTTCAATATTAGAAGCATTTTAATAAAGAAGCTTTTCTGGTAAAGTCGCCTTAAAGCCGAATGATAACGAATTTTAATTTAAAAAAGTTTAGACACCCACCGATAAAATTTAATAATCAATATTGCATGTTATCTCGAACCAACAACTTCTAATACAAATGTGCTTTTTGAATATTAATTTTGAATGAAAAATTGCTTGGATATGTACGGACAATATTATATACGAGTCGTTCCATAAGCAACGTTGATAGTCAGTCATCAGCTCTTCCGCTTCCGATTTGCATGAAACTTGGTATATTTAAACTTCTCATTAGTATGACAAAACAATTTGCTTATTTTTTCAAAATTCGTTGCTTAAAATTGGTATTTATTTTAATTTGTAAAATTACACATTGTTGAAATTATCGTATTTATTGAGCGCACTTTGTATCAGCTTTTAGCTAATAATCTGCAATTATATCGAATTCGATACAATTATATATAATACACAAAAATTTTTATGGAGACAAAATTCGGATAAAATTGTATTTACTATACATCAAATTGTACAAAATTGTATTTAATTGTAAAGAATTAGATCTAATTCGATACAATTGTATCTAATTCGATACAATTTGATGTCTTTTATATACAATTATATGTTATCATTTTCTGTACCAATGAACTTATATTGTAATCATTATTTAATAAATGAAAATAAATAAACTAAGTAATTCATAATAATGACTTATAGTCGTCTGTTATAAAAATATATCTTAACAAACCTAAGTTTGAACAAAGTAATTATACAAATTCTTCTAATATCATTGTCCTATAATTTAATGCATTATTAACAAATTTATATAGCCTATTCCATCCGTTAGCAATGTTACCATATAAAATATTTATGAATTCAATTTCATTAAAATGACTTTTACCTGCTTCTGAATTCTCTGAGTATAGGGTACGTTGCAATGCAATGCTGCAGTGTTTCATCTTCACCAGTGTTACATAAACTGCACGTTTTGGTGTCACTACTACTAAACGTATTGACACGTAATGGCAAAATATCACAACTGGTTTTGAAAATTATCGTGATTTGGTGTAGGTTTTTGGATGTTTCAATGTAATCTCTCCCTTTACTGTGATCTAAATATCTATAAAAACGGGTTCTGCTGTTTAAAGCTTTTTCTTGCATTTGTGCACTGGTTTTGTTTTTCATTTGTTGTAATAACAGGGTACCTCTCGAAAGCCATTCTTCTTCAGACGTATTTTTAAATCTTATATTAAACTCACTGCCTATTTCATTTATTTGTTTCGACCAAAATATGTTGTTTCTCAAAATAAGCACTGAAAGTCTGTAAGGTAGTCTCTTTTCATTGTATCGAAAGAAGAGGGTTTTAAAAACGTAGTTCATATGAAGGTTTAGAGTGTAAAAATAGCTTAGTTCTGTATTTGTTTCTAAATTCAAACCATAATTTGGGGTGAAATCTGGTAACTTAAGTATTCTTTTTATAAAATAACGTTGCAACTTATAAACTTCGTCAAATAACCAACAATATGAACTTATATCTAATTTATATATAATTTAATGTAATTTGATGATGCCCCACATACATTTTTTTTATTTGGGTAGTAATGATGCGATAAATGTTAAAGAAACTATGAATATTTAATCTTAAACTTAAACACATTTGCATATTATTATTTTTTCAAAAAAAGGTGATAATCGGGAAAATAAAAACCCCAACCTCTAGGTGCCTCCATAGTGTTTCTGCATGCAAAAAAATTTCCAGACTCAAGGTCAAAAAATTCTGTTTTTTTTTCTATTTTTCGTGGAATGTCCGGTATATCAAAAAAATGTGCTAAACTTATCCATTTTTATCTTTAATTTAGTTTTGATAAAATCAACATGTAACTTAATATTATAACGAACTAATTTATTTAGACTCGATATAATATTTTACCGTTGAGTATCAAATTAATGGCACGAAAACACGTTTGTAACACGCATGTTCATGTTTTGTATATTTTCAACACTTTGTACTTGTATTAAACACGCTTTATTATTTGTAATATAAATTAAATTAAAAAAAATAAAAAATATATCGAAAAACGAAAACTATTATCCGTATTATCCATTGGTTATAAGTAGGGCAAGGAATTCCATGCAAATGCAGGTTTTTTTCTCAAAAATTTTAAACTGATATATAGAGTAAATATTCATCCGAATCATCAAATCTAGAACAAACTGGCATCGATTTGTAGTTGCATATTTTAGAAAAAGTTATAATTTTTGTATATTTGTGTCTTTTGTAAATTATTTATAATTAAAAAACTTAAAAATAATAACTACAAAAAAAAAAAAAAGGCGGGAAATAAAATATTTTTTAATGTCAAATTGAAAATTAACCCAGAAAACAAAGTATAAAAAATTTAAATATCATAACATAGAAAACAATTTTAAATTAATAGTTTCTTAAAATTTAAATGAGAATTATAATAATTTTATTATTTCCAATTCACTAAATGTCTGTAATTCTGTGCAATATTGGATGTGTCTGTTTTATAGTTAATCCTTTGTGTTGATGGTACTTTTATGATCTGTAGCATTTCTAATGTATATCTTCGTTTGTAATTGCTTTCTGTGTTTAAAATTGATGTGTTATCAAAATCTGGATAATGATTGGAGTTGTTGCAGTGTAATGATAATGCTGTTTTTTGCGTAGAATTGGTTTTATTGTATTTTTGATCGGATTTATGACCTGCTATTCTAGTTTTCAGTTTATTCTTTGTGGTACCTAAGTATACTTTAGTGCAATTTTCTGTGTCATTACCCCTACATGGTATCTTATAAACTAAATTGGACATATCAAATTTACTTATTTTATCTTTTGTCTTGCTAAATAGTGAACCTAATGTGTTATATGTTCTATGTGCTACTAAGTATTTCTTATCATCGAAAATTTTGGATTTTTCTAATCTTTCAGATATAAGAGGAACATATCTTTAAGATTTATAAATTTTGGGTTCCGCAACCCTTATCGTATTAACATTATTCCGGTTTTTAAATTGTCTTATTAATTTGAAGCTTAAATGTATTGGGTAATTATTATCCTTCAAAATATCCTTAATTTTTCTTATATTAGTTTCATGAAATTCTATATCGCTTATTCTTAATACTTTATCAATTAGATTTTTCGCAGTATTAATTATTATTCTCTTGGGGTGTTTTGAATGGTAGCTTATAATCCTACCAGAAGCTGTTGGTTTTTGATACCAATCTATTTTTATGATGTTATTCCTTCTCATTATCAATGTATCTAAATAGGGAATTTTAGAGTTACATTCTTCTTCTATCGTAAATTTTATATCTTCATGAACAGAAATAAATGTTGACAAAATATTATTAACTGAATTGTAGAACAAATCATCAACGTATTTTGTAATTATTTTTGGTTTAACATCTAATTTTGTCAATGCAAGAATCTAATAATTCTTCCATTACTATGTCAGCCACAATCGGAGAAGCTGGAGATCCCATTGGAAAACCCTTTCGTTTTAAATATATTCTATTATCATATTTAAAATATCTGTTATCTCCTATACAAAATTTCAAGATGCGTAAGAAAAGGTCCTTCCCGATTTTCGTGTATTCTTTTATAATATTCCATTTGCCCTCAATAATATCTAATGCTTTATCTACTGGAATACTAGGAAACAAAGATTTAACGTCAAGTGAAATAAGTTTTTCATCATCTTGTATTTTTAAGTTCCTTTCTACTAATTTTGTTGCTAAAAATCAGCTCGCTGATTTTCAGCAAAAGATTTTGCTGACATTAGCAATTTTTTTGCAAGCACCCTCCTGACTAAAATTTTGCTGACTCAGCAACATTTTTTGCTGACTTTACTAAATTTTTTATTTGAGTGTGACCTTTTTTTACCTTTGACGACCTATGGGTTATATAAGTCTCATTATGTATCAGTGTCCTGTAGGAGATGAAATGAATCAATTCCAAATGTCTCAATGTTTCTTGAAACTTGAATTATTGGACCATGTCCTACCAAAATTTCAGGCCTCTATGTCCAATAGCGTCCAAAAAATATGTACCAAAAATAATGAAAAAATAGTTTTTAACTTTGTGATCACCCTATTCGTCTTTTAGACCACACTGACCCAAGTGGTTGGTATGATCTGAAAACTACATCTGTTCTTTGTCGATGACCATCACACTCGGAAAATCGGTTAAAATTTGTAGCTAATGCAATGAAATACAAAAATATGACATATATCAATCATTCGTCGTCAAAGGGTTAATATAAAGATTTTATAAATATTTATACTCCATATCATCAAGCATACTTATCTCGACAATTGTGTCCTACAAATTGCCTTTGACTAAATTTTCATAATTTTATGACATGAGCTTCTTAATTTTAATATGTTTTGATAAATTATAAAGGACGTTCATAAATTACTAAAAATAAATCTTTTTAAACTACAAATATATCTTAAAATCCAATTATCCATTAATAGCCTTAAAAATGGGTTAAAGACTCCATGGTGTTGTGCTGACTATAAATAAATACATCTCATTTATTTTAATTTCAATAAATTAATGTTATCATTTTTTTTTTTTAGCTTTTGTGCGTATAACACTGGGCAACAAAATTTGAGTCATTGCCGTCAGCCTCAATGGTTCCAAAGCCATATATAAGTTGGCAATTATATAAACAAAACCGCCAAAGGATTTTGCAAAGTTAGTTCGAAATTAATTTTTACGGGGTAGTTTTGAACATTTTTGCGGTATTTTTGAACATTTTTTTCAATATTAGCGATAATTAAATAAAATAGTAAGACATTTATTGTATGTAATTGTGTGTACTTATTGTTTCATTGCACACAATTTCAAAGAATATATTTTTTCATATATTTCAACAAATAGTAGGCGACATAGGCGTGGTCAAATAAAAAAACTCATAAATTTTTGGTAGACATACTACATTTATTGTCTTTTTGGGAACAATTTCAAAAAATTATGTAGATTTTTTTTGCAGTTTGCTAGTTGGTAGCGTGCTGGCTTATCAGTGCGGGGGTCGTGGGTTCGATTCCTACCAGAGGCACTGGTCTGTTTTCGCTACAACGCTCCGAAAGCCATATAAGCTAGTGCTAGGTTAGGGTAATAGTATATAATTTGTTATTATATGATTGTTAATTAATAAAAAAAAAAAAAATATGTAGAATTTATATTTTGTGAACGATTAGAATCGATTTTTGAAATCATAATTTTTTTGAATTAAAGAACAAAAAATAGTATTACTATAAAAAAATAGTTTTAAAAAATTTATGGCAGTGAAAATTCGGATTTGTTATTCTGTTTAAATTAAACTTTAATCTGATAAAACTTTAAACTGATAATCTCTTTTCGAAGTTGATGAGAGCTGAACATTTTGGAAATTGAAGCCATCAGATCTTTGTCTTTTTTTCCCCAAATATCCTTCTTTTACTTCTTTAATTGAGTGCCAGGCTGACAAGTCGATATAATGTAAAATGACTGAATTTTTCTAACAGTTTTCTTATGTCTGGGTTCAATCAAAACGCTTGTACTTAATAAAATTAAGTCATATTTAATTAAGGATATTTACTTTAACAAAGAATTTAGTGAAGTGTAATTGTTTTAATTAATTTTGGTTTACTTTCACTGAGACGAGGAAAAATTTCGGCCAAAACTGAACACAAAGCAAGTCTGATCAGTCAGCAACATTTTTGGTGGGAGCAAATTTACTAATTTGAATTTACTAATTTTTTTTCTGATATTAAAAAATTTTCTGCAAGGATCCTCCCAGCAAAAATGTTGCTGACTTTATTATTTGTTTTTGAGAGTACATTAACTTCTAGTTTTCCTAAGGTTTTTAAACATATTTTCATAATGCCAAAAAGTTTAAGGATGGCAATAAAACTTTATATTGCGGTATTAAAGAATCTTGAATGGCATTGCCATTTGTGAATTATATCAATGCTCTCTCTTTTCCCATGTGTGATTTAAATACTGGTCACCTATATGACGATAGCCAAAATTTCGAGCCCCCATTAACATCGAAAAGACCTGGAACCACATAGTTGAAAATATTTTTTGTTTGTTAAAATTTTTTTTACAAAATATTCCGAATAAATTCCGAAAATGATTTTCCTATTCATTATCCTATTAATTAGGGTCTGGGAATTTCCGAAATTTTTCGTTTTCAGGAATTCCTGAGAAAAATTTTAAATTCCATACATGCAATTGCAAATAACTTTTGTATGTTTTAGGATTGGCATTAAAGTTATCGGTAGTTTTTAAATAATTTATCAATAAGTTTGATATAATTTTTATTAAAATAAAATTTATGTTTTTCGACCTTTAATTGTGCAATGAAAATTAAAATTATTTTAGTTCGATGCCATGCTATATATTTCTTTATTAGGATATTGTCCTAACAAGTAATCTATGGAGTTTTTGTTTTCAAATTTATTAATGGACCACTTTCAGGAATGTGTTGATAGATCTATTTCGGGAATTTTTTAGGTTCCCATCATCAGAACACGTTTTAAAGGAAGTGACAATCCCATGTAAGCATCAAACATCCATATAATCTAGCTATCCCAGTAAATGAGAACTAATATATGAGATCGAAAGATTATCACCATTGATCAAAAGATTAAAGATTATCACCATTGATCAAAAATAAATTGAAAACTTGTTCTTTCTATCTTTGGTACGCGCTTTTTGTACTTATTCTCCTTTTTAGATTTTGTTGACAGAATGAAATGTCTTGGAGTTGTCATAGATAATAGTTTAAGTTTCTCACCGCATATTAACAGTGTTTGTTATAAAATATAATTTTTATTAAGAAGACTATATTCTCTGGATTTGTATCTTCCACTATCCATTAAGGTGCGCATTGTTAAAGCTTTGTTAATGCCTCATATACTTTATTGTGTTGAGGTTTTCTCTGATACTACCGATGGTGAATTTAAGAAGTTTTCTAAAATTTTTAATAAAATTGTTAGATTTGTCTACGGGGTAAGGCTTCGTATGCATATCACTCCTTATGTGATCAAGTTTCTAGGATTTTCTTTTCGGAACTATGTCGGTATTAGGATCTTATTGTTATTCTATAAAACAATGCTAAATGATTTTCCCGAATATCTAGTGGATAATTGCCACTTTAGTCAGCGCGTAAGACACCAGCAATTAATTTACCCTCCTTGTCATGCGAATATTTATGATAGATCGTTTCAGAGGAGAATGTCTCGATTATGGATTAATTGAAGAAATAAATAATAAAAAAAAAAAAAAAATCAAAAACTGTATTTATAACAGCATCAGCTACTAAAAATGGTACTCTCGACGACTTAGTGCTTAGGGATTCAAGGGATTCAAAACTTCTACTTACATCTACAGGACGATGACATTTTACCCCTCAATACGGCCAAAGCTTGTTTCAATGAAATTTGTTCTAAATATTCATCACAAAAAATAAAAAATTTCTTCTAGCAATTTTTTTTTTTGTTGCATACTTTAAGCGATATAGGCCAAAATAAGTTTAGAGTGAATCTCAAAAACAAATTCATAAAAATAAATATGTTTAGGCATTTATTATTTTTTAAGAAGATCTACTCTTACCAAGATGTAACCACCCAAAAATAACACCCTTTGTATTTTTACTTAAGAAGATATGGCGATTTTAGTTTTTTGGAAAATGCGAAATTGAGTGAAAAAGCACCAAACTTAAAGGCTTTGGTACAAGTACCAAATAAAATTTTTCTGCAAAATTTCGTGAAAATCCGTCCATACGTTTTTAAGTTAAGGCGATATCCTTTACTGGTTACCTGTATGTCCTTACACCAAAATAAGAGCTTTTCTGAAATGCTTAAGCTTCAATCTCACTTTGCGTTTAATACCAACAGTTGCTAGTCAAAAGAAATATGTTTTTATGATTTTTGATAATTATGTTGCTGAATTTCATATTATAAAACACTCAATTGGAGCGTTTGTGGCCAATTTAAAATACACCGCCTGGAGGCGTTCTTGCCGGTTAGAGGGTGAAATAATCAGTATTTCTTGCTTTTAAAAATAAGCAAATCATAGACAAATAAAAAGAACAATGCTGAGAAATAAAATAGTTCTGCATTAATTAATTATTAAAAATTGGTTTTCCCCGTTTTCCCGGGAATTTTGAAATTTTTTCCCGTGAATTCCCGTACCTCAAACCCTACATACAATAGACTTTCGAATGCATTTGATCTTGTATTGTTAGGAATTATTCCGAAAAAGACTATAAATGTATTACTATCAAAAATCAATGATTTCTTCATATTTTTGAACACTCGCATCTCGCCTACAATTTGTTGAAATAGATTAAAAAAAAAACTATTTTTAGACATTAGTTCCAACAAATAATTAGTTAATCTGTAATATTAAATAAGGATATGTTTATTGTTAAATTCGTGTTTTTTGTTATATGTTACATGTTTAATGTAAAATTATTTATTTAAAAAAAAATTTTAATGTAATAATATCAAAATTTACGAATCCCCAGAAGAAGTCGGCAAATAATCGACGAAACGTAGGGACAAAACTGTAAACAAAAATTAAGTTTTTATTTACATAAATATTTTAGGTCTTATTAGCTCAAAAAATTAACAAATTTATGAAAAATTAGCCAAAATAAAATCAACACAAAATAAATACATTTTTATTTAAAATTTTTTATTAGAAGTTTTTCTAATCAGGCTTTCAAGGTCATGGTTTTTAAATGCAAATTTTTTTATTTTTGCTTATAGTTTCAAAATGGTCCCTTGACCTTAAAAAAGAAATTCGAACTACACTCATAAGAATCCATGCATAAAATACGAAATCATTGTCAAACCTACAAAAACTTTCGTCAAATGTACAAATTTTCGTTTATTTTGCGTAAAATTTGGTTATTCTGAAAGTATTTCGTAATTTTACGCATGGATTATTATCCGTGTAGCTTTCCAAAACCCTTCAGCCATTTGTTTATGGTCTTCTTTCATTTCTCATTTTAAACATTGTGTCTGATTTTTCTTGTTGCACAGTGTAATCAACAAGTTTTTCAAGTGCTTTATTCTACTTCTTATTTTTCACATTAAAATTTTTCATAAATCATTGTTTGTGTGTATGTGTGGCGGGTGATTTTAACCGCAACGCATTTTGTCACATTAAGTTTGGTATTATTTTTTTTCCTTAAGACACGACGACTACACCATTTCAACTTATTATTCCAAAAATAACAAATGTAATTTCAAAATTGCAATTGATTTTCAAAAACTTATTTTGTATTTCAAAAAATACCATATGTTATTTAAATTTTTTGAATTACATTTGGTATTTTTTGAATTTAACTTTGTATTTTTATTTCATTTAGTATTTTAATTACATTTGTTATTTTTGAAGAAAATTTGGTATGGCAAACCATTTGAGATATTTCCATCGGCCATCGGCTTCAATTCTTGATCTGGTATGTGTGTAAATCAAGATCCTTACGCAAAATTCGAAATAAAGTGGTCTTGGCGATGCCCAGTTCTTGAGAACGCAGCGGAATCGACTGATTTGGATCGTTTGCGACCGAAAACTGGAGTTAACGTTCTTAAAGTTGCGGTCAACGACTCCGAATACATTTTTATAATTTGCATACATTGTTCGTTCGAGTACTTTACCATGATGAATATGTTGAGTTTTACTGAAAAAAAGGAAAGTAACAGTTAGATGATCAGTGAAATAGTGCGTTCACAAATTAAATTCAAAGTTGTCAAAAACCTATTGAAAAACCCAATATATTTGATATTTTTTGTTATTTTTTGAATTACATTTGGAATTTGTTTAATTTCAAACGGCATTTTTTTAATTCCAAATTGTATTTTTTGATTTACATTTGCTATTTTTTAAAAGACAAATGGAATTTTTTGAATAACATTGGATATTTTTTGAATTACACTTGTTTTTTTTTTATCGTATAGAGACAATCCGACAATTACAAGACACAGATAATAATACAATTTAAATGGCAAATCACTGAGGATGTCCATAAAAGGGCAGAAACTAGTCAAGACTGATTTTAAAAGTAACAGTGTTTATAATTTTTAGAGAAAAACGTTTATTCTTCTTTTTAACCTCAACATTTCTAAATTAAATTTGTCAAATGCATGTTAATCAAAAATTAATTGAGACTGTCTATATGACGTTAAAATAACACTGTACTCAAAAACATTATACAATTTGCCCTGTGGCGATGTTTGCACTTAAACGCAAAGTTGTCAACACTAAACGTAAAAATCATACTTCAATCTGGTAACGTTGTTGAAAAATAAACAAACATCTTAACATAGCATATTTGTGTTTGTTAGTGTTGGTCACTTCTGATCATAATATAAAGAAAGGATAGTAGGAAAGAAAACAGCAATTAAGCTGCATTACATTCGAGGCTATACTTGGGTGTGATCGCTAAACGGTCTTGACTTGGTATTGTTACGTTTGTAATGTAAGAAGAGCGCAGGTTTGATTCTTATAGCAGCAGGTTGTTGAAAAATGTATCATATAAAGACAATCTGACAATTATAAGACAAAAATAAGTAATAATAATAACGCCTGTCCATAAAATGGCAGAAACTAGTCTAGTCTGATTTAAAAATTAACAGTGTTTATAATTTTTAGAGAAAAACGTTTATTCTTCTACTTAACCTCAACATTTCTAAATTTTGAAATTACAATTGTTATTTTTTTAAATTGATGTGTGAAATGGTGAAGTGTTAAGAAAGTGTGAGATCTTATTTACGATTTTTTATTGTTTTCAAACAATTTACGTGACTAAATGCGTTAAAATTTTATATTTATATAAAACGAATATGCGTGAGCAGTTAAATTTATTCATAGTTTATATCGAATTTATTTGTGTGGGTGTTTTTTTATTTTGTATTTAATACCTATACTAGTGAAGATAACATTACAGAAATATAACGGACGCTACTAATACACAATAAATTTTTTTAAAGCATATTTAGGAGGAAACATTAAATAATTTTTATGTTATTATTTCTTTGCTTAACACTAGACGGACCGGACCAGTAATTTTGACTTGTGTGGCATATTTGTTTAAAAATTAAACATTTTGGTTCCAAATTATTCCAGATATTATTATAAGACGTTTGTTGGATTAAGTAGCGTAACAATTCCATATAAACAATTTTTTTAAAATTCACTTAGTGTACGAGAACATTTTTTTTTATAACTACTCTGGCCAAAATCAATCAAATGACAGTTGTTTTTTAAAAATTTGTTAAAAATACATTTATCATACGATTATTTTGGGTTTAAATTACTTTTTTTGGTGTAACTTCTTCTAAAACTAAACGATTTTTAATTAATTTATATATTTTTGTCTATACTTAGCATATTATGTAGGTTGTCTATACTTAGCATATTATGTAGGTAAAAACACTACAAATGTAGTTTAAAACAAAAGACATTTCACTTAAAGAAATGACGACTTACATTTCGGTAAATTCAAATAACATTGTCATTTATTTTTTACTGTTCACTAACTAACTTCATTAACAATTGTAGTAAAAATTAACCACATATGCAAGCTGACAAACATTTAGATGTTTTATTTTTTGAAATTAAAAAAAAACTACGGTATAAAATTAATGAAAAATCATAATACAGTAATTTGATGTGGTTTGTTTTTTTTAATGAACTACAAAGATAGTAAAAAAATTAATTTCTTATACAGATGACTGACATTTACATGGAAAATAAAAATATTATAACGCAAACAACTACATATTTTTAAAGCAGAAGTTCAATGAGTGTTGAAGGTGACGAAACAGCAACAGTCTGGCATATCCATTGTGTCCGTTTTGCAATAAAAATATTTTCTTCTGTTTCTTCCTGTAAAAATCCAACTAAAAAAATTTTCAGTTATTAATTATAATAAAATTAATTACGAATGACGGTTACAAATACTTTACCCTTAAAAATATTTATGTTTGCAAAATTTTTCTACGTTTTGGTACATATTTTGCACAAAAGTAGACTTCCTGTTAGAACAACTTTTTCAAATACTATAAACATTTTTCATCTCGGAAATCTATGACGCCATATAAAATTTTTAAAAAATCGCGCTTTTTGCATATGCGGCACTATAATAAAATAATCGTTTTCTTGCTGAAACACCTCTTCCTAATACGCTCTTTCTACTGCATGACCATTTCTTAAGGTCAATTGCTAGTATAGTAATAAAATTCGCTTAAACAGTAAAAATTGGGAAAAATTAGAAAGGCCGCTAAATAGCGGGTATAATATACGGTTTTTTTGAATCAAATATGTACCTCAAATAAGAATACAGGGTATATCTTTACATTTCAACAGAAATTTAAAAACGTTATATGTAAAAAACTGAATTTACATGCGCCAAACTTTAAAGTCATTTTGTAGAAAACCTGTACCATACATCGAAAAATAAAGTACGCCATTGAAATCAGCGTACCTGAAATATGTGGAATTGATGGTAATAACGTCATTAATTTTTACAAGTTATGATTTTGTTCTTAGTACAATGGACTGAAAACATTAGGCCGGGTCGATTTGTATGGAGGCAAAAAAATCGCTCAACGTTCAAGGAAAATCGTATTCTAGGGATCAAAATAAGAAACTCCTCTAAAACGAAATCTGATGTCCCGACTTTTGACCCGTAGGGTCAAATTTTGAAAAATTCCACTTTGACCCATTTAGAGTGCCCCAATCGAATCCAACCCAATCGAATATAATTTATACATTCATCTGCTAGAGCGTCTTCCAGAGAAGAAATAGAGACCCTAATCTTGGAAAGACTCCTCCTACTTTCTGAAATATCGCTATCCCGAGAGTTGTACATTTTGCTATAAAAACACGACTAAAAATGCCCTCTTTCAACTTATATTTCAACCCCTTAACGGTCACCTAGAATGATGATTTATGCATTAATCTGCTAGCGCGTCTCCCGGAGAAGGAGTAGCTCCAATAATCTTGGAGAGATTCCTCCTACTTTCTGAAATATCAGAGTAGGCTTTTTCAAAATTTGACTCTTTGGGTTAAAAGTCTGGACATCAGAAGTCTTTTTAGAGGTATGGTTCCTTCGGCAAAGTTTATTAGTTTGATCCCTAGAATACGATTTTCCTTGAACGTTGAGCGATTTTTAAATCGACCCGCCCTAGAAAACATACATATAAAATCAACCACTTGATTTCCGCTACACCTTCTGATTTCAATCAAACTTGGTATAGAAGCTGTACATCATATAACTATAACCGCGACCAAATTCTAATTCCAGCGGATCTTGAAATATCGCAATTCAAAATATGAGAAAAATTCGAAAATTTTAAAAAAGTAGTCGTACATAATATTACTTATCTTTTTAACGACGCTTTTAACTACGAGAGTCATTGATACATTATTTTAAAGCTACGTATATTGCTTTCAAAAAGCGCTGTTCAAAACGCTGTATTCCAAAAAATTGGTTTTTTAACATTTTAAGAAAGTAAAAGTTAAATATAAATTACCTCCCTATGCCGTGTTCAAATCCCTATGTGGAGCTCTTATGGTACCCTGAGTTATAAAAATGTGAAAAAATTTAACTAAAACGCCTATAACTCAGCAGGAGTACCAAATACGGATTTATTGAAGAATAATTTATAATTAACATAAATTACAGATTTTTTTAAAAAATGCATTTTACTGTCAAGAAGTGAATTAATTTTGTGAATTAGTAAAACCACGATTAAGTACCTCTAAAATGAGGTATCAATGACTCTTGTAGCTTAAGCCGTTAAAAAGATATGGGCAATTTTATGAGCAACTAATTTTTAATATCTTTTTTTTTTTTTTGCAATAAATTATTTTTTTATGTAAATCTCTTTTCCTACTATATTTAGTATCTTTTTCCGATTTTTATCCATAACTTTGAATCCCGTAAGAGCTCCACATATTAATTTCGCAACGGCTTAGTGGAAGAAATTATAATTAAATTATAAATTATAATTGAAAATTTTTAAATACAGTGGTTTAAAACGCGGATTTTGAAAAAAATGTATTTTAAATCCAAAAAATGTATTTCAAGCACGACAACAGAGGCTTAAAAGTGAGGAATCAATGAATCACGTTGCTTTAAACTTTAAACAGATATAGATTAGGTACGAATACTTTTGTTAAATTTTCTATTTTTTTTTTTTTTCATATATTAAAAAGCGATATTTCCACAACCGTTAGAGCTAACAACCCAAAACTTGTGCGATGACATATTTATATGATACTTACCTTCCATACTAAGTTTGGTTAAAATTTAAGAGTGTAAAGTCCCGTTTTTCACAATTCTCGTAAATTCCTGTCAAATTTTTCGGGGAACTGCCGGGAAATTTAACTTGGTTATTTCCAAACCACAAACCATAATTGTGACTATTCACACGAACATTATTTATTTTTTCTATGTGTTTGTATTGATTTTTCATTTGTTTAATAAACATACACTGCTCAGTAGAATTTAATATCATTTTAATTCTGATAGTTCTTATTTTTTTACCACTTCCCCCAGAAATTTTTGACTTTTCCCCAAAACGTGTATTTTAAATGAATTCATAAAAACGCAACTAAAAAATGTTTTGAGAAAAGATAGTAGAAGATAAAGGGTGTTTTTTATAGAGGTAAAGAACTTTGAAATGGAATAAAACAAAGATGCATTTTTTAAATTGACATGAAATTTACTTAATTCGAAAGATAATCTTCTGGCATTATAATTTAAATATGACTTATGTCATATGTCCGCCAAGGCTGGCTCGGACATAGTCTAATCTGGAGGTCCAAATTTTCGATGACTTTTTCCAACATTGGTGGTCCTATATTGGCAACAATGCGGCGAATGTTGTCCTCACAAGTGGTCAATCGTTTCGGGCTTATCGGCGTAGACTATCGACTTCACATATCCCCACAGAAAGTAGTTCAGCGGTGTTAAATCGCACGATCTTGGAGGCCAATTTACGGGTCCGAAACGTGAAACTAAGCGGTTACCAAACGTTTCCTTTAATAAATCAATTGTTGCACGAGCTGTGTGACATGTTGCGCCGTCTGGTTGAAACCACAGCTCCTGCACATCATGATTGTTCAATTGATGAACGAAAAAGTCAGTAATCATGGCGGTCACCATTAACTGTAACGTTCGTTCCAGCATCGTTTTTAAAGAAGTACGTACCAATGATTCCACCAGTCCATAAAGCACACCAAACAGTAAGTTTTTCTGGATGTAACAGTGTCTCAACATACACTTGAGGATTATCATCACTCCAAATACGGCAGTTTTGTTTACTGACTTATCCATTTAACCGAAAGTGAGCTTTATCGTTAAAAAAAAATTCGCTTATGAAAATCGGGCAATCTTTTTTTGGGCCCATTCACCGAATCTACGCCTTGCTAGGTGATCGCGTGGCTTCAATTGTTGCACGAGTTGGATATTGTAAGCACACAAACCAAGATCTTTCCGCAAAGTCTTCCATGAAGTGGATGGATACATATCCAATTCATGTGCACGATGGCGTATAGACTGATTGGGGTATTCCTCTACGCTATGCTCTACAGAAGCGATGACTTCTTCTGTACGCACTATACGACATCTCTGTGGATGCATATTATAATTTAGAGTAAACTTGGTGCGAAAACGTTCCATAGTTTATCGAATTAATTCCTCTGATGGACGATTATGTTGACCGTAAAATGGACGTAGTGCGCGATACGTATGATGATTTTCAAAATAAATTTGCACAATTTGGAAGCGTTGTTTAGGTCTATTCATGTTGAAATGCCAAACCAAACTAAATATAAATCACTTGACATCTGACAAAATGGCCGTCAGTTAAAAAAGTTTTGCCAACTCAAAATTCTATACCTGTAACAAGAAACACCCTTTTTAGTTGGATAGCAACTTGGTTAGAGTACAATCACTCTGTAACATGTGTTTTTGAAAGAGTTAAAAAATCGGTTGAGTGGTACTTTAAAGAGCTACACATTGTGTGTTACTATTTCGCCTCAAACATCCCTACATTATGTAAAACAAATCTAACATTTTATTACTTTAATCCAAAAACTTTATATTTTTTGTACTTGAAAACAAATTTCTTCAAACGGCCTTGCTTACGTTAACTAATCAGACATTATTAAATTTTCCCTTATCATGAGTATCAAGCATAAAAAATATTATTAAATTAAAGTTATGCTGGTTAACTATAATAAAATATATTTTTACTATTAAATATTAAATTATAACAACTAAAATACAAATATATGTTTTAAGAATACCAGGAACAAAAGCTGTTTTTATTATGTTAACAAATTTTTGTGGATATTTTTTGTTTGTAGTTTACTGGTAAATAAATGCATTTCATTCAAACGGCTATTGTTTTAATTTGTTATTGTTCTGCATAGATTGAAGTAAAAACCATTACACTATTCAACAATTTTCAACTTTTTAGAACACCTGTCTATGAAGTAAAGGGTCCGCAAAATTCGTCTCAATGATGTCTCCGAAATGTTCAATTGTTGAGAACGACGGTGAATTGATGTTGATGGCGCTTCACGCACACTTTCTGCCACAGCAGCAATATTCTCGGGTGTACGCACTGTTTTTGGCTTTTCACGCTTTGGTTTATCGATGAGGATGCCAGTTTCTTTCACTTTTTTCACAAGATAACGAACATACGGACCATATTCGTTCAGCGGAAGGATAAAACTAATTATCTGTCAAATCAAACATGAGCTAAGTGTTACCATTCACGAAATAAGCACTAGTTGAAAAAAAACGTTAGATGGCGGACCCTTTATCTTGTTATTTTTTTTTTGTTTCTAGAACTACGGCATTTAGCTACAGTCCAAATTGTTAACATTTAGACAAGAATAAGTAGCTGAAATATATTTTTATTCATGTTATATATAATTATTTCTATATATATTTTCAGATATTAAATTAGTTCATGTCGTCAATGTATGGACATTTTTATATTTTTTAATGTATTGTCGATTTTTGCTTTAAAGAATCAGAATTTTTTTTATTAGTTTTTTCAGCCTAGCAATATTCAGTAAAAATTTTCTTAATTTTTTGCAATGACTTTTTTAATTTTTTTAATTTTTATTCAACTAAATGTTATCAAAACTTTTGCTGAATTTTCAGAATAATATTTTGTTGACATTAGCAATTTTTTTGCAAGTAATTAAATTTTAATTATTTTTTTTTACACTATTTAGAAATAAATTTAAAAAATTCGTGTGAATATTATAAATTAATATCAACGCTTCGTCATATTAAAGGGTGTTTTGCTTTAATACAAGAATTAAAGAAGTTATCTCAAATATACTTACTCTCTAATATCTTTTTTGCAACCAAAAAACATGTCTATTCGAATTTAAGCTATCCAAAATTTGTTCAATTTTTGTGTTTTCTATTCTTTCAAAGTTAAAATGAGTAACTGCAGAGTGACCAGAACAAAATAAAACAAATAATTTTTGTTTATTCGAATGGTTAAGTTATAAAAATGGGCTGAGAAGTTTCAAAAACTCGATTTTCGAACCCATTTTTTTATTTGTAGGAGGGGAAGGGGCCATATATGTAAACGTTGTTCTTCCTAATTTAAGAACCCCCTTCTTTTTTTTTAATCCACAAGCAAAAAGTCGGAAATGAAGGGGTTAAAATCCAGGAAAATTGTCATTACAGCGGTTTGCCAAACACATTTTTTGGTAAAAGTTTTTCGTAAAAGTGACTAATAATGTTAACTCTAAAAATTGTTTAGTACGATCGACGATTGGTTTATTCAGTTTTGTGAAACCAAAGCACAAGAGAAAAAACTAGAAATATTTATATGATACTATAATAAGTAATTTTTTCAAATTTATTTTTTTTTTTTTTTTGACTTTTCATTAGTATTATATTTTGTGTTACCAGAAACTGCGCAGTCTAATTCAATAAGAAAATTTACAATGTAGTTATGATTTTTAGAAAAGTATGCTTAATCTTCTCTACCACGCCTATCTCAAACAATTGAAAATATGTGCATATTAATTATAGTATTAATTGCACACTGTCTAAGAAGACGATGAATAAAATTCAAAAATCCCCAATATTATATTTTTTATTTCTTTAATCGGTTAGGTGGCGGGAGTAGTTGGTATATCACCCTCCGCACCGCAGCACTTATAAAGGTGTTATTTTTATTTTTTAAGCATAAACTCCGCTCTCATAATTGCAAGTTCTAAATTTAAAATAACCTGTAGACAAAGTTATTTATGCAACTAATAAAAAAAATATATATAAAAGTTGTGAATTTCAAAGTTTCCTACATAAATATTGATTAAAAAGTTATCTGTGTATCACCATGACGTATAAATAACACAGATTATTTCGCGGAATTTTGCTGAAAATTTATTAATAACGAAAAGTTTAATTAAAACTAATACTTTCTAGATTTTAGTTTATATAAATTTAATATTGTTAAAAGTAATTTTTAATATTTAATGTAGTAAAATTATTTTAAATTATTAGTACTTTAACCAGTAGCGACTGACTGTCTCTTTGTGACAAAGAAAACTGTAGTACAGATAATATAAGTTTTACAACTATTAAAGCTTATAAACTGTAAGAGTTTATAAAGCATAAATAATTTAATTAAAACTTTGGCCAATAGAACAAATAAACACTTCTTCCTCTCATGTGTCATAGATAATGTGACAATAAATATACTTTGTAAGTTCTAGAAACCCTTTCGAAACAGGGGTGGAAGAGTTACTTTTTGGTAGGAAATCCTAAAAGGAAAGTATAACTTGGGAAATCCTAAAAGGAAAGTATAATTTTGCGGTTTTTGTTAAAATGTAAATTTTCACTACGATATTCAACAAAATATTTATTAATAGACGTAGTCTATTGATTTTTGGACTTAATTATGCTTTAAAGTCACAAATGAAAAACTGATGTCAGAATTTAAGATTTGCTGTAACTAATCCCACAATTCCCAAAAATAAAACTAAGATTTCCAAAATGGGGAATTTTTAAATTGTTTGCTGCCATGCCTATATTTAAATCGGGGCTTGAAAGGAACTGATTCAATAAATTAGATATATGTTGGACATGCGCGGTTCCCAAGGGGGGAGGAGCGGGCGGAGAATAGAGAAATTGCTCCCCCTCAGCAAAAAAATAAAAAAATGGAAAAGAAGGCAAAACGGAAAACGGGGAGAAAAAAGGTTGAAGCAACTGAAATTAACAATTTGTGTTAAATCGGCAAACACGTAAGTTATCGTTCTAATTAGATGCCTATTGTAATTCGCCACATTTTTGATCGAATTCTTAATAGATTTTGAACAGCGGTTCGATTTCGACACCCTCTGGTTGCAAAAAATAAAAAGTAAAAATTAATAAAGATAAAATATAATTATCATATATTTAGTTAGAATATTGTTATACATCAAGTCCCACAATCTAATATGATATTGTCATATAATATTTTATTTGTTGCTTTTCAAAAAGTTTGATCATTTTCATGATAGACAATACAATTGTTTCATTGGCATCACCCAAGTCTTCAGTTCAAACGGAGACATTATATACAACAGACAAAATAAACTCTTTTCAAATAGTTTTGATTTTATTAATTAGGGTTACCAGATCAGGCAGTTTATACACTAAGGCAGACAAAAAGATTGTCATAGAGATAATTTTGTCTGTTCTATGTAATATCTCGGTTTGAGTTAAGCCAGTTATCTTTTTCTATAGCAGACAACTGAAGATTTGGGTGATACCAATGAAACAATTGTATTGTCTATCATGAAAATAATAACACTTTTGAAAAAGCAATAAATAAAATCTAATATGACAATATCATATTAGATTGTTGGACTTGAGTTCCAACAATATTCTAACTAAATATATGACTTTTACGTACTTTTGTTATTCAAAGAAATTAACAAATTAACATTAACATTAAATCAAGAGTTCGAAATTAAACACAAGCAAACGGTTTTCTATCGTTCTATTTTGCTTTTTGCTGAAACTCAACACAAACATTTTGTTGTGCACAGTAAACATAAACACAACATTTCTTTATTTTCATTTTGATTTGTAAACAGAACACAAACACTTTCACAAACTAGTTTTCGATAAGAGACCAAACTAAACGATTTTGTTCTGTTTGTCCAATATTTCAAACAGCATGATTTTGTTGTGTTCATGGAATGGAACAAAACAATTTGTAAACCGTTATTAGTGTTTACGTCATATTACATGTAAAAAAAATGTTTCATTGAATTTTATGAATAATTGCAGTAGTATAATAAAAAGTTTCAACGGATGAGTACCAGTGAAATTTCATAAAACTAATGCAAAAAAACATTGATAACATGCTAAAAAATCATTTCTTTATTTTGCCATCCACAACGTAAAAACGCGTTTTAATGTTTAAGTTGAATGAATACAAAAAAATAACCACTACTAATAATAATGTTTGACGAAAGAAACAGATACTTGTCTCTTTATTTTTGCTCCTATACAACATATATAAAGTTCAATCAAATCTGCGAGTTCGGGTCGGGATACCTTCCTTGTAAGTTGTTATGCCATTTTTGCTTCCCAAATCATTTAAATAGAAATTAAAATTAAAAACCGGTTAACCGACAGAAAAAAAAAAAACGGTTTGTCAAAAATTGAAATCTGGTCAAAACCTCGTTTTTTCGGTTAGTCGGTAAACCGCTTTTGGAAATACTGGTACCAGTAAGATATCCTACAATCCTATATGATACAAACGCAGAAATTACACAGTGGTACAAAATTGAATGAAATAGAAAAACCTGGGGAGTGATATTATTTTTCTTGTAGGTCTTGTTGAGTTAAAGAAGAATCCAATAGTGAAATATGCCGGACACATCAAAAATCCGGATTTACGGTTAAAAACCGGTTTTTTTTACCTTTGCGCACTTATAAGCCTTTAAATTTGTGGATAATGATCCGATTTTCAATTTGTTACTTGATTTAGAAAGAAGAAACTGAGATCTTTCGAATGATATATAATTTATCTAAGAAAACTTGAGAAATTTGGGTGTTATTGTCCAGCAAACACAAATTTTGTAGATTTTTCAAAAATTTTTCAACTTTGGTGACGTTTTTATACATTATTTTATTAAGAAACTATAATAGTGTTGAATTTATTCAAAAAATACGTTTATTTACGATTACAACGCATATTTGGGTTTAAAAATATATAAGCAATTGACTGAGTTATTTAACTTTTCATGAAAACAAAATTTTTACCAAAATGCCTGCACAATGTTTATGGTGTTGTTTTTATGCACCTTCTATTAAGTTACAAATCAATGTTATCCTAAACACAAAAAAAAATTTGTAATTAGAGTTTTTTAGTCATTCAAAAATATTGTTTTTTTTTCGTGTTCTTTTTATGCACTTTCTTTAAAATTACAAATAACTGTTAGCCTAAACACAACTTAGCATTACAACAAATATTTGTAATGAGAGCTTTACTCATGAAAAATTATTATTTTTTCTTTTAATATGACGTTTTGTTAATGTCTTTTTTTTCACTTTGAATCTGTGTATTTAAAAAAAAACGGTTGCAATTTAATAAAAATTGTGTGCAATTTAAATTAAAATTAAATAAAAAATGTGTGACAATCTTAACAAATTTTGCTATATTTGTGGCTTCCCAGAAATACTTTGGTAATGGGTAGGACTTATTTCAGACCTTCCAAAGTAATGACTATCCATTCCAGTTTTTGTTATTTTGAAGGTCCGAAATAATACCTTACTAATATGAATATATGTAACTGCTTATTTGTAAGATAAAAAACAACGCCTTACTAATATTGTGTTAAATATCTGCTTATTTGGAATAGCAAAAATAATAAGTTACTTATTATCACTTATTTCAGACCTTTCGTAGTAATGACTATCCATTACATTTGTTGTTATTTTGAAGGTCTGAAATAATACCTTACTGATATGAACATACATCACTACTTATTTTGGAAGCTAAACAATTATGTCTTACTAATATTGTGTTATATACCTGCTTATTAGGAAGGGCCAAAGAAATAAGGTACTTGTTAGGTAATAAGTAACTACTTTTTTGTAAGGTATATTTATAAAGATTCATAATATATCATAATTAATAATTTAAATGCAATTTATTTAAGCAAACAAATATATAGTTATACATAAACGACTCTCACAAAACAAAAGCTTATTTAGTAAATAACAAAATTAAGATAATTGATATTAAGTAGAAATTATTAAATTTTATTTATTAATACATTAAGAGTTTTTTGTAATAATTTTCTTATTTTCGAAGAATAACCGAGTATTTTCCTTTGAAGATTTAAAAATTTGTTGTCTAAAATATGAAAAAAAACTTTTATTAAAAAAGAAATTGGCTTTTGAAAATATGTATTATATATAAGGTGGCGCAAAAATAACCTTCCGATGTTTTTTTTTTTTATTATGTGTTTATTATGTATAGCATTTTCTGATAGGAGGATTACTTTTGCGCCACCTTATATTACGTACGTTTAATTTTTCATGAATGGAATGAATTTCCGGAATCAATATATATTCATTATTGTACGACATTTTAAGCACTTTAGCCAGAATGTTTTCTATTTTAAATAATTGTTCTTCTGAGCCATCATGTTCGTCAACCAGAGCAATATTTAATTCCAATGAATCCATGGGATCGTTGAAAAAACTTCGTAAGTTTGAAAATCTTTTTGCTACAAATTCTTCCTTACTTAGGATTTTAGTGATTTGTAAAAAAGTTTTATCCTTCATAAGACAAATGTTGTCTGGAATATTTGTACTAAAATAGCCTTTTGGTAACAAAATTGACTTTGGAACTCCTTTTCTATGCCGCAGTCCGTAAACTGGATTTTTAAGTAAAACTTTATCATTTGAAAATTTATTAAAAATTTGTTGGCAAAGGTGGTTGGGCATTTTTAGATTTTGTTTAATTTTTTGCATATAGTTTTCAAATTTATACGCAGATATGCTATTTAGATCTTTAAATTCTTCGACACATTCACATATGTGTAGAAGATTGTGCACATTATATGTTACACTATTTCGACCATATAGCGCTGGAAACATTTCAACAAAAATTTGAATCATTGCATGTGCCTTAATAATATCTTGTTTGGTTGGAGAAGACAAAAGAATTCTGTATGAACAATGAATTAAAAGAAAATGGTCGTACATTTCTTCCGGAACGAAATCTTTCAATGCAACTATGCATGTATACAAAGTAAACTGTCTGAACTCAGTTGCTTTCCATCTTGATATTTCGAGTAAACTTCGGGGACTTCGTGCGAATTCGAATGGTGTATAAAAGCTCATTGAGCAAAGCTTTTCCGAAATTAAAATATATGCGTTTCGAGGTAATGGTAAAATAGTTTTTTTATTAATAATGTGCATCAATATTTTTTGGTGATTCCTAAATCTATAAGATGCATAGGGTCAACTGGAAATTGGCTTACCATTCCAATTCCTATGCTTTATAATTTCATTTCGTTATCGATATGCATTGGCTGGTAAAAATTTCTGTATTTTCTTAAATAAAAATCCTCTTTGGTTCTCATTTCGCCGGCTGTTGTGGAAAAAGTTGTGACATAGTCAATTCTCTGACCGATTTGCTGACATTTTGGGCATCCATTAAGTGCCATATGCCCCATTATGCCACACACAAAGGACTTGGCAGGAGCGTCACAAATAAATGCACGTATTTTCACTTGAATTAGTTTGGTTTTAACCAAAAATCCGTTATACTTTAAGTCAGAAAAGTCATTTACAAAATCATGTAAATAGCAATTTATGTCGATTGGTTTTTTTGGACCTACATAGCATCCAATTATAAAAACTGCACTATTTGGAATATTAACTATTTGTCCCAAAATCGGCCACAATCCAACACCAGAACTTTTAAATATTGGCAAGCCATCTATTCCAACATCAATAAAAAGTTCTTCCAACGATGAATTTTCTATAAGTGTTATTTTATTTTCCAGATGTTCTTTTTATTCTTGTTCTTTTTATGTTTAATAAATGTTATTAGAAAATAATAAACAAAGTTTTTTAATTTTTTTCTTGAGAAAATATTAATCGCTGTTCACCACTTATTACACTTCTTCCTGGTAAGCAGTTATTATAGTCCTTCCTTGTAATGACTAAAATCAGTAGTTATTTTAGGACCTATTAATAACTAGTTATAATTGTCCTTATTAATAACTAGTTATTTTATTGCCTATTAATACCTTCTTATTTAGGTACATGTTAATACGTTCTTATTTTTGCACCTATAAATAACTACTTATTAACATCCTTACAAGTAATACGTCATATAATGGCTTTAAGCATTACTTTTGATGCTACAAATAAGAAATAAAATAAGTACTTATATGTAACTGGTGATTTTACTACATATTTTGTAACGTCTTATTTTTGTCCCTATGTGTAAGCACAAGGCAAGGCCTTGCCTCCTACGACACCCCCATGTTAAAATCAGGTGTTCTTGGCCTCAACTATAAGTACTTCTGATTCTTGTTTTCTTCTTCCATTTCCCATTCTATGGTAATAGCAAGTTTTCCTGGGTTATTTACTGATATCAGTCACCGGCGTGATTTTAAAAACAATATTGGAGTGGTAGAAGGCTACAATTAAAGTATTTAATCGGTCTTTTGATACTACTCGCTGGTATTTTCAATTTATAACGAGTTTCCAACCTTCGTATATTTACAAAAATAAAGCAAATCAAACATATTAGCTAGGTTGATAATTTTGCATAGATATACATTTTTAAATAAAAATTTCATGGCTTTGCGATAAAATTTCGGAAAATTAAGCAAAATGTATGAAAAAATAGGGTGAATGATGTAAATATAAAAACCGCGATATTTCAAAAATTGAACATTAGAAAAATTTGTTCAATTTCGTTAAATTTAGCTCAAATCATATTTTTATAGTACAAGGTTTGCTAAACTATTTTGACAAAATAAAGAACAATAATATTTACGAATTAACAAAACGTAATAATAAAATAAAATTCGACATAAATAACACATTTTCACACTAAAATATTTTAGTTGGGCAAATGTAAAAGAGTTTTGAATATTTTGCATTGTTATTGCAATTTGGTAGGATTAAGTTCATGTAATGGTGTACATTAAGGCGACCATCAAAACTGCCTCTTCTTTATTTTTTAATATACTAAGAGAATTATCTTCTCTTCAGTAATGTATTTCTTCATAGCTTTAATGAAAATTGTCACTGAAACTCGTCCATTGAAACTTTGCAAAGAGTCTAAGAAAGAGGTTTCATTAAAATCAATTTTTTTTTTTTTGAATTTATGAAAATCATACATAAAAATATAGAATCATTCTTACAACGAAGCGTTCATAGAATTTAAATTTAAAAAAGATTAAAGAAAAAGCTATCGAAAGCATTTTGGACGAAATTTTCTATATGCAATTGGTAACTAGTAGGGCAAGGAATTTCAAGCAACTAAAAAAGAAAAATATGCGCTTAAAATATGCAGTAAAGAATTCAAAATATGCATATAAATCGAAATATGCACAAAACACCAAAAATTAAAAAAAAATTAATAGAAATCCAAAAATATTGACTAAAAATCAAAAAAATATGCATGTACAATATTTGGATTTTAAAAAATCGATTTATTATTCCATCTAGTTGGTTTAAAAAGGAAATCCAAAATATATATCGCACACCCAGTTCAAAAGTGACTCAACTCAAAATTTTTTTATTTTTCAGAAATCGAAAAAAAAAACAATTGCAACTTTATACCAAATGAAACATAAAGAAAGACATAGCTGCTTTTTAGCAACAGTTAACAACAACCAAATACACTGATTTTTTTTTATAGATAAACAAGTGTATTGTGCATAGTTTAAGCATATAAACCCGAAAAATTAAAATTTTGAGTTGAGTCACTTTTGAACTAGGTGTGCGATATGTCTAACGAATGACAACTAGATGCTATGTGCAGGGTTACAAATGCATTCTGTTGCACATTTTCAATTAAAACATAATTTAATGGTGTTTTCTTTTCTGGAAAAAAGTGTTGCCTTCTTAATGTGCAAAGTTTTTCAAATTTTGCCCTCGCCCCATTAAAATGAAGCATTTTTACAATCAGAATAGAACACAATTTCATCACATATTACATTTATTTAAACAAATCTGTATTTTAGTGTTGTTAAAGTTCGGGTTCGAATCCCAGCAAACTTTAAAAAGAATTTAATGTTTTTTTTAATAATTAATTTTTGTTTTTTTAATTATTTAAAAAATTTGGATTTAGCTCCATACATTTTTATCAATTACATTTTTTTTATAATTTTGTTTGTAAGCGAATTTCAGATTAAAAAAATTATTAAATACTTACAAAAAGAAAAAATAAAAAAAAATAGCAAAAACAATTTAAAAAAAATCGTAAATTAAATTGAACAAAAAAAAAAAATATAAAAAATGTGATACCAATATGGGTTCGAACTCGGGATCTTCTGTATCAGAAGCCAGCACACTACCACTCTGCTACCAAGGTGAGAGTTTTCTCGCCAAAAACTTTGCAATATATACACATGAGATTGATAAGCCAAAAAAAACTAGTCAACATCCAACCCGGTAAATTTTTTGAGGGCAGGAAATGTTGCATTTTTTGCCTTTTATAAGGCAACACTTTTAGAAACAAACACGGTACCCTCTTAGAGTGTTCACCTCATTTTAGAAAAGAACACGAATAAGGAAATTTAAGGCAAAGTGCAAAAAAAATGTGACATTTTTGTCAGAAAAGAAAACGCTATTAGTGTTTAAAAAACATGCAATTAAATTGATAATATGCAAAAATACGCCAAAATTTGTCAGAAAATATGCATTTATAGCAAAATATGCAAACATATGCATTTATAACAAAATATGCGAAGTTATGCAACAACAAATCAATGCAATTTTGTTACAAATTCTTTGATTTGGAAAAGTATTTGGTCAAAATCAATTTTGTTCTACTGACTACAAAGATGCATTTGCATGAAATTCCTTGCCCTAGTATTTAGTTACATGTATACGAAAAAGGGCTATTTGACGAAAATATCTAAATTCAACACAATCCAACTTGGATAGTCCTTGACCTAACCTGTCATAACGACTAACCAAAAGGACTCAACTTGGTGAAAGTTACATCCCGATCCCAAGCCAGCGCACATTGGATTTAATCGTAGGTAAACTGGCGTTTAACTCAGGGAGGCTATAAAAGTGTGATGTTAGAATTTTTTTTGGAATGAAATATTTTAACAAAATCTTTATTTTTTTTTAATTTTTATGAGAAAAGTATTTTGATGGAAAAAAAAGTTAAATTAATTTAACAAAATACCATTCTAGTACGACTTAATTTACAGCAAAATTTTTTTTTTTTTTGAATAAAGTGTACATTGACGAATAAAAGCAACTTTATTTACACAATCTTTAGCTAGATACAATAATATTATTTTGCGAATAGTTTTTAAAAATTATGAAAATAAATAGGCTTTATTTTACAAAAACATTATTTTTATGAGGTTAATAACTAAACTTTATTTAAAAATATTTCACTTTTCATAATTATCACAGCAAAATAACTTTAATTTATTTTCTAAAGCGTGTTGAATAAAAAACTTTAATTTAACTAATATAACTGTAAAAAATATTACTTGAGAGTACAAACTAAAAATTTTTTATATAAATAGAACATTTTTGGTCTTCAAAGTTTAGTAACGTCATGATGCTTGTTAGGAAAAGACCTAACCACGTGCTTGATTACTACGAAGACAAGAATGGAGCAAAATTGATTCTTAATAGGTTTTTTGTTAAAGTTCTGCCTTTTATGGAGGCTCTAACTTTTCTAAAACTTCGGGTTCTGATGAGATCTTTAGTCAGGTCGAAATACTAGTATCAACCTAGCTAATATGTTTGATTTGATTTATTTTTGTAAATATACGGAGGTTGAAAGCTCGTTATAAATTGAAAATAACATAAAAATAATCTCGATGTGTATAAAAACAAAAAACTAATATAACTGTTTAATTTTATACATTTGTTTAAATAAAAATACAGGTTTTTTTAATTATTTCCTTTTATCTGTAAAATAATAACACTGTTGCTTGTAGGGCAAACATTATCAACAACTAACAATAGTATGGGTTTCAAAAGTTTGGTCACTTGAGGTGAAATCCTCCATATGGCAAAAAATAAAAAGTTTTGGAGTCTATCTTTACATTTTTTGACGGTGTAATATATATTTTAAATTATGATAAATACTATAAGATCCAGAAATTGATGTAACTTTAAATTACAACTATAATTTTAATATTTTTAATTTGCTTTTAACTTAAAGCCATATTTTCTGCTGTGTTAATGGTAAATGATAAACGTGGAAGGAGGTATTCAGCATGCTTAAACATCGGCAAACACAGTCACAAAAGGTTATTCATGTCATGCAAAAAACAAAAAAAAACAAAATATTTTGCCTTAAAGTGTCGAACATTTTTGAAGTTCCTCAGTAACCCTTTCTCTAATTTTTCTAGTACGTTTTTCATTTGAGTGTACTTACGATGTCCAGTAAAACAGGATGTGTCGCATTTCGTTCATTACACCCGCAGTTATTGCAAATGCTTCTAAATAGAAGAAATAAAATTTTTTTTTTTTTCTGAAAACGGTAACCCGTCCTGAATTTTGGCTTTTTTTTACTTTTTTCTTAAATATACTAAAGATTATTCAGATATGGAATTCAGACTTCATCGAATATCATTAACCCACTTTAGCATGGAATGATAAATGTCCCAAGAATTTGATATAAATGCAAAAACGTGTTTTTTTAATAATTTTTTTTTAAGTGTCTTATTTCTAGATGTCTATTGATCGTTTTAGAATACAAAACGATCCATGGAACTTTATTTTATTTATGACTACAAGATTGCAAAGCTTTTAAATTAAATAAGAAAATTCGCATTAGGAAGTTGACAGAATAACTTTTTTCTGATTTTGATTACATTTGGATATGTGATAAAGGGTACTAAACTAACGAACCAGCGCGATTCTTTATCATACCAATCTTACTTAAACGGTTCAAAAAGTGCACGCTGAAACAAATGCCTTGCTGGTAATACGCTAGTAATATACTTTCGTTTGGAAAACATTTCCGTTCCCCATGCTGCTAATATAACATGTTTGCTTGCAAATATAATAATGTTTGATTGTAAACATATTTATATTTGGAAAAAGAGATAACCGTTTACTGCCAAACATATATAAGTTTGGATGCATATATATTAGGGCAGATCGATTTAAAAATAGCTCAACGTACAATTAAAATCGTATTCTAGGTATCAAAATAAGAAACTTTGCCGAAGGAACCATACCTCTAAAACGATTTCTGATGTCCCAACTTTTGACCCGTAAAGTAAAATTTTGAAAAATCCAACTTTGACCCATTTAGAGTGCCCCAATCGAATCCAACCCAATCGAATATAATTTATACATTCATCTGCTAAAGCGTCTTCCGGAGAACAAATAGAGACCCTAATCTTGGAAAGACTCCTCCTACTTTCTGAAATATCTCTATCCCGAGATTTGTACATTTTGCTTTAAAAACACGTCTAAAAAGGCTCTCTTTCAACTTAAATGTTAACCCCTTAATGGTCACCTAGAATGATGATTTATATAATAATCTGCTAGCGCGTCTTCCGGAGAAGAATTAGCTCCCATAATCTTGAAGAGATTCCTCCTACTTTCTGAAATATCAAAGTGGGCTTTTTCAAAATTTGACCCTACAGGTCAAAAGTCGGGACATCTGAATACGCTTTAGAGGTATGGTTCCTTCGGCAAAGTTTATTATTTTGATCCCTACACACAGAAAAAAATTCAGCTATTCGCCAACTGAAAGTCAGTTACTACGACTTAAATTCGATTTTTACGAATTTCAGTAGGTTGATACAACTAAACATAAGTTTTTACAACAAAGTTCGGCTAACTCATCTGAATTTTAGTTGCAATACACAAAATATTTAGAAATCTAATGTAAATATCGTTGTGCTAACTGAAATAATAAGTTGTTTCAATTAAAATACACTTTTCAATTCGGTTGGCACTTTGTTTCTCTGTGTGTAGAATACGATTTTCCTTGTACGTTGAGCGATTTTTTGTGGCTCCCTACAAATCGATTTGCCCTAATATATATACATATATATAAATATATGTTTATTACATGTATGTGTGCAAGTCCCAAACATAATATCTAAAAAATTTAAAGTTTCAAATATATCTTTGTTTACGTTTGAAATTTTGAATCATTGTAAACATATAAATAATTGCCTGCAAACATATTCAAAAGTGTAATTTTTCTGCGTGTGTGGTCAAAAATGGCAACAGATTTCTATCTCTGATTTTTCAAATATTTTAAACATTTATTTAATGCTTTACTCAATATATTTAAGGAACAACATGTTTATTTGTTTATTTACAACTACTATATTATAAAAATAACAATAGTCATCTCCAAATTAGACATTCAAAAAAAATTTTTGTAACTATTTTACAAAAAAAATCACGTTTTTCATTTTTATCAAATTTGTGTGTCATTTCGGATTCCAGGATAAAGTTTGTTAATGATATTTAATGAAGTCGTAATTTCATATCTGAACAATTTTGGGTATATTAAATGAAATAAAAATAGTAAATTGTTCACTTTTTTACAAAAAAAAAAGAAGCTTTTGTAGGACGAAATTATTCACGGGTTAATGTTTTCCAAAAAAGAATCGAATTATTTCATTTGGAACCATTTCAAATAAAACTGTGTATGTTATGAAAGACAAATCTTTTTTTTAATGGACAAATCGACAAATCTTTTTTTTAATGGATATTTTCCTACTATGTCACATACGCTTCTGATCTTAAACACAACAAAATTAAAATAAAAAAAAAATGTATAAATGTTGTGCAACTAGGATTAAATAATATGATTTGTATGAAGGGCAAAATACTTATTTTTATACAGAAGCTGTAGTGTTATGTACACATACCTCTAACACACAGACAAAAAAATCATTTCAAAAGGGTTTAAAATAGACAAGTTGTGACAATAGAACGACATTTGATGTTTTTTATGCAAAACTTTTTCTTTTCACAAATGAAAATTTTACTTTCTAAAGAATTTAAATAAAGCTCTTATTTTCTCTCAATTCTGATGTATGCAAGCAAATCTCTATAGTATATTACACAAACAAATATTCCAACTGAAAGATAGACAGACAAATGCTTATAGTTACACTCAAAAAAATGAGTTAGTAAAAACGTTAGTAAATTGTTTTGTAAATCAATTATACTATTTTTCAGAAAATTTTTTGCTGAAATTCTGTGTTTCAGCTAAAATTTTAGTTATACTTATTCAGAACACAACTGTTTTGAACTAATGTTTTACTAATATTTTACTAATTTATTTTGCTAAAAAAAATTGTTCTTATAAGCACATTAATAATGTGAACGACAACGAGATTGAAAGATATACGCAGAATGAGGTAGATGTCACGGCATGTCAAGGTGCAGAGACTAGGAAAATGATACTAAAACGTACAACTTTTGTAAGACATATAAAAAAAAATCAATCATGGAAGATTTTTGTATCTGTTTTTACACATAAACCAAAAGGACACCAACAATGTGTATACATATAAATTATAAGCTAAAAAAAATTAAATTTTGTGTTGTCACTGGCTGGTCAAAGTAATTGTCTATTAATTTAATTAAAGACAAAATAATACATTTGAATTTAATAACGATTAAATGGGGAGTTGTAAACTAAATGTTTATAGTGATTATCAGGGACAGGAACTTTATGTACTAAAATATAGACGCCTGTAATATGCATGAAAAATCTTAAAATATTCCCTAAAAACATAAAATTATGCACTTAAATTTTTTTTATTTTAATTTTTTTTTTCAGTTTTTTAAGCAATTTTAATTATATTTATAAGTTACTTTGTATCATTTAATATACCTTTTACAAAACTAACACAAAATTCTATTTATTTGTATTAAAAAATAAACATTTAAAAACCACTAAAAGCTGTATCACTTAATCCCAGTTTGCAAATAAAATTTAAGAGAACTCTTAAAAGGACTTAAGTAGCTGAGGTCCTATTTTGTCTATATGCTTGCTGGTCAAACATATAATAATATTGAAAGTGATTTTTTACAAAAAAACTAAGAAAAATTCTATAAAAATACGTAAAATATATAAAAATATGCAATAAAAATATGCATTTAAAGCGAAATATCTAAAAATATGCATATACAGCAAAATAAGCAAAAATATGTACTAACAAATCGATGTCCTTTGAACACAATCTCTTTGATTCGCAAAGTTATTTTGTTTACCCTGTTCTCAGACTTAAGGAAAAAAACATGCATTTGCACGAACTTCCGGTCCCTGGTGATTACTAAAGTAGGTAATGTAGGGTCAAATTACAAACAAATATACATTCAGGTATACAGACTAAAGCTAAATACAAGGATTCACATCTTAGGTAATTTTTTAAGTTTCCTTTTTCTTATTGCAAAAAGGATTGTATATGTCATATTTTGTTATATTTTTGTTTCGTTTCTAGAACTACTGCATTTGTCTTCCTTTATATTACGCAACCATTAATTAAATTATTTCATATCGTCAATATGGGAGTATGAACATTTTTTATTTTGTAACGTATTGTGAACTATTTTCAAAACAATCACAAAAATATGTTTAATATTTTCAGAAAATAAATTAAATAAAGTATAATTTTTCTAAAAAATTTTTGAGTTTTTATCAGTCTTCAGCAAAAATGTTATTAACTTTTATCAAGGATTTTTTTTAATTTTTAATCAACTAAGTGTTAGCAAAGTTTTGCGGAATCTACTAATTTTGTTGCTGATAATCGAGGTTTTTCTGACATTAGCAATTGTTTTGCAAGCACCCTCCTGACTAAAATGTTGATGACTCAGCAACATTTGTCTGACTTTACTAACTATTTTTATGAGTGAACCAGAAGTAGTCAATGTTTAAGTAATAAAAGATAAGCTTAAATTACCATACATAACTAAATATATATTTTAAAAAAATACTTATTTATCTAGCAGTACTACATAAGTACATTTAACGGGTGATAACTGAAACTAATAAAACTACACTCACAAAAAAAATTTAGTACCCTTAAAAGTCTGTTAACCAACCTGATTCTAATTCAGTGAAACTATTTATAAGTTTTAATTTGATGCAGAAATGAATCCTTTATGATACTATGAGATATTTCTTCATTGATATTTTTAAGCTTGCGTCTTCGTGATATTTCACTACAATTGTCAATTGGTTTTGCAAGTCGACCCACTTTTACAGTTGCCTTGACGTTTATCAAAAAAAAAAAAAAAAAAGTTCATTTGTTAGCCATTCTTGGTTGCGTAAGTAAAACGTTTTCTTGATTCAACAACATTTATTGTACTGTTTTCTTAACGTAATTGAAACATTTTTGATTTTTATCTTATGAATTTTGATTTCTTGTTCGTTGCATAATTTAAAAAATGTTGCAAATATATATCAGCGAGAACTATTCAACTGAACTTAGCCATTGTTTAAACAATAATGAAGAAAAAAATTGAATGAATACTTATACTCGTGCTCGAAGTTTTTAAACATAAAACCAATAAAAATTTTGAAATACAAATTTAATCTTTCTTAGCATTTCTTTGAAACATAAAAAGCCCTGTTCATTCACACTTTTTAAAAGGATAACAAATTTAATTGCAATTTTCAGGTATTTAAATTATGTAATTTGTGATTCGGCTACCAATGTTTAACCCTTTAACTTTAAATTACTCGGAAATGTAGTCAATTTTTGTCGCCTTATTCATTTGCAGCATCTGTTCACCCACAATAAATTCATAAAAATCGCAATAAAAACAATTTTTTACCTTTTCCAAATTACTTGCTCCGAAACCTGACGTGCTTCACTATGGCTGTGTTCGGAATGTTTTTAAGTGTCGAAAATTCTTTAAGATTCGTCATCTTTAATTTCAGTAATGTTTCCTTGAAGGACATACATATATTTTGAACCGAATATCTTACCTTGGGTCACAGAAATTGATCTACCTCACACGGCTGCAACCAGGCATTGGGACATAAAAATGTGGGAGAGAGTTTTTTCTTTGATTCATTTTAACCTTCTAAGTACAAAAATTATAAATATAAGGTGATTTTTTATTAACTTTCTTTTTGACAACACTGTTTTTGGCAGCTCAGCTGCGTAACATTGTGCAACATGTTACTTTTGAACATGTTCAGTTCGGTCTATAATTTAACCATGCATCGACTTACAAACGAACAGCGCTTGTAGATTATTGAATTTTATTTTCAAAATTCATGCTCGCTTAAGAAAGTCCAAATTGTGTTCAGCGACGAAGCTTATTTCTGGTTGAAAGGATACGTGCACAAGCAAAATTGCCGTATTTGGTGTGAAGAGCAGCCAGAAGCATTTGGTGTGGATATTTGGATTGGAATAGAAGAGCTGGACTTGGGTGACATGTGGTTTCAACAAGACGGTGCCACATACCAAACAGCACGCGAAACAATGGCCCAATTGAGAGGCGAGTTCGGTGAACAGTTTATTTCAGGTTTGCGGCCGGTCAATTGGCCGCCTAGATCGTGCGACTTAACACTTTTAGACTATTTTTTGTGTGGCTATGTTAAGGGTCATGTCTATAGGGATAAGCCCGCAACGGTTGACGCACTGGAAGCCAATATTGAAGAATTTGTTCGTGAGATATCGGACGACATGTTGGAGAGAGTATACCAAAATATGACCCAGCGTATAAACCATTTGAGGCGTAGCCGCGGTCAACATTTACATGAAATCATCTTTAAACATTGAATTATATATATATTTCGAGTGCTCATTAAACATTATTTTTTGCGAAAAAAAAACCGTCAATCAAACCACGGAAAAGCTTGATAAATACTATGGAGACTCTGCATCATCGATTTCAATGGTAAAAAAATGGTTTACTGACTTCCGTTGTGGTCGCACAAGTACAAATGACGCTGAACGTACTGGACGGCCAATTGAGGCCAATATACCTGAAAACGTCGAAAAAAACCCACGATATGGTGTTGGCCGATCGAAGAGTAAAAGTGCTTGAGATTGTTGATACCATAGGCATTTCAAATGGCATTTCAAATGGATTTTAAATGATCAGTTGGGTTTAAGAAAGCTGTTTGCAAGATAAACGTAATCGTGTGACAACTTCAAAGGATTGTTTGGAGTTGTTTAACCGCAATTCGAATGAGTTATTGAGTTATGAGTTTTGTAACTGTGGATGAAACATGGATCTATTGCAATACTCCGGAGACCAAGCAGCAGTCTAAATAATGGGTTTCTCCGGGTGAAACGGCTCCGAAGAAGGAAAAGGTAAATTTGTCGGCAACAGTTTTTTGGGATGCACGCGGGATAATCCACATCGATTACCTTTAAAAGAGAAAAACAATAAACGGCAACTATTATGCCAACTTATTGGAACGATTTAACGAGGATTTAAAAAAAAAAACGACCCCATATGGCCAAGTTCTTTTTCATCAAGATAATGCACGGGTGCACACGTTTGCAGTGTCAATGGCAAAATTTCATTTATTGGGCTACGAATTGGTACCTCATCCGCCATATTCTCCGGATTTAGCCCCCAGTGACTATTTCCTATTTCCAAACCTAAAGAAATAGCTCGGTGGAAAGAGATTTAGCTTCAACGATGAAATTATTGATCAAACAAATACCAATTTTATGGACCTCGAAAAATGATATTTTTTGGATACAAAAATTGGAGAAAAGTTGGACTAAGTGTATTGAGCTAAAAGGAGATTATGTTGAAAAATAATTTTTTTTTTTGCAAAAAAACTGTGTTTCATTCAAAAAGTCACGGAGTTATTGTCAGTCCGAACAAACTAAATAATTAAATGATATTGAGATATAAAAAAATAGAAATTGTAATGGCGAAATTATAGCAGAAAAAGGAATAATTTGGTAGTCTCAATTCGGCGTGTCTGAGAGTTTAGCTAAATGTTAAATTGATACGCTTCCCTTAAATAAAGTTATTGTTTATTGTACATAAAAGTGATAAAAAAAAATTTATTTATTTTTAAATTTTGAGAACTCACTAAAGGATAGCACGGATGTCTTGCAAGACATTAGCAAGACAGTTTTTTATACAACAACAAAATTTTTTTTTTTTGTTTTAATAATATTAAATCTTGAAAATTATAAAAATATGGACAAAATTAAAGTATTCCATGAAAAAATAAAAACTTTTTTAAGTGCATTAGTCTGTTTTTTATATTTTAAGTATGAAAATCGTCAAAACAGGCATTACAGCACGCAAGAGAATATTTTCAAAATATTCATGCTACCCTTTAGTACACACGCAAAAAAAATTGTTATAATTTTTTTTTTGTACGAAATAATCATAATAAGTCTGCAATAATCATAATAAGGTAATAAATGATGACGAAATTCTTTTCCATGATCATAATATAATGACTAGGACTATAACATGTTTTTAATGCAAATATTATGATAGCTACAAACATGTTATGATCATTGTAAATGTCTTATTGTGAAACTGTATTCTTAACAATATATTTATACGTGCTTTATGCTGTAATCACTTGTTTTCATTATTTTATTTTTTCTTACAAAATAAGATGTGTGCTAAAAAAGATACTTTCTTTTTTAGATACTAAAATAAAAAAGTTATGTAAACATCGCTTAGCGACAAAATAATGATTTTTGTAACTTCTTAATAACACACATTTTATTCGTCAGCTCAAAGTTTATTTAAATGTGTAAGTTATGAAATAAATAAAAATATATTTTTACGATTTAAAAAAACATGTATTTATAACTTATTAATTCAGCTTCAACTGAATGCTTGCTGAATAATGTATGGATCATATTATAATAATTTATAAGCATTTTCATAACCAGAATTTAATTATATTGGGATCGATTTGAAACCATAATATGGTAATCTAATTATCATTTTATGATTAAGAAAAAGATAAGAATATGATTGTCACAACCATAGTAACATAGTTGTCGCAATCATAAGTCCAAAAATGTATGATGCTGTTCAAATATGGTTACCCTAATCATCTTTTTTCTTTGCGTATAATATAATTCTCATTTTACTACAATTTCTTAAATTAAGTTTCATTTTTAATAAACCATATCACAAAAAAAAATAACTTGAACAAGCAATGGCATTGCTAATGTAATAATATTGTTGTACAATTCGATTTGGAAGCAACGGAAATTAAATGTAGTAATATTTCTGTATTGCCATCCACTACATTCATCATGTTCACAGTTTCACTGTATTGACATTCAATTGAATATGTTAAAGTGGACAATGTTTTTTCTGTAAAAATGTTTAGTTTTTTTCTATCAAAAAAGCTAGTACAGACGTTAAAATTGCTTGGCATTTGGTAGTATATAGTCTACTATCAAAAATGTTTAAGGAAATGTGTCTTGGTATGGACTTTCAGATATTGACGATACTTTATTTACCGTTTATGGGTTAAATATAAGGGCATACGTTTTCCTATAATGGTGCAGTTTATTTCAAAAGCCTCATATTTTCATTAAAAGAACAATGTTTTAAATAGTAAACATACTTCCTGAAAAAAACAAAAAACAATCCTTAGAAATAATTAAAATAAACAATGTTTATAAACATTATTTTAAAAGCAATTCTTAAACAATTTTAATTAATTACTTTTTTTATTTTGTTTTCTTTGCAGAATTGCTTCTGTCCTGGACCAGCTATATTTGAAATTTTTTGCATATTCCAGTATTCCATCTTAATAAAACAACTCAACAAACAAAACACAAAAACTGACGAAAATATTTTTAAAACATTTTAATTAAAAATAACAAGTACAGGAAAATCACATAAAATGAGCATATTTAAACAAAAGCTTAAAATATAAAAGAAATTTTTTAAAATTAACAAAATCAAAATAAAAACGTGACAATATTCTAAATTAAGAATGTGAACAAGAAGAGTAATTACATCTACTTTTTTCAATCACAAAAAAAAAACAAGATTTCTATTAAGAAATTTATAAAGAAAAACTAAACGAATAAAGTGTAAAAATGTGCAAACAAATTTTATAAATAAAAAAATTTATTTTTCGTTTTAATCAAGCCAAATATTTTAAAAGAGTATTCGTTAAAATTTATTAAAAAAAATACTATTTTGTTGTAAAGAAATTATATTTTTTTTTTTTGCCAATTTATCAAGAAAAACCCAACACAATGTTACCAACGAATGTTATGACGTTTATGAAAAAGGTAAGTGAAATATAAATGTGTTTATTAGACTTTTAAATTTATTATGAATTTACAGTTATTCCTAAAATTTATAAGTTTTTTTAAATACTTTTTCAAAGAAAATTATTAACTTTTTCCACGCTTCATCGGAGCAAGCTCTAACCCAAAAGTGCAAACACCAAAAATGATATTTGGATTGCCTCAGACAATTTTTGCAATAAAAACCAAATCTTCGATAGAGCACATTTTGCAAAAATCTGTTTTGAATTTGCAAGAACTCACTTTTTCCAATTTTCTAGAAAACTATGCGATATACGAAAAACGACTTGAAACCAAAATTGTTCCTGAGGAAAAATATAATTAACAGGTCATACTTAGACATTTGCATTGCAATAATAAAGCTGTCAAAAAAATCATGTTTACAACACATGTCGAATATGTTATAATTTGTTCATAAACAAAATTAACCGAAATGGTTCCAACACAGTCCATCCACTAAAACTTCAACTCCGAATCAAATGGGGTTTTTTTTTTTTTTTTTGGTTACGCTCTATTTTGGAAAGGTTTTTTGCGATTAATTTGAAAAGTACGTATAGGATCCGTAAAAAATTGTTATTATTGGAAAGCAAGTTCCTACTACCTTCAAAATGATATAGGATACCAAAGTCTGAAATGGGAGCAGGCTGTTCATTGTTCATTGCTACACTCTAATTAATTTCTGTTTAAATTAACCCAAATTATAGTAGGAATCTGTACTCCTACTATAAATTGGGTAAATTTACTCTATGCGTGTAAATTGGTACACACAAAACGTGTAAATAATGTATAGCAACATTCTATATTCGCATAATGCGTGTAAATTTAAGTTTTAATGTGTCTAATAAAGCTTTCAGTAAAGTATTATTATATTATATCCAAATAATTAATTATTTGGATACACTCTAATTAATTTCTGTTGAAATTTACCCAATTTATAGTAGGAAACTGTACTCCTACTATAAGTTGGGTAAATTTACTCTATGTGTGTAAATGAAAAAAATACGCACATTGAGAGTAAGTTTGTGAACACAAAGTTGGTAAATTTACAATGGAAGTGCGTAAAATTTTGATAAAATTTATAAATAAATGAGTAATTTTACCAAATTTTCGTGTAAAAAACATGATTTACGTGCAATTATACGTACAAAATGCGTAAAAATACATATTTATAAGCGTAAAAACCCCCTAAAAATGCGTATCTTTACCTTCCGGTAAAAAAGAATAACAGCCCAAAAAATTTTTCAAATAAAACAAAAAATTAATTTTTAGAAAGAGTTTTATTAATGTGTTGTACCTATAATAATAAATTTAATAATAAATATTTGTATATAAGTTGTTGTACATATACAGAGCTTCAAAGATTGAATTCTATTTAAAAAAAAATTAAATCGGATTTTTTTTAAATCGAATGATTTTTTTTCTTCAATCATTGCAAATTCAATAATTCGGAGTTCAATCTATTTTTAACTTAATCGATTTACAATTTGCCGAAATCGGCGAAACTGAAAAATACCGCCAGAATTGAAAAAAAATCGCTAAAATCGAAAAAAATATCGTTAAAATGAAAAAAATCCCAAAAATTTAAAACAATCTCCTAAATTGAAAAAAAACGCCAAAAATGTAAAAATTACTTAAATTGAAAAAATCGACAAAATTTAAAAAAAAATCGCCAAAATTAAAAATAAATTACTAAAATTTGCCAAAATTAAAAAAAAATCGCCAAAAATTTCTAAAAGTAAAAACATTGCCAAAATGAAAGAACTTCAAAATTCAAAAACGGCGTAAGTAAAAATAGCGAAAATTTAAAAAAAAATCACCATAATTGACAAAAAATTTATCAAATTGGAAAAAGTTGTCCGTGTCTTTTATTTATCTCTGTTAGTTTTCGAAAAATATTCGATGTTTCAAATAAATACTCTTTTCTATCTGCGATGCTTACTTTTCGAGAAAAACGCGATTTAAGAATCCAGCCAATCAAATCGAAACTTAGGATCGTTGTAGGGGTAATGGGGTTGAGTTTTGAACAATGGTGCAGCAATTTTTCCACCAGCAAGATTAGTTTTCGTAATATGTACCTTTTAAAAATTGACTAAATAAAAAACGTCCATAACTCAAAAAATAAAAAAGCAACTGGAAAAATGTTTGCACAGGTATTCAAAACTCAACCCAAATACCGGCCTGATTGGCTAGGTTCCTAGATCGCGTTTTTCGCAAAAACAAAACATCGCAAAGCAAAAAAAGAATTTATTTGGAACATCGCCTGTGTTTCGAAAACTAATAAAGATACATTTACAGCTTTTTTAAGTTTCTCGTCAATATTTTATGTTTTTCAATTTAAGCTTTCTTTCTAATTTGAAAATTTGTTTCATTTTTGGCGATTTTTTTTTGCAAATTTTTTATTTTTAATTTCGAAATTTTTTTAATTTTTAGCTATTTTTCTAATTTTTGGCGATTTTTTTAATTTTTGCCGATTTTCATTTAGTTTTAGGGATTTTTCTAATTTTTTGCGATTTTCTTAAATTTTAACGATTTTTTTTTATTAATTTTAACGTTTTTTTTTTCATTTTTGGTAATTTTTTTTTATCTTAAAGATTTTCTCAATTTTAGCGATTTTTGGCGAGTTTTTCAATTTTACCAATTTTTTTAATATTGGCTATATTTTTAAATCGATTGAGTTAAAACCGACTGAATAAATCGAATGAAGAATTTTTTTCTTTAAAGCTCTGTACATATATTATATTTTGAAAATAGTTTTCCACAATTAGGCTGCAAACACTTGGAAATAAACTATAAACGAAACACTATCACAAATACTACAGTTATACTTTTTTTTCATTAAAATTCTCAATAAATAAAATTTTTTAGATTTTTTGGCTTTTTTCAACTTGTTTAATTTTTTTTCAATTTAAAAATGTCAAAATATTTATTACTATTATAAGTTAGTATATTTACAAACTTTGTGCGTAAAAATTTTATTTAACAAAATAATACTACTTTTAGGCATAATGTGTTTAATTGTAAACACATAATTGGTAAAAATAATGTAAGTGGGTATTATTGTATATAAAAGTGTGCGCAAAATAGTTTTACGCATTTTGATGTATAAATTTACCGAATTAGCGTAATAATACATGAAACTTTACTCGTTTTATAGTAGTAAATTTACAATCATTTTTTAGAGTGTATAATTAAGAACTGCTAAGTAAAAAAGAAAAATGCCACTAAATACTGCGGCGTTATAAAATATTCACACCGGGTTTTCATTCCCGATAACCAATTACAGTTATTCTAAATCTAAAACTGTAGCCAAAAATATAAAAAAGATAAAACGTCAAAATCTTATCTCTGACCAAAAGCACTAAAAATATAAAACGGACACATTATTTAATTAGTTTTGATAATATTTTTAATTTATTTTTAGTTATTTATTTTTATTTTTTTTAGATATTATATATTTACTTTTATTTTTCGCCAAATACAACACAAAAAATATAAATATATTGAATTAAACATTTTTTTTCTTCTGTTTGAAAAAGTTTGAAAATTTTTTCAAACAAATAAAAACAAAAATTGCACACATTCAATGTAAATTTACCTCTGTAAGTGCTTTAAATGCAGAAGCATGTTTACCAACATACTTAATACCATAATTCGTGTGCGTTATTGCTAACTATATTCAGTAAATTACTTTTTTTTCAAGCAGTTTGTGCTTAAAATTACGCATTGTGATTGATTTTTCATACAAATTTACTCCCATTAGAGCAGTAATTTTACAGAAATTTTTTAGAGTGTAGGCAAGATTTTTATATTGCTTTGTATGATATTTTTTGATAAAAATGTTGGTTTCTTATAAGAAAATATCAATATATGACATATCTTTGTCAATGCTAAAGGTATCAAAAAATATATGAGTCTGGGCCGTAGCCAAGAATATATTTTTTTGAGGCCGAAAGTTTTTGTTTCAGAATATTGCATCCAGAACATTTGTTTCTTTTAGCCAAATTTAACTTCGATCGAGTAGTCAAAAATAATATGGCAATTGTGCGTCCCGGTAGGCTAGTTGGTAGCGTGCTGGCTCATCAGTGCGGGGGTCGTGGGTTCGATTCCAACCAGAGGCACTGGTCTGTTTTCGCTACAACGCGCCGAAGGCCATAGTAGCTAGTGCTCGGTTAGGGTAATAAGAAATAATTTGTTATTATATGATTATAATCATATAATAAACCTAATTCGAGTACGCTGAATCCTGTGGTGCTAACCGTTTTTTTAGGTTAGCTCTTGTTTAAAAGATAATTAAGATTGAAAATTATGGTTCCCTCCCATACAAAGTAAATATTTAATATCATATATCTACAGTACTTTAATAGTCTTAGTCTTAGAAATGTGTGCACGTTGATTATTTGTTAGTGTGAATAGTCATGGGAAAAATGGGAGTGATCGGACCAGTTGGTGTGTCAGCTCCCATACAAAGTAAATATTTAATATCATATATCTACAGTTCTATAATAGCCAGAGTCTTAGAAATTTGTGCACATTGATTATTTCTTAATGTGAATAGTCATGAGAAAAATGGGCGTGATCGGACCAGTGGGCGTGTCAGCTCCCATACAAAGTAAATATTTAATATCATATAGCTACAGTTCTATAATAGCCAGAGTCTTAGAAATTTGTGCACGTTGATTATATTATGAATAGTCATGGGAAAATTGGGCGGTATCATACCAGTGGGCGTGGCAGCTCCCATACAAAGTGAATATTAAGCTCATATACAAAATTAATATTAATATTAAATATCTAGGGTTCTATATTAGCTATATAGCCTTCAAATTTTGTACGAGTCCATCAATTACAAATATTGGTAGTCGAACTGAAAATGGGCGGAATGCGATAAATGGGCGTGGTACCAAAAGCAAAAAACAAAAAAGCATTAAAATAAATTATCACATTCAAGACTTTTTGCAAGGTTATTTAATAATGTTGTTCCGATGAACATGGCGAACGTTTTCATCAAGTGACTGCAAGGCTCGAACATTGGTATAGTGGCAAAAAGCTACATTCACTTTTAGGTGAAATTTGTTGGAATTTGCAAGAGGAAGATAATGATATAGAAGAATCAGGAAATGAAAATTGAAAAAATCATGATAAATTTATTTATTAAAAAAAAAAAAATTATAAATCACTTTAAAATTGTTGTAGTCAATTAAATTTTGTTGCAAATAGTTTATTGTTGATGTTGTTTCATAAAATGTTCTCAATTTCATACATTTAAAATCAATAAATGGTAAAAAAAACTTAAAAAAATTGTTTTTTTTGAGGTACTTGGAACCATAATTTTCCATCTTAATTATTTTTTAAACGAGAGCTAACCTAAAAAAACGGTTATCACCACTGGATTCAGCGTACTCGAATTAGCTTTACCCGCCGGGTGCCCCGCTTGTTACGTTTTTGAACTAGCACAGTGTTATTAATAAGTAAAAAAAAAAAAAAATACGGCAATTTTCAAAATCTTAACAAAAGTTTAGATCAGCACTAAAAAAACCAATTTTAAGTCAAGTTTAATCTATTTTTTACCAACGTGTCTTGAAATACACTTCAATTTTTTTCTTTTAAATATTTTTTCATTAATTTTTTATAAAATTAACGACGCTTTGCTGATATGGTATTTTTCCTACAGTTTTCAAATTTTAACAAATTAAATAACAAAAAATATTTTAAATATTCATACATACTTTGCTTTTTGCATGTATGTATTGGTAGTAAATATTTATATTTAATAGTTTCTAGCAATACAATAAAAGTGACAATTACGTTTGTGTATGTACAGACATATTTATAATGCATTGTCAATATTTTCTCTTATAACTTAAATTTATATTAAAATTAGGTACCCAGGTAAAAATTGTTATAGGTGGATCCATAAAGTGTCAATGTATAGTCGTACATGCTCATAAACATGCATGCATGTCCCTAAATATATACATAAATCTGCATACATGCATTCATATATCTACATACATCTGCACAAACGAATTTTGTGTAATTCCTACATACATGATCATACGTGTTCATCCATATTCATGTGTAATCATACATGTGCATACATGTATACATTACCTCATATTTCGTTAATAAATATGTATGGAGATATAGATGCATGTATGGAGACTTATGTATACATGTAGGGACAAGTACCGTGAAATAACTCCCAAATGAAATAAGTCCCAATGAAACAACACCCAATGAAAAAAGTCCCAAAAAAATGAAATAATTCCCAATTCAGAAATATCGATTTCTATTTATTTTATAAATACATGTAAAAATGTACATAATATTAAACATATTCAGCCCGATTATGAATATTCCCTCGGATTTTTTCCCCTGCGGATTTTATTTTCTCGAGAAAAATATCCTCCTATTCTAAACAGGCGGGGAATAGAATAATAAGGGAGAGAGAATTGAATTTTCGAAATCAGCTGTTTTGCTTTTTGACGTTTGGCTTTGGTTATTAGACTTGGGCAATCTAGTTCGTTTAAGTGAGCGCTCTTTCTAGTTCAGTTCCAATCAATGAACTAGTTCGCTCTTCTAGTTTAAAAATTGATCCGGATCTGACGGAATTTTCATTTTAATTTCAAGAAAACTACACAATTGTAAAAATAGGATGAAAAAAAATTTAACTAAATGAATAAAACCAACTAGAAGAGCGAATAGAGCTGAACTAGGTTATATCGTTCAATTGAATGAGTAGTTCAATTGAACTAGTTCGTTCGCGAACGACACAAGTATATTGTTTTTAAATACAAATCATTTTAAGCAAATAAAACTTAAAGAAGCAATTGTGTAAATAAGTGAAAATGTACAGAATAGCCTTTACAACATATGCATTTATTTTAAATGTAATACCGTTTTTATTGATTGCGAAACTTCGGAGAATTTTACCACCCAAGAATGTGATGTTATGCCCTTACCATCGCCACAGTATTTAACTGCTGCACAAAACTATAGAAATAATATTGGAAATAATTTATAGTATTTTTGTACATATATGTACATATGTATATTTGTATATATATATATAAAAAAAAAAATAAAAGAAAACTTAAAAACAAACAAACAAAACTTAAATTCAAATTCAAAACTTAAACGCAAAACCAAACTTAAATTCTAAAACTTCAAAAGCAAACTTAAATACTAAAACTTAAAAAAAAATTAATTCAGGTCACATTTCATTTGTACAACGTTCTTCTCTATCACATCTGCCAGTAACAAATCTAATGAGCCCTCAATGTTTTCTGGAGTTTGCGCCGCCACTATGGAAGAGCCTAGTCCGAATCTGTTTGCCACACCTTCAACTGACTCTTTCATACCAACTAAATGGTATATGGTTTCTTCAGTGGGCGAAAGCTTCCGCTCAATATTGCTGCCGTTTATCCTTTTTTTCGGCCCAAACCTGTAGAAGATTTGGCAGTTATATATATATATATATATTCTTAAGGACAAACTTTGCCATTCTTACCTTCTTCCATTCGGTAACATTTTTCTTTGGTGGCCCTGCTGAGTTCAATTCTTTCCCCAAATTGCACCAAACCCGGTTGAGCTCCTCCTTGCTTCCTTTATAAAAACCGCATGCAATATCTGGGTGCGTTTGCATTGTATTAAAGAGAATCTCTATCTGCTACTTATTTGATGTTTTTGACCTGAAAATAAGAATAATGCCATAATAATAATTAAAATAACAATAATTTATTAATTTTTTATAGAAAAGATAAAATACTTACATTTTTGCACAGAGCTCCCTTTAATTTTTTGGCGGAATTATTCATACAAATGCTCACAATTCTCCCTATTATTGACATTCATAATACCTCCTTTTTTCCGGGGGAAAAGATTCCCATATTCGAAATTCGTTTAGAATAAGGGAAAAGGGAAAAGTGAAAAAATTCCCGGGGAGATTTTATTAAGAATAGGGGAAGAAGGAATTGGGAAAAAACTCTCACGGAATTGTCATTGAGAATTGGGCTGATTATAAAGATAGAATTTAATGTATACATAAATATGCAAAAATAATCAACAAAATTAATACAAAAATATATATTAAAAATATATTTATAGAAAAACCTGGAATAATCTTTGTTTTAAAAGTTAAAATAAATTAGTTTACATAGCATGGAGTAGTGAAACAGTGCGTTGGCGCCGCGGAGCGGCACGTGCTATTCGCGGCGCATGTGATTCGCGGCCGTGGTCGCGCATATAGGACGCGAAACACGGTGGCGCCGCATTACGCGAAACGCGGCCGCGTAACAGGACGCGAATCGTACGCACCGCTTTCCAGAGGTGGCATGTCATAACGTCCAAGGACGTAATTTCCATGGACGTTATGTCACGCGAAAAGTGTCATAATGTCCATGGACAATACGACATTATTTTTTTGGATATTATGTCACTTTCGAATGTGACAGACTTTTTAAAATAAAAAGATTAATAATATTTAGTATATCAATACAATTTTTTAAATATTCTTTAGTAGTATATCACAAACTAAAACTAAATTTATAAATCGTATAATCGCACGCAGAAAAAACTTTATTTCGCGAAGCCGCCTGCCGCGATCTACGGAGGAAAAAAGCCCTTAAGAGTGGCCGAAGGCCGATACACAGAAAAACTTGTTTTTACAAATTACTTGATGTCTTAAAAATATAAGACTTCAACGGATTCGACATCTGATTTGAAAACCAAGTTCTTCTTGGTGGCGGCCTTAGGCCGCTCTTAGGGGTTTTTTCTCCGTAGAACGCGGCAGGCGGCTTCGCGAAATAAAGTTTTTTCTGCGTGCGACACAAAAGGAACTTCAAAATTACTGATCTGTTTCCACACTGGAGTATAATGTCCATGGAACTTATTTCGTAACACGTATAATATTTTCTTCCTCTAGCTTCCGAATTTTTTAAATAAATTTGATTTTCGACTTTTACATATAACACTTTACTATTTATTCTTTTGCCACTCATTATTTCAAATTCAAGATTTGCCATTATTTTTGATCACTTTAATACCGATCTTTACTTACCAAAATTCTAGCAAGAACTGCGTTTCTTTTGGTAAAATGACTAATTGTATTGCTAATATTTACTTTACGACAATTTTAATAGAAACGAAATAACTCCCAACAAAAATGAAATAATTCCCAACGATAAAATCACATTTAAAAATGAAAATGCAATAAGTCCCAACAAAAGTGCAATAACTCCCATTGCCAAATAGGAGTGAAATAACTCCCAACAAAACCTGGTTGGGACGTATTTCATTTGGGAGTTATTTCATAATGAAATAAATTCTAACAGAAGATTGCGAAACAAGCCCTAACGCATTGGGAGTTATTTCATAATGAAATAAATCCCAATTTATATGGGAAATGTTTAGGAGTTATTTAATTTTTTTTTTGGGAGCTTTTTTTTTTTTTCAAGGTACCGTAGGGACATGCATGCATGTGTATGAGCACGTACAATTATACATTGAAACTTTATGGATCCACCTATGAAAATTTTTACCTGGGTACTTATTTTTAGTATAAATATAAGTTATGAGAGAAAATATTGACAATGCATTATTAATATGTCTGTACTTACACATATGTAATTGTCACTTTTATTGTATTGTTAGAAATTATTAAATATATATACGAGGGCGGATCAATAAGTCCTTGACTTTTTGAACTTCCCTCGTAGTTATATGAAATTCAACACTGCTCCCATCAAGTACCACCTGTTAATAGACTACTGGCAAATTATGAGAAAGTTTCGCCATTTACTGTGCGTTTAACAGCTATTCAAATCATACAATCTCGTGGGTTTTTTTTTTTAATGGAAAAAATTGAATTTCGAGTGCTCATTAAACATTATTATTTGCGACAAAAAAAAAAAACAGTCAATCAAACCAAGGAAAAGCTTGATAAATACTATGGGGACTCTGCACCATCGATTTCAATGGTAAAAAAGTAGATTACTGACTTTCATTGTGGTCGCACAAGTACAAATGACGCTGAACGTTCTGGACGGCCAATTTATGTCAATACACCCGAAAATGTCGAAAAAACCCACGATATGGTGTTGTCCGATCGAAGAGTAAAAGTGCGTGAGATTGTTGATGCCATAGGCATTTCTTATGGCAGTGTGGATGCGATTTTAAATGATCAGTTGGGTTTAAGAAAGCTGTCTGCAAGATGGGTGCCGCCGCGTTTGCTCTCAATTGACCATAAACTTAACAGTGGCCAATAAGATGATGGCAGCAGTTTTTTCCACATCGATTACCTTTAAAAGGGAAAAATAATAAACGGCGAATGTTATGCCAACTTATTGGACCGACTTAACGAGGATTTAAACAAAAAAAAAAAGGACCCCAAGAAATGCATATTTTATGAACCTCGAAAAATCCTATTTTTTCTAAGGGATACAAAAATTAGAGAAACGTTTGACTACGTGTATTGAGCTAAAAGGATATTATGTTGAAAAATAATTTTTTTTTGAAAAAAAAACTGTGTTTCATTCAAAAAGTCACGTACTTATTGATCCGCCATCGTATTTTCTAAAAATACATACACTCAAAAAAATAAGTTAGTACAAAAGTTAATAAAACGTCTTGTAAAATTTTTGTTATACTTATTCAGCACTTAACTGTTTTATACTAATGCTTTACTAATATACTAATGTTTTACTAATTAATTTTGCTAAAAAAAATTGTGCAGATAAGCACATTAATAGTGTGGACGACCACCAGATTAAAGGATATACGCAGAATGAAGCAGATGTCGCGGCATGTCAAGATGTAGTAGAGAAGAGGAAAATGATACTAAAAAGTACAACTCTAATAAGACATAAAAAATCAACCGTGGAAGACTTTTGTATTTGTTTTTCATACATAAAACAAAATTAAGGATTAAAACAACTTAAATTTTGCGTTGTCACCGGCTTGTGAAAATAATTGTCTAGTAATAAAACAAAAGACATTAGTTGAACTGGCAACTGTGGTAATAATTAACAACTAAACATAGCTTTATAGAAAATAAGTTCGCAGTAAATTTCGTCATACTCAAACTAAGTTACGGCATGTTTTTAACCTAACTAGTTGAGTTAAATAGATGATGTTTACAATTTAACACTTTAAGGCACGAAGAATGTTGATGAAGGCCGTTGCGGGCTAGAAAGTTAACTCCATTCATGCAGGTGTCAAATAATTTTTTTCTAATTGTTTTTTTCTAATATACAGACATGTAGAAAGAGTAAAGCAGATTTTTATGGTTCCTTTTTCTTATTGCAAAAAAGGGTTGTTTTTTCGTTTCGTTCGTTTTTGTTTATATTTTCGTTTTGTTTCTATAATTATCTTCTTCAGTTGCGTCCTTTAACAGAAAGCATCATTTAGACAACCATTGATGTAAGCAGTTGAAAGAAAATTTTTGTTATGTTATACATATATATATATATATCTATATATTTTCAGATATTAAATTAATTCATGTCGTCAATGTGGGAAAATGAATATTTTTATATTTCGTAATAATTGTAAATTATTTTTAAAAGAATCACAAAAATATGTTTTATGATTTTCAGCAAATATATTAACTAAATTACAATTCTTTTACAATTTTTTTGCGTTTTTTCCAGTATACTAAAATTCAGCCAAAAATTTATTAATTTTTACCAAGGCTTTTTTATTTCTAATCTACTAAGTGTTAGCAAAACTTTTGCTGGATCTACTAATTTTGTTGCTAAAAATCAGCTCGCTGATTTTCAGCAAAAGATTTTGCTGACATTAGCAATTTTTTTGCTAGCACCCTCCTGACTAAAATTTTGCTGACTCAGCAAAATTTTTTGCTGACTTTACAAACTTTTTTTTTTTGAGTGTACATATAAAAAAAGTATGTATGACTTTTTAAATATTTTTTGTTATGTCATTTGTTAAAATTTGAAAATCAACATTTTCGAAAAGCGTCGTTAATTTTATAAAAAATTAAAGAAAACATATTTAAAAGAATTCCAGTTTGGAAATTAACTTTTTGTACTTAACATGTCAGAGCGAACTAAATTAACAAAAATCCTAAAGAAACTGAAATTAATAATGAAAAAAGGAATTATTGTATGTATATTTAAAATGTAATAAAAATATAAATTAAATAAATTTCCCACAAAAAAAAAAAAAACAATTATAACAAACCTGTGTAAAGTGTCTTTGATTTAGGGCTATATTAAAATGAATTTTAATATCACACACACTAAACAACGCAACGCATGAGTAATGTTATTTTAAAATATATATTACTCATACGACACGGCATTCCATCTAAATTTCCAGAACAATTTTGTACGTATTACAACAATTTTTTAAGTACTCGAATAAGATATATCCATGAAACGATTGACATATCTCTGTAGAAAGGGCATGTAAAAGCCCAGTTTAAAGTGAGATATAGCTGTCTATGAGTGTAATTAAATCGTCTGCATTAAAATGTTAAAGAAACTAAAGAAATTAAAAATTGCAAAATAATCGTAAATTGGACATTTTTGAAATTTGTTTGCAAGGTACACTTTTGGGTGTACCTTAAAACAGTAAAAGTATACCTTGAATACTTGATTCTTATACACTGAGTTGCCAAACTATAGTTACACATAAATTTTACGAAATTTCGTAAGTTTACATAAAAAAAGTTAAAGAGATTAACCGGCAAAAATGTAAAACCTATTGAAAATTAATACTATTTAGCAAAAAAACAATTAATTTATTATTTATTTCTCTATTTAAAAAGGAATAACAAAAGGAATCATAATTATAAATACAACTCTAATATATGGGCAGGGGCTCCACTGTCTATTCTGAAGCTTCTGGACCGTGTTCAGGGGAGGGCGGTGAAGTTTATCAATGACAGTAGTGTATCCAACTCTATTGATTCATTGGAGCATCGTCGGAATGTGGGTTGTGTGACACTTTTCTATCGGGAGATGCTCATCTGAGATAAGTGAACTTATTCCACGAGCCCGAGTTTTTATTCGTAATACTCGCTTATCTAGTAGAGCACATCCGTTTGTAGTTGATTGTTTTGTGTTTGGCACAACGCATTACAGAGAAAATTCGTTTTTTAGTCGAACGATTCATATGTGGAACAAACTTCCCGCAGAAGTCTTCCCTGTTACTTACAAAAACTTCCCTGTTACTTAGAAAAATTTAAATCAAATATCCACAAACACTACTCCCTCTTTCCTCCTTCCCATACCCTATTTTCCTGATCAATACAATGCACTGCATGAGTAGGGGGCATCCCCTGAGTATTGGTTAAATTATAAAAAAAAAAAAAAAATCCACGGATTATTACTTAACAAATATTTTCAATGTGGTTTTGATCCGGAGAACATGTGGACCATTCTAATACCAACCGAATTGAAAAGTGTTTTTTTTAGTGAATACAACCAATAATTTCGGTTGGCACAACCATACTCAAATGCAATTTCAGAATATTTTTGTTGAAGCAACTAAAGTTTTGTTAATTTGATAGTATTTTGTTGTCATAACGAGTATTTAGTTGTACAAACCGATTTATGTCGTAGCAACCGACTTTTAGTTATCAAATAACGAAAATTGTTTCTTCTTCTTTGCTATTTTCAATAAATGACACCAATATCTCTTCTAATACTGTAATGTCCTCAGTAGAATTCATTCTGGTGCTTGGAATGCCAAATCAACTATACCGCAGAAACAAAAAGCTACCCACACCATTTAGGATCCGCCTCCTAATTTTATTTTTTTTTTTCACACCGAATGTTTCTGGTTCCACTTACTATCACCATTATTAAATTTTAATACTATTGTAACAACCGACATATATTTACAAATTTCGAATTTTTATTGTAACAATTTAATATTTTATATTTATTGACTATAATATTCTATAAATAGATCCACATGCGTTCAACAAAACTTATTTTATTAAAAAAAAATGATTGCCTCGAACTGGACTCGAACCGGCGATCTTCCATTTTTTTTTCAAGTTTAAATATTAATGTCTAAAAATAGATTTGTATGCACAACAGAAATGCGGTTGCTAATCTTAATATAAAAAACTATATATTATTTTAAAATTAGTAACGCAAACTTATAGTTTAGATAAAGTATTGCGTTTTTGCAGGCTAAACTAATATTCGATTTTAAATTCAAGGGATAAAATCTCCGAAAAGTGGTTGGTTGTTGGCAGGGACCGTAAATAATGATTATTGCTCGTTTTTTTTGAATCAAAAAATCAATCACTTAGAAGAGACATAAAAAAAAAATTATTGCACCATTATTATTATTTTTTGACAATCTTTGGATATCCGTCATGATTTTTAAATTTTTGATTTTTAAAGTTTTCTTCAATGGTAATGATTATTTTTGAGTAATAATAAAAAAAATCAGCCATAATCATTATTTTGAACAAAAAAAATAAAACTCAAAAATAATCATTATTTTTTTCGCTCAAAATAAAACTCACTTTCAATGTGTGGGATGGACATATCTCAGGAAGTAGGAGGAGCTTATCGAAGATTTTGGTACCAATCTCTTCTTTGGAAGATTCTCTAGCAGATTAATGTATCAATCATATTTGTGGGTGAGGTTTAAGGGGTTAATTTTTAATTTCAAAATAGGGCTTTTTTTGCCGTATTTTGTGAAAGTAACAATGTGTCGGATGGACATATCTCAGGAAGGAGGAGGAGCTTATCCAAGATTATGATATCAATCTCTTCTTTGGAAGATTCTCTAGCAGATTAATGCATCAATAATATTTGTGGGTGGGGTTTAAGGGGCTAATTATTAATTTCAAAGTAGGGTTTTTTTGCCGTAAAGTCAAAATCAGGAAGTTGGATTTTCACCGTAGACGTATGGTCTAGTGGACTTTTTTGCTCAGTACAATCCCAAGAATCAGAAACGCGAAGCGCCCATTAAGATTTTTTTCCTTCCATACTAATCGCCCTACCCTAATATGTATATATATTTACACCTACATGAAAGTGAGTTATATTTTGAGCGAAAAAAATAAAAATCATAAATAATGATTATTTTTGAGTTTTATTTTTTTTGCTCAAAAATAATGATTATTGCGGATTTTTTTTATTATTACTCAAAAATAATCATTACCATTGAAGAAAATCCTTAAAACTCATAACATAATCATTATTGTGTATTTTTTATTATAAAACTCATAATGATTACGGTCCCTGGTTGTTGGTGTTAAAGGTAATATAGAAGATAATATTTTTTCAATATTAGTTAGGAACACCAATAGTTTGAATGATGTGACTGTGTTTCGCTTAATTTTATATATTTTCTGTTTACAATATATTTAGTTTAATTACTCTGGTGATGAATTTTAAGTACTTACAATTAAAATTATTGAATAATGATTACATTTTGTTGGTTACAACGGAATTACAACCAATTTATTCTGTGTGTGTGTGGTTTATTACGTACGCCTCTCCAATGGACCATCAGGATTGAACATTTCCTCATCAGAAAAAATCATATTTAAGAGAAACTTATGTTTCAACCGTCCTACCAACAACAGCGATTATTGACTTAACTTTCTGTAGTTGGTTTGTAAATTCCTTTTAGCGAACTAAAGTCGACCAGTTTTTTGGTGGCCCACACATCAGCCAGACATCTCTGTGAATCCTTTAAGTGCCTACACTCATAGGACTTCTGTTGTAAATACTGGAAGTTGTTAGAGTTGTAATACCGTATCTTTAATTTTTGGTGAAAAAACAGTCATTTGCACACACAGAGAACAAATATGGTTGCAATATGATTGTGGTCACAAAACTATGTTTCCTACAGCCATAAATTTTTGTTTCAGTTAAATTATTATTGTATCAATCATTTTTAAAGTTAATTAAACATTATTATAGTAAAAAATTGTCAGTTGTGTTTACGAAATTGTTAATTGTTTATACTACATTTGTTAGTTAAAAACAACTACATTTCTAGTTATATTTATGATAATAATCTTTGTCGCCTATTTAACGAAAATTACAGTTGTCTTAACTAACATTTTCAGCACATTCTACTGTAACAGTTTTTTAGTGTGCCTTTAGATGCTTCTTATTTGTAAAATTTTTTGAATTGACACAAATGATGGACAGGGTTACAGACTATACACTTCAAATGTAGTTAAAAACAAATGAAATTTCACTTGAAGAAAGGACAACTTACATTTCAGTAAATTCAAATAACATTGTCATTTGTTTCTTCCTGTTCAAAAATTTAACCACAATTGTTTAAAAATTAACCACATGTGCAGTAAAAAATACACAAACAATTGTTTTTTTTTTTGTGCTAAGCATTCAAAAATTAATAAGAAATTTTGTGCTTCAAGACACGTTTTTATTTAAGCAGTTAAAAAAATGTTCAAAAATCAAAAATTTACAAATAATTATGCGTAATAGTTTTTTTTGTGCACTGTTTGGAGGCGAGAAAGGGTCATAGTTTAAATTTCGTAAAATTTTAAAAAATAAATAATGTGAAATGAAGACTATTTTTCATTAATCTTAAAAACAAATTTATGTTGACTAGAAATTGTTGATAATAAATACAAATTAAGATTGAAGTATAGGCTTATAACAACTATCACAAAAACCACTGATTCAGTAACTTTAATAGCGACAATTGCTAATTTAATTAGAAATTGATAGCATTTTAATTGAATTATTTTTCAATTAAATAATAACTCATTTGATTTAAAAGTGATCAATATTGTTTAACTTCTCAAAAAGCAAATCAAAATTAAATAAAGTGGGTTGCCATACCAAATTTTTTTATAGCTTGAATTTTATAACATTGAACTCTAACCGGCATGTAATTCTCAGTTAGTTAGCAGATTTATTTATACTTATGTGAATAAATTCACTCAAAAACTCGTATTTTTTGTTTTTATTGAAACGGAGGGAGTACGGGGAAAAAAATTGGTGATGTTTTTTTGCAGAAATTAGCACTTTTCTTAAAACCAGAATATAAATATTTTTTAATAATATTTAATTTATTTTTAGAAGTTATTTGATTAAAAGTAATGGTTACATTCTGTAAACAAAATTTAACTTCAAAAATTACATTATCAATTTTATGATAATGTTTTAGAAAAAATTAATATTCAGATTTAAACCACAGAAATTAAATTATTTAACTTAATAAAATAATAAACCTAATGAGAATTAATAAAAATCTAATTAAAATGAATTTAAAATATTTTATACTAATACATAAACATTTATAAAAAAACAACTACACACAGAGAAATAAAGTGCCAACCGCATTGAAAATTGTATTTTAATGGTAACAACGTATAAATTCAGTTAGTACAACGTTATTTTCATTAGATTCCAGAACATTTTGGATCTTGCAACTAACATTCAGTTGAATTAACCGAACTTTGTTGTAAAAAATAATTTTAAGTTGTGCCAACCGACTGAAATTCTTAATAACCGAATTTGAGTCGTAGTAACCGAGTTTCAGTTGGCAAATAACAAAATTTTTCTCTGTGTGTACATTAGGGCGGGTCGATTTGTAGGGAGGCAAAAAAATCGCTTAACGTACAGGGAAAATCGTATTCTAGGGATCAACATAAGAAACTTTGTGAAGGAACCATACCTTAAAACGAATTCTGATGTCCCGACTTTTGACCCGTAGGGTCAAATTTTGAAAAAGCCCACTTTGATATTTCAGAAACTAGGAGGAATCTCTCCAAGATTATAGGAGCTTCTTCATCACCGTGAGACGCGCTGGCACATTAATGCATAAATCATCATTCTAGGTGACCGTTATGGGGTTAAAATTTAAGTTGTGTTTTTAGCAGTGTTTTATAGCAAAATGTACAAATCTCGGGATAGAGATATTTCAGAAAGTAGGAGGAGTCTTTCCAAGATTATGATCTCTATTTCTTCTCCAGAAGATGCTCTAGCAGATGAATGTATAAATTTTATTCGATTGGGTTGGATTCGATTGGGGCACTCTAAATGGGTCAAAGTGGGATTTTTTAAAATTTTACCCTACGGGTCAAAAGTCGGGACATCAGAATTCGTTTTAGAGGTATGGTTTCTTCGGCAAAGTATCTTATTTTGATCCCTAGAATACAGTTTTCCTTGTACGTTGAGCGATTTTTAAATCGACCCGCCCTAGTGTATATACATAAATATTACAAAAAAACAACCACAACAACATGTTTTGAGTGTTAGTATAAAAAAATGTCAAGCAAATATTTAATGGATTCACATAATTTTTAATTAACAGCTTTTAAAATTTTCAGCATATCGATTTAATTGAAAAAAGTAGAGAAGTATTTTTTTTCTGTGTAGAATACCTCTAAAAAACATCGTCTAAACTTGAAAATGTGTTTGGGAATTTATTGAAATTTGTCAGGAAGATTATATTAGCAAAGTTATAAAGTTTCATCAATATATATTGAAGTTAAGGTGTGTTTTCGTTCAATTTAGAGAATTTTCCTCTTAAGCAAAATCACAAAAAGTTTAAGTTTAGATCTATAGTTATATCTTGGTAAGAGGAATAATTTTTGCCTAAAATTAATAATTGTTATATATTAGATTTTGCGATTCACTCTAAAACATTTTTTTTAACAATTATCGATGTTGATGACTTAGACCGATGCTTCGTTGAAATCAATCTACCAAAAACTACTTTAAACATATATGATAGCATATCTACTGCACCAATTAAAAATCCTTTCTCTTTTAAATGCGTTGATCAATGTGATGTTCTAAAAAGCATTTTGAACATCAAATGCAATGCCATGGGTAATGATGAAATTGATCCTACATTCTTAAAAGCTCTACTTCCAAAACTTCTTCTTCTCACCAAATCAATCTATCCGGATTGTTGGAAAACTTCGAAGATAATTCCTATTCCAAAATCAGGCAATGATTATCGTCCAATAGCCATTCTTCTATTTCTGTCTAAGGCATTGGAAATTATAATATACGATCAAATGAACAATTTTCTTCAAACACTTAAGCTTTTATCCCCGAAACAATCAGGATTCATGAAAGGATGAAGCTGCATAACAGCCTTGGTTGATGAAATCGAAGATCTTAGAGTACAACTAGACTGTAATATGGTGTAGACTGTAGGGCATTCAAATTACTCGGGTTTGTTTTTGTTCGAGTAATCGAGTAACTCGATTTTGAGGTTTTTAATTTACTCGAGTAGGCGAGTAAGATTTTAAAATTGCTCGAATAACTCGAGTAACTCGAACAATTTTAATACTTTAATTTTATTTTCCAAAAACTCACATTTTTGTAAGTTTTTATATTTTATTAGTACTAATATAACATATATATAGAAATTAACAAATTAATTAAAAATTTTAGTAAAAAGTATATCTAAAAGAGAAAAACATTTGCTAAGATCATTTATTATTGCGACAGTTTTGTCTCAGTGCACTCAAAGCAAAAGCGTTATTATATCAATGAAATTCTTTATAAATATGTTGAAATCTTCATTGATTTTCTTTCAATATAACTGGTTCATAAATATGTATTAAACTGTTTTATAAAAATATTTGTAAGGTGATCAGTTTTGTAATTTCACTCAGACTTGACACAGTTTTGTTATATTAATGTGTTAGTACTAAACGAAAAAATAGTCCATTTTGTCCTATCATTTTGAGATTTTGAGATATGTAATTTTTCTAAAAAAATTATAAAGAAGTTTTGAAACAACTTTCATGAATATTTAAGAAGATTTTCATCACATTAATGAAAACTTCATTACTTCTATATGTAAATTTTAATATGTGGAAATTTTGCGTAGGACCGCTATGAATTTCCATATAGGGCTTCTAAAATTGGCTTGTTACAACGACATAAAAGGGAGCAACAAAAAGTTTTTAGCAAATGACATTTAAAAATTCCTTTTTAAAAATATAGTATTTATATGTAGTTTCTTTAGATCAAAAGGCAACTAAATTAAAAAAAAAATAATGTTTGATCCCACTTTTAACCCTCACATAAAAAATATCCAAGTTTCTTCGATATCGGAGTTTTTCGCATTAAGTTCTTCGTTTTTCGTAATATAATTTCTTTAACAGTGCTCACTTAATATAAAAATACACTTAACATTTAAATATTCACTATAACAGTCACATTATTTTATACAAAATATTAAAAAAATATAAAATAGTTCATATTTTTAAATTACTCGAGTTACTCGATTAATCGACCAAAATTGTTCGAGTTATTCTTTACTCGAAATTGGCCATTTCGAATTACTCGAACAATTGTTCGACATCATTTCATCGATTAATCGAGTAACGGTTAACCGATTGAATACCCTAGTAGACTGTAATAGAGGTGTACCTCAAGGTTCAATACTTGGGCCGCTGCTTTTTTGTCTGTACATTAATGATCTCATTGATGTTTGTACCAATTGTAATATTCAGATGTATGCTAATGATGTTCAATTATATGCAAGTTCTAAATTTAACAACATTAACACCTGTGTCTCTAACATCAATCACGACTTAAACAATATTCACCAGTGGGCAACGGATAATGGTTTATGCCTAATTCCCGCCAAATCAAAATGCATATTCATCTCAAAAAGTAAACGTATGCTTCACCCAAATATCAAAATAAGCTTTAATAACTTTGCAATTTATTTTGTTCAAACGTCAAAAAACCTGGGAATAACCTTTAATGATCGTCTCACATGGACCAATCACATCAATGGTGCCGTCGGAAGGGTTCATGGGATGCTAAGAAATCTGTGGTCTGTACAACTATCAACTCCTTTTGATATTCGAATGCTTTAAGCTAAGACATATCTCATCCGTGTGCTCTTATATGGATGTGAAGTCATTGCGAACTGTGATACCCATGCCTTTCATAATCTTAATGTTGCATACAACTATAAATCATTTATACAGAACAGCCAAGTTACCTCTTCTCCAAAATAATTTAGTTGGTTACCCCGTAATAAAAGAATTATCCAGAAAAAACATAAAACTTTAATGTCGAAGAGACAATTCTTCATTTCAACAGATAGTCTTTCGAACAAACTCCCCTACAGAATTCAAACCATAAGCAATGCATTGCAGTTTAAAAAGGAGTTAAAAAATCTTTTTAACTTGTCCTAAACTCGTAAACTTTGTCATAATAAAATTGGGTTTCTTAACTTTAATTACACTAATTTTATATTTAATTTAATAATTAATTCTTAAAAATAAAATTTTGTTTTTCTATTTAATTTTTTTTTTTTTTTTTTGTTTTTCTTAAAATTGTATTATTCATTCAAAATGTATATATTTACCCTACTACCACTGTCATTTATAAGATATCAATCTTGTTGTGCTAGTTTATAACTAATTTTTAAATAAATAAAAAAAAAAATTTTTAAAAATATTTTGCCTGAAAGTGTTGGAAGTTTTAGAAATTCCTCATAACCCTTTTATGTATAACAAATTGATAAAAACTAATTTCTGTAAAAAAATTTCATAGTTTTGAAATAAAATGCTTTTAAATCATACAGCTTAATATATAATTGTAAAGGTACTTAAACAAGCATTTCAACGAATTCTTATTAACCTAACCGAGCACTAGCTTCTATGGCTTTCGGCACGTTGTAGCGATAACAGACCAGTACCTCTGGTGGGAATCGAACCCACGACCTGATAAGCCAGCAAGTTACCAACTAGCCTACACGGGTGCACTAATTTTACTAAACTGCACTGTAACTTTAAAGATTGTTTCAAATTTAAGTCAGATTTTTGCAAAAAGTGATCGATTTTTTATGGCAAAATTGTTTTGAGACAACCCAATTACAAAATATAAAATAAACAGTTTTGGTGTTTGCACTTTTGAGTGAGAGCTTCTTTCGACGAAGCGTGTTCTTGAAGAGAAACATTTTAGGTTATCAGAACTTTTAACAATAGACAATATTTGAGCTAAACTCTAATATTTTAGTGTCTGTTTTCATTTAAAAATATCATCTGAATCTGAGTTTTTTTTTTTTTTTTCATAGAAAAATTCTTTTTAAAAATATCTAAAAAAAAAAAAAAAAAAACTTTAATTTTACTACAACTAAATAAATGATATTAAAGAAATACTTGTTTCAATTCAACAAGTAAAGTTATACGATTTATAGTAGAAAACATAAACGTTGTGGATTTCTTTATACATATTTTAGTACACGTTTTTATAAACTGTATTATAAATGATAGAATAATATGATAACATGGTAAAAAGAAATGATAAATCATTTTATAGTTTGTCTTAATCAAATTATATAGTCGTCAACAAATACTAATCATATAATCAAATGTCACAGAACCAAACAACAACTCTTACACACACACACTCCAGCACACACACACACACACACACATAAAGTAAAAGAGTATGTGTTTTTGAATGAAATATAATATAAATTAACTATACTTTAATATCCAAAGCATTAACTTACACAGTGTAACACGAAAAAAAATAACCATATACGGACACCACTACGTGATAAAAGACTAAAAAAAAAAGACCCGTGTCTCCCAATTTTTCCCAAAGTCATCTCCTTTTTATTTTCAATTCATAACGAGCTTTCAACCTCCGTATATTTACAAAAATAAAGCAAATCAAACATATTAGCTAGGTTGATACTAGTATTTCGATCTGGCTAAAGATCTCATCAGAACCCGAAGTTTTAGAAAAGCTAGAGCCTATATAATAGGCAGAACTTTAACAAAAAACCTATTAATAATCAATTTTGCTCCATTCTTGTCTTCTTAGTAATCAACCACGTGGTGAGGTCTTTTCCTAACTAGCATCATGACGTTACTAATCTTTGAAGACCAAAAATGTTCTATTTATATAAAAAATTTTTAGTGTGTACTCTGGCTCAAGTAATATTTTTTACAGTTATATTAGTTTTTTGTTTTTATATACATCGAGATTATTTGTTTATGGGCCGCCAAAGATTTGGGGCCTCGGTATCATTTTCGCAAAAAAGTGATCATTTTCTCAGGCTCATATCTTGCAAACCGTTCAGAATTTACTCTCTATGGCAAAGTTGTAGCTCTTGTCATAAAGAACAAAAATTGGGAACATATAAAATCAAACAAACTTCACCTTCCAGATCAAAATCGCAAAAAACTTAAAATAATTCGATTTTTTTTTACCTTTTTTCCCGTGTTCAGGTCCATAGGTAGCAAACCGTTCAAAATTCAAGGAAACAACCAACTACAAAAATTTACCTAAGATCTCAATAAACAAATTTCTAGAACATATAAACTTCCTGGGAATTGGTTTTGCTACCTATGCGCCTGAACAGGAGAAAAAAGAGAAAAAAATGAAATTAAAAAATTTTTCACTTTTGCGCGCTACCTAAACAGTGTTAAGAATCATCTCTAGGAAGTTTATATGTTCTAGAAATTTGTTTATTGAGATCTTAGGTAAATTTTTGTAGTTGATAGTTTCCTTGAATTTTGAACGGTTTGCTACCTATGGACCTGAACACTGGAAAAAAGATAAAAAAAAATCGAGTTTGATCTGGAAGGTGAAGTTTTTTTGATTTTATATGTTCGCAATTTTTGTTCTTTATGACAAGAGCTACAACTTTGCCATAGAGAGTAAATCGAAATTCTGAACGGTTTTCAAGATATGAGCCTGAGAAAATTATCACTTTTTTGCGAAAATGATACCGAGGCCCCAAATCTTTGGCGGCCCATAAACAAAAAAGGAGATGACTTTGGGAAAAATTGGGAGACACGGGTCTTTTTTTTAGTCTTTTATCACGAAGTGGTGTCCGTATATGGTTATTTTGCCATGACTTAAAAAATTACACACAGTGTTATCATTAGACCTCGGATTTTGCATATTTGCCTATTTTTGAAGATTAAGATAGATAAATTCTGACTACACCAAGGTTCGTTTTATTGCAAATAGAGTTGAAAACGATATGCACATTTGAATTTTTTTGGCATATTTGCATGAAATGCATATGCATAATATATGCCAAAATATGCAAAATATGCATAATATATGAAAACGTGTTCTGATGATGGGAACCTATCAACGTCACATTAAGCAAATTTATATTTAATTATATTGCCATTTGTGATGAGTTCAAGTCCAAACAAATCTTCAGCATCGAGATTTAATATATTATTTATTTTTAAAATGATATTAAAAACTGGATTTATTTTCAAAATGACTTCTAATTTCTCATTTAAATCCATTCCAAAATCACCAGTTATGTTATGAACAATATTTTCAGCTTCCTTAAATAAGTTCTTTGACTTTGCTAATGGTAGACCCATCGCTTCCAAGGAAGTTATGATTTTGGCAAGTCTCTCGAAATTCGATTTTATATATATATAAAATCCCGATATTGTAGTTGGGGATTTTTTATCAGCTCTTTTGCCAGCTTTATAGCATCTTCTGGGTTCAGTGTTTCAAGAACCTAAAATGCAAATTTAGAATTTGTTTCTTTACCGAACTAAAGTAATTGAATATGATCGTGGTCCAAAAATAATGGGTTATCGGATGTTCCATTATTTTGCAGGAGAGCCAAAAGTATTATTTTAGAAATTAAATCAAAGATAAAAAACCAAAACGAGTGGAATTCAATTTTTCAATGAAACTAGTTTGCATATATTTTGCATATGTTGCATATATTTTGCATATTTTTGGCATATATTTTTGCATATTTTTGGCATATATTTGGCATATTTTCGATATGCATTAAAATTTGTTATATTTGAACAACTAAACGTCTAAATAAAAAGTTTGGTACCAATCTGATGAAAAATATGCAAATATGCAAAATTCTTGATATATATGATAAGTTATCATATACAAATGCTATGCACAGAAAATAAATGAAATTTCGAAATTCGTAAAAAGAAAACATTCCATAAAATTAAAAGCATTTAAAAAATTTATTAAAATTATATGAAGGGATTATTGTAAAAACTTGATAAGCCACTTTGACTATTTTCTAGTTTTCACTTTTTTCCAGACATCCATTAACAATTTTTTGGAAGAAGTCTAGCTTAAACACTCACCACACGTACCTGGAGTATAAAAATCCTGCTATATTCATATTTCTATACGTTCTCCAACTTTAAAAGGCGAAAATTAACCAAAAATAAAATGTGGCTTATCAAGTCGCTTCAATAAGCCGTTTATATATAAATATAGAAAGGAAATTTAAGAATTTTTTTTTTTTCAAAAATTCTTGATATTTTATCTATAAAAGCTACATAATCAATTAAATATATGTGTGAAAAATGTTCATATTTGTAACGCAGTTGAATCTACAATACACTCGTGTATTTAATTAAGTGCATGACAAAATAAAATCAATAATGCTAAAACCATAGCACAGTGGGATATATTAAAAAGTTTTTGGAAACCATTCGGCCATTTCTCTCTTAGTCATTCGATTGCAATTAAGTTTGAAACAGGCATAAGCGACGCAATATGTATTACAATATGCATTTTTAAATAAATAAAATAAATAAATAATATCGAGCTTACGTTTTCTGATTTCGAATATTGCAGACCCCCCATGGCGGCAATACTACTACAAAAAATAGGAAACTTTTTGCATATCAATTTTTGAGTGCTCACCATTTTTTGTTTCTAATCCGATTTTCAAAAAAGTAAAATTTTTGTAATCTGCTAGCAGATATCACACAAAACATGCGTATATGTGGTGTTATCTCTAACAGTTCCCGATATATTCCCATTTAAAAATGTGATATTCCAAATCTGGTCCGACTCAGATCCTGTTTTTTGCGAATCCCGTGACGAAATCGTGGCCACTTTCGTTTTTTAAATATAAATTCTTGATTAAATGAAAAAAATGAATGCAATATATTGTTCCACTCAAAAACTTTTTTTTTTTTTTTTTTTTTTTTCATAACAAACTTTATTTACAATCTATCCATTTAAGGATAATAAGTAAATATGATAAAATAAAGAAATTACATTGGTTGTTAGACTCCAGCGAGAACAACAACATATTAAAAAAATATAGAATTTTTATAATAATTAAAAATTATTTACAAATTGAGTAAACATAAATAGTAAAAGAAATATTTTATGAATATAAATTTACTGATTGGAAAATTAATTTTTACTTAGAAAACGATTACATTTTGAATACATTTATTTTTTAGCGAAATGGTAAATCAAGAATATGATGCCGCTTAAGTCGTCTAACTTCTTCTGTATCATCTAGTAGAGAGATAGCCAATGGGTTGCAGTGGTTACTTAGTCTTTTTAGATAATTTTCGCTGAATCTATTGATTTCATCTTTAACCTTGGGAATAAATAAGTCGTTATGTATAGTTTTATTTGATACAAATATTGGAGCGTTGACAATTGACCTTAATGTTTTATTTTGGTATCGTTGTAATATCTCAATATTTGAGTTGCTAGCAGTTCCCCACAACTGTATGCCATACGTCCATACTGGCTTAAGAATGGTTTTATATATTAATACTTTCGTTTCAAGACTTAGTTGCGACGTAGGGCCTAGCAGCCAATAGAGCCGTCTGCTCTTAATTTTTAAATGTTCTTTTTTGGCTTTAATGTGAGTGCTCCAAGTTAATCTTTTGTCAATATGGAGACCAAGATATTTGACACTATCCTTTTTAGGAATTTCAGTATTGTTGATAGACAAGTTTGGACAATCGCCTTTACGTAACGTGAATACGACATGTACCGATTTTTCAGTGTTTACTTTTATGTTCCACTTGTTAAGCCAGATTTCAATTTGATTTAGTTCATTTTGTACATGATTTGAAGCTTCAATAGGACATGTGCTAGAAGCTAGTACTGCTGTGTCATCTGCATAAGTTGCCACTAAAACATTTGCAGTAGAAGGCATGTCTGATGTATATATTGTGTACAGTATAGGTCCCAAGACACTGCCTTGCGGAACGCCTGCATTGATGCTATATATTTGGGATGTTTCGTTGTTTACTCTCACATAAAAATGTCGTTCACTTAAATAGGACTTGAGTAATAAGTAGAATGGTGTTGGAAGTAGCTTTTTAAGTTTAAAAAATAATCCATAATGCCAGACTTTATCAAATGCTTGCTGTACATCTAAGAAGACGCCGGAACAATATTTTTTCTTCTCCAATGTATCCCTTATAAAGGCTACTATACGATGGCATTGCTCGGGTGTACCATGATTATGTCTGAATCCGAATTGGTATTCAGGTATGATGTTATTTTTTTCCAAGATTGGTGACAATCTACTTATAAATATTCTTTCAAATATTTTCGAGAATGTGACCAATAAACTAATAGGTCTATAAGATGTAACAACATTCTCTGGTTTATTGGGTTTATTTACCATAATTATTTCTGCACACTTCCATTGGGACGGAAAATGGCTTAGTCGCAAAATAGAATTATAAATGAGCGTTAAAAATAGAATGCCTTTTTTAGGTAGATTTTTAGCTACAATTCCATTAATACTATCGTATCCCGGAGCTTTTTTACAATTTAGTTTGTTCACTTCTTGTTGAACTTCAGATGGAGATATGTGTTTCATAGGGTAATCCATTGGACATGGGATATCTAAAAAATTTGTAATTTCATCAACATGAGTACTATTACTAAAATCATGTGGTTGAAATGTATTTTGGAGATGTGATGCAAACGCTTCTGCCTTACTCTTGTCGTTTTTGCACCATGTCCCATTTACATCTTTTACGGGATCATTTCTTTTAGTTGGACGTTTTAAATATTTCGTTGCCTTCCACAGACTAAACTCGTCGTTTTTAGAAACACCAAGATTTTTAAGAAAATAACCAAGCTGTTCATTTTTTAATTCATAAATTCGTTTTTTCAGATCTTTGGCTGCTTTATTAAAACGTTGCTTGTCATTAGGGTGTCTACTGGTTTGCCAAATTTTTCTTAATCTTCTTTTATTTTGTATCATCTCTCTAATTTCAGCAGTAATAACTATTTTATCTTGAGTGTCAAAAGCTTCTTCTTTTGGAGTAGAAAGAAATCCAGCTTCATGAATTAAACTGTTGAAAGTTTCAACGACATCTTCTAATTCTGTTGGTGATTTAATGGGTATATTCAGATTAATGTTTCTTTCTATCCAAAGCCGAAAAGAGTTAAAATCTGTCTTTTTGTTAACAACTTGGTATTTCTTGGAGTTGGAATGTAAATACGTGTTAAAATTTAATAAAATTGGAGAGTGGTCAGAGTTAAGTTCATCACAAAGCTCATTAGATATGTGAAGGAATTGACTAGAAATGCCAGAGTAAACAACAAAATCCATTAAGTCCGGTTTCTTTCTTGGATCTGTCGGCCAATAAGTTGGACTTCCGGTTGATAAAACAGAATAGTTATTTTCGATAATACAATTACGCAACGCAATACCTTTTGGATTAGGTACTCTTGACCCCCACCAGGGATGTTTGGCGTTTAAAATCACCTCCAACTAGAAATCTTGGCCCCAAACGACTAAAGAAGTCTTTAAAATTTTGGCAGGTTACTTTAAAGCGAGGTGGAAAATAGATAGAGCATATAGAAACATCACTCAAATCAGATTTTACTTTGATACAAACAGCTTGAAGAAACGTTTGACTAATTAAATCGGAAACTTCATATTTAATTGATGATTTTATTAGAATTGCTGATCCAGCGTGTGCGTTATCATGTGGCTGGTTGGCTTTTATTAAATCAAAACCTCTAATTTTAAAAAAGGTTCTGCTTGTAAAATGTGTCTCTGACACTAAAAGGATATCGATAAAATTAGTTTTCAGAAATAGCTCAACTTCTAGGGTATGGTTAGAAAGCCCGTTGGCATTCCATATTGCAATACGAAAATTTAGTTGCATAATTTTGCTATTAAAACTGACATCATAGTTAAAAGTTTATTTGTTAGCTCGATTTGATTTTGAAGTAAGACTTCGATTTTTTCAAAAGGATTATCATTTGAATTTCTTTGTGGGTTTCTAAGAGCATCAGCATATGTATATTGATTAAATTGTGCACCATCGTTGTTGGTTGTTGTTGGAAATTCATCATTGTGTGCATATCGTACATTCCTAGATCTGTTAACAAAATTACTATTTTTTAATTTCTTCTTTAATATCTGTCTGTAAATTTCACAGCCTTTATAATTCGCTGGATGATTTTCTAAACAGTTGACACATCGAGCTGGAGTATCATTCATTTTTTTGCATTCGATCGTAAGGTGTCCTAGTCCACATTTAACGCAGTTTACTGGTTTTTTGCAGTATGATTTAGTGTGACCGAACTCTTGGCAACGGTGGCATTGAACAAGGTCATTATTTTTTTTGGGTGGAACAATAGATACTATTGCATTATTAATATGTTTAATGTTGTATATATTCTTATTAGTAACATTTGGTTCGAGATCAATAAAAAACATAGGAAGGGGCGCTCGTGTGATTCTACTGCGAATATTGGTAACATTTCTCACTTGGTGGCCACAGTTTTCAATGGCAAACTTAATATCTTGAGTTGGTGTTGTATGGTGTAAATTTTTTATTACTACTCTATAGGCCCTTTCTTGTTTCATTTGATAAGTATGAAAGTTTCGTTTTTTATCGTTTAAGTACGTTACTAGCATTCTATAGGTCTGAATATGTTTTACCATTACTCTAACTTGACCATCTTTTAAAGTCTTGTAATTAAATTCAGTGGGGCAAATAACATTAGAAAAGCTTTTAATCATAGCGCTGATATTAGAAACATTTGGTATAATGATTGGTGGAGGTTTTGGTAAATTATTTTCTGTTGTTTGCACATTATCTGCATCACATTCCTCTTCATTATCATTATCATCAATATCATCATCGTTACTTAGTACAGAAAACTGGTTTTGACTTACTTGGGTAGGAGTTGTTGTAGTTTTGTTTGTACTTGCTGCTTGCTTAGAAGTACTAGCACCGAAATTGATCTGCATTACTCCATTGTTATTGGTTTTTGATGTTTTTGATGTTTTTGCATTGGTTTTGTTGTTTGCTGTTATATTAGTAATGTTTTCACAGGAGTTATTATTTAAATTGTTATTTGGTTTTTTATATTTATAAATTTTTGGAGATTCATTCAAACGACGTTTTTGTAACCTAGACGAAGAAAATACCTGCCAGCTTACATCGCTCTCTTCACTTTCCTTGTCATCATCATCCATGATGATTGACAATGTCCAATGATTTTATTTTAAATATTGTTCTTGTTTGAAGACAATTTATTTTTTTTTTTTGTTTGTTTAATTACACTTTACACTAAAGAGCTCAACAATATTTTTGTACATGCGTACGCGCTCACAGTCAAATGCCCCACTCAAAAACTACATTCATTTAAGTTTGTTATAATTTTTATTAAAAATAAAAATTATGTGTTTTTCGACCTTTAATTGTGCAATGAAAATGAAAATTATTCAAGTTCGAGGCCATACTCTATATTTCTTCATTAGGATATTGTCCTAACAAATAATCTATAGAGTTTTTTGTTTTCAAATTTATTATTTGACCCTTTCAGGAATGTGTTGATAGATCTATTTCGGGAATTTTCTAGGTTACCATCATCAGAACACGTTTTGAAAGCGGTAACAATCCCATGCCAAACATCAACCATACATATGAACTAGTTTACTCACTACATGAGAACTAATATACATATGAGTTTGAAGTTAAAGATTATAACCATCCCAGCAAACAATCCGGTCCGTTTATGTGCCGTTTTCGGTACAGCATAGTCGGATCCGGAGTCCGTTTCCGTACCGTTTTCCGGATCAGTATACGGACCAGAAAACGGATTAAAAGGAACATCGAATACGTTGGGTCGTGTTAAAAACTGACTCAAATCCGTTTAAAGTCCGTCAAATACGGACCGTTTCCGGACCGTTTTGTCGTGCTGAAAACGGATGATTCCGTTTTTTACGGATATAAAACGGACAATAAACGGATCGGTTAAAATACTTATTTGGTCCGTATTCTAACCATTTTTTTACAAGAAACTCAATGGGTTTTATTTTTTTTTTATACATTTATTAATTTATTTGAAAAAATATTAAAATATACTTCATTTAACTTTAATTAAATACGAAATTCGCCACAGCTACTTTTTGTATCCAGCTTAGCAGCATCACGGAACATTTGTGGTCGATAATATTCAAAATCTAAAAGGAAAAAAGAATTTATTATTTTAGTTTCAAGAGATAGTAAGAGTTTTCTTGGAATATATTTTTTTTATTTAAAAAAAATATAGTCCAAATATATATTATTTATTTTCCTGAAGATGCTACACAAAGGAGTAGCGAAATATTGAAAATAAAAAACTTTCATAAAATAAAAACAACAAACCTTAACTCAAATAATTAGAAAATTGAAAAATAAGAAATATGGTTAAATAAACGAAAAAAATTAAAAAAAAAAAATGATACTTACTTTTTCGATGCAGTTTTTTGTTTCCACCAAGAGCATCATTGTTAGTTTGTGGCCCATTATTGAATCAGATATCTACATGTAAAAAATATTAAGTGGGGTTTAAAAACGATGGATTCTATGAAGAAATATATTTTTGTTTGCAATCTCATTTGAGCGTTTTAAATTATATAAATACTTACCATCTAACGTATGCAATGCATATTATGCATGCTATCTGAATTTATTTGGCGCACCGATCTTTTATATTATTTACTTAATTTTATTTTAATAAAACAAATTGAAAAAAATTGTTACCGATTGTGACTGACTTGAAACGGATAAAAATCGGTGCAGTCCGTATTAAACGGCACGACAACTGATATCCCCAAACGGACTAAAAACGTGTTTTCGAAAATCCGATTAAACGGTCCGAAAACGTACCGTAAACCCCGGATTCAAGAATCCGTACATGCCGGAGAGTCCGTAAAAATGTTTCTTGGGATTGATCAAAAAATAAATTGAAAACTTGTTTGATGTGCAAGATCCACCTCTGGTGGATATTCAATACACGTTTTTTTTGTTTCTCTCCTCTTTTTATATTTTGTTTAGTTTGTAAACAAACCAGGGGAAGTAAACTTGGCGGTACTCTGCCTTTTATACAAGTTTGTTATAATTTTTATTAAAAATAAAAATTATGTGTTTTTCGACCTTTAATTGTGCAATGAAAATGAAAATTATTCAAGTTCGAGGCCATACTCTATATTTCTTCATTAGGATATTGTCCTAACAAATAATCTATAGAGTTTTTTGTTTTCAAATTTATTATTTGACCCTTTCAGGAATGTGTTGATAGATCTATTTCTATTATTTGTTAGGACAATATCCTAATGAAGAAATATAGAGTATGGCCTCGAACTTGAATAATTTTCATTTTCATTCATTTAAATTAGAAATTAAAAAAAATTAAATTTTGCTGGTTTTTTCCCAAACAGTACAAAAAAGTCTTATAGTTCCAAATAACTATTTTCTTTCTTAGCATATAAAGTCGCATACATTCAGAATAGTATGCACACTTTATATGTTTATAATGAAAATATTTATCTGGAGGTAACAGACTGTAGGTGCTTTTTTGGAAAAAACAAAACAATTTTTTTTTTAATTTCTACTTTAAACGAATATAGTTTTTGAGTAGAACAGGATATTCCTTAATTTTTTTTTATTTACTCAAGAATTTAGTCAGTTAAATAACCAATATATTAAAAAAAAGAAATTGACCCCAAATTTCGTCCCGCTATTAGCAAATAACTGGACCGGAGTTGGACCGAAATCACATCATATCACATTTTGAAATGGGAATATCGCGTTAACGATTAAAGATAACCCACACAGGCAAGTATGTTTTTTGTTAGTCTGTACTAGAAGATCAGAAATATGTTAATTTGTGCACTCAACATTTTATATACAAATAGTTCCCTATTGTCTGTGGTCACATTGCCGCCCCGGGGGGTTTTAAAGATACAAAACAAAACTTAAGCTTGATATTATGTCGCTTATGCATGTTACAAATTTCTTTGCAATCGAACCACTAAGTAAGAAATGACCGAATTATTTCTAAAAATTTTGTAATATCTCCCACTGTGCATAGTGCGAAAAGAAATTTAAGAGTGATTTAGAAGTGACAGCTATTTCCTCTGGGCTAATGTTGATTCATAAAATATTCACATCACAATTACGTGGGTAAAGTAGGTAATTGCACAAGAAAGTTATTGACTTCAAAATGTTCATCATAATGCTACCAGAGAGTAATAAAATATAAACAAAATTCAAATATTCTACTAATACGTATGAGTGATATTAAATTTGTATTAATATAACGTATACGTCACAGTAAGGATACACAGAGAAAACAAATTTATTTTTCAGTGTTGGTTATTTTTTTAATATTTACCCAACTGAGGTTTTCCGTAATAAATGTCCATCTTAACCAAAATGGGCGAAGTAGGCGCGGCTAAATTTTTATTATTCACTCACAATATAATTTCTGTTACCGATATAAGTTTATTTATAAAGTTTAACTTAAAGTTTGTTTTCATATAAAAAATCAATTAAAATACATATAAATCAATCAGAGACCGAAAACAACAGTTATCCCGAATACTTTAACTCAAAAACTCTTTAAGTTAGAGTCAACGGAGACGTATACTATTATATACCAATCGATTTGTATTGAAGTGCTCTTTCAGAATCTTAAGAAAAGGATCTCAACTTCACAGTTAAGAGTTATTTTTCAACAAAAAAATAAAAGATCAGATGAAACTCTTAAGAAGAGAGTTTTATTTCGCCTTCTTTAAATAAAAATCTTATCAGGAGTTTTATTTTTTCCGTCTGAAATAAAACTCTTTCGAGGAGTTTTATTTTTCCCGTCAGAAAATAAAGCTCATTTGATTAGTTTTATTTTGAAACTCATTTAAGGAGTTTTATTTTTTCCGTGTAAAATAAAACTCTTTTTGTTTATTTTCTTCTTTTCTTATTGACTTAATTTGCTATAATGTGTGTAGTAATTTCTTTGTTTTAATTAACCAACATAACTTTTTCTAAATTTTCTGCGGAAAGATTTGAAGGCAGGTCGCTCAATACCAATTTAAGAGTAGGAATGCTCCTACCACGCTTACCTGGGTTGCAGGTACACATTGTATAGTTTTTGCCAATGTATACAAGTACGGATAGTGTATTCATTTAGCCTCCCAGAACTCAAAACGAGGTTTAACAAAAATTGGAGAAAAATTGTCGATGTCATAGAATGCTTTTTTTATCCTCATTATCACTTTTTTCGCTTTCTTGTTCCCTATCTACATTTAGGGAGTTCAAATACTGCCCCAAAAGCGACGACTGAGATGTATCGCAAACATCCGGCGAAGATCGGAAAACATCCGGTGAAGATCGTGAAGCTTCCCTCCTCAAATGAGTATTAAAATAAAACTCCTCAAATGAGTTTTATTTAATGAAGGCGAAATAAAACTCTCTTCTTAAAAGTTTTATTTAATGAAGGCGAAATATAACTCTCTTCTTAAGAGAAATATAACTGTTTTTGATGTTTTTTTTTTTCTTTTTAAGTCACAAAATTACTGTTATAAAGGAACTTTTTTGATATCACTTATAACCGTTACGGTCCCTGAAATCAATTTCTCAACTTTTTCTATCGGAAGTTTAAAAAACAAACTATAGAAATATACTTTCTGTTATGTTTACTTCTTGTATCGGCTATTTAAACAATTTTTAAAAATAATTATCAATATGAGTTGAATATGATGGAAAATAAGTAGTCCTTTTTTAATTACACTCATAATAATCTATAGGTAAAATACACGAAAACCGTTGTTCATTTTACGAAAGTTTTGGTTATTTTGACATTACGAAAAAATTTGTAGAATACACAAATCACATTTCGTAAAGTTTTGTAAAAACTTTTTTTAAATAAAAATGTGGTGCATACGTTACGGGTTTATTTTAAAATTAAAAAAAAAAAACGTAATGGTGCCACACCAGAATCGAACTCACGATTTCAGTGACGTCCTGCTGTGTTGAAGTAGACCCCTCTACCATTTGCACCAAAGTAGCTGATGCAATACAACAAACTAAAAAGGAACTTAAGTCGAAAATATTATGAAATTTTTATGAAAACTAGAAAAATATGCTACAAATATTTAATAAAAAAGGTAAAATGGCAATTAAATATTTTTATTATGTTTATTAAACTAAATAAAATAATATAATTTTTTAATAAATATATCAAATAATATATTAAAAAACAAAATAAAAAAATAATAAAATAATAATAATAAAAAACTTAAATAACAATTTCAAACTAATTGCATTTTATTATTAAATATTTTATCTTTTTAAATATTTGTTTTATTGAATTTCATACTAAGCCCAGCAAATAAAGTGGAAGTAGTGTTTTCGGGTCCTCTTTAACTTGTTTTAGGATCCTCTTTATTAAACAAAATACAAAATATACATTTATATCAAAACACAAAAATAGTAATAATGAAATAAAAAAATAAAACATAGAAATTTAAAAACCATTAATAAGCAAAAAAAATATAAAAACTGAAAAAAAAAAAAAATTGTCCTGGCCAGGAGTTGAACTCGCAACCTTCTGATTGCAAATCCGATCTCTTACCACATCAACATCCATATATAATATTTGTAACATTACAAATTTTTGTACAATGTACTAAAAAAATATTACGAAATCATGTTTGTATTTTTTACGAAATTTGTAAATTTATATAATTTGTTTTATACAAAAGTTTTGTAATATAAACAAAATGTTTGTACATTCTACGAAAAAAAATTTACGAAAAATATGTTTGTATTTTTAAGCATGGATTATTATGAGTGTATGTTTTTAGTTAATTTAATAGGTTCGATTTAAGCGTTTTTTTTTGGTTTAAGCGTTTTTTTTTTCTTCCGATTTTAGATTTTTTTAAAATATTATTTCAGTTTTAATTTGGCTGGGTTTTAGGTTTTTATATTATTTCAATTTATGCGAAGTTTATCCGGTAAGAAGTGGATTGACAACTTATATTTTCACTTAGGCTATGCAGTTAATTCACTTTTTAATACACACATTTTTCGAACCGATTTATATTATTTCTTATTTCACTATTTTGTAACTATTTTTCTGTATTTGTAAAATGTTTAGAAGCTATACATTCCTTTTAATTTTATAATAACTTAACTTCACATTCATTATTAATGTCTTTCAGTATTATTAGTTTTTTGTTTTTATAAAGTTCGAGATTATTTTAATATTATTTTTAATTTATAACGAGCTTTCAACGTCCGTATATTTACAAAAATAAAGCAAACCAAACATATTACCAGCATTAATGTCTGGCTTAAGATCTCATCAGAATGCGAAGTTTTAGTAAATCTAGACCCTCCAGAATTGGCAGAGTATGGGATAATATTTTCCGTTATTTTTGTTTTAATTTTTTTATAATATTTTGACTCTTTCTCGCTTCTAAACCGGAAACATGGAAAATTTGTTGACCGAAAATGTTGTTTTCTGTTGAAATTATTAAACTTCTTTTATTAAAGATTGTAATTTGTTGTCAACCCTGAACGTAAAAACCATACGTCAATCTGGTAACATTGTGAAATAGAGACGGATGAGTTTAGAAAAATAAACAAATATCTAAAAATAGAATATTTGTGTTGTTAGTGTTGTCACTTCTGAGTATAATATACAATAACAGAAAAAGTTAATAGGAAAGAAAACTGCAATTTATCTGCATTAGATTCGAGGCCATACTTGGGTGTGATCGCTTAACGGTCATGCCTTGGTATTGTTACGTTTGTAATGTAAGATGAACGCAGGTTTGATTCTTACAGCCGCAGGTTGTTGAAAAATGTATCATATGGAGACAATCTGACAATTATAAAACAAAACTAATAATAATGACTCCTGTCCATAAAAAGGCAGAAACTAGTCTAGTCTGATTTAAAATTAATAGTGTTTGTAATTTTTAGAGAAAAACGTTTATTCGTCTTCTTAACCTCAACATTTCTTAATTAAATTTGTCAAATGCATATTAATTAAAAACTAATTACACTGTACTAAAATAATAGCTTTACATTTAGTCTTGCTCCTTGGAAAAGCAAAAATTTGTACATATGCTTAATATTTACTCTTCGTATAACACTCATACACCACCGAATAGCTTAGCAATGCAATTAATTTTCCCAAAATGTTTTTATTATATTTATATCCATAAAATGTAAATTAATTACTCTATAAAAATATGATTGTAGCAACTTTTTTTACATTTGTTTTAAGTAATTAAGTAAAATTTAATTATATTGTACTATTCTATAACTTTTCTAAAATACAAACACTTATTACAAAAGAAAAGTTGTTTATGTATACAGTTTGATCAACAGTTGCGAACGTGGCAACCGTATGTGTGTGTAGCCCAATCAAATGGTTCGGTTGTAGCTACCTATTTGTTCCGTAGTTTTCACCGAATTTCTGCTGAGGCAATCGAAATTCTTTTATCGTGATAGAATTTCTGTGCTTTCAGTCGGTACATTCGATTGGATTCACACCCACGACCTCATCCGCGACGACCACATCCACAACGAAAACACCCACGACGACCATTCACACTGCGACCACACCTACCACGACCGAGTCTTCATTCTGGGTGGACAAAAATATACTAGAGTTTTTTTTCCCACTACGGCTTTAACTTTTAATTGTAAAGTAGTGCACTAAAAACATTTAAATTTACTATGCAATTGTATATTACTTTTGTTTGAATATATATTGGTTACTGTGTAAGAAGTGTTTATACAAGTGTTCTTATATATTTGTATTTACATTTGCTTCTTGTACTTGTGCATTTTATGGTTAATATCATAACAAAGATATTAAAACCAAACCATAATGAAATACATAAATTTGTTTTAATCTCGAATTTTTATTTTAACAGCAAAAACCTTGCCTAGTACACAGAGAGAATTTTCTTGGACGAATTTAAATAACATTTTTTCACTAAACTAATGATGATTTCTTTACAAACTGGATGAACAATTTCTTAAACTTTATAAAAAAGCCTCATATGGAACTATATTTAATGAAACTTTTTCATGTTTTACATAAATATTATGAAAAATTTATTTAAAAAACAGCATTACTTTAATGAAAAGTTTCAATGGACGAGTTCCAGTGATACTTTGTAGATGTAATGTAAAACTCATTAATATCATGCAGAGCCCTTAGTCCACTTAGTGTGGGGAATCATTTAATTTTGGCGGATTTGGAAGAAAGTCAACATTTTTGATAAAAAAAAAACCTATTTTAGGTGAAAGAAACTAATTTTACATTGTAAATTGTTTAATGAGATGTGAGTAACTTAGTTCTGAAATATTAAATTTTTGGCGTATCGTTAACCCTTACTAACAGGTGGTCAACATTGTCCCACAAAATAAAATTGATGGATACAACTGAATTTTGTTTAAAATAACCACCTGAAAATAAGTAGTAAATCATTAGTATTCAAAAATATTAGTTGACAAAAAAAATTTAAATGATTTTAATGATGAGCAATTCTTGGCAAGTATAAGGATTCAAACAGAAAAAAGAGTGGATAATATTCTAAAAATTTGCGTTATTTGCCTAGTTTCTACAAAATTTTGTACGTTGTTTAATTTTTTTTGTATTGGAAAATATTCAGTTATAATCTCAAGTTTATTTTATGACTTTCGGGAAACATGGATTAATAATGCGATACTTATTTAATGTTTCAGAAATAAGTAACTGTGATCAAGTAATATAATTAGCAATGTGAATTTAGTTTCTTTCACCAAAAAAATATACTTTTAGAATTCTTTTTTTTATCAAAACACTGACTTTTCTCGAAATCCGCCAAAATTCAATCTGTCTACACTCTGAGTGAATTGAGAAATCTCTTCATTATTATTGTTTGTTATTCCTTTTAATGTATTCAATACTTCAAAAACCAGATCTTATATTAAAATTTGGTGTTCAAAGTCGTGATATAGGTCCTAAAATTTATCAGAAGTGATAAGTCGTCTGACCGATGCATTTTTAGTGTTTAACTGTAATATTAAAAAACTTTCATAAAAATTCCGTTCATGCTTGAACACCCCTGATTCGTCACTTTGAATATATATATGTTGTTAGTAATACTTTGAGGTAATTGCAAAATAAATTTCAGAAAAATTAATTATGGGTTTTTGGAGATATTCGGGAATTAAGGAAATTTTTTCAACTTCGTTAACCTTTTCGAGAAAACAATTAGTTTTTGAGGAACATTGCTTAAAGAAAATGATTTAATCTTTAAAATATCTTCAAATTTTTAATTTGCTGTTGACGCGTTTAAAAGTTACGATAATTCAAACATTGTATATTTCTTAAACATTTGTTAAAAACCCCAAACTTTGAGCAGCGACTAAATATCGTCAATGTACCATGGTACATCCGCATATCTGATCTCCATCGTGACCTGAGTGTGGAAATGGTATCCTCTGTCATTTATAAACTTGCAACAAAACATCATGAAAGACTGCAAGAACATGTTAACCCGGAAGCATGATCCCTAGCTAATGTAACTGATATGGAGCGCAGACTCATACGCACAAAACCTTCTGATCTCGTCAGAACCAATACCGTCTTGTAGTCCCTAACATATCAACACACAGTAAAATATATTCATTATAATATATATATATTTTTTTAACCTATGTATGTGATATAAATTACTTGTTAATGTATTTAAATTTTGTATTGATGGAAAGGTATGTTTAAAGGTTGTTCACTGGTGCCTTTCAAATATTTCAAACAGCTTGGCAACCCTGTGTAAATTAAAAACATTGTTATTTACAGTCTCCTCTGATAATGACAGGGTTTCCAAGGTGTTTAAAAACTGCTTAAGATACCAGTCTACGGTACTTAATCATCTCTTCACGTAATTATTTGGGATTCAAACTACACGGGTTTGGTTTTGTTCGAGTAAACATGTAACTCGATTTTGAGGTTTTTAACTTAATCGATTAATTGAATAAGACTTTAATAATACTCGAGTAACTCGAAAAAGTTCAATAGTTTAAATTAAGCTACATTTTCATCCTTAACCATAAATCGCAGAATTTAACAACTTTATATGCGAGGGCGGATCAATAAGTCCGTGACTTTTCGAACTTCCCTCGTAGCTATATGAAATGCAACACTGCTCCCATCAAGTACCACCTGTTAATAGACTACTGTCAACTTATGAGCAAGTTCCGTCATTGAATTTGCGTTTAACAGCTGTTCAAACACACAACCTCGTAGATTTTTTTAAAAATGAATTTCGTCAATTAAACCAAGGAAAATCTTAATAAATACCATGGGGACTCTGCACCATCGATTTCAATGGGAAAAAAGTGGTTTACTAACTTTCGTTGTGGTTGCACAAGTACAAATATCGCTGAACGTTCTGGACGGCCAATTGAGGTCAATACACCCGAAAATGTCGAAAAAAATCCTCGATATGGTATTGGCCGATCGAAGAGTAAAAGTGCGTGAGATTGTTGATGCCATAGGCATTTCATATGGCAGTGTGGTTTCGATTTTGGGTTTAAGAAAGCTGTCTGCAAGATGGGTGCCGCGTTTGCTCTCAATTGACCATAAACGTAATAGTGACCAAGCGAATATTATGACAACTTATTGGACCGATTTATGGCCAAAAAATGCCTATATTATGGACTTCGAAAAAACCTATTTTTTGGAAGGGATACAAAAATTGGAGAAACGTTGGAGTAAGTGTATTGAGCTAAAAGGAAGATTATGTTGAGAAATAAAATTTGGTTTTTGCAAAAAAACTGTGTTTCATTCAAAAAGTCACGGACTTATTGATCCGCCCTCGTATTACGAACTAAAAGATGTTTTCGTTAAAATAACGAACATTTCTTTTTGTTCCCCATGTATTTTTCACAAAAGTAATTGTCAGTTTCTATCGTTTCGTAATAGATAAACCAAGGAATAGATAATATATAGATAAAAGGATAATTTTAGCATTTGACGAGATGTTTCGCTGTTTGTGTGGGTTCTGTGTTTGTTGTTTCTCTTCAGTTGTAGTGTTTCTGATGTTGTTGTGGGAAGTTGAAGTTCCAGTTGATTTGGGAGTTCCAGCTTTTGTAAGAGAAGAGAGTTTGTTACAGAAGAGATTAATTTTCAAATTACTGTCATCTAATATTGAAAATTTTTTAAAGCAAATTAAATTTAAAAATTTCGATATTGGTGTACATGAGGAAACATGTTTTTACAATATTTTCTGCCTTTTCTCAGAACGAATCATAATTGGTATACAAAATCCAACTGTTCTACTAATACGTACACACAAAAAAATATTTCTTAAATTGCGCCAAGTAAACATTTTGTTGAATAAAAAAAACATACTCAATTACTTTTTTAATTGACTCAATTACTTTTTAATCGACTCAATTAAAAAGTAATCAATATTTTAAATAATATTGATTACTTTAAATAAACAAAAATATTGATTACTTTTTAATTGAATCAATTAAAAAAGTAATTGATTATTTTTTTTTATTTAACAAAATGTGTACTTGGCGCAATTTTTTTTTTCTGTGTATGTATGGACAATACGTATGAGTGATATTAAATTTAAATTAATATAACGTATACGTCATTGTATCATTATCTGATAAACAAAGAAAGCAGATATGATTTTTGTATTGTTTTCTACCCAAATGAGATTTTCCAAGTACGCGTGCTTAAATACTACCCCATTTTTAATAAGTGAATATTCCCTAAATGTGTATATAAGTTTATAAGCTAAAACACAAAGAAAATATTTTCAACATCGGTTAAGAATTGGGGTCTGAAATTTTATTTTAAAAAAAAAGTGTTTTTGGAAACACTGTGGGACAGTTTGATTTTAAAATTTTCCTTTTCAGATCATATAAAATTATTTTCCCTATGCCCTCGTGCATATGTGTGTGTATCAAAAGATATCTACACAATTACGAAACATTCAAATGTCATTAAATTTTATGTGCAGCAATTTATGGTTCCTTATGTGCACTTATTTACCCCAAAACGGAATGGAAATTTTATTGCACATTTCTTTTTCAAAAGAATGTGTAAAAACATTTTCATATGGAGATACAAACATACTACTTCACAATACAATTTCACACTTAAACTTCATATGCAAGTATGCAAACATGCATTGAAAGTAAATATATTTCATGTTTAAGTAGACAAATTGAAAAGGTGTAGGGTTTCTGCTTTGAAAATAAACACGACGGTAGAGAAAAGTATGGTTTCGTGTAATGTCATATACAAGTGAGTTTTTGTAATTTTTTTCATTAGAATAATGTTTTATGATAATATAACGAGAAACCCTAAAACATACATTAAGTTTAAATGTCTTGTTTGCAAAGGCATTTGAAAATGAGGATTTTGGTGTTCCTTAATTTATATTTCGATTATCGAGGATAAGACCTAAACTAATAAAATTTTCTTTACAATGTGAATGAAAAACTTCTTAAACTTTATGAAAATGATTCATAGTTTTAATGAAACTTTTTCATTTGTCTTTCAATGAACGAGTTCCAGTGAGAATTCATAGATCCGAAGTAAAAATTCATTCATATCATGCAGAATTCTCTCAGTGTAGTCAATGTAGGCCAGCCGACCAAACCCCACAAATAATTTGATAAATGTTTTAGTTATTTAAAACATATTTTTTAAGAAGGGAGGATTTTTTTTCAATAAATTAAAAAAATGATTACAAAATTTACAATTTTTTGAATAAAATAAAAATTTGCTAAAATCTAATGCCCATATTTTGTATATCCCCTGCGTTCAACGCTTCACCTACGCCAACGCAAACGCTAAGTAAAAAACATGATATTTTATAAATCACTACGTCACCGCGTTGGTTCAACACTGAACTAATAAGTTATCACTTCAATTGTCAAACCATTGCGTTATTATGGTTTCCTACATACAGGACAGTACTGAACTAAAAAAACAAAAAGTTGAGAAAACCAGGTTTTTTATGTTCTGTTAACTCCATTAGCTGTGATTGTCAGTACAAACTAAAACCAAATTCAAATTTGTGTTTATTGATTTTTTTTCATTTGTTTTATTTAAAATTAACATACAGTTGTGTGAAAAATAATAGAGCCACCCCGAACCTCAATTTCAATACTTCAAATTTTATACAGATAATAATTTTCTTTAAACTTTTCGTTGTTTTTTTATTAGGTATTATTGTAATATAAAAAAAAAACATAAATTGAATATTTGAATTCATTGCTCTAAAAATTAAAATAACAAAAATAAGGTGTATACAATTAGTTTCCCTGTGAAAAAATAGAGCCATCTAAACAAGCCTCCTAAAATTATTAAAAAGAAAATATAATTAATATGTTTAATAAAATAATTGCTTACATAACTGCTTATACTACATCAGTACTTAGTAGAACTGCCCATATTTTTTATTACTGCGAAGCAGCGCTTCGGCATAGAGTCAACTAACTTGTGACAAGTCGTGACTGGAATATTCTTCCATACAGTCTCAACCATTGTCCACAGCTCATCTTTATTTGATAGATTCTTTCCTCTAAGACATCTTTTAACCTCGCCCCACAAGTTTTCGATAGAATTTAGGTCTGGTGACTGTGAAGGCCATCCCAAAAACTTCACATGGTTGACCCTAAACCATGCCTTTTATTTATTTATTTATTTGAATTGCTCCATACACAAGAAAATTTGCCATCTTTGATGAATGTTTTGGATAATTGTCCTGTTGGAATATCCATTCAAGCGGCATTTCCCAGATACGGGCCATTTTATATAAATTATGGAGTCATATTATTATGGAGTCGGACCCTTATATCGCATACAGGATATAATTTATGCACAATTTTATACAAATATTTTAAGAGAAGTCATGATGCCTTATGCTGAGTGGGAAATGCCGCTTAAATGGATATTCCAACAGGACAATTATCCAAAACATTCATCGAAGTTGGCAAAGGCATAGTTTAGGGACAACCATGTGAAGGTTTTGGGATGGCCTTCACAGTCACCAGACCTAAATCCCATAGAAAACTTGTGGGACGAGGTTAGAAGATGTCTTAGAGGAAAGAGTCTATCAAATAAAAATGAGCTGTGGACAATGGTTGAGACTGCATGGAAGAATATTCCAGTCACGACTTGTCAAAAGTTAGTAGACTCTATGTCGAAGCGCTGCTTCGCAGTAATAAAAAATAAGGGCAGTTCTACTATGTACTGAGGTAGTATAAGCAGTTATGTAAGCAATTATTTTATTAAACATATTATTTATATTTCCTTTTTAATAATTTTAGGAGGCTTGTTTAGATGGCTCTCTATTTTTCACAGAGAAAATAATTGTATATACCGAATTTTTGTTATTTTAATTTTTAGAGCAATGAATTTAATATTTAATTAATGTTTTTTTTTTTATATATATTACAATAATACCTAATAAAAAACAACAAAAAAGTTTAAAGAAAATTATTATCTGTATAAAATTTGAAGTATTGAAATTGAGGTTTGGGGTGGCTCTATTATTTTTCACACCACTGTATTTTTTTAAATTGTGATAATTAAAAAGCAGTTTTTTTGTTTTATTAAAAAGTATTACAAGTGGTAAATTGTGAACATTATAGAAAATAAACACAGAAAACTAAAATATTTTTTTTTTGTATTTGTGGATATTTAAAAATATGTAAGCTAACGCTTCAATAAATTGGATGTATAATTTGACAGTGCAAGTGGTAAAAAAGTAAGCGTTGCGTTATACACAATTGGCTTTTTCAAACAATTGAGTTTAAAATACCGTAATAATCTGCTGTTGCAAATCGAGCAGTCACTTTTTTGAACGCGGTGATTTAAGAAATTGAAATAAGGCCAACGCAAGCTGAAGTGAGGCGTAGCGTTTTACAAAATAAGGGCATACATTTTTTTTTAAATTATTTTTCTGTTGACTTTTAGTATTACAAAATTTTAACAACAAAAAACTTACATCTCTAATGCCTGTAATTTCAAGCAATAGATACCTACCGGTGCTTAGATACCTACCCGATTTTGTTCGTGTACACGGTAGGTATCTAAGCACCAGTAGGTATATATTGCTTGAAATTACGGCCATAAGTCGTTTTAAGCTCTCAATTATTCTTATTTTGCGAGATTTCTGATGGCAAATATTTGGAAAGTTAAAACTTTCTTTTGAAGAATTTTTGTAAAAATTTGTGCTTTCTTACTAACAAAAAAGATGGAAAAAAATAAAGAATATTTAAAACTATTTCAAGTCTTGTCGGAAGAGGATTTTACAAAAGTGCTAACACCAAAAAATGTTATGCTTGGTTATATAAAAAGTAAGATCAGTCAAACTAGTCCAAGCATTTTACCTGCCCAAGTAAAAAAGAATTTTATGTGACATCTTCAAGTTAAATTATATGTAAATTATGGGCCGATCAAATTTGATGGTCCGAAAAATTGTAACGAATTCAATACAATCGTATAGAATTAGATTTAATTCGATGCAATTAAATACAATTTTGTACAATTTGATGTATATTAGATACAATTTCATCCGAGTTTTGTCCGATTTTTTTTTTTCTCTGCATAGCAATTCTCTGCATAGCTAATAATTTTGCGCAAGTGTGCGCCCGCAGGAGCTAGAGACGATTGTGAACAAAAACGAATTTTCTTAAGTTAAAGAACTCATAAATCACAACCCCGGAATTATATAATTATATCTAAAATCACTTAGAAAATATTCATATGTTACCACATATAATTAAATGTGGCTTTGTAGTGGACCATATATAATTACATTTGAGTTCAATTAAAAAATATTCAAAGCATTGAACCTCATATATATTCATATATAATTTTGTATGGTACAATATATGGCTGTATAATAAATTATAAAAAAAATATTTGTAATGTTGGTTCATATAAAGTCATATGTAATTTTTTGTTCATTTATGCTGAATTATATACATACGCATATATAACTTTATATTTTATATATAAAGGGTCCGCCAAATAACTTTTTTTTTTGAAAATGCTATAAGAAAAAACTACTGAATATTTTCTCAAATTTCTTTTTTTATTTGAAAGCAAAAATCGACCTGACTTTAAATCAAGTGGTTAGAGTCTCTGTCTAAAGTGTAGTGCGAAGTGCATGTGGCAAAGAAAGCAGGTTCAATCCACGGTCAGGATTGCATTTAATAAATAAATATTTCATATAGGTGCAATCAAACAATAAAAACCATAACAAATAATTACAGTATTGTCAAAAAGGATTACTGATGAAGGTTGTGTTACCAGAAACTGCGCAGTCTAATTCAATAAAAAATTTACAATGTAGTTATGATTTTTAGAAAAGTATGCTTAATCTTCTCTACCACGCCTATCTCAAACAACGGAAAATAATTTCATTCAAATGGCTGCCTCGGCTGGCCATGCAGTAGCCTACACGATCGGTCCAATTTTTAAGCACATTATCGATTGTGTGCAGCTGTATTTCCTCCTCTTCAATTTTTGTGAACAAAAATTCGTTCAACATGGCCCGATAACGATCGCCATTGACTGTAACGGCCACTTCTTGCTCATTTTCGAAGAAAAATGGCCCAATTATGCCTCTGGACCAAAATCCGCACCAAACAGTGATTCGTTTTGTGTGTATCGGCACACATTCTGCAATATTACCATGATTTTCAAAGTAATGTCGGAATATTTCCCAGCGTTGTTCAAGCGTATACACAACCATATTCGTTCAGCGGAAGGATAAAACTAATTATCTGTCAAATCAGACATGATCTTAGTGTTACCATTCACGAAATAAGCACTAGTTGAAAAAAAAAAAACGTTAGATGACGGACCCTTTATATATTACAATATAATTAGGTATATTAAGTATAATTGTATATAACAGGGACAGTAATCATTATGAGTTTTATAATAAAAATTACACAATAATGATTATGTTATGAGTTTTAAGGATTTTCTGCAATGGTAATGATTATTTGTGAGTAATATAAATAAAAATCAGCCATAATCATTATTGTTGAGCAAAAAAAATACAACTCAAAAATAATCATTATTTATGATTTTTATTTTTTTCGCTCAAAATAAAACTCACTTTCATAAAATTTTCAAGGTGCCTTTCACAAAAATCCTCGAACTTTTGGGGTGTGTTCAACATATGAAATGTTGAATTCCAAAGATATAATAATATTTATTATTATTATTAATTTTAATAATTTTAATATTGTGCTCACTTTGGAATATTCCTTATAACTGACCGAGTTAGTAATAGTATTTTACTCGTACCCAATTCAAACAACAATCTATAAAAAGACTCATTTGTTAAAAGAGTAAGGAATAATGCTAGTTCATCTATTCCAACTCTTATAAAGGATGACCACGCATTCACTTATCTGGTTGATAAATCTAACCTATTGGCTGATCTTTTTGCGAGATATTCTACTATGCCCAAGATATTCTTTCGAGCTCGTGCCGTTAAAAGGCTTCTTGCGGATCTCAACGTAAACAAGTCACCGGGACCGGATTGCATACCAGCACTGGTACTGAAACAGTGCTCTTCGACGCTAGCTCGTCCATTGGCTAACCTGTTCAGCTCTTCATACCGTGCAGGTGTCTTCCCTTCGTGCTGGAAGGTTGCTCATGTTCAACCAATCCCCAAAAAGGGTGTGGCTAATAATCCTGAAAATTACTGCCCAATTGCAATATGTTCTGCGCTCTCGAAGGTGATGGAGAGCATGGTCAACTAACATCTTGTAAATTATCTGGAGGCCAACTCACTTATTATTGATCGACATTATGGCTTTCATAGAACTCGTTCTATGGGAGATCTGTTGGCGTTCCTTTCTGAATGTTGGAGTCGGTCCATTCACATGTTTGGTGAGAACAAGGTAGTTGCTCTAGATATTTCCAAGGCGTTCGATCGTGTGTGGCACGGCGCACTGTTATCAAAACTAATTGCCTTTGGTGTAGGTAATGATTTCTCTCGATTTATCTCGAGTTTTCTCAGAGATCGTACTATACGTGTTGTTATAGATGGGGTCTCATCCGACGAGTTTCAGTTATGTACCACAGGGCTCTGTTCTTTCTAAATCTCTTTTTCTTGTCTTTCTTAATGACCTCCTTGGTCGAACTATCAATCCTATATACTCCTTTGCAGATGACAGCAACATTTGTTATTCTTTTTCCTTCGATCGTAGGCCAAGCCTTGTGGAGGTCGGTAGCAAAAGACAGATTATGAATGACACTCTCAATCATGACCTTTCGACAATCTCAGAGTGGGGTCGTGCGAACAGGGACGATTTTAATGCTCGTAAGACTCAATGTTGTATGTTGACCCATAGGTCTGTGGACTCAACTACGTCATCTGTGTATATGGATGGGATCGTTATTGAGGATTCAGATACTCTTGATGTACTGGGCATGAGAATACAGTATGATGTCCGTTGGACAGATCACATTATTCAAGTATCGAAAGAAGCTTTCAAGTGTCTTGGTTTTCTAAACCGGTGTAAGAAATACTTCACCCCATCTGGTCTCCTTACTATATATACCACCTACATCTGACCGAAGATAGAATATAACTCCCATATATGGACAGGTGCTTCAAAGTCTATCGTGTGAGAGAGAGCGTTGATGCTTATCAACGACAGTAGGGTTTCGAACTCTATTAACTCGTTGGAGCATCGTCGGAATGTGGGTTGTGTGAATTTGTTCTATAGATATTACCATGGGAAGTGTTCTGCTGAGATAAGCCGACTCATCACGAGGGACCGGGTCTCTGTTCGTACTACCCGCTTGTCAAGTAGATCTCATCCGTTTGTTGTCTATAGCCCGGCAAATCGCACAACGCATTACAGAGAAAATTCGTTTTTCAGTTGCACTAGCCGTATGTGGAATTGTCTCCCTGCGGAAGTCTTCCCTGCAAATTACAATTTAGAAAAATTCAAGTCAAATGTCCACAACCACTACTCCCTCTTTCCTCCTCCCCATAACCTATTTTCCTGATATCAACACAATGCAATGCATTAGTAGGGGCATCCCCTGAGTGTTGGTTCAACGTAAAAAAAAAAAAAAATTGAATTTTGCAGTCTTCGTGGCATTGATTTCTTATTTTGTTTCAAATTGGGTATATATTTACATATCAGCTTTACTATTCTTAATGCCCAGTATACATGCATATTAGGGCTATAACCAAATTTTTGGCATAGTACCACGAGTTGGGCAATGAAAGTGAGTTTTATTTTGAGCGAAAAATATAAAAATCATAAATAATGATTATTTTTGAGTTTTATTTTTTTTTGCTCAAAAATAATGATTATGGCGGATTTTTATTTATATTACTCAAAAATAATCATTACCATTGAAGAAAACTTTAAAAATCAGAAATTTAAAAATCATGACGGATATGCAAAGATTGTCAAAAAATAATAATAATGGTGCAATAAATTTTTTTTTATGTCTGTTCTAAGTGATTGATTTTTTTATTTAAAAAAACGAACAATAATCATTATTTACGGTCCCTGGTATATAAGACAATATAAAATATCAACATGTTTGAAACGACACAAAGCTATATACAATTGGATACAATCATTTATGCTTTAACATATATGTGCCCAGTAAAAAAATGTTCGTGTTTTTAGAAGCAGCATAAAACAATAGCGCAGATATAAGTGCTTGCTATTATAAAATATTGAGAAGCAGCAAAAGAAACGAATAATTTTCGTATAAAAATAAACAAACAAAAATTTTGAGCTTACTGTTTTCCTAACAAGGATGCAGGTTGTAAGCAGCTTACCCTAATCCCTTATAAGGATGCAGGTTGTAAAGCAGAAAGTTTCATATCGTGGATTGTAAACGATCTGTAAAAATTTTCACGAGTGATTTCCGATTGTGTTTTATGTTTTTGAGTATAAAATAAAAAGCAATTAGTTGTTTAACTGTTTCTATAGAGGTAGTACGTGGAGCGGTAAAAAAAAAATAAAATAATTATATTATATTATATGTCAAAAATTTTAACAACAAAAAAATAATATCTGTAGAATTATATGTAAAACAAATTATGTATATTACATTTAATCGTAATAATGTAGGCATAAAATATGATTTTACTGAAACCCATGAAATCACTGCTTTTTATAAGCGCTGAAATCCACGCTTAATTTGTCCAAAAGTAATGCTTCCAAGTGGGAATTCGCCATATAAAAATCATATCATATGTAAGCAGGTTTGTAAGGGATTCTTTTCGGCTTACTCCCTTACAACCTGCTTGTATGCAGTGTTTTTTACTGGGTGACTACATTGAAACATTTAATTGCAAAATAATACCCGAAATTATACCTGAATATATATAAACTTTTTTACTTGGGTTGTAAGTTCTTTTGCATAATTCAAACGAAATATTATTTTATCAAGTGAGCTTTGAAAAAATACATCAATTGTGTGTAAAAAGTATTAATCAAAACGATTAGTTATTTCGTCAAAAAAAGGATAATCAACAGAAAGTAAGAGAAAAAATAATTGAAATACACAAAGAAAAACCAGATCATGATCTTACCGCAATGGCCAAAAAATTGAAGGTTTTACGAAATACGAGTCGTCTTTGTTAAAAAATTTAATGATACTCGTAAATCATTAAAAATATTTTTAAGATTATTTATTCAATTTTTGGGTTTTTTATTCCTATGCACTTGCCTTTCTTATGAAAATATTGGTTTTTAAGAGGAAATATAAATTTTTTTAAAATTTGTCATATTAATTTGTTAAGAGGAAATTGCAACAATAAAAATCGATAAACAGATTTTTTTTATTAAATTTGTCATGTTAGCGAACCGATGCTAAGAAGAGTATTTCTGATTCAAATAATGATAAGAAAATACTGGCCTTTTGAAGAAAGATCGTAGCCTGACAGAAAGAAAATCATCTGTAAAGCCAACTTTTCAGAGTTTTTCGGCAGAAAAGGTGAAAAAGTGAACGATTAAAAACATATAAAGAGCAAAATGTGCCAAGGAAGTATGAGGAGGCCAAAGAATGTGCCAAAATAATGTGTCGTAATTTTGTAAAAAATTTGATTGTTGTAAAATAAAACAATTTAAAAAAAAAAAAAACAAAGTTTACAAAAAAAATCTTTAGTTTGGCAAATAATTTGCACTTGCAGAAAAGGAGTACTTTTTACATAACAACACGCACATTTGTACACCTACAGAAAAAACATTTTTGGGGCAACCATATTCCACAAACATCATACATTTTTGATTTATGATTGCGACAACAATGCTACTATGGTTGTGACAATCATACTTTTATCTTTTTCTTAATACTAATATGATTATGGTAGTATACCATATCATGGTTCTCAATTGATCTCAATATTAGCATAATGTTTATAAATTATCATAATATGATTGCTAAATTGCCTTATAAATATTCGTTTTTGACTAGACTACACTTTTATTGCAGTTTTGTTTACTTTTTTTGTTATTGAAGAAAGTAAACAAAAATGCAATAAAAGTGTAGTCTAGACAAAAACGAGTATTTATGAGGTACAAAGTGGTCTTCGTAAGCTATTTCGGATGCCTAGACACATTCAGATTGTATTGATATGTTCACAAAAGTTGTTCAGATTTACAATCTACAATTTTGTTATATATTGTTGGTGAAAAATTATGAGTCCCTGTAACTTATACCGAAAAGCAAAAAAAAAAAATAGTATTCTCCTATATTTTTTCAAAAAAGTGCAGGAAAAAATGATTTTTTGCACATAAAATGTTTACAAAAATTGTTCAATAGACTCTTCACTACATTATTGCTAAATATAGTTAAGCAATATCATCAAGTCTTAATTAGCTGTAGGCTAAAAACTGAGGACACCTTTTTGTGAGTGGTTCACTGATTTCCAAAATCTTTTGAGGTCCATAAAAAAAATTGGTAGTCGAACTGGCCAAACCGAGTACAGGGTTTTTTTTACTAACCTTTGTTAGTACAATCGAACCTATACTGTCAAGTCCGTGCATTTTACCAAAAGTCTTCATTTGTTGCACTGCGTAATCAATTGTATTTTCCTCAGGAATAATTTAGTTCTAAAAATTGTTTTTTTGTTTATAGCATAGTTTTCTAAAAATAGGAAACATTTAATTTTTGCAAATTTAAAACAGATTTTTGCAAATTGTGCTCATTAGAAGATTTTAGTTTTTATTTAAAAATGTTTTCTGAGACAACCCAAATACATAATCAAGTAACGCATTTGTGATGTTTGTATTTTTGGGTTAGAGCTTGCTAAGACGAAGCATGCGACAGTGGGAAAAACTACCAATCTAGCACACAAAAATTAATTACCTCGAAACTACTGGTTCACAGATTACACACAAAAATCACGACTTCCACAAAAATGTCCTAAAGATCACGGTAGAGAAACACGGGATGCGCCACAGAGAGCCAAAGGGGGTACATTTTGGCACAAAAAAAAATAAATTTAGAAGTATAACTTTTATTTTCGTTAACGGATTTCTATTTTTTTACTATTTGTAATCTTGAATAATGTACATAAAAATAGCATATCAACATCATATAAATAGCATATCAACTTTTACCTTTGCAATCTTATATAACCTGAAAAATATCCACATTTTTCAAAAAATTACTTTTACTCCACAACTAATTTCTCAGAAGCCGTTTGCAATAAAAGTGTTTAGTTTTTTTATATATCTTACATAAGAGGCCTTTAATGATGGTAAGTGCATTTTATAACTTTTCGACCAACACATGCATTTTGGTGCAATTTCCAAAATGCAAACATTTATTAAAATAAGGTGTATGAAAATGTGTGGCTTCATATAGTATGCATCTGGAACTACATTTATTCCATTAACAAGCAAAAAAAATATATATTTAAATCGGACTTTGGCACACGATTTTATGGCATTTTTAGTAAAAAAAAAGTTACACGACTTTAAATATAATATTTTTTTAAGAATGGGGCATTTGGCGCTCTGTGGTGCATCCTGTGTTTTTTCAATATGACCTTGATTACAATGGACGTGTAGTCTGCCATAAATTGTATTAGGATCGAGTACCAGTAGTTTAGACGTAATTCATTTTTGTGTGCTATATTGATAGTTTTTCCCACTGTGAGTGACATTTAAAAGTTCTGGGTTAAAAACGAAACTGTTGGTATATAATGAATTAATAACAATATAAAATTCTTAGTAACAATTTCTCAATAGAAACAACTTTTTGTCCTTGAAATATGAGACTACTAAACTCCTTAAATATTAAGTGTTCGTAAGTTTTGTCGTCGCTCTATTACGTACTCAAATTATATACTTAATATCTAAGGTTTCGCCTATTAGTAGTTTCCTAGGTAGTGCTTATAAATTCATAGTACTTATTATTAAGTCAACAAATTAATTATCTTTACATCTGATTTCCTATTTATAAAGTCAATTAACGTTAAAATCAATAACTTACTTATAACCACCCTGCGGGAAATGGACCAGTCACTGGTATGGTCACGTGACTAGAACTTTGTGTGTATGGACCTGTCCTAGTTGCGGTTCTGTTATATGAAAGTAACCGGTACTTTTAACATGGGCATGTCATAGGAGGTGACAATTGGTACCAGTGGAGCACTGTGTGACGTGGCGAAAAACTAGACGAAGGTAACCTATCACCCTACCGACTGAAATGAATAAGCTACGGGACAAGTTGGAAGTAGGTAGTGGAAAAGTAGGACCATTTCAGGATTTATGTGATGTGCAACTGGATCAGTGTGAAAGTAATTATCACGTAACTGGTGTAGATGTACGTATCGTAGAACTCGAGAAAAGTTTTTGACGGAGAACTGGTGACGTAGTAAGCGCAATGTGTTATGTCAAAGGGTTGGTTTGAATGGAATAGTGTTGTGACATATCACTGTACTAAGCTGCGGGTACATATCACCGGTCGTGTGAATAGTAATTAGCAAGTAACCTATCACTTTTTATACACCATTTGTCGTATTAAGTACACGTTTCTAAATAGCCCGTCTGGAACCAGTCACTTAACTTACCTAAAATAATGCGTCACAGCACCTGTTAAATGAACACTTCAAAATGGCACAAAACAGATTTTAAATTTCTTTATTTTTTCAACAAATAACAAAAAACTAAAACATTAAATTCCGTAAAATAATTTAAATTTAGAAAAGTATATAAACTATACAATGTAAATTTTAAAACTATTAAAATAAGTATGTAAATCATTAACCCTTTCGACCACAACTTTTAATGGCTTTGAATTTTTCGATCAAACTTTGTGGCAACATTGATCTATGGTAAAGTAATATTTTGTATTAATTTAATGGCTTTTGCAGCACCCCTAGCGGAAATATTTGTACCTAAAGTTAGAACTTTAACAAGCTGCCGGTCCCGAACGGGTTAATATTTTTCCAAAATTTAAATTTTTTATTTTTTTTTAAACTAAACTCTACATAAAATTTAAAAAGTTTTTTAACTTTGTTCATCATACGACTTTAGAGTTTTTTTTTCAAATTATGTATATATTTTTAACTATTAATAAATCACTAATTATCGCCGATGCAACTGCACATTATTGAAAATAATTAAAAATGTAACTGTAAAATTTTCGTGGTTTGTTTTGATTTCACTTCTAAATACATTAACTTGTAAGCAACTACTTAAACAAAAGAAATATATCAATCACAGCTTGTGCTAAATGACCACAAACAGTGATGTTGCCCACAGGCAACTTCGGGGTCGAAAGGGTTAAGGTATATTATAAATATACTTATGATTACAAAACGTATTGTTGAATTTTATAGCCTATAATCAGACTTCTTGGTTTTATTGTTGGAAACTCAGCATATGTATTACGTATATATATTTTATGTTCATATAGTTATGAAAACCATTAGTTCGTCGTGACAAGCCATTAGTTCGTCGTGACAAGGAATGCTGCCAAATCTTAAAAAACTTAATAGTTGTACGTAGTTCTGTAAGTTATGTACTCATCTTAAAGACAATTACTTGATTTAATTTATATTACTTGATTTGATTTCTATGTTAATTATGCATTTAATCTTTACAAGAAAAGCTCAATACAAGCAAACGCACTATGTAGTACATTTTGTGTCATCTAGTTTTTAGTAATGTTACCTATCGATGAAGACTTGGCAATAACGCCACGGATTATTCTTATGCAACTTACGGGTTGTTCAAAAATGATGGTTGACAAACTCTAAAATACCGATAACTATTCAATACCGTTTCAAGGAACTATTTTGAACCTTTAAATAATACTAGCTTAATAACTTCAAATACCGTTATCCTAAAAATAACCTAACTAAATAACTTAAAATACCGTTAACCTTAAAATACCCTAACGAAATAATTCTAAAATACCGATAACCTTAAAATATCTTCAGGAAATACGTTATTTTTTTCTCAAAAACACCACTACTTTCAAATTATTAAAACAAATGTCGTAAGAGTAAATTTTGCCAATCATAAATACATAGAAACATACATTTCGTTCATTCCATAAAAGTACATTGAAAAAATTCTCGTTTCCAAAATCTTGCAATATTATGACATATTTTTTTGCAATTATTATACAATTATTATTTATTTATATTTTATTATATAGGGCAATTCGAATAGTTCAAATTGAATTTTTTAGATAAAAATGAAATATTAAATTTAAAACGAGTTGTAAAATCGCCACGTTTGGCGAGAAATCGCCATATCTGACAACTCTGGTCACCATCTAAACAGTTCTGTATTCAGTTATTTTCAACCAGTGCAGTGTTACGTCTTCATTTCTATTGCCACAGAATCGGTACAGATACCATTCATTCAGTGTCATGTTCGCTTCGTAGCAGTCAAGGGACTGAATCCTTTGCCACAAATTGTCATGTTTTCATCCACTTCTAACGGTTTCCAACAAGTTCAATGACCGGTAACAACTTCAGCTGCAACGGCACTAGTTGCTTCAGTACACTTTGATGTCATGTTACTTTTTCTCCAGTTACATTATACATCTGGTACCAACCAGTCAATGTTTTGTCACCATTACTATTGTCACGTGACTGGTAATTTTACCCAAATTAACACTTTTTGGTGCACCACAATTTTGTTTTCACCAGTTTCGTGACATGCCACTCAATGATATACCACTGAATTGTCCCTTTGGATCAATCGATCCTTCATTTCCCGCAGGGCATAGCTGTTAAGTAATGATTAGTTATTAGATTACTTTTTTTTTTGAAAGGTGAAGTAATGATTAAAATACGATTACTATTGTAATTGATTACGATTAAAAATAATATAAAAGTAATCAGAATTACTTGAGATTACGATAAAATATTCAAAAAGAATCATAAATAATCTAAAAATAATCCGACTACTTTCAAAGATTACTTTTGGTTCTTTTTAATAATTTCTAAGGTCTATTGCATTCACACTGATTGAATGTTTTAACCAATGACATGAAATGTAACCAGTATTTGATTTTAGTTATTTTTTTGTCTTAACCGGTATATTCTTTATTTTGGACCAGTTGCGAGGGTATTGTATCCGAGAATGGGACTGCATCAGGATTTCAGAGAGGTCGGTCACGACGCTCTGTGACACGTCAATCCCCGACAGGGAACCATGGTTAAATGGCGGCTTCTTGGGGAACCACCCGGGGATTCACTTTTACACGGATGGATCGAAACTGGTCTGGGCTTCTGTGACGCTGACTTCAATGTACGCAAAAGCTTCCGTCTTCCTGACCATAATACCGTACTACAGGCGGAGGTCACCGCGATTAAGGAGTGAATTAAGAGCAGGTGAATATCATGGGCTTGACCGGTGATATTGTGATTTTCACGAATAGCCAAGCAGCTATTCGGGCTTTATCTACGGAATCTGTGGAATCAATGACGATACTCAGGTGTAAAGGGAAAATTAACGATTTCTCTGCACGGGGACGCATTGAGATTATATGGGTGCCGTGACACTGTGGTATAGCGGGAAACGAAGTGGCTAATGATTTGGCTAGGGGAGGATCTTCCCTGGAGTTAGTCACTTTGGGGAACGCTAAACCATTTCGAGCTCTCAAGGCGGAGCTGGTGGAATGGGCGGATACCATGCATAGGACCATCTGGGAGAATACGGGTGTTGGCAGGACGACGAGTATTCTCTGGGGGCCGGGATCCGGTCCGAAATACTATCCAGTGACCCAATATCCACATTGGGGGATCTTAGGGGCATAGGATGGAAGAAGTTGAGGAGTTTCGTCAGTGCGACGGAGATCCTGGGGTAGGAATGTGACATAGGACCGATTGTTTAGAGCGCACAACAAGCCGACATTCTGGCTTAAGTGTAAGTCCTCAGGGACTTGAGTCGGATTAGGGAAGCATTTTCCCTTCTCCGAATTCTCTTTTCGACCTAACCTAACCTATATTCTTTACAAGATTGTTGTTTATCGATTTTATTATTACTAAATTGTTTGCATTCTTCTTACAGTCTTTTATATGCAATTGAAAACAATTGTTTGCGGTATTTATTGTTTTTATTATCATTATTTGAGATAAACTACTTTTACTCTGCACGGCCTTGTTTTTTTTTTGGCTTGGAGTGCAAATAAATGAATCACGAAAACTGGCAGTCACGAAATACTCACAAAAAAATAAACCAAATTAACGAAGTAATTTCTATATTTTTACCATCAAAATTTATACAAAATGTTTTTTTTTTCAAATTTGTCGCTAAGAATTCACATATATTTGTATTTAATAATAATTTTCGACAAAACATTTTAACCATGAATCAACAACGCAAAAAATTCTACTCATGTACTGTCACTTATGCCAAATGTTTTTACGCTCACGTTCATGCACGTAAATCACAAATTAAATTTTATTAATTTCGAATGTAAATTCTGAATTTCAATTGATAGGAAAACAAGCAAAAATGTGTTTACACGGTTTATGAAACATTTTTTATGAAATAATGAAGATTTATGTAACATTTCATGTACATTTTTATAAAACTCTTCATCATATTTATGAAGTTTTCATAACACAGGAGGACCAAATGTAACTTATTAAAAATTAATAAAGATCTGACCATCAATTATATAACGGACATGCTGATTTTAATGGATTTTACTTAATTTTTTGATCAAATGTACAGATTTCGTCTTTAAATATTGGCGGTTTTGCATTTAAAACTTTTCGAAAGCAATCAATCTGCTTTTGTTTTGACGGAATTAAATAACAAGACTTTGTGCTCATATTTATGGCTCATATTTTTTTTTTTTGTTAGTTAATAATCATATAATTACAAATTATATACTATTACCCTAACCGAGCACTAGCTATTATGGCCTTCGGCGCCTTGTAGCGAACACAGACCAGTGCCTCTGGTGGCAATCAAACCCACGACCCCCGCTCTGATAAGCCAGCACGCTACCAACTAGCCTACAGGGGAGCACAAAGCAAAAGTTATCGTAAAATAATGATTTAAAATTAAAATTTTTAAAATATTGTTGCAAAAGTTGTCATTTTATGGTGTCAAATGAAGTGAAATATTATTATTTAAAAGTTATTTTTTGAACTGGAAACAATACGTGCAAATTAATAATTCGAAAAGCTTTATTGGTTCTGTGGATTATGGAGTTCCCCAAGGAAGTGGATTGGGACCATTATTATTTTTAATTTACTTAAATGATTTAAAAAATCTAAATTTAACTGGCCAACTTTTTATGTTTGCGGATGACGAATGTTTATTCCAGCCTTTTAAACATGATTTGGTTCTGAAAACCTATGTTTAGAGAGATGCAGCTTTAGTATTTGAATTGGCACGCGTAAATCGTTTAATTATCAATCCTGACAAAACAAAATTTATTCGCCTTAGACCCAATGCTTCCAGTCTTAATAATTACTTCAATATATTGATGGAAAATTATTAAATGAAACACATTCAGTAAAATATCTAGGAATCACATTACACAGCAATTTGTCCTGGTATCTACATATAAATGATGTTAAGAATAAAATAGCTCCTGCAGTTGGAATTTTGTACAAGCTGGAAAATAAGTTGAATAAGATGTCTAAACTGATGATATTTCAGTCGTTAATACAGTCACATTTGAATTATATGGGAATAATCTATGCCTATAACAAAAGTAACAATAATTTAAAATCGCTCCCATGTATGCAAAATAAGGCATTACAAATTATACATAATTTACCAATAACTTATTCGACGTTTTCATTGTACAAAGATATTTGTAAAACAATTTTCCAAGTTCCAAGTTTTGATGCATGTTTCTAAATGTATTCATAATATCGGCCACCATATCATATAATTTTCTCAAAATCCATCTCATTTTTATACACAGAATGGGACACATTTAAGAATTCCAAAATGTAGATTAGAAAAGACCAAACAACGTATAGATTACATTGGCAGTATAAAATACAATAGTTTGCCTTTAGATTTAAATTCAATTAGTACATTAACAACATTTAGTTGTGGTGTAATGGTTAGCGCGTTGGACTGTTAGACAGATGGTTCCGCATTCGATTCCCGGTGACGACAGCATCAATTTAGAAAAATAATATGTATGAGTTTTCCATCATTTATATGTATCGCTGCGCCCACCTTTGGTGTTCCCATAGCACTTAACCCCACCGAAGTAAAATAATGAATCAGGGCTATGAAACAAAAAGCTTCAATAAATTCGCCAACTTTACATCAAGTGGCGACCAACAACTGTTCTAAGACTTATCATCTCGTGCAATTGCAGTGTTGCCATGTTTGAAGCCCTTCATCTTTCACCACCTTTCATCTCTCCACTATCCTCTTTCCAAAGAAAGCAACACATTAATTAATAGGAAGAATCTTCTGAGTGTTGCTTCTCTTGAAAAAAAAACATTTAAATCAGCTTGTAAAAATTTTTGTGTAATAAAATTGAAACGCCTCTGTTGTAATTTAAATTCAGTTGTACAACTTAAAACATTTTTTTTTTGTTAATATTATATTTAATTATTTTCATATGTACATTTAACATGTAATATATTTTGCCAGCTAGCTCTAATAATGACTATAAGGCGCTGGGGCTATAATTAAAATTAATTTATAAAAAAAAAGGAAACAAAAATAAAAATTTAAATATTAATATAATAGTAAACTAGAACTATAAAATACATATATTTTTACTGTTTATATGCTGATAAACCATATCAGCAATATCAAATAATATATGCTACAATGTAAAACTTTATATGGTACATACATAATCATATCATACTGTATAAGTGGATATACTAAAGTACAGTTAAGCCGATAGCCATTTCTGCTAGAGCTTTTTAGCTTTAAAATTTATTGTAATTTTAATTATAGTAAATATGAAAATAAATAAAAATAACTAAAAGTTTGATATAATTTTTATTAAAAATAAAAATTATGTTTTTTCGACCTTTAATTGTGCAATGAAAATCAAAATTATTCAAGTTCGAGGCCATACTCTACATTTCTTTATTAGGATATTGTCCTAACAAATATTCTATAGAGTTTTTTGTTTTCAAATTTATTATTTGACACTTAAAGATTATAACCATTGATCAAAAAATAAATTGAAAACTGTTTGTATTGTGTGCAAGATCCACCTCAAGTTTTCAATTTATTTTTTGATCAACGGTTATAATCTTTAACTTCAAGCTCATATGTATATTAGTTCTCATGTAGTGAGTAAACTAGATCATATGAATGTTTGATGTTTGGCATAGGATTGTTACCGCTTTCAAAACGTGATATGATGATGGGAACCTAGAAAATTCCCGAAATAGATCTATCAACACATTCCTGAAAGGGTCAAATAATAAATTTGAAAACAAAAAACTCTATAGATTATTTGTTAGGACAATATCCTAATGAAGAAATAAAGAGTATGGCCTCGAACTTGAATAATTTTCATTTTCAAAAAAATAACTAAATTATAAATTAATTTTTAACCGGGAAGCAATTTTCTTTAATTTTCGTTACTTGAATTAGATAAATATTATTAAAAACTATAAATTATGAAATGTTTTTCCACCTTTGATTGAATGAATTTATGTAAAGTTTGTATTTATAAAATATCCTTTATTATTTTATATATCTCCAATATTTCGTCATTCTTTTAATGACATCCTCAGGGAGTCTAAAATTATCTAATAATAATATATAAATTAATTGAATATAAATATAAAAAACATATTCTAACATACGAGTAATAACAATTTTTTTTTATATAATACATTAAATATTAGAGATATATAAAACAATAAATAATAATAAAGTCATTCTTAAAAACTATTAGAAAATTTATTTCTTTTTAGTAAAAAAACAATCAAATTTTGTTTTCTTAGCACAAGTAAAAGCGTCTTAAAATTGAACAAAAATTAATTTTATTTTAAGATATTTTTACTAGATTTAAGCAAAATTTTTACATAATTTAAATAAAAAAATATTAAATTTAAGATGTGAGCAAGATTATTCAAGTTCAAGATCATTTATTTATCAATTTCTGAAATAAAAAAAAAATTTCCATCCGCTAATTTAAAGCAGACTTTATCTACTGACAGGTCCTTACATGTTTCATTTCGTGTCACCGAAAATCTTCAGAGAACCAGTGTAGAAGGAGGTAGAAGATGTCTACCAAAATTTTGAATTGAAAAGATCAACGCTTTCCCATTATTGTTTTATTTACTCGATGAGAAGTAAAAAACAAAATGGGAAGAATTGAACTAATTCAAATTAAAAATAAAACATTTTTAACTAATAAACAATGTTCGTGTATAGGCTAGAATCTCTAGTCATAATACACTGTGTTCTTATTGTTTATTAAATAAACAACAACACTTTCTGACTATAGTACTAGGACCATAAATCAGTTTTGCCGTACTCTGCAATTTTTTAAATATTTTACTTTTAAATTTTAAAAATTAAAACCAAAAGTTTATTTTTCGATCTTTTATCATAAATTATGATGTGAGCAAGATAATTCAAGTTCAAGATCATTTGTTCAATTCTTCCAATTTTGTTTTTTACTTCTCATCTGGTAAATAAAACAAAACGGGTAAAGCGTTGATCTTTTACCTTCAAAATTGGGGTAAATATATTCTACCCCTTCTACATAGGTTCTCTGATGATTTTCGGTGACGCGAAATGAAACATGTAAGGAAATGTCAGTAGATAAAGTCTGCTTTAAGTTAGCGGATGGAAAACTTTTTTTTTATTTTAGTAATCAATAAATAAACATTGCACGGTTTTTTGTTTAACAAAAAACAAATGATCTTGAACTTGAATAATCTTGCTCACATCATAATTTATGATAAAAGATCGAAAAATAAATTTTTATTTTTAATTTTTTAAAATTGAAAAGTAAAACATATTAAATTTAAGTTAAGTTTCATGAAGCTTTACTAAACGTTTAAGTAAAGTTTCATTATGTAATTGAAGTAAATTGCTTTTACTTGCTTTTAAGAAAACGCCATTCTTTATTTGTGTTAAATTTTCTTTGAAGCCAAATCATCACCGAATTACTTAAAATTTAGTTCAAATTATTTAATATTTGATAAATTTTTGTTTCTGTGAGTATGGTTGACTTTTTTTATTTGGTACAACAAATATTAGATATTTCATTGTATTGCAGTTGTGTCTGAAAGAATATAAATTATGGATTTTATATTATGATTGTAAGTGCATTTTGTAACTTTTCGACCAACACATGCATTTTGGAGCAATTTCCAAAAGGCACAAATTTATTCAAAAATTTGTGTGAAAATATGTGGCTTTATAAAGTATGCATTAGGGTGGGTCGAAAAAAAAAGTTGAGTCAGTCACCCCCTAGGATTAAAGATAAGTTAAAGACGATTCTAGAAATATATTTATTTTTTTTACCACGCCCCTATATACCGCGTCGCCATTTGAAGTCCGATCTTAACATAATGCATATCGTTATTCAATTGACAAGTGCTACATTTCGCTCTTTTGTGATTTTTGACTCTGACGTCAAATTCTAGTTGAGATTTCTGATATCTGTTTTCCTACACCCCTAATGTCCAACTATTTTTAACCAAAAATCAAGTTTTTTAAATTCTATGAAACTTTTGCTTTGAAAGTACTTATTTTTATTCATAAACAAGAAAGTTATAGATGTTGAAAATTTTCAAGATATACTATGTAACTACAGACCAAACTAGACAACATTATACAGATCCGCTGGTGCTTGCATATGAAACTACATTTATTCCATTAACATGCAAAAATCGGATTTTATTGCATTTTAGTAACAAAAAAAGCTACACGACTTCAACATATTTTTTTTTTTTTTTGCAAAAGGGGGGCCCTTTGGCGCTCTGTGGTGCATGTTGTGTTTCTCCACCATCACCTTGAGAACATTGGAAGTGGAAGCTGTGATCCGTTTGAGTAATCTCCCATAAATTTTATTAATATCGAACCAGTAGTTTAGACGTAATCAATTTTTGCTATATTGATAGTTTTTCCCACTGTGAGTAGAATTTAAAAGCAAAAATTTAAAAACGAAACTGTTGGTCTATAATGAGTTAATAATACAAAAAAAATATTTGTTACAGTTTCTCAATAGAAACAACTTTTTTCCTTGAAATATGAGACTAAACTACTTAAATAATATTTGTTCCTAAGTTTTGTCGTCGTTCTATTACACAGAAAAAAATATTTCCCTACTTTTTTAAACTAAATCAATTTGTTGAAAGTTTTAAAGGTTTTCCATTAAAAATTAATTGATTGCATTAGATATTTATTCAAATTCGGAACTTGCTTGACATTGTTTTATACTATAGCTTCAAACATATTGTTTTTTGTAATATTTATTTATGTAGTTGTTTTTTTATAAACATTCATTTCAATATGATTTTATTAATTCTCAATAGGTTTATTACATAATTAAGTTAAATTATATTGTTTCAGTGGTTTAAATCTAAATATGAATTCATTCTAAAACAATATCATAAAAATGATAATGTAATTTTTGAAGTTACTTTCAGTTTAATAAAAAACGCAAAAGTTGTCATCCCTGAACGCAAAAACCATACGTCAATCTGGTAACATTGTGAAATAGAGACGGATTAGATTAGAAAAATAAACAAAAATCTAAAAATAGAATATTTGTGTTGTCACTTCTAAGTATAATATACAATAGCAGAAAAAGCTAATAGGAAAGAAAACTGCAATTTAGCTGCACTACATTCGAGGCCATACTTGGGTGTGATCGCTAAACGGTCATGGCTTGGTATTGTTGCGTTTATAATGTAAGAAGAGCGCAGCTTTGATTCTTACAGCCGCAGGTTGTTGAAAAATTTATCATATAGAGACAATCTGACAATTATAAGACACAAATAATAATACAATTTAAAAATTTAAAATCAATGATGAGCCTGTTCATAAAAATTCAGAAACTAGTCTAGTCTGATTTAAAAATTAATAGTGTTTACAATTTTTAGAGAAAAACGTTTATTCTTCTTCTTAACCTCATCATTTTTATAAAAAAAAATGTAAACATTTTTTTAAACAAAAAATGCTAAAAATAAATTTAAAATTAGAAGGGCTAATTTCTGCGAAAAAAATAAAAACTTTTTTTTCCATACTCCTACCGTTTCAATAGAAAAAAACTAATTGCTCTATGAATTTGTTCAAACAACCCAGCAAAACTTTGGTAATGGGTGTGATAAAGTAATGCATTACCGTGTAATGTGTACTCCTTACCTGTATCATTATTTTCCAACAAGAATTAATGAGTTACCGATAATTGAACACTCATGGATTACCTTGTAATGATACCTCATTACATTTTACATTACTTCAAAACATAATATAATGACTTACCGATCATAAATTACATAATGTATGAATTATAAACGTAAAGTAATTATTAATATATATTTTTCAAAGACTATTTATCAACACATTACTTTGTGATTTTTTGTAAGCATGAGAATAAGGTGTATATTTTTGATATCACGAACACACAACAACTCATTTACATTTTAAGCAATAAAATATTATATGTATCGATAGCTCAGTTGGTAGAGTGCTCGCCTAACTAATTGTTAAAAACCAGAGACCCCAGGTTCAAAACCCAGCATGACCACGTAATTTATTTAATAAAAAAAAATTATTTATTTAAGTAAAAAAAAATATCTGCAAAATAAAAATTTTATGTAGTTTATGAAAATCTATTTATAGACACATTACGTTTTCCCCACCATGTAACCATATAAGTAACCAGTTACTTTACCCCCTACAAGGTAATGTGTCCACAAATTACTTTTAGGCTCATCGCCTGTAAAATTCATCAGTGAAGTGGGCGTTGTGGTGTAATGGTTAGCGCGTTGGACTGTTACACAGATGGTCCCGGGTTCAATTCCCGTTGACGACAACATCAATTAAGAAAAATAATATGTATGAGTTTTCTATCACTTATATGTATCGCTGCGCCCACCTTCGGTGTTCCCATAGCACTTAACCCCACCGAAGTAAAATAATGAATCAGGGCTATGAAACAAAAAGCTTCAATAAATTCGCCAACTCTACATCAAGTGGCGAGCAACAACTGTTCTAAGACTTATCTACTCGCACAATTACAGTGTTGCCATGTTTGAAGCCCTTCATCTTTCACCACCTTTAATCTCTCCACTATCCCCTTTCCAAAGAAAGCAACACATTAATTAATAGGAAGAATTTCCTGAGTGTTGCTTCTCTTTTAAAAAAAAAAAAAAAAAAAAAAAGGTGTAATCTAATGCTTCAAGCCCTATGGCGATTCATTACTTTACCCATGATTTGTGTAATGTGTGGTTTTGCTGGGAAGTATAAATAAATCTGTTAACTAAATGAGAATTACAATTCAATGTTATAAAATTTAAGCTATAAACAAAAAAAAAAACTTTGGCTTTTTTCGCTTTTGAGAAGGTATACAATATTGAACACTTTTTAATTAAATGAGTTATTATTTAATTGAAAAATCTTTCAATTGAAGAGCTATCAATTCCTAATTAAATTAGCCATTTTCGTTGTTGGTGGAAGTTCAGCAAATGAAGTTATTGAATTTGTGGTTTTCGTGATAATGGTTTTTTTTTATCTATTTGTGTATTATATTTTTAAATTATATAATTAGTATTTACGGGTTCGCTTATTAGTAGTTTCCTAGTTAGTGCTTCTGAAGTCTTTCCTATTTTCAAATTACTTATTATTAAGTCAACAATTTAACTAGCTTTACATCTGATGGCCTATTTGAAAATACAATTAACGTTAACGAAATCAATAACTTACTTATAACATCATATTAAAATAACAGGGTGTCATAAAGGCAATTGCATCATTTACACTTGTAAAAATTCACGATGACTTAAGTGTAATATATGTAATTACAACAATTGTTAGAATACGACATCATACATACAAAATAACATAACAATAGAGAATGTAAATATGTGTATGAGGTATTTCAAAAATATTCTACACTTTGAGGCATAATATTTTAAAATTTTTTTTTTGTATGACATCAATGACATTTTATGTGTTTTAAATATCCGGATAATGTGGAGTAGGCGGGTAATGCGGAACACCACTTTATTTCAGAAACGAAGAACTCATGTAAATTAATGTCAATTCATGTAAATTAACGTCACGCTTGCATTTTTATCGATTACGCTATTTTAGCAGTATTGCCTACTAACACTGTTACCTACTTACTAGGGTATTCAAATTACTCGGGTTTGTTTTGTTCGAGTAAACGAGTAATTCGATTTGGAAGTTATTAACTTACTTGATTAATCGAGTAAGATTTTAAAACTACTCGAGTAACTCGAATAATTTCAATAGTTTAATTTCCATCATTTTTCCTTAAAAACTGATAATAAAACTCAAAATATATACAAAATCAAGAGTTCCGAGTGTATTTTATCAAAATTTAAAAAAAAGAGTTAATTAATTAATTTAAAATGTAATTAATTTAGTTAAATTAATTAATTTAATTAATTTAGAAATAAAAAAAATATTCTAAAACAATATATATTTATGAGGTTTTACATTACATACCCAAATTTCATTTCAGTCGGCGTTAACCCATGAACGGACTCTTCTTGCTACATAGTTTGAGTTTCCTGGTAAAATATCTACCTTTACTATATGATCTATATTGTAGACCCAAAAATACCTTCAATTTGCAATTTGTCATAACTGTAGAGAAGGAAATTATCTTTTAAATTCATATTTTTTAAAAAAAAATTTAAAAAATCGTTTTCAAAGATATAGCCTCCCGAATTATATATATATATATATACAGTGCATCTCCCTTAACGGACACTTTCCATAAGCGGACACCCCCATTAAACGGACATTGTTGCTAGGTCCCGGCAGCGCTCCATATGAAAAGCATTGCAGTCGCTTTCTCTTGAACGGACGCTTCTCATGAGCGGACGCGGACATCCGCTAGATAAAAAAAAAATCTCTTGGACGGACACTTAGCTTATTTCTTTTCTGAATTTTTCATGTCATAATTTACAAATAAGCCTGCCAAGACTCTTTTAATTTGTTCGCTTTAACAACAGGGTACGGTTTATCATATTTACTACATCACATAACATAGTTAAATGTGGGTATGTTAAATACATATTTTCTCTCTTACATAATGTTTTGAATTTAACGTTTTTTCTACGATTTACGCTTCTGCTTCGGAGAGTTGACAATACTAATTCTTGCAATGTTTGTGGTGCGTACGTATGGTGTACAAACCTATTTGACCAACAGCTTGTAATCTATGCCATTACTTATGCGATTTAGGGGATTCCCCAAATAATAATCGATGTGCGTTTGCTTATTGTACTTTGGAATGCATTGTTCATTCGTTTGTATACATTAGTGCGGTAAGACTTTTTAAAATGGATAAAAAGAGGTCTGTATTAACTATTAAGCAAAAAATAGAAGTGATTGAAGTGTACAACAAATTAAGCGTGAGAAATTTATCGAAGCGATTTAGCATTAGTAAAACTCAAGCTTCTGAAATTATAAAAAAAGAGAAGAGATAATAAAAAATGGCATTCCAATGTAAATTTAAATGAGAAAAGAAGCTTTTTTAATGCTGAAGGGCTGACAATTGATCAGTTGTCCTACGAATGGTTTATTGCAGCACGCAATAAAGGAATTCCATTAGCTGGTACGTTACAAATTTACAGCAAAATGATTAATTTTATCATTAACTTACTAAGTGGATTCTGATTGATTAATATGTTTTGTTCTTATAATTTTATTTTTCCATTTAGGTCCATTGATACAAAGCAAAGCTAAAGAAATAGCTGAATCCTTGGGTAACAACACTTTTAATGCCTCGTCGGGTTGGCTTAACAAGTTTAAAATTCGTCACAATATTACGTTCAAAGCGATATCTGGCGAAGCCGCTTCCGTTAATCCTGACGATGTAGCAGCATTCATGGAGAAACTACCTTCTCTAATAAAAGGTTTCATACCACGAAATATTTACAATGCTGACGAAACTGGGCTTTATTTTAGGGCATTACCAAACAAGACCATGACTTTAAAAAATCAAAAATGTGTGGGAGGAAAATTGTCTAAGGAAAGGATAACAATATTGCACTGTGCGAACATGGCTGGAGACAAAGAAAAGCTGCTTCTTATTGGAAAGGCATCTAAACCAAGAGCTTTTAAAAATTTAATAAAAGATAATTTACCGGTGACATGGAAATCAAACACCAAATCGTGGATGACGTCTGATATTATGAGTGAATGGTTAGAAAATTTCGATCGAAAAATGGGAGGACAAAATAGGCAAATTTTACTTTTTTTGGACAATGCGGCATCGCATCCAAAAAACATCAATTTGAAAAACATTAAAATACATTTTTTGCCTCCTAATTGTACTTCAATTAGCCAACCACTTGATCAGGGTGTTATTAAAAATTTTAAGCATAATTACAGAACATTGATACTGAAGCACTTACTAGAAAACATTGAAATTTCTAACACAGCCTATGATTTAGTTAAACGTATAAACGTATTGGATGCAGTTTATTTTGCTAAAAGTGCATGGGACCAAGTTACTTCTGAAACAGTTCAGACTTGTTTTCGTAAGGCAGGGTTTACATTTGACAGCCATGAATGTCCGACAGCATTTGATGTTGATTTTGAGCCTGAGGATGATTTGCCATTAAACCTACACTGATAATAATCCATGCGTAAAAATACAAATAAATATCAAAATAACCAAACATTTTGTAAAATAAACGAATATTTGTTCATTTTACAAAAGATTTTGTTATTTTGACATTTTTATCGTATTTTTAGCATGGATTATTATGAGTGTAATAGCCGAAATGGAGAAAAGATGTATTGCAGGGGTCAGTGAGCAAAGCTTAAAAGCTTTTTATCTGATCGATGATGATTTACCAATTGAGAGATCACCTTTGGATTTACGCGTGCCATTGCAAGAAAAAATTTCTGAAGTTCAAGAAATTTCTGATGACTCAACAGAGGAAATTGAACCTTCAGATCATCAAGATGCGAGAAACAACATCCTTACATATAAAGACGCTTTGGCGAAAGCGCAGGATCTTATAGCGTTTGTGATGCAATCCCAAGGTGATACAGAAGCTATGAATATACTTTCATCGCTGGACTTACATTTTCAAGATGTTATTGCCAAGACGAAAATACGTCAAACCAGGATGGAGGAATATTTATTGAAAAACGTAATATAGTACTCATAAAAAATTTTAAACTTTTATTACATATAGAACTACATTTAATGATTTTTTGTTATTAAACCCAATTGAATTGTTTGTTTTTTATATTTTTTTTAATAAAAGTATGTATCTTTAAATAAAAACAAACAATATAAGGCAAAGTTTTGTTGATTTAAATTTGTAGTTTTCTCTTGGCCGGACAGCTCCCTTGTGCGGACACATTTCAACGGTCCCTTCGGTGTCCGCTCATGGGAGATTCCACTGTATAATGTCCTATGGTTCCTTAAGACGAACAAAGGGCCACAATCGATATTAGTTGTGGTTTCAGTAATAATTGTTGTTTAGGACAAAGCGACTGATTGGGCCACCTTGTCTGAGCCTAGTGTTGGGGATGCCAACAACCTCTAGGCAGGCTAGCCGAAGAAAGTGGCATGAAAACAGTTGAGTTTCAGCGACAGTTGTTACCTAATTACCTGAGATGGTGTTAGCTTGCCCATCAGGTTACTCAGCTGCGCCTTCTCACTCTATCTGCGGCCAGACGGGCGCCTGAACCGCATACCCAGGGGATACTTGGTGTAAGACCGGAAGTAGAGAGCTGCTTGGGAAGTTCGACAAAGGAATCGCTTCTTGATATCCCCAAGTGGATAACAGACAGAAAGCTTTCCGGACAAGTGCACCTCTGTAAAAGACCCCATCCCCCATCCCGAATTATAGATCTTCCAAATAAAAAATCATGTTGTATATTAAATTAAATGTAATTTTATTACCTTTCAAATGTGACCCTGATCAGTTGCGTACCTATAATACTTATCAAGAAAATGACAATTAAGCAAGTACAACTTTGTATATTTATGTAGTTTTTTTCGATGTTCAAGACTTCGTATTTCCGGATCCAGATGTGTCAGTGCCCCCAAACATTGAATATGTGATATATTGTATTTCTACGAAAACTCATAAAATTCGGAGGAATTAGGGTACACATGTTGTTTGATTTGACATGGAATTACCCTTATGATAATGTGTTGCAGTTATGTCTGAAAGAATATGAATTATTGAAATTTTTAATGCCATTAATATGTGTTAATGTGTGTTAATATTACGTTTAACAATACAACATTTAGTAGGTCTCTGACGCATTTTTGAATAAGGTATTTGTATTTTCGGTGTGATTTAAGCCATTTCGTACGTGTATTACTCGCTAAATTCTATTCTCTTGTGAAATAGTATTAGGTTTTACAATAATGTAGATTTCTCTTGTTAACTATTTTTAACTTTTATGAAACTATCTTCTCCTCTACATTTTTTGAAAATCAACCATTCTGAGCAAAATATTTAAAAATTAAATATTCAGATTTTTAAGATTTTTGATAGATTGATAAATATTGGCATCAAGATTTGTTTGTGTCTTTCTCTTACATTTCTAAACAATTAGTGTTTTCTATTTATAATAGTAACATTTCAATTATGGTCTCAAACCTTACAATTCAGAATGAAATGCAATTCAAAAAAAAAGATCAACAATACATACAAAATTCTATAATATAATTTTCTTAATTAAAATTTCCATTCCCTCCATAAAGAAGCTTTATTAAAAAATAAGTTTCATAAAAAGAATAAAGCTTTTTATTAATTTTAAGAAATTTTTTATTTACTTTGTGTATACAAATTTCATTAGTTTACGGAAAATTGTCATTACTTTTCTCTACGCAGAAAAATTTAAACTGAAAGAGATTCTGCACATTTCAAGCGTTCAAAAAAACTATTTAGATTTAATTGCGGATAATGTGGAATAGTATTGCACATTATCCGACTACTCCACCTTACCCTTCATGTTTGAGCATTAGGGTGTCCCGAATAAAAAAATATTGGGAATACCACTCAAACGATTCGTATTGAAGAACTCAATATGGGAAAAACAATTAAAAATTTTCAGACAAAAATAATGTTCAGTTCCCTAGCAGCGATTGAAGTTACCAGTTGTGTATTTTGACCAAAAAAAAAGTTTAGAATTTTTTTCGAAATAAGGCTCAAACGTTTCATAATTTTTGGTTTATTACTGGAGACATGTTTTTAAGTTTTCTGTAGAGTAATTTTTGTCCACCAGAGGGTTTTTTTTTTAGTTTTGAGCAAGTACAATTGTTTTATGTACAAATCTAAGAAAAACATAAAGTATAGAAATTGTACTCGGTCTTAATTAAAAAATTTTCTGGTGCACCAAAATTACTCTACAGAAAATTTAAAAATAGTTTTCCAGTATAACACCAAATATTACGAAACTTTTGAGCAGGATTTCGAAAAAAATATCGAAAGTTTTTTTTGTCAAAATGCAATAAAACCGGCAAGTAGGGAATCAATAGATAGTAGGGAATTGTATAGATACAGTGATATTCCTTCAACCAATTCGGAAAAGTGCCATATTTGGAACAACCAATTGAGCACGTAGACTTTTTAGGTACCTACGTTTTTTCACGTATAATTTTTGTTTTACAAAAAAGATTATGCATATTTATTATGAACACAAATCAAGTTATATTTTAATATAGAATTTGTAAATTTATCGTCAAAAATACAAACCTTTATATTTGATTACACTTTTTAGAAATATATTCTAAAAGATTTGTGTTAATATTATAAATTAATATCAATGCTTCGATATCTTAAAGGGTATTTTGTTTTAATACACGAAATGAAAAAGTTAAATATACTAACTCTAGTTATACCATTTTTTTTTTTGCAACACAAAAATTCAAAAACATGTCTGTCATCGAACACGTGTGATTTTACACTTGTAAAATTTGATGATATGAAAGATGATCAATAACTGCATAAATTATGGAAAGAAACATTTTAAAAACTCTTTTAAATCGGTGGTGACATATGTGCCCTAGTGGCGAAACCTCCCCTTGCACCCTACACACAATTGTTATTAAAAATATCATTACATTTATATGGTGAAGTCGTGCAAAATAATTAAACACCTGAAGAAAAATCTAAAGGTATGTGACTACCTATATGCTTGCTAGTATGGATAAAAAAAAAACACTTTATAGATAAAAACTTAAATTGCATTACTTTCCGGCTTACAAAAAAATCCAAAATAATAATAATAATATACGTACTTTAGAGTGCCTCAAAAAAAGTGTATGATATACCCACCTGAAAATGAAGATAATTATTTTTATGATGTTTCCCAAAATATTTCGGCTCTATCGATAACATTGCGTGAGCCAAAATGTTTTTAAAAACCTCCAAAAACACTATTTTTTATTAATAAAAAATTAGGTTCACTCAAATAAAAAAGTCTGTAAAAATTACAGAAATGTCTGTAATTGTTACGGACTGTTTTGGCTTATATTATACCAGCAGATCGTGTTACTAATTTTAGCAAAATGTGACTGTAATTTTTTAGTAAAGTAAAAGTAGTAAAAAAATTAGTAAAAGTTACTAAAATTTAGTGAAATTTGATTGGAAAGCGATCTGCTAAAATCAGAAAAATTTTGCAATGAAAATGAAAATTATTCGTGTTCGAGGCCATACTCTATATTTCTTTATTAGGCTATTGTCCTAACAAATAATTTATAGAGTTTTTTGTTTTCAAATTTATTATTTGACCCTTTTAGGAATGTGTTGATTAGGTTCCCATCATCAGAACACGTTTTGAAAGTGGTAACAATCCCATGCCAAACATTCATATAAACTAGTTTACTCACTACATGAGAACTAATATATGAGCTCGAAGTTAAAGATTATAACAATTGATCAAAAAATAAATTGAAAACTTGTTTATTATGTGCAAGGTCCACCAACCTCTGGTGGATATTCAATACGCGTTTTTTTTTTTTTTTTGTTTTTTTCCTCCTTTTTATTTTTTATTTAATTTATAAACAAAACAGGGGAAGTAAACTAGACTGTACTTTGTCTTTTATACAAGTTTGATATAATTTTTATTAAAACTAAAAAATTTTGTACTAAATATTATTGATATAATTAAAAAAACTTCGCAAATATGATGAAAATTTGATGGCCAACGATTTATGAAACATTTTCATCAATATGATGAAACTTTTTCCCAGAGTGCAGTTAATATTTCAGTACATAAGTAAAGTTCAAGATTTTTCCCTACCTTGTGTCTAGATTTTATTATATTACTTGAGCAAGAGTAAAAACTAAAAATTTTAAAATTAAAATTAAATATGAAAACTTTAATAACGTCATGATGCTTGTTTGGAAAAGACTCTATCCACTTGTTCGATTGCTAAGAAGACAAGGATGGAGCTTAATTGATAATTAATAGGTCTTTGTTAAAAGTCTGCTGTTCTGGAGGCTCTAGCTTTTCTGATGAGATGTTTAGCCAGATCGAAATTCTAGTATCAACCTAGCTAATATGTTTGATTTGTTTTATTTTTGTGAATATACGAAGGTTGGAAACTCGTTATAAATTAAAAATAACACAAAAATAATCTCGATGTATGTAAAAACAAAAAACTAATAAAACTGCAAATAAGTTGTAGCTTTAACATATATAGTATTACCCATATTTTGCCAGTTTTAGCAAATCGGGTTTTAAAAGCTAGCAAAATTAGCAACCAAAAGTAGCAAAAAAATTATTAAATTATTAAATGAGATTAGTAAAATAAATTTACTAAAAATTAACTTTATACTAAAAATTAGTATATTAATAGTAAAGTGAAATTGAAAACTGTATTACACTAACTTTTTTTTTTTTGGGTGTACTGCAACTTTTGTCAAAAATTTTATCAAATATAAGTAAGATTAGAAAATTCAATCGTTCTGCATTTAATAATGATAAAAACCAGCCTCTCAGATGGAGATAATAAGATTTTTATGCCCATGTCTATTTTAACTAACTAGCAAATTTTAATTTCAAAATTTTAGTTAAACGATTTTTAAAAAAAAAACTTTTGTAGAACTAATATCTAACTAGTTTTTGTCTTGCACAAAAAAAAAAATATTTCAATTAAATCAATTTGTTGAAAATTTTAAGAGCTGTCAATGAAAAATTAATTGAATCAATTAAATATTAGCCGAAATTCAATTATATATTTGTTCGAAAGATATTGTTGTTGTTTTTGAATATATAATTATGTATGTAGTGTTTTATAAATAAAATCAAAAATTAATCTTTCTTTGGAGCCTTTTCTCAATTGTTCACAAAACATTCAAATTCAATTTCATTTCTGAGCTATTTTTCAGATTTAATAATTTTCTTCAAATTTATATGTATTTTATGATTCTTTTTGAAAGGCTCATATTTTCGTGCCAAAAGCGAGTAATTTTTGACAATAAAATTTTAAAATTTTTAAAATATGTGTTTTATTTGATTTATTTCCGACTCATTGAATAGGAAATCTCAAAAAAGAATACAAATTTTGTTGGCTGGGTATGTTATTTTTGTCAACAGCAGTGAAATAAGACTGTATTATCTTATTATTTATTTCAAATAAATAAAAATTACAAAAAAAAAAATGTTAAGCAAATCTTTTAAAAACATGTTGAAAGATTATGTGCTAAGTCCCCATTAAATGGACAAAAAAAAAACAAATGTGCCAAGTCACAAAATATCCAATAAGTCTTCAACAGCTTCTCATTGAAATAATACGACTGATGTGAAAAGAGGACGAACAAAAAAATAAAACTGCGTTTACACCCAGCAAAAAATTTCCAAAAAGGTAAGCGGGTTTGTAATCAAGCATTTTGGGCAGAACGCATTCCTTACTGGATTACCTACTCGATTCTTTTAACAGGGCGTGAGACTAAAATAATTGATTCTTTAGAATTGATTATTTTTTTTACCGAAGAACCATTTACTTTATATTTTTAAGAACTACATACATTTTTTAATAAACAAATAGTTCCATTGTAAAACTACGAAGTACTTACACAAAAAAAAATAAATAAATAGTTCCCTAGAAAAAATAGGAAGTACTTACATTTAAAAAAAAAAAGAAGTAGTTCCATAAGTAAATTCAACTTTAACTCACACGTGATTGTCCTAAGTCACTCAAATATAACGATCAAAATTCATACGGAAATAAAATCCTAAAAAGTGTAACATCGAAGTGTTATTATAACACGGGATTGCCATAATTTTGGAGCTATAAACCACGAAAATATAAATTTTTCAAAAAAAAAGAAGATTCAAAATTGAAAAACAAAAATATGACTCACGCACAATCACCCTCGAAAATTTTTTTTGCACTCACTCACGATAACGTAAGTAATTTCAACTTCCACTCACAATTTTCTGCTCACGTGCGTTTCCCTAATTTATACCTAACCACAGTTTAATAAAATTGAGGCAACATGCAATTTCTGTTTTTAGTATTATTTTCCTGCAAATAAAAATTTGTTTGAAAAAATATATAAGATAAATTCTTTAAAATTGTATAACTTCTTTTTTCAAAATGAGGAACTACTTCCAATGACGTCCTTTTATTCAGAAAAAGTATATGATTAATCTTGATTACAAAAAGTTAATCATATAAGTTAATAACATTGTTATTTTCTTTTAAGTAAATAATTACTTTGTTATTGAGTTCATGCTTTCTGGTTTAAATTTAAAGAATTGATTACAATACTACTTGCTTTTTTTGACTCTATCGTTGGAATGTGTTTGGTATTGCAGTTACTAAATTTGGCAATGAGATATGTAAGCAAGTGTGGGCATCACCTTCTTTTTGGAATGTGTAATTTTTTCCTGGGCATATTTAAAAAATATTCAAAATGAAGAATGTTGGGAAGTTATTTGTCCCTCCTACAAATTAAAAAAAAAATGGACTTATCACGTTTGCTTATTTTCAAAATTATAAATTATGATATTTCAGGAAACATTCAACGGCAAGTTAAATACAATATATTATTGTTCGAATTCTCTGGTTGACGCGTTACGTAGATTTGGTAGCGTGCTGGCTTATCAGTGCGGGGGTCGTTCGATTCCCACCAGAGGCACTGGTATGTTTCCGCTACAACGCGCCGAAGGCTATAGTAGCTAGTGCTCGGTTAGGGTAATACTATATAATTTGTAATTATATGATTATTAATTAATAAAAAAAAAAATATTAGCTGCGGTAAAAACTAGGGGCATTAAACTTAAAAAATAGAATTTTCTTGTTCCTTTGAGAATCCTAAAAACATCCTTGAAGATTAAAATTATTAGTGGAATTCAACACTTTTAAAATATGTATTCAAAATGGAAAAGGGATGATAAATGAGAGTTTTTTTTTTTAATGTGTACAAAAAATTGCATTAAGAAACATAAAAAATTACATAAAAATCTTATTATATTGAATTGAGGAGATGTTTTTAACAATTTGTTAATGTAAAATCAAGAATTTTTCAATATTTTTTTATAAAGGGTCCGCCAAATAACTTTTTTTTTTGAACTCCTGAACCAATTGGACTTTGTATGGCGTCATAACAAGGTCTTTATGCAAAATTCGTCTCAATGATGTCTCCGAAATGTTCAATTGTTGAGAACGACGGTGAATTGATGTTGATGGCGCTTCACGCACACTTTCTGCCACAGCAGCAATATTCTCGGGTGTACGCACTGTTTTTGGCTTTTCACGCTTTGGTTTATCGATGAAGATGCCAGTTTCTTTCCCTTTTTTCACAAGATAACGAACATACGGACCATATTCGTTCAGCGAAAGGATAAAACTAATTATCTGTCAAATCAGACATGAGCTAAGTGTTACCATTCACGAAATAAGCACTAGTTGAAAAAAAAAGTTAGATGGCGGACCCTTTATTTAACCAAATTTTTGACAATTCACGATAAATTGTGTTTTTGGATGATTTTTAAAATTTGCTTAGCTCATGGGATGTTATCGCTAGAGCCGAAATATTTTAGGAGTCATCATAAAACATGTTAATCTTTATTTTCAGGATGGTGCATTTTGAATTTTATTTCTGTTTTATTTTATTTATTTATTACTAATTATATAATTAGAAATTATATCCCATTGCCCTAACCGAGCACTAGCTAAGGAGTGAGATCGAATAAATCCTAACACAGATTATCACTTATAACTTTTTTTATGTTTAAAAGTGAACTTGCTTTTGAAGTTATCTTTTCAAAAGTCGCCAGATATATAAATTCCTGGGATTCCTAGTTGGAACGTAGGGCCAAAAGTCGCCAGATGATGTGTATAAATTATTAGCGAAATCGGATCATTACTTTGTTTACAAATGGAAGCTGAACAAAAAGTGAGTGAAGGAGATTTTTTTTGCCATTTTTAGTGCCCTAATTGATAGGAGAAGGTCATTTACAAAAAAAAGTGACAGTATTGGGAACTTGCTTTGTAGCCTTCATCAATAATTTAAAAAGAATCTTAATATAATTTAATTTTTCTGAGTTCTGAACAATTAAGCATATTTTTTTCCACGAAATTTAAGGTTTTTTTTTTGTAAAAATGCAATTTTTTTGTTTTCACTTTTTGTTCAAAGTCCATTTGTAAACAAAGTAATGATCAGATTTCGCTAATAATTTATACACATTATCTGGTGACTTTTTAAAAGATAAGTTGATCCAAAAAAAGTTCACTTTTAAACATAAAAAAAGTTATAAGTGATAAGCTGTGTTAGGATTTATTCGATCTCACTCCTTTCTATGGCTTTCGACTCGTTGTAGCGAAAACAGACCAATGCCTCTGGTGGAAATCGAACCCACGACCCCGCACTGATAAGCTAGCCTGCTACCAACTAACTTAACGGTTCGTATTTGCATTTTTTTTTTAACTGCTAAATATGAGACACTCTAGTGTACTGAATAGAGTTGAAAAACTATGAGTCTACAAATTGATTTTCAAAAAATTTTGAGATCATTACTTTATATTTAAAATAATTACACAAATACGTAGGGGAAGGAGTGGTATTTTGGAACTTGTTTTTTTCTAGCGCCTAAAAAGTAGCCATCTCTATTTTTATTTAGTCTTTTGATAGATCCATTCCAAAAAGTGTATAGTGTGGTAGCTTTTTACCCCAAAAGGACTTCGTTAGTAGGATTCGCGATTTTTTTATAAAAAAAAAGTTGGGATAATTTGGGACTCCATAAAAATATACTAAAATTTAAAAAAAAAAACAATAGTTTAACAGTAATTCTTGTTTATTAAATGATAATGAACAAGATAAATGAAATAGAAAAAAAAGTAACACAAAGAAATAAAACTACAAAATAAAATTAAATATAATAAACATAAAGAAAAGTTCTAAATCTTCATCTGAATATTCTGTGTTGTTATTTTAGCACATTTTAAGTGGACAACGCTATTGCATGTGTTTGCAGTTCATTGAATTGTTAGAATTTAATTGCAGGGACACTTCATTGAGAAAAATTATGCAAAAATTTAAATTCAAAGATATTTGTGGAAGATGATAAGAGCCGTGGTTTTTTAATATGTGGTTTAGCAGCATGATGTTTCATAGCGGAAACTTTTGAAGCGCCGTCCATTATTTAAGTTAGATGTTCTTTATGGCTTTTACTTTCATCATACTCCAGGATAGGCTTCATTACTTTTTTGTTTTGAAGAAGCGTTAAAATTGCTTAAATAACACGTCTCAATTTACCCCACCAACACGTTCCAAATTACTAATTAATAACCAAAGTCACAAAAACTGACACAATTTTTGCAATGTTTAAATATTTGCGAAAAGCAATACGTCATTCGTAACATACGACATTTGTAACGAGATTTTTTTATATTTACTGGATTAAAAAGGTAAAAGAAAATACTTTTTTTTTACAAAAAAAAAACAAGAACACCAATAAAAACTTTTTTTGTATGATTTTTTATTTGCCACATAAAAGCAATAAAAAAACGCCTCTTAAAATATGGATTGCTCAAGGTGATAGGAATATATTAATGAAAAAAGCTCAAAAAATAGAAATTCTGAAAATGCATTAGTATGGTAAAAAATGCAAAATAACAAATGACCCCACATTCGTCTACTGATGGGTAAGGCATTATTTTTTTTTTTTTTGTATTCAAATAATTGGAAAATTAGCTAGTTATTAGTAAGTACTTATTACAACCTAAAAATTAAACAGCGATTATTTTGACAAATGCGTATTTTTGCTGGTTTATGATATTGAGTTTGGTTTAGAGTTACTTATTTGCAGAAAATCATAGAAAATACTTAAATTTTCAAAACTAAAAATTTTATATAGGGATGTTTTTGAGGTTATGCAAACTTTGTTTGGTGCATAAAGTTTAAGGTCCTCGAAATTTGTTAATGTGTTTCCGATTTTTATATTAAGCTTACTAATTGAAATATTTTGTTTGTAGTACGATTTGATGAAATTGATGCATCGACTTAGGTGTCACAAAAAAAAACTGCAGCTGCACATGCTTGGAATAAAAAAAAAAACTTTTTGGCCCTTTATCAATTTGCAAAGATTTACAATAGATACCTAACTATGTATGCTCTCAAGCCATGTTTTTTATGCAAAAATGTGAAAATAGAGTAATAAAATTATTGGCAAAATTTATAAAAATTTGAAAAAATATTTGCGTTTAAAAATTTTAAAATGTCCTTCTAATTCGGAGGTGCGGTTTACTAAGAAACTCAGTTTACGCAATACCATAGCCAATTTAAAATATAATTGTGAATGGTAGATGCAAAGAACATACAATAATAGAATAAAATTAGTAAACATTTTTACTAAAACTATTAAAAATTAGATTTAGAAAGGTTGAGGTTAAGAAGAAGAATAAATGATTTTCTCTAAAATATTATAAACACTGATAGTTTTTAAATTAGACTAGACTAGTTTCTGCACTTTTATGGACAGGCGTCATCTGTGATTTTCCATTTAAATTGTATTATTATTTGCTGTATCTCTTCTCTATATGATATATTTTTCAACAACATGCGGCTGTAAGAATCAAACCTGTGCTTTTCTTACATTACAAACATGACAATACCAAGTCATGACCGTTTAGCGATCACACCCAAGTATGACCTCGAATGTAATGCAGCTAAATTTCAGTTTTTCTATTCTATTAGCTTTTCTGTAATTGTATATTATACTGAGAAGTGACCAATACTAACAAACATAAATATTCTATTTTTAGATTTTTTGTTTATTTTTATAATCTCCTCCGTCTCTATTTCTGTTTTAAAATAACGTTGCAGAAAAAACTGCTAAGCTTAGAAGATTTTTTTTCTTTTTTCTAAATCTTAGTTAGATAAAAATGGCAAAAATAAGTCGGTTGAATCAAAAAATATTTAGTTAAACTTGAGCTCAATTTTTGTTAATTAAAAGTAACAAATTAATTAGCAAACAATTTGTAAAATATTAGTACGCAAAAATATATCATAAAAGTTTTTTTTTAGATTTTTTTTTAATGCGAATAAAGATATGCCATTCCGAGTAAAAAATAATACATGGTCTAATGTTTTTTCATATTGAAATATTTTATAATGCATGGCCGCCATATCTGATTATATGTTTCTTATGTGGTAACATACATATCGATATATTATTATATATTGGCATATATAAAAATAGTTATTAAACATACATATATGCTATACATAATAAGATATGACAGATCTGTTGTCATATATAATAATATATTCTCATATATAACACAATATGTAATATGTAATGTATTATAAAAATGTTTTTGTATGTTTTATAAGATATGCTTACATATGGTGCCATATGAATAATACAATTCAAGATGTAATTATATATGACATTAAGATTAACAATTTAGTTTAAGCTATGATTATATATAGTGTCCAACATAGTTAATGCTTTCTATGCGTATAATACATAATTATATATTTTTATATATAACCCCATGCATAATTATATATGCGCAGATTTCCAAATTATTTTTCTTTAAATTTTTTTATATTTTTATTAAAAATAATACTTGTCACTCGTATATAAGGAAATAAAATTTAATCTCATAATAGCACATTCCACCCACAAAAAATTACTATGTAATTAGATCCAAGTAGATCTAAATTAATCACACAGAATATTTTGTAATTTATCAGGATCTTAAATTGGATATTTTGTATGTCGACAATTTTGAGATCAATTTTGATCTAACTTAATCCAGTAATATATTTGAGGGATCTACTCGGGTAATTATTACTGGAGATAAACTTGCATAAGACCAGGTGCGGATCCAGGAAAAGGCTTTGGGGGGAACTTAGACTATTTTTAATTAATTTTTTAATATTTTTGTATTGCAAAATATCATTTTTGGGGGGTGGGGGCATATCCCATTACACCCCCCCCCCCCTTCCTTTACTAAATTATAGATAAATATAGCTAAAATTTTGTTGATATGACAGTTTTTGTTTGGTATTTTTAGTCTAAATATATTTAGTAAAAGTTTTTGCTAATTTTAGCAGAGTGAATTGCTATTTTCTGTTAACTTATATTCACTCCAATATAACTTAAAATTTGTAAAGTTAAGAGTTTTTTTTTTTGTACTTATTTATCAACATTTACAAAAAATTTACTAATTTTAGCAGTATTTCATACAACGTCATTTCTAATTAATATTTAGTAGCTTTTCTGCTGCTTTTACATAGAAATAATAATTAATAATAATTCTATGAGTGTACATTTTTAAAAAATCGACTCAAATTCCTTATAAGTTTGTGATGTTTGTATTTTGTTATTAATACGCTGACATCAATTTGGTATACCTCCGACTGCATAAACTAAATATTGTTCTCAAAACTCAATTCCAATAAACGACGGAAAACTCCTACAGCAAAAACTGCTTCAGTTTTAAAATTTGAAAATTTTTGGTTTCACTTGTAAACCACCATACATACATCTTTTCACCAAGCATCGATATGGAAATTACTTTTTTAGTTAATGTATCTCCCACGTCTTGTAACTCCATTTTGTATTGGTTTATATCTGAAAGTTAAAAACTATGAGTAAAAAATTAAATTATTTAAAAAACTCTTTAAAGTTCCAAATAATTTTTTTAATTTTTCGACTTCTAAATGTCCATTAATTATTCAGGTAAAGAGTCTTTAACATTAAAATTTACATGTCATAGTTTTTAAGTGTAGCCGTGTCCCTCGTTTCTCTCAATTCAAAAATCCTTGAAAAATAACAGTCAGCTAAAGTCAGTTTCAACTGGCGTCGAAGATTTTTGAAATAACTCATATACAGACGGGCTTGGAAATAAATAACTTCCTTTACTAACCATGAGCAAGGAATAAAATGGAAAAAAGTAAGAAATAAACAAGCAGGGGTTTCCATTTCTATGGGAAAATGTGGTAATAATAATATATGGGACATATTACCCACCCATTTATTTTCGCTTTACATACTTTTTACGATTATAAAGTACCATAAAGCACAAGTGACTTTTAAATAAAACAAAGCATTCCACCATAAAAAATTACCAGAGCTTGAGTAGGCTCATAAAATAAGAAAACCTTAAGGTAAGAGAAAAGACAAAACAAAATGACATCATCATTATTATCATCGTCACTGGCATCCTGGCTACATTCACACTATACATTTTAAAAAGTAACAGCAACAGTCTTTCAGGGCGAAAAGTAGGACTTATTTAAGTACATCACAAGTATGATTTTTATAAAGAATAAAAATCTATGTACTTTATTTCTACTAACACTACTTTAGAAAATCCCCACAAAGTATGCAAAAGAATAAAACAAACAAAAGACTAGATGAGAAAAAAAAAAACGTAAATTATTGTATGCCTTTGGGTATACAAAGATTTTTCTTTCTTTGTATTGTAAGAGGTATAAGTACTTGTACATAGATTGTACTTGTTATACAATGAAAGTTTCCTGGTGTTTTTTGAGAATTAAAATACCACACTTTAATTTCAGCTTTCACTTTCTATTGTACGTTTCGTTTGGGTCACATGGTGAGCCAGTACTTTATTCACCAAGTATAAGTGGTTTTTAACGTAAAAGAGGAAATTTCCACTTAATAAAATGTTGACTGTGATTTTGAAAATAGAAAAAAGAAATCTGTAAAAATTCGTCAAGAAAATTTTATTTTGGGTTATCAGTACTTTTTGACGGTTCTCACATCAATAATAATTTAATAATAATTATTTTTTTTTTTTGCTTCAACTCCTTCCTCAAACGCGCGGTGACCCAAGACTCTGATTTAGAGCTCCTTTTACTACACAGAAAAAAGGGATGGTTTTATATGAAATTTTAATTCGACATTCGGTTCTACTCCATAAATTACTTAAAAATACTTTTTCCCAGTTTCTGAAGTGCATCGTCCGACCGAACAGTTCGGCCAAAAACATATATTTTGTCGGTTTCTTGATATCTAGAGGCAATGATGACAGATTTTGGTATTGGAAACATGTTTGTTGCGCCGATTTAATTCGATTTTGTGTATAAAATTTAAGAGAAATGCCGAAGTTTAGCTATAAAGGTAAAAGTTCGGCCGCCGAACTATTTTCAATTTGGCCGAACTTTCTGAGGCCGAACAGTGAATTCATTGCTTAACTACAGACTTTTCTTCAAACTTGATACTCAAAATATCATCTAATCAGCCAATAAACATTTTTCCATCCGCCAAATTTGTCCATAATGCTTTAAAATACCGAATACAGACCAAATGCATTTTCTGGCCGAACTGTTCGGTCGGACACTAATATTTAATGTTTAAAACGCACTTAAATTTTATCTCGTTTAGCTTCAAGAAAACCGCACCCGCATTGTAAAAGGCCCACTGCGGCACTGTGCACAGTGACACATTTTGACCTATTTTGTTGCAAAAATCCTGTCTTTTGAAGTAAAGAGATTTGTGAATCTAAAAATCATTTAAAATATAACTTCTTGTGCTTCAAATTACGTGAATCCGCATACTGATATTTTCGTTAAGCGCTGTCAGCTTTTCGATTAGACCTAGCGCTTCAATAATCACAATGCATATTAAAAGTCTAGAAAAAATAACACTCTAATAAGAAAAAAAAATTATAAAATTTTACTAAATTTTTTTTCAATACTAAACTTTGAAGACCAAAAATGTTCTATTTATATAAAAAAAATTTTTATTTTTATTATAGTTACATATTTTTGAAATTTTTAAGTACTACAATATTAATGCTATACATATTAAGTCTAATGAAAAATTTTGTGTATTTTTTTAAGGTAGTATAAGATTTTTATTAGTTAGTTCTCTTCAAAAAAGTCATTAACATTGGGAGCTATATCTAGTAGACTTAACATATCGGAGCAATAATTACGTTCTTTCAAATCCTTTCGAGATCTTACGTATCGTCGTGATGAAATAAGTGGGTCTGAAGAAGCCGCTAACATATTGAATAGGTCTTCATTCTGTCTAATCCGTGTGCTTGCCGATGCCTACTACAATATTTTTTATTTTTGGTTTTTTTTTGCAATGTTCAGTTAAGTGCAAGATGAAATACTCATTGCTTTAATTTCATTTCTTTATAATTAGCTGTAGGTTCAATTTTAACAGCTCATTCACTATGGTTCAAAAAGTTAATACTTTTTAAATTAAAAACTTACTAAAAATAAATTTTTTTTTTGTACAAAAACCTTTGTCCGTTTAAAAAATTCTTAAAAAACCCAACATGACACATATACTTGTACTTAAGTATTTTTTTTGCAATTCATATGTTTTACATTTTTTTTTATTTAAAATCCCAAATTTAAACTTCTAAAATATCTTAATTCGTTCAGGAGATAGAGCTCATCAAAGTGGTAACTTTTCCGAAATTTTTTTCCGCTAGGGGGCGTTGTAAGCGAATGAAAAAGCATGAAAAAACTAAATAATAAATTTAAGACCAAAACATCTACTAAGTTTGGTATACAATTAGAGTGGATCTCAGTGCTGCCCAAAATCTGTTTGAATATTATTTTTGTAGTAAAAGTAGTTACAGTTTTATTGTTTTTTCATGTACACGGGCAAGTACGGGCACCCAATTTCAAGAAAATAAGTTAGAGTATTAAATACTTAACAACCTCTGTTTAATAGTTCCCGTCACAAACCGTCACTTTTTTTGTTCTATTCTATTAAGTGTGAAAAAAGACCCAAATATCATGTGTTTGCAAAATTGCGCCTGAAAAAAAGTATTGGACCGAATAACCCTTTTTTTACATCGTCTCATTGGAATTTACATACCTTTCATCCGATATCAAAAAATTAATGATCGGTTGCATAGTTTGCCTGAAATTCAATTGAAAAGATGATATTTTTTTTTTTATTTAAACATTTTTTCTAAGTCCGAAAAATTTTCAACTTTGATTGACTCTAGAATTCATAATTTTTATCCGATTTCAAAAATGTTTTTGGATTCTTAATCAGTGAGAAGTTCTCTATCAGATGTAATTATTCATTTTATCAAATTCTTCTGTCAAATTTTTGATTTTTGCAACGCTTTTAGGGAAAAGGCACCACAGTGCGCCTGGACAAGAATTTAAAATTGTGCAAATTTATTTTGAAAATCATGGTTGTGTTCGAAATACGTATTGCCCACTAAGTCCATTTTACGGTATATCCGCCATCGTGCACAGGAATTGGATATGTATCCATCCACTTCATGGAAGATTTTGCGGAAAGATCTTGTTTTGCATCCAACTCGTGCAACAATTGAATCCACACGATAACCTAGCAAGGCGTAGATTCGGTGAATGGGCCCAAAACAAGATTGCCATTGATACGGATTTTCATTAGCGAATTTTGTGTAGCGATATACCTCACTTTTGGTTAAATGGCTACGTCAGTAAACAAAACTGTCATATTTGAAGTGATGATAATCCTCAAGTGTATGTTGAGACACCGTTACATCCAGAAAAACTGACTGTTTCGTGTGCTTTATGGACTGGTGGAGTCATTGGTCAGTACTGGACTATTTTTTGTAGGGATATGTGAAGTCGGTAGTCTACGCCGATAAGCCCGAAGCGATTGATCACTTGGAGGACAACATTCGCCGCGTTATTGCCAATATACGGCCACAAATGTTAGAAAAGGTCATCGAAAATTGGACCTGCAGATTAGACTACGTTCGAGATAGCCGTGGCGGTCATATGCCAGATGTCATCATATTTAAATTATAATGCCAGAAGACTATCTTTCGAATAAAGTAAATTTCATGCCAATTTAAAAAATTCACCTGTGTTTTATTCCATTTCAAAGTTGTATACCTCTATCAAAAAACACCCTTTTTTAGCTACGAAAAATGCTACACACATTTTCGATATATCTCGAGCCCGTTAAAAAGATGTTAATCAATAAAATATTGCATTTTAGTCGACAACATTTTGAAAACTTTAAAACTTTTTACTGGGTGCCCATTTTTTAAAAAAATTTGATTTTTTCCGACCACTCTATTTTCTAAATGGTGTACTTTAAAAAAGGGAAGAATTATTTTTTCAATAATTTTGGATGTAGAAACGAAAGGTGAATTCAAATTTCATATAACTACAACTCTTTTTGATCTGTATTTATAAGCACCATAAAGCATTTTTAGTCGCCGTTGTTGGAATTCAAAAATAATAATAACACAATTTTTTTATTAATGGCAAAATATTTTACAAAGTGATGGTATCCCAAAAACAATGAAATTTCATACTTTTTTTGATTAATTCTAATAATTATATAAGTATACTTTTTGAACTTATGAAAATTTTGTTTTCTCCATGAAATTTAAATTCCTTAAAATTTTGCGGATGCCTTTTTGATTTTAGTTCTAAGCTCAATAAAATCTTTTATTTGATATATGCTTTGGCGGAATTAATAAAACGCTTTAGTTGTCACAAAGCGAAATGTGTTTGGAAAAAACTACAGCTGTGCCAATAAGGAAATAAAAAATGTTACCCATTTTTCCCACGAAAGATTCACTCTGCATACCTAACTATATTCTAAAGCCATGTTTTTTTTATTAAAAAAAATTAGAAATAAATTAAAATTTCGCAAAAATTTTTAAGTAAAATTATAAAAATTTTTGCGATTAACATTGTTAAAATTACTTATTTACTTGGCGGTTCTATTTACAAAGAAATTCATTTCATTCAATACTCTAGCAAAGTTCAACTAAAATTTTGAATGTCAGATGCAAAAAGCATACATTTTTAAAAAAAAATTTACTCCAATTCTTTGTAAGTTTGTGATATTCGTAGCCCGTTATTGGTGCGCTGACATCAACTTGGTATACCTATATCTAAACTTACACTCTTTCTTAAATATTGCATTGTATTTTCATCTTTATTTAATCGTATAAAATATTACAAATATATAATAAATAAAGATTAAGTTAATTCACAACAATGACTTAAAGTCGTCTGTTGTATATACATATGTATGTATTCTAGCATATGATGTATGTAGTTAAATTTAGAAATTCAAAATTAAATTATACGAATTCATCAATTATTAATTTTCTATAATTAATAGCATAATTAACAAAATTATAAAGCATATTCCATCCGTTTGGTATTTCACCGTTTAAAATATTTATCAATTCATTTTCCTCTAAATATAATTTGCCTAAATGTCTGAGTCGGAATTCTGAAAGTATTGGACATCTTGCCATGAAATGCTGCAAAGTTTCTTCTTCCCTTGTGTTCTATAAACTACATATTTTGCTTTCTCTATTGGTGAAAGAATTGCCATTCAGTGGTAAAATATCGCACCTGGTTTTAAAAATTGTTTTAATTTGATTTATGTTTCTTGAGTTTTTAATATATTCTGATCCTTTACTGTGATCTAAATGTTTATAAAATCTTTTATCGCTATTTAAAGCCTTTTCCTGCATTTGTATATGGTTCTTTGATTTTAAATGTTCCATAGAACTCAATTTTGTTAAATGACATAAAAACCGTACACTCAAAAAAAAATAGTTTGTAAACTCAGCAAAAAATTTTGCTAAGTCAGCAAAATTTAAGTCAGGAGGGAGCTTGCAAAAAAATTGCTAATGTCAACAAAATTAGTAGATTCAGCAAAAGTTTTGCTAACACTTAGTGGATTAGCAATTAAAAAGCCTTGCTAAAAATTAGTAAACTTTTTGCTGAATTTTAGTAGACTGAAAAAAACGCAAAAAATTTGTATAAAAATTGTAAATTAGTTAATTTATTTGCTGAAAATCATAAAACATATTTTTGTGATTCTTTTTAAAATAATTTACAATAATTACGAAATATAAAAATTTTCATTTCCCACATTGACGACATGAATTAATTTAATATCTGAAAATATATAGAAATAAATATATATAACATAACAAAAAATTTCTTTCAACTGCTTACATCAATGGTTGTCTAAATGATGCTATCTTTTAAAGGACGCAACTGCCGAAGATAATTATAGAAACGAAACGAAAAAATAAACAAAAACAAGCGAAACGAAAAAACAACTCTTTTTTCGCAATAAGAAAAAGAAGCCATAAAAACCTACCTAAGATGAGTGTCTTTGTCTTTCGCTTTACTCTGTCTACATGTCTGTATATGTTTGTTTGCAATTTGACCACACTAGATTATTAATCTATAAACATTTAGTTTAGAAATACATATTAAATTTAAATATTTTATTTTGTCTTTTATTTAATTAATAGAGAATTATTTTTACAAGCCGGTGACAACGCAAAATTTAAGTTGCTTTAATCCTCAATTTTGTTTTATGTATGGAAAACAGATACAACAATCTTCCATGGTTGATTCTTTTATATGTCTTATTAGAGTTGTACTTTTTAGTATCATTTTCCTCTTCTCTACTACATCTTGACATGCCGCGACATCTGCTTCATTCTGCGCATATCTTTCAATCTGGTTGTCGTCCACACTATTAATGTGCTTATCAGCACAATTTTTTTTAGCAAAATTAATTAGTAAAACATTAGTATAATATTAGTAAAGCATTAATATAAAATAGTTAAGTGCTGAATAAGTATAACAATAATTTTATCTGAAAACACGATTTTAGCAAAAAAATTAGCTAAAAAATAGTATACACTGATTTACAAGACGTTGTACAAACTTTTCTACTAACTTATTTTTTTGAGTGTACCTAAAAAACTGTTAATGTTTAAAAATCGGAAAGTTTTGGTTTCACTTGTAAACAAAGATACAACTTTCTATCAAGCATCGATATGTTAATTGCTTTTTCAGTGAATGTATTTCAATAATCTAGTGACTCCATTTTGTATTGATTTGGATCTGAAAGTTAAAAACTACGACAAAAAAATAAATGAAAATGCCCGGTATAAAAAAAAATACCGGGCAAATCCAGATGATTTTTTTTATTTTTATTTTTCGATTTAATAGTCATCAATTATTTTGGTAAAGAGAATTCAAATTGATATTTTGCATATCATAGATTTAAGTATCGTCAACCTAACCATGTGCATCGTTTCTCTCATTTCATAAAACTTTTAGCAGGAAGATGCATCAGTTTCACCACGTTTCGAACATTTTTGAAATAGCTCTTTTATACAAAATTACTTAAAATTAAAGTACGAGAAATTAATAAGCTTGACACACACACGCACACATAAATCAGTTAAAAAAGATGTTTTTGTAGTACGTGAGTCTACAATTTGCAGTTAAAAAAACAAAGTAAACAAGCAAAAACCCTGAAATATTTTTAATAACAGAATAAACATTTATATTTTCCGAATCTGTAGATAATATTATAGCATTTTTTTTTTTTTTTTATTATTATTCATTTGTTTTTACTGATTTTTTAGTAGCTTTGACAACATTTGAAAATATGTATATAACATACACCATTTGATTTAAATGAAAAGCAAGTAGAACTGTTTTCAAATGAGTTTTGTTTGAAATTGTAGTTGCTGTTGTTTTAGCTTTTTAACCATTATGAAGTTAGTTTATATTTCACTGCAAAAAAAAATTTTTAATTTTTTAAATTTATAATTTTTAGAGAAAAACGTTTAATCTTTTTCTTAACCTCAACTTTTCTAAACAAAATTTTTTATTCTTCTTCTTAAGCTCAACATTTCTAAGTTAATTTTGTCAAATGTAAATTAATTAAAAATTAATTGCTACTGTCTATATGACGTTAAAATAACGCTGTACTAAAATACATTATAAAATTTGCCCAGTGGTGATGTCTCAACTTAAAAACGCAAAGTTGTCAACAATGAACGTAAAAACCATACGTCAATCTGGTAACGTTGTGAAATAGAGACCGAGGAGATTAGAAAAATAAACAAAAATCTAAAAATATAATAAAAATATAATATTTGTGTTTGTTAGTGTTGTCACTTCTGAGTATAATACACAATTACAGAAAACCTAATAGGAAATGCAATTTAGCTAACCCTAACCTAACCTATCTGCATTACATTCGAGGCCATACTTGGGTGTGATCGTTAAACGGTCATGACTTGGTATTGTTACGTTTGTAATGTAAGAAGAGCGCAGGTGTGATTCTTACAGCCGCAGGTTGTTGAAAAATGTATCATATAGAGACAATCTGATAATTATAAGACACAAATAAAAATACAGTTTAAATGAAAAATCACTGATGACGCTCATAGTCTAATTTAAAAATTTATTTATCTTCTTAACCTCAACATTTCTAAAAAAAAACAAAAAATGTTTAAATTTGATTAAAATTTTGTATATTATTGACTCATTTCTTTTGGAAATGGGGCTTATACTGGGACATACAAATACTTTGAATATTCATGTAGTTCCCTTTACAAAATCCCTCTTAATTAATTAAGGGAAAATTACATATTTTCGGAACCATTTTTAGACCATAAACCTCAGAACCCTGATACCTAAAAAAAATTAATCAACTAATAACTAGAAGTCTCTACTACACCACTACATTTCATTAAAATCGGTGTGTTCGTGTTGGAATGATTCTCTTATGAACACAATTTTCAGATAAAAGTTGTTTGTAGGCGGATTTTTTAAAAAACTTGAGAAAGAGTAAAAAAAAGTATAGTTCCATAACACATGCCATGACCTTATAAACAAACACATGAAAATAATTAAATCTTAATAATAAGTACACAAGTACTTTCCTCTTTGTTCTTCAAACTAACAATTAAAAACATGCAAAAAATAAAAATTCCCTTTTGAAATAATTTTAATTTTTTTATTTTTTAGATGGTTACGACCGATGAAAATGCTTCCACACACAATACACCTGATACAGGTGGTACATTTGGAAAATTAAAACAAACGCTGTCATCATCACTTTTAACGGCACAGGATAGAGGTGAGTTAGTTAATTTAAAAAGACATTTGTTTAAACTTTCCTAGTCAGAAGAAAAACCGAAGTGCTGGAAATAAGTGCTTTCACAATTCCTAAATGATGACATCACTAGAGATCGAGACACCGTGTATTCAAATAGTTTCGAAAAAGCTCCGTAGAAACCAAATCTGCAGCCTTGGTAAAATGTTTACAAAACGATGAAATTGGTGGTCTAGCAATCGTTTTTCCAAATTAAAGTTTAAAAAAAGTTCATTTTTATTTTTTGTAATCCTGCAGGGATTCGAACCCTGGCCGTCAGATTGGCAGCCTGCAACCGGAAAACAGAATCAGTCGTAGCAGCCGCATTTGCAACCAATCAAATGGTTCGGTTGTAGCTACCGAATTTTTGGTAGATATTACCGAATATCTGTTGATGCAATCGAAATAATTGCTATCACAACCGTAAAATTCGGTCGTATCAACCGAAAATTGTGATTGGCAGCAAATCCCCGTGGAGAAGAGCATTACCACAAAAGTGGTATATATATGGTCATATAATTGCATATTTGGTAACAGCGTGTACTTTCAATTGTCATTACAAATCTTATTACTTTTATATGGGGATGTTGCGCTAAATAATAAAATATTAGCAATGATCAAAACATATGGTTACCTATATGCTTACCAGTATGGACAAAAATAATGAGTCTAAAAATAATTAAAAAAATTTAATAAGAAAAAATTTCTTTTTATTAAAAAATTTTTTTTAATTAAATGTGCTCACTCGGTTTTCGAACCGCTCTACCACATGAGCTATCTCGACATGTTATACTTCATAGAAAAAACATAAATACAATGCTTGCACAAAATGTCATTACTTTCCAGCTTACAAAAACTCCAAAATAAGTAGTTATATTTGTACTTAATAGAAGTGACATAATAATAAGTCCAAAAAAATCCAGTGTAGCAACCGTAATGACATATCATTATTTTTCCTACTATCAGTGATGAGCCCGCTTATTCTCTGCATTACTTCAAAGCGAATAATAAGGACTTTCTAATAACTAGTTAATTGTCGCATTATTTCAATATGAAAAATAATGCGTTACCCATAAGTTCTTGTTTTATGATCCCAAAATTTTTACAAATATTATTTTTCCAACTCTAGTAAGTACATATATAACTACTTATTTTTCGTAAGTAATGACATTTTGTGTAAGCAAATTATTTATATTTTATTCTATCAAGTATAACATGTCGAGATAGCTCAGATGGTAGAGCGCTTGACAGAAAACCTGGAGTCTCAGGTTAGAAACACATTAACATTTAAATAAAAAAAATAAATAAATTTCAACAAAAAAAATATGTTTTTATTAAATTTAATATTTTTTTTAACAATTTATTTTAAGACTCATTTTTTGTCTATAAGCATATAGGTAACAACATATTTTTGATTTTTTGTAAAGTTAGCCAAAGTTATTAGTTGTCTCATTTTACCTAAAGAACAAATTTCATTCGTATTTGAGCTAATTTTTCAACCTAAAATTTAGTAATTCGTGATTCCCTAATTTTGCCAGTTAGTTTAAACCACTATTGTTTTCAAACCATTAATTTTTTGTGTCTCCGCTATCAGTCCCACTTGTATATGGTGTTATTTTCTCATTTTTTAAATTTTATAATCGTAAAATAGGCTATATCTCGGAAACTAAGCGAGATAGAGCAAAATGGGCCAAAAAATGTTAGTCCTGCCTTTGGCCAGTTGCGGAAAAAACATCTTTAGCAGAAATTTCTTGTTAATTCTCCTTAAACAATCTTGTGATTTAGCTAAATTCTTAGTTAGTTTAACTACAACTGTCAACTCAAATTTTTCTAAAATTTTGATCACCTAAATTTTGCAGACTGTGATTCTTAATATAATTGAAAGTTCTACTGGTTCCAATTTTCAACTATATATCTATATACGAGGGCGGATCAATAAGTCCGTGACTTTTCGAACTTGCCTCGTAGTTATATGAAATCCAACACTGCTCCCATAAGTATTACCGAGTACCACCTGTTAATAGACTACTGTCAAATTTTGAGCTATTTCCGTCAGTTACTTTGCGTTTAACAGCTGTTCAAAACATACAACCTTGTAGTACAACATACAAGTAATATGTACTTATATAATAAGGTGTCCCGAATATGACACTTTTTCGAATTTGTTGCAGGAATACCATTCAATGGATGCATATTAAAGAGCTGAATATGGAAAAATATGTAAACAAATTTTAAAATGGCTCTTCTGTTCCTTACCAGCGATGGAATTTGGCGGTTTTAGTGCATTTTGATCAAAAAGAGAATCCGGTTTTTTTCGAAATAGGGATCAAAAGTTAAATAATTTTTGGCTTATTACTGGAAAAATATTTTTAAATTTTCTGTTAAATAATTTAGATCCAACAGAGGATTTTTTAACGATATATTTTTAACATATAAGAAACTTATAACAATATATAGCTATGCATGACACCATATATAATCACATAGAAATATATTTTAAGATTGTTAAACATACATTTATTATTTTTTTTACACGGGTTTTCGCAAACATTTAACAAATGAAAAAAATAAAAAAATTAGCGTTGCATACTTTTTGTTGGACTTTCTGTACAATGATATATCATTTTTTTTTCAAATTATATCTTTAATATTAACAGAAACAGTTTTTTGGATTTACTGAAATTTTTTTGTTGTGTTTGTTGGACAAGTGCGAAATGTTTAATTTTTGAAAATCGGTTGATAGATAAAAAAAAATTGGCAAGCTTTCAAAATTGTTGAATACCAGCGTTGTCCTACTTTGGAGTCAAACTAATGGATCTAGAGGGACCATCTTTGAAACTTAAGCTTAGAATTTTATTGATTATGGATTTGGGAAGTTGAATAGCAATCTGATCAGCCAGTAAGAAATGGCAGAATAATTTCTAAAATATTTGTGAAATACCCCACTGTGCAGTGGTATGCCAGTGCTTGATTTTTTGTACCACTGCCAGTTTCTGACTTGGTATAGTAAATCCAATGTAGCCATCATTTAGGTTAATACTAAAACATCAGTTGTCAAATAACATGACATTCTTTGTAGCTGAACTTTTTCTATAATGAAAAATTGTTTACTCTGTTACGAAACTTTTTACTAAAATCCTTAGACTTGAACTCATGATTAAATATTGGTGTTATATGTGACACCTGGAAAAGTAGTTGGTAAAGAACGTGTATTTACTTTACCACATAAATTTATCCACAAACTACGAGTATCTTCTACGTCTAAAAATAATTTTGTTACGAGTAGAAAAGCAAACTTTTTACAATTACGACAAAATTCACGTTGTTTGAAGGTAAATTACAAAAAAAAAAAAATTTAAAAAAAAGAATAATTTGTTCAAATACCTGCCCGTAAAACTTCTTGGTTTTTATGGTTTTTTTTTTTTCTAGCACAAAAACTCAGTATATCCTACCTACATGATGCACATTGTGGTCCATGTACATTTGGTCTATGTATTTTACTCAGTTATGCACATGACAGTGCATTTATATTTACGACCATAATAGGTTCACGTTGGATCGTTAGACGGGTGGATAGGGGGGAGTGTGCTAAATGTGTGTTGGTAAAGTAAATACTTTTTAAAATGTAGACTTAAGGGACAAACATTATAAGCACGAACCACGTAATGTAAAAATATATTACATTTGTGTAAATCGTTTTGCCTATGAGTTTGATATGAGGTACACAGAGAGAATTATCTTCGACGAATTCAAAGGAATATTTTTACTAAATGAATAAAGATTTCTTTACAAATTTAATGAAAAATTTCTTGATAATTACCCAGGTAGAAAAATACAATCTTTAAAACGTTTTAAAAGCATTTTTCATGATGGTACAAGCGTTTTCAGAACATACCAAATTACAAATTTAAAGCGTTTTGAGAATGTGCAAAATGATAACCCAAATTTACGGTCTGAGGATGGTATTTTATTACGTTCTCAAAACATTGCAAAACAAAATTTTTGAAATGCTTTTTCAATCGTTAAATAAGTATTTGCAGAACATTTTGGCTTACAGTTATTAAGCGTTATGAAAACGACCCAAATGATAACCGCTTTGAGGGTTGTAATTTTGAACATTGTCAAAACGCTCGAAAGACAAATTTTAAAGATCTTTATGAATTGTTCATAAATACCTATTTACAGTTTTAACGTTCTCTAAGCGTTAAAAAAGCTACAATTAAAGTACTTTGTCATTGTTTTCAACACAAATATCAGAATAATAATTTTAAACAATTTTATATATTTACATTTTGAAAAATAATATTTTTATTGAATTTAATTAAAATATATTTTAAAGTAACAAAATATAAATTAATAAGCTTGAAACATAAAAGTATTACTTCAGGGTTTTAAATTAAGGGAAATGTGATTTAGTATAAAAAATATAAACATAAAACATAATTTTGACGAAACGATATTGTGACAACCACAAAAGAAAAAATATATTTAAATTTGATATATAAAAACATATCAATAAAATCAATGAAATTAAAAATCGAATATTCAAATATGAAAATAAAAAGTCCTCTATTGGAAAATAGATATATTTCATTATATAAAAAAATTGCATAAGAAACCGAGTTCGCATATAGATAGACCCCCTTATGACAGTGTTGTTTTTTAATCAGTAAAATATTTTGTAAAAAAAAAAGTATTTCTAAAGTACTATTGGCAAATGTTAGAAAAACGCTTTAACGCAATGGTTTTACATTGGTTTCATTTTATAAACCGTTGTAAATTTTGTACGATAAGAACTTCTAAAGTAATTTTTACAAACGTTGGAAAAACGCTTTGAACCAATGTTTTTACAGTGTTTTTATTTCACAAATATTTGTAAGTTTTGTATAAAAAGTATTCCTAAAATACTTTGTCCGAACGTTCGAATGCAATCCAAAGTAATGTTTTTTAAATGCTTTTTTTCGTATTATTTGCAATTATCGCTTTGGAAACGCTTTTATTTTAGTACCATCAAAAACAAACGTTTTGAAAACTCTTCGTTTTTTGTACCATCCCAAATTTCTACCTGGGTATTATTAAAAAAACTATTTTTACTGATACTTTTTCATAAGGCGTGTAAAATTTTTAAGACACAAAATGAAATTTTAATAATATTTTTTGAAAAACTTCATAAATTTAATAAACAAGTTGCAATGGATGAATTCCAGTGAGACTTCATAGATGTAATGCAAAAATCCATTGATATCATGTAGATAATTCCCTCAGTGTACATACATAATATAAAATCATTGTTAGAAAAGAGACTATAAAATTTAAGTGTTTTTAAAATGTATATTTATGTACATATGAATATTTAAGATACTTAAATACATAAAGGGTGTTTTTTTATAGAAGTATAGAACTTTGAAATGGAATAAAACAAAGATGATTTTTTTATATTGACATGAAATTTACTTTATTCGGAAGATAATCTTCTGGCATTATTTAAATATCAATGCCAGAAGAAATATGACTTCTGACAAATCATATGACTTCTGGTAAATCACCGACAATTTTCGATGCCTTTTTCAACATTTGAGGCCGTATATTGGCAATTACTGTGCGAATGTTGTCCTCCAAGTGTTCAATCATTTCGGGCTTATCGGCGTAGACTAGCAACTTCACATATCCTCGCAGAAAATAGTCCAGCGGCGTTCAATCGCACGACCTTGGAGGTCAATTCACGGGTCCGAAACGTGAAACTATGCGGCTAAAAAGCATTTCCTTTAAGAACCTTGCTATGTAATCGTGTGGCTTCAATTGTTGAACGAGTTGGATGTTGTAAGAACGCAAACCAAGATCTTCAGCAAAACTTAAATAAAGTGGATGGACAATTAATGTGTACGATGGCGGATAGACTGATTGGGGTCTTCCTCTAAGCTACGCTCTACAGCAGCAATGACTTCTTCTGTACGCACAGTACGACGTCTCTGTGTATGCATATTATCGTTTAGAGCAAACGTGGTACGAAAACGTTTAATTAATTAATTGCTCTGAACGACGATTATGTTGAATGTAAAATGGACGTGATGCGCGATATCTATTTAAATCAGAACTATGATTTTCAAAATAAATTTGCACAATTTGGAAGCGTTGTTCAGGCGTAAGTCTATTCATGTTGAAATGACAAACCAAACTAAACATAAATCACTTGACAGCTGACAAAATGGCAGCCAGTTAAAAAAGTGTTGCCAACTTAAAGTTTTATACCTGTATAAAAAATACCCTTTACATATGTAGTTGAAGACTTTTGAAATATGTGAGGCATTCCACAAAACTCTCTATCACTGAGAGAGAGTTTCTTACCAAAGAATTCTTACCAAAGGTTGGCTTCATTATTATTGTTATCGTGATCATCATCAGTTTCCTAATCATCGAACAAGTTGATTTTTCTTTATCCATACTGTTATTATTTTTCATTAAATACTTTTCCAAACTGTATTTTCTTTAAATATTTCGCTTTGAACTATTTATATTTATTAATGTATTTTGAATTTAAAATGTATGAATTTATCAGTAACACGTTCTTAGAAATATAATTAAAACATTTTCTTTTAATAAAAACAATATTTTTGATAAAAAATTAAAAAATGTCTTTTTTTATACGAGCATGTAGGAAAAGTAATAATATATGACCATATTTGAATATTCATATATGCCCATATATGTCCATATACCCTCAAATTTCGGATCCGAACATATATGCATTCATATATGAACTCATATATGTGCCCATATATGACAATATATGAACATTTTCACCTGGGAAATTAAAAAAAAAAAAGTTTACATTCTATAATTACAACACTTCACTTCACATTACATTACAACTACAATTACGTTCTTGCGGATTTCTCCATGAGTTCTGAATCAAAATTTTGTTATCTTTAAGATTGTAAAAGAAACCTTTAACATATTTTTAACGGTTGTCAAGGTTTTCGCGTTTTTTGTGATTTAATAAGAAAAGAATTTATATTTTTTTTAGAAATTCTACGGAGTAAAAGTTTTATAAATAAGACGCCAAACTGAAAAAATAAAATGTTTACTTTATTTATTTCTTAACATAATCGTATGTAATAATTTTGTTTATCACTTAAACTGTTAATTTATCTATTTTCATTTAAAAGTACTCAAATAAATTGGTTTTCCTTGTTCTGTTTTTTTTTTTGTGTATTCATTTTTTTGTTCATGAAAAATTACATGAAAATTCATTCGAAAATTTTAGAAATCTGACTTCGTAATTGTAATTACCGCCAAAATATTTTATAGATTTGATGTATAAAATATTTCTTGTTCTATGGCATTTAATTAAATATTAGTCATTTAAAAAATTAAAAATGAAACATGACATCCGGATTACCGAATAATCTGGATTAACTGAGTTCGGATTATCAAAGTTTTACTGTATTACATTTTTAAAAGTAGCCTATGTCATGCATCCGACAAGCTTTAATTTATTTTAGGGTTACGACTCAGGTTTGGGGTACGGGAATCTTCGTGAGAGATTCCCGTAGCAATTTTCCGGGAATTTCCGGGAAAAATATAAAAATTTTGCATGCAAATCGGATTAAAGTGTTACAATCAATCCGGATTATAGAGTGCACAAAGCAATGAAAAATGACATCCGGATTACCGAATAATCTGCATTAACGGAGTTCAGATTATCAAAGTTTTACTGTATTTCATTTTTAAAAGTAGCCTATGTCATGCATCTGACAAGCTTTAATTTATTTTAGGGTTACTACTAAGGTTTGGGGTACGGGAATCTTCGTGAGAGATTCCCGCAGCAATTTTCCGGGAATTCTCGGGAACAAAATAAAAATTTCCTGGGAAAACAGAAAACATCTAATTAATTAATTTATGCAGTAACATTTTATTTCTTAGCATTTCTATTTTTATTTTTAATGTGCTATGATTTATTAAAGTTTAAAGGCAAAAAACGCTAAAAAAAAAATTAATTGACATTGCCTTAGTAAATTTAAGTAATGATCAACATGTCGCAGTCCTGGAGATGTAAGTGGAAGTTTTGAATGCCATAATAGACGTATTATGTCTACGAGATTCTAATGTTTTAGTAGCCGATGCTATTATAAATAACATTTTTTAAAGAAAAAGTTAACCCAAGGCGTAGTGACATTAGCATTAATAAATTATTTGCATCGATTCTATGAAATGTTTCAATAGACGAGTTCCAGTAACAATTTTCATTAAAGCTATGAAGAAATTCAATATTGAAGTGAATACAATACAATAGCTTTAATGAAAATTGTTACTGGAACTCGTCTATTGAAACATTTCATAGAATCGATGCAACAGGTTTCATTAAAGTCAATGCTTATGAAATGTTTAAGAATTAATGAAAATCTTCATAAAACTGATGAAACATTCCGATAAGAATTTATGAAATAGTTTCAATAAATTGTTTAATATTAAGAAGATCTTTGGAATAATAAAACTCTTAATGATTGTCTAAAAGATTTATTGAAACTAAGTTAATGAACCGCTTCATATGATTTTTTAAACAATTTCATAGAGGTCCAACATTAATAAAAGGATACATTGAAATAATAAAGCACTTTATAAAATATGTCGAGCACTTGAAAATGAATTCTTAAAACTACAGTTTAAAATGTATGAAAATTAATTAAATTACGAAATTTAATGAAAAAATAAAAAAAATTAAGTCTTTGAAATATATTCTAAAGAAATTGTTCGTTAAATTTATGAAGAGACAATTTATGACATGAAATGTTTTTTTTTTATGAAACTTTGATATTTTATGAAAAATTTCTTAATATTAAAAAAATTTTCGTGGATATAATGAAATTTTTCATTGAATCTAGAAAAAAAATTCTATTCATTAATATCATGAAGGATAATTTCATCAGTGTAGTTACACTGACAGAATTATTTCATTTTAGTAATGAATTTCTTCATAGCTTTAATGAAAATTGTCACTGGAACTTGTCCATTAAAACTTTTCATAGAATATATAAAGCAGGTTTCATTAAACTCAATGTTTATGAACTTTTGTAGAATTAATGAAAATCTTCTTAAACCAAATGACAATTGCGACAATGAAACGTTTATAAACTGATTTAAAATTATGAAGTTCCTTGAATAAATACAATTCTTCGTAAATGTCTTGTCAAATTCATTCGAACAAACTACGCCAATGAACCGCTTCATTTCATTTTTTAAACAATTTCATAGAAGTCCGAAATTATAACAATTCTATATTGAAACAATAAAGCACTTTATAAAATATATTGAACACTTGAGAATAAAATCTTAAAACTAAAGTTCGAAATGTAGAAAAATTAATGGAATTATGATATTTTATGAAAAAATAAAAAACAATAAGCGTTTGAAATAATTTCGTAGCTCTAAAGATTATTTTCATTAAATCAATGACGAGATAATTTCTAAAATCTAATGAATTTTTTGTAAAAAACTATGAAATTTTATGAAAAAAAAAGTTTATGAAAAATTTCTTGAATATAATGAAATACGAAAAAAAAATCTAAAACAATATTCAACACAAATTTGAAATATTGTGAAACAAAAAAAATAATTTTTAATACTAATAAAGCGTTTAGTAATTTGCTTGACATCCGATTTCGAATTTTTGTGACAAAGTTCCCGGCAGCAGAGAAACTCTATCACTATCTACCAATGTTGGCTTTTTTGTTCACAGAGCATTATATATATTATCAAATCTTTTAGACCGAATACTGCATGCTTCATATAAAGTAATATCTTTCTTTAACAAATTCCCCTGATTTAAATTTGGCTATTTTGGATTAGCCTTCGTAATGTATATATCGTTTTTAGTTTCAGTTTGAAACTTTCATCGACCTGGGTTTCATATATGTCATTGTAATTGCTAGACATTTCAAACAGGGGTTTATAAATTGTTTCAGCATACAATTTTAAAGACCTTTTTAAGAATTGGCATTAAAGTTAGCTTGAGTTTTTAAATAATTTATTAATGCTAATGTCACTACGCCTTGGGTTAACTTTTTCTTTAAAAAATGTTATTTATAATAGCATCGGCTACTAAAACATTAGAATCTCGTAGACATAATACGTCTATTATGGCATTCAAAACTTCCACTAACATCTCCAGGACTGTGACATGTTGATCATTACTTAAATTTGCTAAGTCAATGTCAATTAATTTTTTTTTTAGCGTTTTTTGCCTTTAAACTTTAATAAATCATAGCACATTAAAAATAAAAATGCTAAGAAATAAAATGTTACTGCATAAATTAATTAATTAGATGTTTCCTGTTTTCCCAGGAAATTTATATTTTGTTCCCGAGAATTCCCGGAAAATTGCTGCGGGAATCTCTCACGAAGATTCCCGTACCCCAAACCTTAGTAGTAACCCTAAAATAAATTAAAGCTTGTCAGATGCATGACATAGGCTACTTTTAAAAATGAAATACAGTAAAACTTTGATAATCTGAACTCTGTTAATGCAGATTATTCGGTAATCCGGATGTCATTTTTCATTGCTTTGTGCACTCTATAATCCGGATTGATTGTAACACTTTAATCCGATTTGCATGCAAAATTTTTATATTTTTCCCGGAAATTCCCGGAAAATTGCTACGGGAATCTCTCACGAAGATTCCCGTACCCCAAACCTGAGTCGTAACCCTAAAATAAATTAAAGCTTGTCGGATGCATGACATAGGCTACTTTTAAAAATGTAATACAGTAAAACTTTGATAATCCGAACTCAGTTAATCCAGATTATTCGGTAATCCGGATGTCATGTTTCATTTTTAATTTTTTAAATGACTAATATTTAATTAAATGCCATAGAACAAGAAATATTTTATACATCAAATCTATAAAATATTTTGGCGGTAATTACAATTACGAAGTCAGATTTCTAAAATTTTCGAATGAATTTTCATGTAATTTTTCATGAACAAAAAAATTAATACACAAAAAAAAAAACAGAACAAGGAAAATCAATTTATTTGAGTACTTTTAAATGAAAATAGATAAATTAACAGTTTAAGTGATAAACAAAATTATTACATACGATTATGTTAAGAAATAAATAAAGTAAACATTTTATTTTTTCAATTTGGTGTCTTATTTATAAAACTTTTACTCCGTAGAATTTCTAAAAAAAAAATAAATTCTTTTCTTTTTAAATCACAAGAAACGCGAAAACCTTAACAAAGTCCCCTGAAGATTTCCTTAGGCAGGAATGAAATCCGGATAGGGACACGCCTACATCAGATTGCTTTTCACAATTTGTTAAATAAGTTTTGGGACTTTAGCACATTTAATTACTATAAATGCAATTAATGTTTATCCCGATAAAAATAAATTTAAATAACAAATATGCAGGTGCTTGTGCAAATTTAAATGTAACTGACACTAATAGAAAACATATGATTTTCTATTGTTGATTTACTTGAATAAACGTCACTACATTGCTAGGTCTGTCAAAAAAACAGAGTAGTATTTGGAAGATGACAAAGCCAATTGTGACAATTTTTTGTTGTTGTTTTGGTTTTTCTTTGATATTTTAAATTTTAAATCTCGCTCCTAGACGAGGACAAGAAATTCTCATTGAGTTTGTGATTTAACATAACAAATATCTCTAGAAATTCTAATAACAAAGTCCCCTGAAGATTTCCTTAGGCAGGAATGAAATCCGGATAGGGACACGCCTACATCAGATTGCTTTTCACAATTTGTTAAATAAGTTTTGGGACTTTAGCACATTTAATTACTATAAATGCAATTAATGTTTATCACGATAAAAATAAATTTAAACCGTTAAAAATATGTTAAAGGTTTCTTTTACAATCTTAAAGATAACAAAATTTTGATTCAGAACTCATGGAGAAATCCGCAAGAACGTAATTGTAGTTGTAATGCAATGTAATGTGAAGTGTTGTAATTATAGAATGTAAACTTTTTTTTTTAATTTCCCAGGTGAAAATGTTCATATATTGTCATATATGGCCACATATATGACTTCATATATGAATGCATATATGTTCGGATCCGAAATTTGAGGGTATATGGACATATATGGGCATTAGGGTGGTCCTTATTTTTCAACTCGCGATTTTTGGGGCTGGCCCCCTCTTAAAATATTTGTTTGGGTACAAAAATTCACCATGCAAAAAATTAGAGTTCTAGCATAACGGGAAGATGTCCCGCATCGCCCTTGAAAATCGGGTCCCTTGGAAAAATGGTCATAATTAAAAAAAAAAATTCTAATTTTTTTTCTTCAAAACTAAAAAAATATAAAATAGTTTTTGTGTTGGGTTTAATCATAACTACTCAGATAAAAAATATTACTTTCCCAGAAAATCGCTAACTTACCCTAACTTTGTGTCAAAAAAATTAATAAATATTTTGGGGGTACCTCAAAGTGACTTTTTTGCATTTTTGAAAATTTTATTCAACAAAAATCAAAAACCTGATGTTTGCTGTCAAGTATTTTATTAAACACATCTCAAGTATTAAATAAGCCAAGTATTACGGATATCCGTTGTCAAAAATTTTTGTTAGAGCATTTTGATTCTAGCGGATTTCAACGTTTTTTTTAATTTGTATAGACTTTTTTTTTAATAAGATTTTTGTAATATTTTATCAATGTTATTGTGTATGCTATTTTATATAATTGTAATAACTTTATTATAAAGAATAATTTTTCGTGTTCATAGTTAACCTGTGTTTTCATGGGGTCACAATTGACCCTCGTATTTTAAAGAGTCAAAAATCACAAAGATGACATAAAATAAATTTTTTTTATGTTTCTAATTGTAATTTATTTACATTTAAAAATTAATTAAAATTAATTATTTAGTATAAATTCAGACATTTGTATTCATATTAAAATTGATTTTTTTGTACATATTCAGGAGTATTTTCGAAAAACGTATTTTTAATTTAATAGTGTAAATTTTTTCCCTCAAAATTATTATTATGGAAAAGTTTTAAGTTCTAATTTTTACTTAATTGACCTACTCGAAGACTAGAAACGGTTAACGAAATTTTTTTTAGAATAAATATAAATTGAATTATTCCTTTCTTTATTTTATTTATAAATTTTGCCACAAAGCTGCATTTTTCTTACGTGGGTCATATTTGACCCCAGGTTAACATGGGTTAACTATCAACAGAAAATAAAAATAAAGTTATTACAATCATATAAAAAGGCATATACAAAAATATTGATGAAATATTATTAAAACCTTGTTTTAAAATAAAAATGTATAAAAAATAAAAAAAACCTTGAAATCCCCGAGAATCAAAATGCCCTGAAAAAAAATTTGCCAACGGATATGCGTAATACCTGGCTTATTTAATACTTGAAATGTGCTTAATGAAATACTTGACAGCAAACACTAGGTTTTTGATTTTTGTTGAATAAAATTTTCAAAAATGCAAAAAAAATCACTTTGAGGTACCCCCAAAATATTTATTAATTTTTTTGACACAAAGTTAGGGTAAGTTAGCGATTTTCTGGGAAAGTAATATTTTTTATCTGAGTAGTTATGATTAAACCCAACACAAATATTATTTTATATTTTTTAAATTTTGAAGAAAAAAAATTTGTAATTTTTTTTTAATTATGCCCAGTTTTCCAAGGGGCCCGATCTTCAAGGGCGATGCGGGACATCTTCCCGTTATGCTAGAACTCTAATTTTTTGCATGGTGAATTTTTGTACCCAACCAAATATTTTAAGAGGGGGGTACAGTCAAAATCTCGTTTTATTTTTCGCCCATACAACGAAAGACAACCCTAATGGGCATATATGAATATTCATATATGGTCATATATTATTACTTTTCCTACATGCTCGTATAAAAAAAGACATTTTTTTATTTTTTATCAAAAATATTGTTTTTATTAAAAGAAAATGTTTCAATTATATTTCTAAGAACGTGTTACTGATAAATTCATACATTTTAAATTCAAAATGCATTAATAAATATAAATAGTTCAAAGCGAAATATTTTAAAAAAATACAGTTTGGAAAAGTATTTAATGAAAAATAATAACAGTATGGATAAAGAAAAATCAACTTGTTCAAAAAAAAAAAAAAATTCGATGATTAGGAAACTGATGATGATCACGATAACAATAATAATGAAGCCAACCTTTGGTAAGAATTCTTATACATTTTATAAAAAAAAAAAACTTTAACTAAAATGCTTGTTTGATAGTTACAAAGGTACCACTAAAAACATTGGAAAGGCTTGTTGATTCCGATGATGACAATGCATGGTCGATGGTGATGAAGAGATTGATAGTGACAACAATTCGGATACAAATTGAGATGAATGTTTAGAAGATTCAGATTCAGATAGTGATAATTATGATTTAGAGAAAAAGTAAGCTTATTCAACGGAGTTGAGTGCTACTAACGTGACCAACTGCTTTTGATCAAAAAGCGGGACTCGGCAAGCAAAAAATCGGAGTTTCGTTGCAAGTGTGTATTTTTAAAAGCGGTATTTTTAAAATTTATTGTCTTAAAATACGTATTTAAATAAATTCTTAATTGAATATGTTTAATTTTCTTCGATCTTCATTTATTATATATGATTCTTCTTCGAGCTTAAGATCTTTTGTTAAAACGATTGTAAATTATTAATTTCCAAAATTTCGTCTCCACATTGGGAGACTTCTTCAGGGAAATTTATTTTAATTTAATTTTTATCAATTTTAAATTCTATAATATTGTTATTTAAAAAAATTTAAAATTGATAAAAATTAAATTAAAATAAATTTCCCTGAAGAAGTCTCCCAATGTGGAGACGAAATATTGGAAATTAATAATTTACAATCGTTTTAACAAAAGATCTTAAGCTCGAAGAAGAATTATATATAAATTCATAATTGTTTAGTTTGAATCGCTCAAAAAAAAAAAAAATCTTTTGGCACATTTTAGACTTCGATTTCGAATCCTATCACTGGCTCTAAAACTTTATTTATATCAAATTATAATATGTTGAACGTTTTTAAAGCATTTTTTTTTTTTTTTTTTGTAAAAGTTCTCAATTAAACCTTATATATTCACTATTATAATAAAGGTCATAAAAAACGTTTATCTTATTAACTCTATATTCTTTTATATATTTGTTTCTTTATATATTTCAAAAATAAAAAAAAATCGTCCTTAAATATAGTCATATGTGATAAAAAATGAAAACATATTCCCATATATGGAATAATATATGAATTCATATATGGATATATATGGTATATATGAAGCAATACATGAGCCAATATACGCAATATATTATCATATATGGTGTCATACATATCCATATATGAACTTTCTCTTTGCATGTTTTTATCCCTATATGATTTCATACATTACATATATGAACATATATGATTATATATGGAACCACATATACTCATTCATGAAACCATATATGACAATATATGATCATATATGAACTTTTTCAGCTGAGTTGTATGTAAATATCCATACAAAGAATTCGAAAAAGTTTAAATTTTTAGAGACCTTAAAAAGTCATTCGATTTCTCTGAAATTTGGAACATATGTTAGTGTGCTACATAGACAACGATCCAGCCTTGAGCACCACAAATCGGACTAGGTCTAGTTTCTTCAGACGATTTTGAAGTTCTTTGTAAATGTAAAATACTAGTATCAACCTAGCTAATATGTTTGATTTACTTTATTTTTGTAAATATACGGAGGCTGGAAGCTCGTTATAAATTTAAAATAACATAAAAATAATCACGATGGATATAAAAACAAAAATCTAATAAAACTGTAAAAAATATTACTTGAGCCAGAGTAAACACTAAAAAATTTTATATAAATAGAACATTTTTGGTCTTCACAGTTTAGTAACGTCATGATGCTTGTTAGGAAAAGACCCTAACCACGTGCTTGATTACTAAGAAGACAAGAATGGAGCAAAATCGATGATTAATAGGTTTTTTGTTAAAGTTTTGCCTATTATGAAGGATCTAGCTTTTCTAAAATTGCGGGTTCTGATGAGATCTTTAGCCAGATCGAATACTAGTATCAACCTAGCTAATATGTTTGATTTGCTTTATTTTTGTAAATATACGGAGGTTGAAAGCACGTTATAAATTGAACTTAATTTAATGTTTAAAAAATATATCAACTAATATGTGGTTTAATACCACTTTAAGTACAATAATAATGTTTTTAAATTTTAAGTCAGTAATCCGGATAATTTGATTAACTGGACTGGATTCTACAATTAATAATCCGGATTTCCGAGTTTTTACTGTATTTGGTAATATTTTTACCTAGTATTTTTCAAATGCAATTTTTACCTACAGTACTTAACCAAATTTAAACTTAACTCATTATAGAGAATAAAGTTCAATATAACTGACATCAGCGAGACAAAATCTATTAAAAATATATATCGCGTTTCTAACCAAATGGACTTTTTCTAATTTTCTGACTGTGTATTATTTTAATAGGTTCTTTAAGTCTTACATAAATTTTATTTTCAGAAATTTGATTAAGGATTATATGATTATTAGAAAGGCTGTTATGTCGTTCTCACTGACAGCGTATTTAATTTTGTAAAAACATTTTCATGAACATTCATTAATAAGTTAACCACAAAAGTTCTTTACATAAACTCTTATTGCATATAGAATGTTGCATACTTTTTCTTGCTTATGGCAACAACATGGATAAATTTAATTTAATTTGCATTATTTGTTATTGTTAACAATTTCCCCTAATATTCTGTACTTTTATTTTTTGCAGTGAATAAAATGTCACCACGTCCATCGTTAATACCAACTGATACGGATGTTTCTTACGGTAACTATCAGCAACAACAGGATGCAGCTGCAAATCAAAATAACAACAATAACAATAATACAACAACAACGCCAACAACAACCACAAGTGGTAGTACAAATTCAACAAAACAGAATACCGAACCAGGTCGACGTGCCGGTGCATGTCGAGTGTGTTTGAAATCATTTAAACCTGATGACTTCCATAAGACCTGTTTTGAATGTCAGCAGCGTGTATGTGAAGACTGTGCTAGTTATAGTAAATTAGAAGAAAATGAAGATGCGGTAAGTTTATTATCACAGTTTTTTTGTTATAAAATAAAATGGTTGGAATGTATTTTAATGTGTACAAGCAAAGAAAAAACATGGTTGAGGGAACCATATTCAAAGAGCATCATACATTTTTGGATTTATGATTGCGACATAAATGTCGCAATGTTTGCTTCTGTATCATAATATGATAATTATATTGCACTATTATGGTTCTAAATATATCCCAATATTATCATATTATGGTTCTGGAAATTTGTATGAGTTATAATATGAGAATAATAATATGACAAAATGAAGATGCGGTAAGTTTATTATCACAGTTTTTTTTTTTTTTTTGTTATAAAATAAAATGGTTGGAATGTATTTTAATGTGTACAAGCAAAGAAAAAACATGGTTGAGGGAACCATATTCGAAGAGCATCACACATTTTTGGATTAACGATTCCGCCAAAAATGTCGTAATGTCTGCTTCTGTAACATAATGTAATACATAATTAGATTGCACGATTATGTTTCCAAATATATCCCAATATTATCATTTTATGGTTCTGGAAATGTGTATGAGTTATAATATGAGCCCTACAGAGTTTTCGAGCATTCTGTAGAAGCTGGATTAAAAAGTTATGTGTGTTTTTATTATTAATTGTTTATTTTTTTAATAATTTAAATAAACTTAGGTTACTAAATAATTTAAGTAATCAAATTATCTTTGCTCTGACGAATAAGCTTTGTAAAATATTGTGTCAGCTAAGCTATACATGTGATTACAGCATAAAGCACGCATGAAAATATTGTTAGGAATACAATTTCACAACACGTTTATAATGATCAATCCATGTTTGCAGCAATCAAATTATCTGCAATATAACAATAGTATAGCCCTCGTTATCATATTATGATCATGGACAACAATTTCGTCATCATTTATTACTGTATTATGATTATTGCAAACTTATTATGATTATTTTGTAATACAGACGTGTATGTTGTTTAATTTTTTGTTTCATATTTCTTTCTATATATTTTTTTTTTAACAATATTTTTTTTCGTAATTGCGAGCAATTAAGAAATAAATGCATTTTTTTCTCTTTATACTTAATTTGTAACATTTTTAAGTCCATATAATATACAATAACTTTATTTAACGGGTGCTTGACAATTAAACTTATGCTTGAACCTACAGGGTAGACCGGGTTGAGACTACAAATATATTCCTTCTTCCACAAAACAATTCACCATTACAATTAGTTTAACACCACTAAGTTGTTTGTGTTTTTTAAATGTTTTTTTGTATAATATTATTTAATTTTTTTGGGACTGACTGTTTCTCACAAATTCTTTTCACAAAATCTCAAACAAGAATGACACTAAAGGGGCGAAGACGATAATAAAAAAACATGGTGATCATCTAATAGTTGGCTCAACTATTATATGGCTGCAGTTACAGAGAGGAATATGATAATAATAAATATGATTGTTGACAAGACAATAATATGAAAACAAAAAAAATTGAGATTTTTACTAGAACATGATGAAGGCAATCATATTATTGGTAAAATATTATTGACACAATAATAATTTAATTGAAACAACCATTTATGGCTATAGGAAACATAGTTTTATGGCCGCAATCATATTGCAACCATATATTTTCTCTGCTTGTACCCAGCAAAACATGCTACTTACGTAGAAGCTGCTCGGGAATACTTTATTTAACTACCGAGCACTTCCTAAACAATTCTAAAAGGCATGATTTTGATTTGTCTCACTTCGTACGTCTCATTTTAGCAGGTGAAAAGCGTTTCGTTCATGAATTAAGGCCTTCGAAGGAAATGAAAAGCGTTTTTTGCGTATTGACAACATTAATGATGCCTTGTATGTGTTCTATACGGCAGCATTGCGTGAATTCCTTACTGCTTCAATAGAATGCACTTAGGAAAGCACAACAAAATGTCTTCCCTACACTGAGAGAGTTTTCTTCACATCAGTAATGAATTTCTTCATAGCTTTAAAGAAAATTGTCACTGGAACTCGTCCATTGAAACTATCCATATCCACAATTAATGAAAATCTTCATAAAACTAATGAATCATACCGAGAATGAATGAAAAAGGTATATACAATTCTATAATATTAAGACATTTCATTGAAACAATGAAACTCTTTATGAATTTCTTGAAAAAGTGCATTGGAATAAAGCCAATGAAACGGTTCAGATAAAATATAAAACAACTGCACAGAAGTCAAAATCAGAACAAAGGCTTCATTGAATTAATAAAACACCTTATAAAATATGTTAAACACTTAAAAAAATTAAATCTTAAAAATAAAGTTAGTGAGAATTCAACATTTGACCAGTTTCACTGAAAAATATCTTGCTCCTCTCTACATTTAAAAGAGATATTAAAAGCTTTTTATTAAACGACATTTAAACACTTCTTACGTAAAATTCAATAAAAGCTCTAAAATATTTTTTTTTTTATAATTATTATTAATATAATTAATGAATGTCATGTAAATTCTAGTGAATTTTAAATAATTTCATGCATATACTGAATTTACTCTAGTTGCCGATATGACTCTATAATGCCATTAATATTGTGATAATTTGAATTTTGGGAAAATAAAGATATATTTATATATAAAAATAAATAAAAAATAAGTCATGAAAATTAATGAAATTTGATGAAAAAAAGATAAAGTAAGGTATTTGAAATAATTTCATAGCCCTAAAGAAAATTTTTATTAAATTTATGAAGAGATAGTTTATGAAATTGAATGATTTTTTTATGAAACTATGAAATTTTATGAAACTTTCATAATATTAATTAAATTTCTTTTGTATATAATGAAATTCTTCATCGAATATATGAAAAAATTCCACGAAACTGTTTCTTTAATACCATGCAGAATAATTCTTTCAGTGTAATTGTTTTATTGTATGCAAGACGGCTAAGCGCTATTTTCACTCAAAAAAAGTTAACCAACTATTAAGTAATTTGAACTAAATTTTAAGAAAGAAATTTTAACGAACAGTTTCCCCGTGAAAAAAAAAATTCTAAAGTCAGATTCGAACTCAGCGCACCTTATTCTAACAAGAGGTTTGGCCAGTGAAGTTACAATATATAATTTTTTTTCGAAATCAAAATAAAGTTAAAATACATATTTTTGTTTTTAAATCAAGACGATTTGGTAGGAAACGGGGAATAAGTGGAATTGGCGTACTTAATGTAGGGAACCAAATGGAATGGAATGAGGAAAGTGTAGAACTGAAACACTAAACATGGCGTACAATGTGGAATGAAAAAGCGAATTAGAACATTAAATGCAGGCAACGAAATGGTGAACGAAATATGTACTATCGAAGTGAGACAATTTCTATTATTACGTTAATTATGGAACATAAATGTCGTCCATTTTGCCTTATCTCGCTTAGGTTACAAGATGCTGGCCAATTAAAAAAAAATTTATATAATAGATAGTGAAAAACGCGCAATACAAATGTGGCGGCTTATAGAGGGACCCCAAGGGATTACTTTCTATTATACTGCCACAGGGTCACTTATTTTTTTCAATTTCGACCCACTCTAATGTACAATGACCTTAACACCTACAACACATTAATATTTTGCTTTAATTAATTATGCCTAGAGATGTGCTCGCCTTATATAACGAAATATTCTATTGTGTTTTATTCTCTATTGTCCCTTTCCTTTTTTTTTGTAGAATATGTGGCGTTGTAGTGTGTGCCGACGAAAAATGGCTTCACGTGTTTGTATACCACAGAATTCCACAGACTCAAGTTTAGATGTACCCGTATTAGAAGCATTGCAACGACGTCATTCAGATGCCAAACTGGGATCAAGTACACAAACATTGGCACCCACAAATGGCAGTTCAGCATTAGCACCACCACGCAGTCCAGAGTTAAGACGACATTCCGATGTATCACCTGCGTCATTAAAAGAACTTGAACGGGTAAGTAATTTCGTTGCTTTTATTGTTCTTGGTTGAGTTAAATAAATGGTCATTAAGAATTTTGAAAAAGTTCTAAGAGTAGAGAAAGAATAAACCAAGAAAGTAATGAATAAGCCAAAGGATTAATTGCGTGTGTGTCTGCATATTTTTCTGTTGTTTTATTTTTATAGCAATTAAAAGGCAATAAAACGCCGGGTGGTGATATGGATTGGCGTCAAGGTGGACAAAGTATGGCACCTAGTCGTTCTGGTAGTCCGCCACGTCAAGAAGAATTAAGTTTCGGAGCACCTCTATCACGTATGGCTTCAAGACGTGGCTCCAGGGTGGCTCGTCAACATAGTTATGATGATGATGCTAATGGTGCGAGTACAGGAGGGGCAGGTACTTTAGGAGCGGGCGGTGATTTGGGTTTGGGTATACCAGCTATGCCAAGAAGGTAAAAATCACTTTGAAATCTTTTTATATACCAGCAATATTAGTTATAAATATTTTGTATTTTAGAAAATCTGCTTATGATGTATTTGCTCCTGGAGTTCTGCAAGCAGCCACACAAGCCTCACAGTTACAACGTTCCCCTGGTGACGCAACATTGGGTCCACAAATTGCCTTACCTGGCTCTAGAAGGCCCTCGTTTCGTGTACCACATTCCTCGGAAGATGTTAATAATGATGAATCTCCTAGTCCCGACAAAGGTAGTCCTGTTTTAACTGTAGACGATGATAGACGTATGAGAAGAAGAGGTTCCCAACTGTAAGTTATTACCAATTATTGTTATAGGAATGTATGTTATTTTGGAAAACTTTTAGACCCGATTTAGCAGCTTTACAATCACGTGGTGCTCTGCCAGGTTCTGGTTTACCAACTTCTATACCTCCTCCATTGGCAGCTTTTACTGGACCAAATCTAGAGGATCTTGAAGCACCGCGTCGTCAAACTTCCATGGATGGTGAAGCTATTAAAATTGTTATACATGATGTGGATTCTGGTCCTATATGTTCTTCAAAACGGCGTATTTATTTAGTAAGAGATCCTTCGGATAAAGCTCATCGCAGTAAGTTTGTCTTATTTAAAGGAATACTCAGAACATAATTTATGAATACCTTACGGTATGATTTCACCAACAGTTACAGTGTCGGTCTTTTTAGATGATTGAGACAGGCCAGTCACTTTGACATGACTTTGTCAAAGAAGGCTGAAATTTATATATTGTTACATCCGTACGGACATAGGGATCGATCTAGAATTTTTGTTTGAAAGAGACCGGTCACTTTAATATGCCATTGTCTGGTGGAGTCATTATAGATACGACACCTTGTGATGTATAATTGTATAATTGGCCTAAAGGAACGTAACAATTTTATAAAGAGTCTTAAATTAGAAATTAAAAAAAAAAAATAGTGTGAAAAAAAATAATTCAATGTTTTGCAACTTTCAAACTTACTTTCGATTAAACATCTATTAACATCTATTAAATGTTTAAATGAAAATTAATTTTAAAAAAATTACCAAAATGTAAAAAATCGGCTAAACTGCATTTTATGGGGCGTTCTCCAAAGAAAAAGTATGTGGTCCCCTTCAGAATTAAAAAAGAATTTTTTTTTCTATTTTCGGTTACGGTAGCCTGGGCCCTTAGGGCCCAAAAACCGGCACGCGTAGTAATCTACAACTGTGGGTATTCTAATGACAGGACATTTGCTCAGGATTTTAAAATGATATTATTTTTAAGATCTATGATACGTAGCGCCCTCTACACACATTTACAAAGTTTGCCTGCAGCGCTATTTTCGAAAACACTTACATCGAAATTACAACAAAATAATTTTTTTTGATAAAATAACAAAATGTAAAAACTTTACTCAGCGAACCCGCTATACTGTCCGGCCAAAGGCAAGTCACTCAGAAAAACTTTACTCAGCGAAGCCACTAAATTGTCTATAACATAGGAGAAAACGCCCAAGTCCGGCAGAAGGCCGGTCACACAGAACAACTTTACGCAGCGAAGACACTAAACTGTCTATCATATAGGAGAAACCCCCGGACCGAAGGAAAAAACTCTTAACACAATATATTTTGTACTACAACTTCCACGCGGTTATCCCTAGGAAATACCAGCGATACCAACTGAAAAATCACATTTTCATGTAAAATTCCATATTTTAATCATAAATACTACAAAAATCACCAAAAAAAAAAAAAAAACATATTTAAAATAACTCTAGAGGGAGCTACGTATCATGGATCATAAAAATAATATAATTTTTAAAATCTTGAGCAAATTTCCTTTCATTTGAGTACCCACACTTATATGTTTCTACGCATTACGGTTTTTGGGCCCTGAGGCCCCGGCCCCAAAAACTGAAGATTTTTTGATGTAAGCGCCATAAAGTGCAGTTTTTTCAAAAAAATCAACTAAATTTATATAAAATCGGAAACATTTGAAAAAACAAACGCCAAAATTGAGAAAAAAAAATAACTGCTGAAACGATATTTTTTGAAGAAAAATCGCTAAAAATATTAAAAATCGCCAAAATTTAAAAAAAATGCGAAAATTAAAAAAATTACCAAACAGAAAAAAATATGAAATCCGTTTCTAATTTTATACAATATATTTGTTGCTCTCACGCTACATGTCGCAAATATTGAGAAATTTTGATAAAATTATGTATTCCCGATTAATATAATCATACGTTATTTACACTCAGAAAAAAGAGGATCATGTTATAATTGTATGAGAACATCATGTTATGGTTGAAACACGTAGCAATCATAACATAATCCTCATAATCATATTATGATTCCAGATAATGATAAAATCGACCTTACTGATCATAATATGATCAGTCAGAATCATGTTTATGATTGTTAAGATCATAATATGACAACTATATTGCCCCAATCATGCTCATTCATATTTTTTCTCTACGTGTAATATTTGAACTCATACAGTTTTAACCGAGAGATGGGCAAATATAAATGCATACATTTGCATTACTTTAGTTCAAATTTGATAATATCAGATTTAACTACATCCGAATAATGGCGCGATACGATCTATTCAGTTTCAACACGAAAAAATTTACAAACTAATTTCGATTTTTATATTGAAAAAACCTGTAACTAAAGTAAAAACTCCTAATGTTACAAATGAAACAAGTTCCCTTTTTTAAACAGAAATTCATAATTTTTTCGAAATAAGTTGATTTAAATTAAGGGTCCTACATCTGGATGTGTATGAGGAGTAGGAATTTAAGAACCAAAAAGGAATCAATATGCGTATTCAAAAGTGAAAAATTGTAAGAAGTTTCTTAAGTCGACTTAAGTTCTTTTTATCAAAAGTCCTCATATATAATTAATTATTATAATGAGATAGGAAATTGTATATATGTTTCAATGTAAGATATAATTATACCCTAATGAAGATTGACAAATTTTCTAGTGTGAATATGTATGGGGCCAAAATTAAATTGCGTTTTTTTTTTTTAACCATGATATAATAACTATAATGCATATTATTTTATATTTTGCAATGTCTGGTCTTATATAACGACATATTTAATTGGATTAATTTTATCTAATTATAAATGCAAAATGCAATTATATATCGATAAATATGCAATAAGATGCAAATATATATGACATCATATTGAAAATTTTCCACAAAAAGAGTCTCATATATGAATTTATATATTTATATAGTATAATATACACTAGCAGACAAAAACATATATGTGTTCATTATAAACATACGTTTTAATTCGGGTACTGACTTATAATAGCCAAAGGCAAAATATTAATTGAACAGCTTATTGTAAAAACTTGATAAGACACATTTTATTTTTAAAGTTGAAAAGCATAAAGAAATATGAATATAGCATGACTTTTATATTCTACGTACGTGTGTTAACTATTTAAGCTAGACTTGTTTCAAAAAAAATTTAATGGATGTCTAAAAAACAGCGAAAACTAGAAAACAATTTTTTACAATTAGTCCTTCAATTGACGGAAATCGAAAGTCAAAGTAAATATTCCCTTCATAATCATGTGTATGTAATTGAAAAGCATGACCATTTTAACATGTAAGTTTTCAGTTTTTTCGAGATATTTTTTGGTAAATTTACAAGTAATTCTACAATCAATATTGACATAATTTTGCACAAATAAAAAGTAATTGGTAATAAAAAGTAGTTTTATCTACTTTGTTTGTGCAAAAAAAAAATTCTAGAATGGAGGAAAAAACTCAATTTTTAGTAACTATCACGACGAAAAATATCGAAAATATTTAGTCCAATCTCAAAAATGTTAAAATATTCGTGCTAAGCATGCCAAAATTTATTTAACGCCCTTTAAGAAAATTTAAAAAAATCTAAAACTATGTTCGGGGGCCGCCACGGGTTAATTCTATGCGATTTTTCACATACCAAACTTGTTCTACAATAATTGCAACAATAATTAATAAAAACCAAAAGCTGAAAATACCATGGACCGTTTGTAACCAAAATGAAAAGTTGTTTACCTTGGATCGACAGAGGTCAGTGTGCCGAATAACTCGATAATTGGGACTTGCAGTTTGCGGATAATCATTAAAGACGATTGAGGGAGGACTGTTATATGGGCACTAGCTCTAAACATGGACATATTTAACTCAAAATCAATCGTTTTTGTCCTTTTAAAATAAGTCAATGTGAAAAATTTCATCAAAATAACTATTTACGATATGTAGCGTAACAAAAAGAGGCGGGAAAAATATACAGAAAATCTTTAATTTGGATACTTTTATATGAATGTTCATAATCTTTGAATTTATCCACAGATTTCTCTTGTTGAAAAAAAAATATTGGATATTATTCATTGCAAGACAAATAATATTTTATAGCAGTTAATATTTCCGAGATTTTTGCGTAGGACGTAAACTGCTGTTCCGATTTAGAAATAGCATTCAAAGGAAATGTTGCTCATTAAATGATGTTTGTTTTGCAATTTGACTAAACAAAGTAACTTGAACCTAAAAATAAAAAATATTTCAAGCACTTTTCCATAAAAAACTATTTTAATGCGATTTCCGTTTTTTGGAGGCCAACCCTGTTAAAATTCAATATATATGGATCCATACATGAGCACACATGTTTAATACCTGTCCACATGCATCCATACATGATTCATATGTGTTCATAAATGATTCATGTGAGTGAAAATATATCTTTATGTGTGTGCATTAACGAAAATTGAGGTAATATTTGCATATATTATCATACATGTACATACAAGGTCATATGCATACATTAACGAAGGTTGAGATAATATTTACATGTATAATCACATATAAACTTATATGAGCACACATGAATCCTATATGTTGTTACATGGACATGTACGACATCGTATAACTTCATATATGCACATAAATGAGTTCATACCTATTCACAACCAATATATTTAATTAAAAAAAAAAACAAATTTATATGCCTGCGATAAAAAATTGAAGTTTACGCGTAAGGGTTGTCAACTTTTGCATTTATGTTGATTTTTAACCCGGTCCATACATAATAACAAATTGACGATTTTTTGCTGTATAGTAGTGTAATTAATGCAGTTAATGGTATAAAATGAGCAATTGATCTATAAACAAATATTAAAACTCAGATCTAATATAAAAATTACTTTGATATATATAAATGAAAAAATAAGTAAAACTAAGTAAGTGCACTCAGCCACATTTATTTTCTGATTTGTTTTCAAAGATTAAAAGAAATATTTTGCATCATCATCATCATCATCCATAGAGGATGTCATGCAAAAATTATTACAGTATCCGGTACAATAACTACAACAACCTAATCCGAAAAAAGAGAAAAACGAAAACAATATGACAACTCTACGAAGACATTATTTCTTATACGTCATCATTTTGCAATTACTTGGATTATTTAATCTGAAATGTACATTAGGGTTGGTCGATTTAGCAATCGATATTGTGCCATTGATTTTTCGATGGCTTTTTTCATGAGGAAGTAAAAGTTCAACTACGACATATCAAAAAAATCATTTTCGAGGCTCCCAAATTTAAATTTTATGCCTTTTTTTCAACTTTTATTTTTAAGTTTTTTTAGTAGGTAATAAAACAAAAATCGGCTGATTTAATTTTTTTTTTAATATTACATTTTCAAAAAAATGTTTTTCTTGAGGTTTTGGACGAGTTTTTGTCGAAAAATCGATCTTTATTTACGTGATAATTTTTAAGGTTTTTTTTAGTTGGTTTATTAAAAAAAAAATCGCCGATTTTAGATTATTTAAATATATCCTATCCAAGGTAAAATTGTACGCTTGAAACGATGGCAATATCATTTTTTCGAAAAAAAATTAAATCAGCCGATTTTTTTTTATTACATACTAAAAAACTCTTAAAAATAAAAAAATGAGAAAAAGTAAAAAAATTGGAATTTGGGCGCCTCGAAAATGATTTTTTTTGATATGTTGTAGTGGAACTTTATTTTCCTCATGCCAAAAGCTATCGAATACTCGATGGCACAATATCGACAAATTTTTATCCTTACAAATCGGCCCACCCTAATGTACATGGTATACACTGGCATTCATATTGCTATGTGACAGTGTGGATTTAAAAGCAATTTGATATATACATACTCATAAGGGTGTCCCTGAAAATAACGATTTGTCGATTTTCGGTCGTTACACCAAAGAGTTTAGAAAATAAAGAGATTGCAATACTCTCACTTACTGAGAAAAAATGTATAATTTGTTGCTGTTAATAGAAAAATTAATATTTTTTCGCGACTTTAAATTGATAAATTGACTTCTTAATGGTTCTTTCGGTACACAGAAAAAACTGAAAACGAGTTTCAATTAAAAAATTTGTTAAATCAATTAATATTTTAATTGATTTTGCACCTATCACGGCAATGATTATTTCAATTAAAACTTTTATTGAAAATTAAAAAGGAAAAAAAGTTATAAATAACTTCTACAAAAAAAAAGTATGATACTCACAAAAAATGTGTGTAGAACGATACGTTGGTATGTGTGTATTTGTAATGCTATGTATGTTTGTGTGTGTGCTTGTTTTATTTGTAAACTTCAAATGCATTTGGTATTTCATACTGAAAATTTTTTATTTTAGCATACAGTGTATGAAAAAATAATTTGAGAATTACGTCTAAAATAAAATATGTATTTATATATTTTAAAGTCAATTAAAATATTAATTGATTCAATTAAATATTTGTTTAGAAACAAATTTAATTCAAATCAAATCTTTAATTAAATATTTTAGGTTGATAATTTTTTCTGTGTAGTTTTCGACATATGTGTTATGATTTCAATCAAAATTGTATAAATTAAGCTTTGGTTTTCCTTAACAAGGGCATGTTTCCCGTTTGCAGCCACAAGGAGTTAACAGAGGGTGAGAGCATTGCATAGCCATTGGTTACAAGTTTGTAAGGCATACCCTTATACTTATCAGTAATTAAAAAAATAAGTAGTCGACAAAAATACATTGTGTTTGTAATTACCTAAGAAGTCGGTCGTAAGCTGTACTACTTATAAAAACGACTTCGTCAAACAAAAATAACTAGTGCTACCGCCTAATTATAATGTGTTAAGATATTTTTTCATTACATAACCACTTATTAAAGATTTCTGGGTTGGAAATGGTTCAAAATGGAAATAATCGATTTTTTCTTTTTTTTTTAAATCTTATCCCGTGCCGAATTTTTGCCTTGTCTTTTATTGCTTAAATATACTCAAAATTATAAAGATATGGAGTTCTGACTTTAACATATTGTCATTAATCTACCTTATTTGCTTAAAAATGCAAAAACGTGTTATTTTTTAAAATAATTCTAAAGTTCATCTGGATATAACGATTGCTTTTTTTATAGTATAATAGTTGTAATTAAAGAAAAAAAATTAATAAATTTAAAAATTATAATTCGTGTTTGTGTGTGAAGTGTCTTTTTCCAGGACATTTTATGAAAATTTATTATTTTCTTTTGCATTTCTATGAAATTTGTCGGTAATTGTAGATTCCAAGCTTAAGTATGTTAATGACATCTGATGAAGTCAGACTTTCATATCTGTATAAATTTGAGTATGTTAGAGATATAAATTAATTAAAAAAAATTGAAATAGGAAAAACCATACGTTAACATTTTTTAAAAAAATTAAAAAGATTTCTTCCATTTGGAACAATTTGCAACAAAACTTGGGATTGTAATGAAAAATTCAACTTTTAAGGAACACCCTAATACTCACACATATATGATAAAGAAACTCATTTAATTGTACTACATACATATTTATTCTCCTGAATTTTAAAATAGTTCAATCAATGGTTTGATTTTTAGTATCCGACCTAACAAATTTTTTTTTCGGCCGAAGCCGAACTTCGGCCATAATATCAATGTTCGACCGAAGCAGCAGCCGAACTTTTTGTTTTAATGAAAAAAAAAAATTGTTTTTTTAGAATAATAAATTTAAGTTTGTTATAATTTTTATTAAAAATAAAAATTGTAGCGGTATTCTCTCTTGGTAGCAAACTACCCTTGCACACCTTTCAAAGCTTGCAGATCTTGTATAAATACAAGAGTATGCAAGACCACAACAACAAAATACATGAAATAAAAATATGCAAAACTTTTATTTATATGCAAGACGAAAACCGATTGCATATTCTGGGTCTTGCAAACCTTTCAAACTTACAATACTTAACATCTTTTAGTTTTGCCGGAAAACAAAAAAAGAACAGAAATATTTACAAAAAAAAAACATTTAATTTTCGTGTAAAAAAAAAAACAACTGATTTTAACACAAATTTTTTATCAAAAAACAAACTTAAATAAAAGAAAAATACGATATTAATATAAAAATGGATCTTCTTCCTTAAAGTTGATATTCACACAAAATAACAACAGAGTTTAAAATCCACTGAGAACGAAGAATAATGCCAACCATTTTTATTTGAAAAAAATCGCTAAAGTCTACTTAAAAATCGCTAGAAAATACATTTTCGTTAGAAATTAACTCTTTTGTCAACATTGAAATGCTTGGGTTGTAAACATACAATACACACAAAAAAAAGACGCTCACGCTTTGTAGCATAAAATCATAGTATTAATGCAACCCTTCATCATCAGAACACGTTTTGAAAGCGGTAACAATCCCATGCCAAACATCAAACATTCATATGAACTAGTTTACTCACTACATGAGAACTAATATACATATGAGTTTGAAGTTAAAGATTATAACCATTGATAAAAAAATAATGTTTGGCATGGGATTGTTACCGCTTTCAAAACGTGTTCTGATGATGGGAACCTAGAAAATTCCCGAAATAGATCTATCAACACATTCCTGAAAGGGTCAAATAATAAATTTGAAAACAAAAAACTCTATAGATTATTTGTTAGGACAATATCCTATTGAAGAAATATAGAGTATGGCCTCGAATAATAATTTTCATTTTCATTAATAAATTTAAACCAAAAAGTTATTAAACATAGACAAAAATAAAAATTTAAAGGTATATTTTTTTAAAAAATCATATTTGGAAAATAGTTGTACTATTTTAAGTAAAAAAAAAGAATAAAATATTTGTACTATCCCAGTAAAACATTTTCGTATTTTTAGAAACAGGATATAACAAATGCACTGATGTGAGTGCTTACTATTACTTAATACTGAGAAGCAGCAAAAGAAACGAATAATTTTCGTATAAAAAAATAAACAAACAAAAATTTTGAGCTTACTGTATTACCTATTTAGGATGCAGATTGTAAGCAGCTTACCCTAATCCCTTATAAGGATGCAGATTGTAATGCAGAAAGTTTCATATCGTGGATTATAAACGATCTGTACTACTTGTCCTGAGTGATTTCCGATTGTGTTTGGTATTTTCGAGTATGTAATAACAAAATAGTCCTTTAATTGTTTCTGAAGAGTTAGCACATGTGGAGCGGTAAAAAAATAAAATGATTATATTACGAGTATATGTCAAAAATGTTAACAAGATAAAATTAATATCTATAGAATTTTATGTGAAATAAATTATGTATATTCATATTATTACTTTTAATCGTAATAATGTAGACATGAAATATAATTTTACTGAAAGCCATGAAATCACTGCTTATTGTAAGCGCTAAAATCAGCGCTTATTATGTCCAAAAGTAATGCTTCCAAGTGCGAATTCGCATTATAAAAATCATGGCATATGTAAGCAGGTTTGTAAGGGATTCCTTTGAGCTTACTCCTTTACAAACCTGCTTACATATAAGCAGCGTTTTTTACTGGGATATTTTATAGTCAAAGAAAAATAGTTGATCGATTTTTAGGTTGATATAGAAAAAAAAAACTTAAACCTTAATATTTAAAATTAAAAAGTTTGATATTGTAATGACAGAAAAGCAATTTTTCCGCATTCACACCATGTAAATTGCTTCGTCTATAAGAATACAGCTTTCCGGCAGTGATAAAAAGCTGTTCGCTAGCTACACTAGTTGGTGGAGCTGATAAATTTTGTATTGCTACAGCTTTTAAATTTGTAAATGGACTTGAATTCTAATACACAAATATATTTATATTTCTGGGACTTAAAGGCTCCGTAATAAACATTTTAATTTATTTTTCAATAAAATTTTTATTTGGTTCTGCTACTTCTAAGTCTGGTTCTGCATCATGTCTATCCCCAATTTATGAACTTTTTATTCTCTTTTTACAATTACGTACCACTCCAAATTAATTGCAAAATATAAAAGTATACGTTTATTTAAATTATGTCGAATTAAATTTGATAATTTGCTTATAAGTCTTGCAGGTATATTTCTGGAATTTTTTTTTTAAACTCTTTTGGCATTGATATTTAAAGACTATTCAAGTTCAAGATCATTCGTTTTTTGTTAAACAAAAAACCGTGCAATGTTTCGGTAAATCTTCTGAAGATTTTCGGTGACGCGGAATGAAACACGTAAGTACCTGTCACTAAATAAATTCTCCTTTAAGTTAGCGGATGAAAAAAAAAAAAATAATTAATAAATAAACATTTTGTTGTGGGCGTTGTGTTGTAATGGTTAGCGCGTTGGACTGTTACACAGATGGTCGCCCGTTCGATTCCCGGTGACGACAACATCAATTTAGAAAAATAATATGTATGAGTTTTCTATCACTTATATGTATCGCTGCGCCCACCTTCGGTGTTCCCGTAGCACTTAACCCCAACGAAGTAAAATAATAAATCAGGGCTATGAAACAAAAAGCTTCAATAAATTCGCCAACTATACATCAAGTGGCGACCAACAACTGTTCTAAGACTTATCATCTCGAGCAATTACAGTGTTGCCATGTTTGAAGCCCTTCATCTTTCACCGCCTTTCATCTCTCCACTATTCCCTTTCCAAAGAAAGCAACACATTAATTAATAGGAAGAATTTCCTTGAGCGTTGCTTCTCTATTTAAAAAAAAAAAAATTATCTTGAACTTGAATATCTTGAACTTATCAATAACACATTATAATTTTGTGGGGTTTTTGAAAAAAAAACAATTTTTAAGACGAAAATGAAAACATCAAACGAAAATATGAAAAAGTCAATTTTAAAGCTTAAAAATCTTAAGAAAAAGCTGCTGGCAATGATAAACTTTAAAAATTTCTACATTGAGCATTTCCATTGAATATCACCGTGATATTAATCGATGTTTTCCGATTTTGATAAAAATTTTGTGAGTGCATGCGGTAGTGAACGCAAGTATTAAATTTTTTTTTTTTTGGAAAACTCTGGCAACCCTATAGCTTCAAATTGTGGGGTAGGGACTTCTTTTAAAAGGTCATAACTTTTTATGTGTAAAAAATATCGACAAATTTATTTTTGCATAAGAACGGCTAGGTTTTGAGGTATAAAAAAATAAATAAAAAACTCATTTTTTAAAAATAAAAATTTTTTAAAAAAAACTTTAAAATAAAGTTTTGGAAAAAATCCTTTTTTCAAAATTTTTGTACAAATAGCTACACATGTGTTCTAAAAACCGTGAAAATTTCAGAGTGGGAAGCTCCTCACTTAGTGAGATATCAGAAAAAATGTAGAAGTATGTACACCAGAAAATGTGTGTTTTTTTTAATTTAATTAAAAATTATAGAAACGAAACGAAAAAATATACAAACACAAACGAAACAAAAAAAAACAACCCTTTTTGCAATAAGAAAAGGGAACCATAAAAATCTACCTAAGATGTGTGTCTTTGTCTTTCGCTTTACTCTGTCTACATGTCTGTATATGTTTGCTTGTAATTTGACCACACTAGATTGTTAATCTATAAACATTTAGTTTAGAAATACATATTAAATTTAAATATTTTATTTTGTCTTTTATTTAATTAATAGACAATTATTTTCACAAGCCGGTGACAACGCAAAATTTAAGTTATTTAAATCCTCAATTTTGTTTCATGTATGAAAAACAGATACAAAAGTCTTCCATGGTTGATTTTTTTATATGTCTTATTAGAGTTGTACTTTTTAGTATCATTTTCCTCTTCTCTACTACATCTTGACATGCCGCGACATCTTCTTCATTCGGCGTATATCTTTCAATCTGGTTGCCGTCCACACTATTAATGTGCTTATCAGCACCATTTTTTTTAGCAAAATTAATTAGTAAAACATTAGTATATTAGTAAAGCATTAGTATAAAACAGTTAAGTGCTGAATAAGTATAACAAAAATTTTAGCTGAAAACACGATTTTAGCAAAAAATTTTGCTAAAAAATAGTATACCTGATTTACAAGACGTTTTACTAACTTTTCTACTAACTTATTTTTTTGAGTATACTAAAGATCGTAGAGTATCACAAAATTCCTAATAGTGCTTCTTGAATTTTGACAATTTGCTAAATATGTACCACCCTAATGTATAAATTTAAGCAAACTCAACTAGTTTTTTGTTACATTTCTTTTTTTTTTGAACTACTTAAAATTTTTTTCTCTTTACAAATATTTTCTACATCAAAAAATTAAATACAATTGTGGTAAAAATTAACCAGATATGCAGTAAAAAACACACAAGCATTTCTTTGTTTTATTTTTTAAATAAAAAATAAACTACTGTATAAAATGAATATAAAATCATAATACAGTAATTTGATGTGGTTTGCTTTTTTGATGAGGTACAGTTGTAGTAAAAACGGAAATTTCTTCTACAAATGACTGTTTTTTCATTTAAAAATAAAGATACTGTCCCTATGGGGAATGAGGAGTCAATTGACCTAAAAGTGACTGGTGTAAGAAGGACTTATCACAGGACTGGTACAATTTAATACTGAAGTGGGTTAAGCAGTGTCAACTGTCCTAAAATTACCAATCCTGTGACTGGTAAAGGGAGGACATACCACTTAACCAGAATGCTTATTTACAAGAAAAAGCCAGTTGGCCAGAATTTTACCCATTGGAAGCTGTTTAGTTTTCGTTTATTTTTATGTCCATCTTTGGTTAGTCCTGTGCCATGCCACTATGTGAATTAAAGCAGGACAAATGACAAGTCCATGTTAAAGTTGCCAGTTGTTTACATAGGGTAGGGTTTAGCAGAGGACCGGTCTCTGGCACGCAGGACCGGTCCCATTCCCCATAGGGGTATTACAACTCAAACATCTACAAATATTCAGAGCAGAAGATCCCTGAGTGTAGTTTTAGCATTTTCATATCGATATAGCTGTGGGCGTGATAGGTAACTACCATTATAATGAAAAGGTAGTATTTGCCAACCATGGACCAACATTAAAATAAAATGAATGTATATTCAAAAGTAGGATGTCTACGATTTCTCCTTCCAGTTCTCTCCTTTACTGTAAAGTTCCTTTAATCGGATTGAATGCCCTTATTCAAGAGAAACATTATTTGTAAACACATATTTATATTTGCATTTTCTTTACTGAAACAAAAGAAAGAGCTACGAAGTATATTACAGTACGAGGATATATTAAAGTTTGTCATTCCTTTTGTAAAGCATGGAAAAAAATAATAGGACCCCATAAATTATATATTTTCTTGATCAATATAAATAGCATAATAGCACGATGTCCGTTTTTCCATCTCCCAGTTGAAAAGCGAAATCATAAGCAACTGTTCTAAGACTTATTATCTCGCGCAATTACAGTGTTGCCATGTTTGAAGCAATTCATCTTTCCCGACCTTTCATCTCTCCACTATCCCCTTTCCAAAGAAAGCAACACATTAATAAATAGGAAGAATTCCCTGAGAGTTGCTTCTCTTAAAAAAAAAAAAAAAAAAAATATAGAAGTAGGTCAAATTGTTTATAGATGTCAGGTATTATTTACACTTTTAATTGAGCAAGTTCGTTTGACGGTTTCTTAAGATATAAACGAAAATTTTAGCTTGACTCGAGTTATTTGATAGAGATTCTTCTTATTGGTACATATGATATTTTTGTTTAATTCGCAATTATTTTAGTTATGAACTAATTGTAAAAGTAAAGACAATTTACTATCTTAAAAACTGCTGAAAAATATATCAATTGAAAAACGCTATTTTTTAGCAAAATTGGTGTACGCTAACTTTATTTACAGAAATGTTTATTTCATCGCAACGAATGAAGGGTATATCAAATTCGACACTACCGGAGTTAGTGCTTCTTTCACTTGTTTTTTTATGTCTTTTACTATTATTTGCACATTTTACGATTTAACACTCGTTTAAATCCATTAAAAAATTTATTAGTCATGGTAGAAGTACAGTTTACTAAGTAGATAGGTGGAGATGTGTAATGTGGAGAAATTTCAATTGAAATCCTTAAAAGGATAATGGTGAATATTTATCGGTGAACCTTAACAAGTGTGGTATATCTTAACTATTTATAAATCAATTTTTTGCATAAGTTGAAAATTCTTAAGAATATGTTATTGAAAAGTCATTTATTTTAAGAAAACCCCCTTGGATAATTTCTCATGAATTTATTAGCAAGCTTCAATAAACGTGTTCCAGTGTAACTTTATTGATTTTATGAAACAAATATGTTATTACAAAGATGGTTTTCTCTGTGCAACACAACCTTTCTAATTAGTTATCTAACATTTAATCTTAATTTTTCTTGCCGTTCATATATGTAGTATCAGTGACTTTTAACATTAGCTTGGTACTTTGTTTAGTAGGTACCAGTGATGCCAATTGATGGTTAAAAATCCCGGGATTGGGGATTTTGGAAATTGATTTCGGGATTTTTCAAAATTGTTTGCCTGTTCCAAATTTCATTGCAATTGGACCACTAAGTAAGGAATGGCCGAATTGTTTCCAAAAATGTTGTGACATATCCCACTGTGCGCCCCCGCGACTGAAGCGCCCACGGCCGCCGCCACTTTACACATTGCAGTATTCCTGTCATTGTCTGGCGCAACCCGGACATGGACAGGGCTAGGGAAATTCTGAATCTTAGTAGGAAGGAACTGAGTCTTTTGATGGAAATCCTCACGGGACACTCGACACTGAGGTCCCATCTCCAACGTATTGGTAGAGCGGATTCGGGAGTGTGTAGTGCCTGTGGCGAGGACGAGGAGACCTTGGAACACTATCTCTGTAAAAGCATGGCATTTGCCGCGATCCGCGACGAAATTCTATCCAGTGGCCCAATATCCACATTGGATGATCTTAGGGTCATAGGATGGAAGAGGTTGAGGAATTTCGTCAGTGCGACGGAGTTCCTGGGTTAAGAAAAAGACATGAGACGGATTTTTCAGAGCGCACAACAAGCCGACATTCTGGCTTAAGTGTAAGTCCTTAGGGACTTGAGTCGGATTGGGGAAGCATTTCCCTTCTCCGAAAACTCTTTTCGACCTAACCTATTCCCTGTTTTTTAAAGTGGGAGTAGTCGGTAAAAAAGTATACATTTCTTGGAGTAATGGGATCAAGTGTACCAAATTTCAGAGAAATCTGTTAAAAATAAAAATTTGTACAGCAAACAAACAATGAAAATCAATTATATATATACATAGATACACAAATAGAAGTAAACCTGTAAAAATGGCGAATTTTGTTTAGCTCACATTAGGTTAAATGTATACGTCAATAAACAAAACTGCCGTATTTGGAGTGATGATAATCCTCAAGTGTATGTTCAGACACCGTTACATCCAGAAAAACTGACTGTTTGGTGTGCTTTATGGCCTGGTGGAATCATTGGTCCGTACTTATTTAAAAACGAAGCTGCTCAGAACTTGACAGTCAATGGTGACCACTATTGAGCCATGATTACTGACTTTTTCGTTCATGAATTGAACAACCATGATGTGCAGGAGCTGTGGTTTCAACAAGACGGCTCAACATGTCACACAGCTCGTGCCACAACTGATTTATTGAAGGAAACGTTTGGTAAACGCATAGTTTTACGTTTCGGACCCGTGAATTGACCTACAAGATAGTGCTATTTAACTTCGCTGAGCTATTTCCTTTGGGGATATGTTAAGTCGCTAGTATATGCCGATAAGCCCGAAACGATTGACCACTTGGAGGACAACATTCGCCGCGTTATTGCCAATATACGGCCACAAATGTTGGAAAAAGTCACCGAAAATTGGACCTCCAGTTTAGAATACGTCAGAGCGAGCCATGGCGGTCATATGCCAGAAGTCATATTTAATTTATAATGACAGAAGATTATGTTTTAAATAAAGTAAATTTCATGTCAATTTAAAAAATTTATCTTTGTTTTATTCAATTTCAAAGTTATATACCGTTTGTTGATTTAATTTATTTTCCACTGAATTCATTTAATTCAGTGGAAAATAAATTAACAGCATGTGCTAAAATTTTGCAAATTCGATTAACGGATTTTAAAACAAATTAAGATTTCACTTTAATTGGAAGAATATAATTCACCACATCACAATAAATTAATATGGTTGAGAAAACTCAAAGTCCTTACTTTTAAAACAAATGAAATTTGTTCGTAGTTTATTCAGGTATATCAATTATTATGAAATTTCAAGGAAGAAGCTTAAGTTTTTGTAAAAGTTAAATTCGCGAATATTTTAAAAAGTGGAGCTAATATTCAAATTTGGTGTTCACATTCGTGATATGGTTCTACAAATTGACTTTCGACCAATCGACTTCTTCGACTTTTTAGAAGTCTACTTTCTTCTGAAGAAAAACTCGAAAAGTCGACTTTTTTCTGATGAAAAAGTCAATTTTTGCTTTTGAATTTTCGAATTTTCGACTTTTTTATTTGTCATATATGTATGACGTACAAAAATTTAACGAAAACCCCCAAAATGAGATCAAACCCAAATTTTTATAAAATGGGCCCAATTGCAAAGGAGGAGTATGGCTTTTGAAAAAAAAATTTTGTAGTCACTAGTGTTACCAGTCGCGATGGATTCGTCTGGATTGTTCAACTTGTTTATGCTTGTCCAGTGTACAGTAAAATAAAATTTCTCCAGCTAAATAGGTATTTTCGAAAAAACACAAACAGAACCTTTTTAATTTATAAATATTCTTATTAGTACATTTAACATTTCACATATTTGATTGAGTTGAGAGATTGAGTGAGAAAAACCGAATTTAAAATTTTAAATATTTTAGTACTTAATGTTCCTAACAATGTGCAAAACTAGTTTTTGAATGAAAATTGGAGTGTTTAATATTGGGAACGAAATTAAATGGATCGGAGAATGGGTGGAATTGAAAGACTAAACATGGTGACCGATATAGAATAGAAAGGGAAGCGAATGAAAAGTGAACATTGATTACAGGTTACGCAAATGTATTGAAGTGGGAATGAACTTTGTTATATCGTAGTATCTAACTTTATATTAAAAGCTAAAAATAAAAAAATTACCCTATGACAGCTTTGTAAAAAATGGAATGCTTGGCATCTTTCCCGGACATAGCCTGTTTGTATTATTAACGTATATTAATACTCCTGTGAAGTATAAGCATTTTGAAGTTTTGGAAGTGTATCTTCAACTGCTCCTAGCCCGTTCATATTTGACACATTGATTTAAACTATATTTATTTGTGAGTGAAATTGTTTGCCAAATTTTGTAGCAATGTGTGCAACGGAAGCCGAAATATAAGCATTATAAAAAAAACCTTGCTGTATCTATCGGAGAAAGTCCAAACAATACAGAAACACTTCTCACAACCCGGATAGCAAACACATATATATATAAATTTTTGCCAAAATCGGTGCAGTAGTTATTGATTAGAAAGAAAGTAGTAATAATGTTTTACTTTACTTTATGTTTCAATATAATGTTTTGTAATGATCATTACTAACCTTTACCAGTTTTACGCTGGGAAATTAAAAATCTTGTTAACTGTATGGTATAAAATACCTAAAGCACAAATTTAACAAACAATTGCATACTTATAGGGCTGCTTGTATATAAGCATCAATAAATTAATAATTGTTTGGAGTAATTTTATTAAAATGAAAAAAGTGGTCTACGGGCGGATCCGGGCGGGTACACCAAGCAAAAAGATCGGTTGGAATTCGGTCATTAGCCATTAAAATTTATTTAATAGAATGTTATTTTATTTGGAACTACTAATAATCTATGAATACGGCAAAATTCTGTACTTTTAATTAAAAAAGAGTTTCCCCTCTTTTACCATCTCATCGCCCATCATCAATTCAAATCAACTTTTCAAATAAAATTCGGTTAGTAATTGTGTACGGTAGAAGCAACCATTTACGTAGTGATAATACAAAAAAGTTGGTACCATCTATCAAATTTATTAAAAAATTGTCGGTAATCAAATGTGGTTACTGTAAAAACGGTTTTCATAATGAAATATTTCATTAAATTAGAGTTTCAGTAGAACCAACTAATTTGTGGATTTGCACTGTTTATAGAAGCAACTAATTATTGGTATTAGTAAACGAATGTTGAATGTGTTTGTTTTCCTAACGAAATATTTAAATTCAAATTTAGCACTCAACACTTATAAGCATTTGTGGTGTTATGGGTAGAGCGGAAGCCAAATTACTCCAAGTTTCCGAGTTCAAATAAAAAGAAAATTCTAAAATGTTTAAATAGCAAATAAGCCAATTCAAATTAAATGTGATTGTGGCGCAATCAGACGGACAGATGACTATTAATCTGAGTACCACGGTTCAATACTTGAAAAACAAAAAAAAAGTTTGTTAATTTCAATAAATATAATATTGAATGAGACACCTGAATATTTAACATTAACGACCAAAAATATAAATGAATAGTAAGATAGTTGTCGTAACCGCCAGTGTTCGATTAGCAACAAATTCGGTGGCTCCAACTTCATACCGGTTTCTAGGTGTATAAAAGTAAATATACACAGAAAAAATTATCAACCTATAATATCTTATAAAAGATTTGATATGAATTTAATTTGTTTCTAAACAAATGTTTAATTGAATCAATTAATATTTTAATTGACTTTTAAATATATAAATACATATTTTATTTTAAACATAATTCTCAAATTATTTTTTCATATAATGTATGTTATGTTATTTGTATGAATTATCATGATATGAGACCTACAGTATACTCCCAGCATTCTGTTGAAGCTGGATTAAAAAGATATGCGTGTTTTTTAATAGTATATTTATTTAATAATTCACATATTTAAATAAACTTAGGTTTAAATAATTTAAGTAATAAAAGTGTCTTTGCGCTGATGAATAGCCTCTGTGAAGTGTTGTGTCAGCTATACAAGCTATACATGTGATCACAATATATTCGTAATGATCAAACCATGTTTGCAGCAGTCATAATAATTGCATTATAACCATATTATAGTCCTTGTTATCATATTATGATCATGGACATGAATTTCGTCATCACTTATTACCATGTTATGATTACTGCAAACATATTATGATTATTTCTTACTACATACTTAAAAGCACGTTCATTTTGTTTCAATTTTTCTTTCACATTTTTTTTTCTTTAACAATATTTATTTGCGTAACTACAGACAATTAAAAAATAACGCACTTTTGTTATCACTTTTTTATAATAAACAATAACTTTATTTAAGAGGTGCGCGACAATTAAACTTTTGCCTAGACTTTCAGGGCAAACCGAGTTGAGACTACAATTTATTCCTTCTTCCACAAAACAAATCAACATTACAATTGCCATCACTACATTGTTTGTCCATTTTTTAATGTCCTTTTGTTTAATATTATTTAATTTGTTGGTTCTAACTGTTTCTCACAACATCTTTTGACAACTGATCACATTATAGTGGGCGCAACTCTAATATAGCTGCAGTTAGATAGAGGAATATGATAATAAATATATGGGATTGATATTGATTTAAACGTTGTTTTTCTTTATTTTTTAACGGATCTTTATTTTAAATTCAAAACAGAAAAATTCTTATAAAAAAGTGATTGACAAAATAATAAAAAAAATATTTTTTTTTAAATTTTTCAAAAGACAAATTAAATATTGGGGAAGTCTCCACAAATACTATAGTATGATTGTAGACAATACAATAATATGATAACTAAAAAAAAGGGAAATTTTTACTAGAACATGATAAATGCAGCCATATTATTGGTGAAATAGGATTGATACAATAATAGTTTAATTGAAACAACCATTTATTGCTGTAGGAAACATAGTTTTGTGGCCGCAATAATATTGCAACCATATTTTTTTCTCTGCGTGTTAGAAGTTCGATTGCACTAATTTTTAAATTTGACAAAAATATAGGAATTTAAAAAATATTCTCATAAATGGTAGAACTTTGACCACATTCAATTATTTAAAGACTATAATCCTACCGAACTAGAAGAAAATAGCGCATCCCATTATCGATAATAGTTTGCAAGAAATTGGGATTCATTTCGGTAATAATAATTTATTAAAAAAAAAAATCCCTTTTTCTGAAATATAAAATCCCATATATCCCATCAAAAAAAAAAAAATGCTTACCCAGAAGCGCTTCCGGAAGGCATTATTTGATAACGAAGCGCTTCCAAAGCAAATAAAGAAGGCATGATTTTTGTTCGCGATGTCCCACTTGGTATTTCTCTTTTAAAGCGCTTCTTTCATGTGCTCTTAGAAGCAATAAATTCATGCCTTCTAAGGCACTAATAAGCGCTTTTTGTATGTTGACAACATTAGTGCTTCATGGTATGCATACTTTATTTGCTTAATTTTAGCATTATTCACTGCTTCAAAGAAGGCATTCTGGGAAGCACGACAGAATGCCTTCCCTAATTGCTTTATAGTATGCAAGACGTGTATCTTAAGAGTATGCAAGACGTGTATCTATATACTGCACAAATATCCCAGGAAAAAATTACACATTCCAAAAAGCAGGTGATGCCCACACTTGCTTACATATCTCATTGCCAAATTTAGTAACTGCAATACCAAACTCATTCCAACGATAGAGTCAAAAAAGCAAGTAGTATTGTAATCAATTCTTGAAATTTAAACCAGAAAGCATGAACTCAATAACAAAGTAATTATTTACTTAAAAGAAAATAACAATGTTATTAACTTATATGTCTAACTTTTTGTACTCAAGAAGTAATCATATACTTTTTCTTAATAAAAGGACGTTATTGGAAGTAGTTCCTAATTTTGAAAAAAAAGTTATACAATTTTAAAGAATTTACCTCATATATTTTTTCAAACAAATTTTTATTTGCAGGAAAATAATACTAAAAACAGAAATTGCATGTTGCCTAAATTTTGTTAAACTGTGGTTAGGTATAAATTAGGGAAGGGAACGTGAGCAGAAAATTGTGAGTGGAAGTTGAAATTACTTACGTTATCGTGAGTGAGTGTAAAAAAAAATTTCGAGGGTGATTGTGCGTGAGTCTTATTTTTGTTTTTCAATTTTGTATTGTACTTTTTTTTTTGAAAAATTTATGATTTCGTGGTTTATAGCTCCAAAATTATAACAAACTCATGTTATCATAACAATTCGATGTTTCACTTTTCAGGATTTTATTTCCGTATGAGTTTTGATCGTTATATTTGAGTGACCTAGGAGAATCACGTGTGAGTAAAAGTTGAATTTACTTATGGAACTACTTCCTTTTTTTAATGTAAGTACTTCTTATTTTTTCTAGGGAACTATTTATTTATTCTTTTTGTGTAAGTACTTCGTAGTTTTACAATGGAACTAGTTCTTTATTAAAAAATGTATGTAGTTCTTAAAAATATAAAGTAAATAGCAGGGACCGTAACAATTATTCCTTTTTTCATAAAAGTCAGATGATAAAAGTTATTTTTTGATTTTTATTTTTTCGAGCAAAAATAAAAGTTATTTATTGATTTTTATTTTTTCGATCAAAAATAAAAGTTATTTTTTGATTTTTATTTTTTCGAGCAAAAATAAAAGTTATTATTTGATTTTTATTTTTTCGGGCAAAAGTTAAAATTATTTTTTGATTTTTATTTTTTCGAGCAAAAATAAAAGTTATTATTTGATTTTTATTTTTTCGAGCAAAAGTTAAAATTATTTTTTGATTTTTATTTTTTCGAGCAAAAATAAAAGTTATTTTTTGATTTTTATTTTTTCGAGCAAAAAATAAAAGTTATTTTTTGATTTTTATTTTTTCGAGCAAAAATAAAAGTTATTTTTTGGTTTTTATTTTTTCGACAAAAATAAAAGTTATTTTTTGATTTTTATTTTTTCGAGCAAAAATAAAAGTTATTTTTTGATTTTTATTTTTTCGAGAAAGTATAAAAATCATTTTTTGGTTTTATTTTTTTTTTTAAGTTATTAGCTTTGTTATTATGATTTTTCAGTGATGATAGATATACAGCAAATATTTTGCAAGGTTATTTTTTGTGATAACTGTATTAATATATATTATTATACATTTTTTAAGTATCTAACTACAAGACAAACATCTATATTTGTACGAGCAGTGCGCCAATTTTTGGATATTAAAATCGTCATTTTTGAAACAAGAATTCTTCAAAAAAATCGTCATATTAAAAATAAGTTTTACTGATTATAAAACTCGAAAATATTACAAAAGGCAACCATAAAATTTATATATTATATGTATATATTTATATATTATATATATAATATAACTGCGTTATTTGTTATTTATTCGTTATAAAAATAAAAATTTATAACTTATGGAATTTCAACTCAAGAAATTGAAATAAATATCAAAAATAACTTTTATTTTTGCTCGAAAGCATATAAATCAAAAAATAACTTTTATTTTTGCCCGAAAAAATAAAAATCAAAAAATAACTTTTACTTTTGCCCGAAAAAATAAAAACCAAAAAATAACTTTTATTTTTGCTCGAAAAAATAAAAATCAAAATATTACTTTTATTTTTGCCCGAAAAAATAAAAATCAAAAAATTACTTTTATTTTTGCTCGAAAAAATAAAAATCAAAAAATAACTTTTATTTTTGCTCGAAAAAATAAAAATCAATATATAACTTTTATTTTTGCCCGAAAAAATAAAAATCAAAAAATAACTTTTATTTTTGCTCGAAAAAATAAAAATCAAAAAATAACTTTTATTTTTGCTCGAAAAAATAAAAATCAAAAAATATTTTTTATGTTTGCTCAAAAAAATAAAAATCAAAAAAAAACTTTTATTTTTGCTAAAAAAAATAAAAATCAAAATTTTAAAAAGCAATGCATTTTATTATAGACTAGTTCATAAGGATCAAAATGGTATACTTGAAACAGTTTTCCGACATTTACTTCTAATTGCTTTTTTTGTTTAAAAATTTGAAAATAACTGTTATTTTCGGTCCCTGGTAAATAGTTCTTCGGTAAAAAAAATAATCAATTCTAAAGAATCAATTATTTTAGTCTCTCGCCCTGTTAAAAGAATCGAGTAGGTAATCTAGTAAGGAATGCGTTCTGCCCAAAATGCTTGATTACAAACCCGCTTACCTTTTTGGAAATTTTTTGCTGGGATGTTCCGCTACTACTTAAGTTCAGCCCATCTTCAAAAAAAAACACTTGGTTGGTTAGTGTTCGCTCTCTAACTAGCAGCAAAATTATATAATTTTACAAACCTTTGCTATATTTTTTATCTTTTAAATAGCTCCGTCCAAATTTATAGGAACTTTTTGCTGAAAAGGCATAAATTGGCAATGAGATATGTAAGCAAGTGTGGGCATCACCTTCTTTTGGGAATGTGTAATTTTTTCCTGGGTCTATATACTGCACAAATATGTTCCGCTACTAATTAAGTTCAGCCCATCTTCAAAAAAAAAAAACACTTTGTTGGTTAGTGTTCGCTCTGTAAGTAGCAGCAAAATTATGTAATTTTACAAACCTTTGCTATATTTTTTATCTTTTAAATAGCTCCATCCAAATTTATAGGAACTTTTTGCTGAAAAGGCATAAAACGCACATGAGGATTTTATTACCTTAATTTATTTTTTTGCTCAGGATTTTATTACTATTTTCAGTTTCTAACAGAATACTCATGAAATGATAATAAAAAAATTAAATGTTCAAAAATGAAAATATGTCATTAAATTCACTTTTTATTTCCAGGTGTATAAAAGTATTGCATACAATAGGTTTTTCCTTTTTTTTTCTCTCTCATATTAGCCTTTTCTTAAATAAAATACAATTTATTTTCAATTTTTACGTCTGTGTCTGTTAAAGGACCAAACCCTGTCATGTTAGCATGTTTGTGAGTATTGGGGTGTAATAAAATTGTAATGACCATTCGTAAAATCAACATCGTATTCTTTAAACAAATTGCATTATAAAAAAAAGTTATAAAAAATCCAAGCAACAGTTTTCATTTTTTTTTTTTCCAAATAAAAAAGGACTAACCACAAAAGGGTAGATAAACAATTTTATTAGAGAAACAAATTGTATATACATGAAAGAATAGCTAATACATTTAACGGAAAATGTCTAAACTGATTATCGTATTGTAAGAAATGTTTACAATGACTTTACTAGGAAACATCATGTGTTTGGAATCAGAATTGAAACAATCATTTATTACTATAGAATGTCGTATGAGGTTTTTTTTTAAAAAAATTACTTTTATATTTTTTTTTATTAATTAACTTGTGTAAAGAATTTGATGGATTTGTTGGCAATAAACATATTGTTTTGTTTAACCTAATTTTATGTTCTTCCAATTACCTTTTCAACATCAATAATGAATAGCTTATTTTCCAATACTCCTTTTTAATAAATCATAATTTAGATTTGTTACACGCGAATAAATTTAAAATATCGCGCAACATCTGGAAGTACTTGGAAATTTAAATTTCCTTAAAAGCAAAACAAAATATAACAAACAACAAAAATATTTTAATGAGAAAAACTCATCAAATTTTTAATGAAAATAGTATACACTGAGAGAATTGTTTTTATTGATATTAGCAAATTGTTTCAATAAATTCATTAAGTTTTGCTAGAGTTCATCCAATGGAACTTTTTATTAAATTAAAGCAATGTTTCATAAAATTTTATAAAAATTTTATACACTCATACAACAAATTTTGTAGAAAAAAATCAGTAAAATGTGTTTACCCTATTTTAAAGTTTTGTACTAGTTTTTAGTACAAAATTTAGAAAAAATTTCTTCCTATTCTCTACTTATATTTTATATTTTTCATATATTTTTTACTAATTTTTCTTGCTGATTTTAGCAAAAATAATTAAATCGGAAATAGTTCGGATCAGTGTAAATCACAATATCTGTAACCCCCCAACAATAAATCGACGAAACATAATTTTTCAGATTCCAGACCCTTTCCGTTTACGGAATTATGACGTCATGAAAATAGCAAAAAGCGTTAAAATTTTACTACTCTCATATAAACAAAGACCATACAAATAGTTGAAATTTCAGCGACGACCACTGAAAATAGTACCTGAATTTGCTAAAGCAGAATTTTTACTGAAGTTGTGAATCACAGTATGTTAAACTTAGCTGACCTAAATGTTAGAAGAACAAAATTTTGGTTCACAGTTGTAATGCATTAAACTAAGAATTTAGCTAAATCAACATAATTTTTAAGCAGAACATTTCTGCTAACATGTTCTCTTCGTATCTGACCAGAGGCAAGTCCATATTTACACTCACGGAACTTCTGCTCTAAAAATATGTAGTTGTTTAGGTTGTAATACAGTTTCTTTATTTTTAATGTAAATGTCAGTCATTTGTAGAACAAATAAAATTTTTTACTAACCTTGTAGTTCATTTAAAAAAACAAACCACATCAAATGACTGAGTTTATGAGTTTACATTCATTTTTTACAGTAGTTTTTTGTTATTTAAAAAAATTAAATCAAAAATGTTTGTTTATTTTTACTACCATGTGGTTCAGTTTTACTACAATCGTTAGTCATTTTTTGAACTTTAACATGAACATAGTGGGCGTTGTGGTGTAATGGTTAGCGCGTTGGACTGTTATATAGATGGTCCCGGGTTCGATTCCCGGTGACGACAACATCAATTTAGAAAAATAATATGTATGAGTTTTCTATCACTTATATGTATCGCTGCGCCCACCTTCTGTGTTCCCATAGCACTTAACCCCACCGAAGTAAAATAATGAATCAGGGTTATGAAACAAATAGCTTCAATAAATTTTCCAATTCTGCATCAGGTGGCGAGCAACAACTGTTCTAAGACTTATCATCGCGAGCAATTACAGTGTTGCCATGTTTGAAGCCCTTCATCTTTCACCACCTTTCAGCTCTCCACTATCCCCTTTCGAAAGAAAGCAAAACATTAATTAATAGGAAGAATTTCCTGAGTGTTGCTTCTCTTTATAAAAAAAAAAAAAAACAATAAAGTGAAATTTTATTTGTTTTTAACTACATTTGCAGTGGTCTTTACCTACATAGTATTCTAAGTGTATAACCGGAATATAAGAAGTCTCTTATAGAATTTTCAGACAATTAAAAAATACCACAGTGTGATATATTACAAAATTTTTGGAAATAATTTGGTCATATCTTACTTAGAGGTCCGATTGCAATGAAATTATAAACAGGCGTCATATCGAGCTTAAGTTTTCACGATAAACCTCACAGACCCCGGAGATGGCTATATGACCCCCCCGAACAGCTATTTTTGCTCAAAAAATTTTGAGTGCTCACCATTTTTTTTTTTTTGTTTCTCACCCGATTTTCAACAAACATGAATACATGTGTGGCTTATATCTTATAATTCCAAAGATATTTCTGTTTAAAAATGTGAAATACCAAATTTGGTCCGACTCAGGTCTAGTTTGCAAATGCGGCACCAAATGAACGCCAATTTTTATAAAAAATATTGGTTATTTAAGCAAATAAATTCTTGATTAAATAAAAAAACAATTCAGAACAATTCTGTGGAGTTCAACGTCAAAACTTAAGCTCGATATAACGTCACTTGGACCTGTTTCAAATTTCATGCAATAGTAAGAAATGCGGGAATTATTTCCACTGTGCATACAGAAATAATTTTTTTTCCATATATTGTTTTTTGTTGTCCTTTTTCAAAAAGACAACTATTAAATTTTTAAATAAATTTTAAGGCATTTTGTTAAAGTACTACATGATTCAATTTTTCCTACCTTTAACGGGGATGAGTCAGAATGACAATTAAAGCATACCGACATTTTCAACACCTTGAGCAGAAATATTAAAAAAAAATTGTGTATGATTTGAATAGCCTTCCGTGTATGTGTTAAAAGATGCTAAATCCACCATCCACCTAAATCATATATCTTTAATGGCGCTAAAAATTATGCCGATTTTAAGTTTAAATCAAATTAACAATATTAAAAATACAGATTTAACTTCGATTTAATTAAAGTTACATCGATTTATAGATCTCATTGTTTTCACCACCAAAATATATGAAAATACAATGAAAAAGTTGTTTGTCATATATACGAACTTAAGGGGTTAACTAGATTTAGAAATCACTAAAAACGACAATATGGTTTAATCAAAAAATTCTTTTAGCGACAGAAAAACACAATATTAAATATTATTCTAAAAATTATAATTTTGAACTCGGCCTAACCCATGCTAACCATTTCATTGTAGACCCTTTTTTTACAGGCAAAATCGGGTGCCATCATGGAGCCTTGAGTACTCATTTGAGAAAAAAAATTTTAATTTTGTTTCACACACGAATAAATTCCCTAATCCCGAACGTAGCCGGATTTTTAAATTGTTGATATTCTTTAATGTGGTACAACTGTAATCTCAAAAATTAAAAGAAAACGCCGAAAAAAGTCGTTGTGTTTCATTTTTCAAACAAATTTTTCTACAAAACAAAAAAAAAAACCCGATTGCAAATCTTTCCACCCGTTAAGGCGGGACATTTTTGCAGAAAAATTGCTAATATCAACAAAAAATTTGCTAAATTCAGCAAAAATGTTGCTGATAAACTAATATAATACATAAAAGAAAATTTGAAAAATTAAATTTCATAATGTTCCCTGACTAGTTCATTGAATGGATCAATTAATTGACGATTTAATTGGCATTTTATCATGTGAATGAAGTGCCAACCGAATTGAAAAGTGTATTTTAATGATAACAACTTATAAATTCAGTTAGTACAACTATATTTGCATTATATTTCTGAATATTTTGGGTGTTGGAACTAAAATTCAGTTGAATTAAACGAACTTTGTTGTGAAAACTAATGATGAGTTGTACCAGCCGACTGAAATTCGTAATAACCGAATTTGCGTTGAAGTAACCTAATTTCAGTTGGCAAACAGCTAAATTTTTCTCTGTGTGTGGTAATTAAATTTGTTGGCATTACAATTGCTTAAAAGCAATGTTAATGAAATGTTGTTTTAATTGGCATTGAACAATGCCAATGCCTTTAACAGACAATTATAATTGATTGTATGTAAATATGACAATTCTCCAAATCATTATTCACTAATATTGGAAAAATATGTCAACATTTTAGAATTTTTTTTTAAGCTAATTTAAGACGGTAAATCCATAAGAGGAAATTTAAAATATCCTAATGGGGCTTGAAAGTTTTACTACATTTAATTTATTTGAAATTTATATCTCTAAAAATATAAAATATTTTATTAAAACTTGTATTTATTCGACCTCTCAGTTTTAATTAAACAACATAAAAATGCTCGAGCTCAAGGCCAGTTGTAGTTAATATAAAAATTAATTTATTTCTCAATATTTCGACATTCGTCGAATGTCATCCTCAGGAGAAGTATCTAGAAGATTTAACGAAATAAAAAACAATAGAACAACAATCAGTACAATAATTTAGAACAACATTAAGTATAAATATCAGCAAAACTCCAATGATAACATAAAATAAAATATTTTAATATCTATCTCCAAAAAACTGACACATAAAATAGTTTGCCTTGGGTGTGGGGTGGAAAAGGAAAGCCGCACAATTTAAAAAAGTTAATACGTTTGAAGTTTTTGGCTTAAAATGTGGGCTTAAGAAGAGAGCAAAATCCTTTAAAACAATTTTCACAGCATTTCACTGCAGATTTTTGTTAATTAGGATTGTGAAATCCCACACACAGAAAAAAATTTAACTATTTGCCAACTGAAATTCGGGTACTGAGACTCAAATTCCGTTAATACGCATTTCAGTCGGGTGGTAAAACTGAACATTTGTTTTCACAACAAAATTCGGTTAATTTAACTAAATTTTAGTTGCAACACTCAAAATATTCAGAAATCTAATGTTAATATCGTTGTACCAACTGAATTTATAAGTTGTTAACATTAATATACACTTTTTAATATGGTTGGCACTTTATTTCTCTGTGTGCAAGTTTGGCTCTTTAAGCCATTTATGTGCCCACCCCTGTTATATATGTTTATAAAATTTTTCGTTTATTTTGCGAAAAAAAATGTTCATGAACTCAATTCAGTTTCTTTATTAACTTTATTAACCAAAAAATGTTCTCCGTGTAGAATTTTATATGTAGTAGTTATTACCCGAGCTTGTTAATGCGGATATTAGCCACATTCAGTGAAAAGATGATAATTTTCCATCAGCACTTTTTTTTCATATGAAATTTATTTTTTGAGTTGCGAAAGTATTTTTGGCATTTTATGTTTTACTTTTGATTAAGGTTTCTTAACAACTTAAACTAAAAACAACAAAAACTTTTTCAAACTACTGCCGGAGACAAAAACAAAAATGAGTAAAAAAAAGTTAATAAACTTTTAATTATAATTGGATATCAAAAGTTACACGTTGCGTATACATACTATGTATAAATGATATAGAATAAATACAATGAAATAAAATGGGTTAGATTTGTAGGGCTTTTTTTTATATTCCTACATATTTTAAAGCTTGGAAGTGAACAATATAATTGAAAATTTTTCAATGTTAACCTAAAAATACTAACAAGGAAAGTATGTTCAGGATGTACACCAGGCTGCGTCTTAATAAAACAAATTGTTACATTTTAGATGGGACAACACGGGGTTTGATTAAGATTTATGAAAAGCAAATTCTCAAATTTTTTTCAAAAAATATCCATATTTTCGCGATCCCAATTACTCAGTTCGAAAACATTAAATATTTGACACATCGCTAACCGTTGGTCAAGAATGTCACACAAAATAAAGTTGATAGTAGAGATGGGTATGTGAGCAGAATTTTGCGTGATCAAGCATGAGTAAAACCTAATTTCACTCACGTGAGTGTGTGTGAGTGAAATTTTTGCGTCAGTGAGTAGAATTTTACCAAAATTTATTTTTTTTTGCTGTAAAGTGAGTGTGAGTGTTTGTAAACGTCATATAATGATAATCGTAATTAATTTTATTATAATTAATTACTGATGAATTTTCATAAGTAGATTTTTACGGGAAGAAGAAGAAAATATTAATAAATATTTCCTTCATTTTTTTCGATGATTTTGTTTTTTTAGATTTTTAAAATACAAAACGAAATGGCAAAATTTCAATTTATTTTAATTTTAACATTTTCATTTTTCACGATAAGGTTTTATATCAGGTTATATATGTGTCATTCGTGTGAATCACGCGTGAGTGTGTGTGAAATATGATTTTACTCACGTGAGCATGAGCGAGAGTGAGTAGAAAAAAAATATACGTGAGCGATTGTGCGTACTTGGAACTTTTTCGTTCGTGAGTGTTAGTCAAAATGCACTCTCGTGCCCTTCTCTAAAACTAAAATGAAATTACATAAATAGTGTTTAACTTCCGCAGTCAGGCCTAAAGGCTTCGCGGGGATCGATTTAAGAACAAATGTCAATGAAATTATCAAATAAAGATGGATTAAAAAAAAAAAATTGATAGATATAAAAATCATTAAAATCACCTCATGATTTTTATTGCGACTCCAGTCAACAAGCGTTAACATGTTTTTATACTTACTATTTATTATTTTGAAAATTTTACTTAATTAGAACTTAAATTACTTTGGCTAATTTAAACAAAATTCAGTTACAACCTTTAATTTTATTTTCTGGTACAAATTTGTCATCCAGTTAACATGGGTTAAATATAGGACAAAGATTAAATATTTTGGAACTAAATAATTGTGATCTAGTAAAACAATGTGCAATATAAAATTAAAATTCTGCCATCATAAATATATTTTTTAATTTATGTTTTAACAAAAGTACTGACTTTCCTACAAATTAGAAATTCCTTTAGTTCAATTCATCTCAATGAACTATGTCGCTCTTCTAGTTCAATCGATCTTTGACAATTTCGTTCAATCGTTCGTTAGATTGCTTGCTTGATTGATTTTAAGCAAACAGTTTATATTTTATACATCTTTTTTATTGATATTAATTAACAACGATAAAATTCCAAAAAAAAACTTAAAATTTCATTAATATAAATTATATAAATAAATCACAATAAAAATAACGAAATATTTTTATTTAAAATATAGAAAAATTAGTTCGGCAAAAAGTTTATATTTTATGCATTTCATTTGGGTTTCAAATATTTCTCTTAAAAAAATAGATCCATGTTGTAAAAACTATTGAAAAATCCATGTAGTTAACTTTACACTAGATATATATTTAAGTCAATGCAACTTCGATATTTGATGGTTTAAATAGTGTTAAATTTTATCTTTATTTTGCTCCATTACATTTTAGTTTTTGACTCTTTGTTAAATAGCACTGTAAGTATAATTTGAACATTTAAAATAACACATCAAAACCCCGGGACACGTAAATTTAATTTTGAATCGTAGAATCCAGTGGTATACTCCGTTTTAATAGGTTAGCTCAAAATAACAAATTATTTCAATTTAAAGTTTGCATTGACTCAAGCGATTTTTTTGAGTGTATTTTAAGTAAAATATATCGAAATCTCTTTTGAAATTACTTTATTTATTGTTAATATGTCGAAACTCAAAGCTAACAAAGATGTCCATCTCTTTTGAAACGGTCTTTTCTAATCAAATTTAAAGATTCGAACCATATGACACTGAACTAACAGATGTCAAAGTCAAAGGTAATTGCCCTGACGTTTTGGATTGTATATAAAAGAATTGTATCCTTCTAAAAATTTACGGTCACCATTATTAGACTTAAGTTTAGACAAATAAACAATAAATAGTCATTTCAAAAAAGATTTTTTTGTCTTTTACTTAAATTACACTCAAAAAATAGCTTGAGTCAATGCAAACTTTAAATTGAAATATTTTTTATATTGAGCTAACCTAATAAAACGGAGTATACCACTGTATTCTACGACCAAAAATTAAGTTTACGTGTCCCGGGGTTTTGGTGTGTCATTTTCAGATACCTACTGTGTAGTTATGGTTAATAATGTGAACTTGTTGTGTATTTTCTTAAATTAATATACCAGTTAAGAGGTTAAAAAGCAGGGATGATAAACACTAACCCTAAAATACCGATAACTAGTCAAACTCGTTTCAAGATTCTATGTTTAACCTTAAAAATACCCTAACAATATAACCCAGCAAATACAGTTGAACAGTTAAAATTTTGGAATTTTCATCGGTGAATTTAACTTAACCTAGGCTTGTCATAGGAAGGGGGCTTGTTCCTTTTAATAAAAATCAATGTTAGCTTAAACCAATGAAATGAATGTTCTTTTTCACTTGCTTTTATTTACTTTTTAATTTAAAAATTTATTTAATATTTTTTATTTTTATTTGGAGCTTTGAAAATAATGCAAAATATCAGACATTTTTGGCCTAGTGTGTTTAAGGGTTAACTATCATATTAAAACTATATATTTATTTCCTGAGTTTTCGGGGTTAAATAAAGTTAAAAACAAAAATTATTAATTTTTTTTTGAAGTTTTTAAAACAAACAATTTTTATAAAAATTTATAGTTTATGAAAATATGTAAAATATTTGAATCTGGTTGCGACACTTATATTCATTTAGGAACTTTTATTTTTTTCGAGTAAAAAAAAGTTATTTTAGTTTAGTTTATTACACAGTGCAACACGAAAAAAAATAACCATATACGGACACCACTACGTGATAAAAGACTAAAAAAAAAAAGACCCGTGTCTTCCAATTTTTCCGAAAGTCATCTCCTTTTTTGTTTATGTGCCGCCAAAGATTTGGGGCCTCGGTATCATTTTCGCAAAAAAGTGATCATTTTCTCAGGCTCATATCTTGCAAACCGTTCAGAATTTGGTTTGCTACCTAAACAGTGTTAAAAATCATCTCTAGGAAGTTTATATGTTCTAGAAATTTGTTTATTGAGATCTTAGGTAAATTTTTGTAGTTGATTGTTTCCTTGAATTTTGAACGGTTTGCTACCTATGGACCTGAACACGGGAAAAAAGGTAAAAAAAAAAATCGAATTTTTTTAAGTTTTTTGCGATTTTGATCTGGAAGGTGAAGATTTTTTGAGTTTATATGTTCGCAATTTTTGTTCTTTATGATAAGAGCTACAACTTTGCCATAGAGAGTAAATTCTGAACGGTTTACAAGATATGAGCCTGAGAAAATGATCACTTTTTTGCGAAAATGATACCGAGGCCCCAAATCTTTGGCGGCCCATAAACAAAAGAGAAGATGACTTTGGGAAAAATTGGGAGACACGGGTCTTTTTTTTTATTAGTCTTTTATCGCGTAGTGGTGTCCGTATATCGTTATTTTGCCATGACTTAAAAAATTACACACAGTGTTATATAACGAGCTTTCAACCTCCGTATATTTACAAAAATAAAGCAAATCAAACATATTAGCTAGGTTGATACTAGTATTTCGATTTGGCTAAAGATCTTATCAGAACCCGAAGTTTTAGAAAAGCTAGAGCCTCCATAATAGGCAGAACTTTAACAAAAAACCTATTAATCATCAATTTTGCTCCATTCTTGTCGTTAGGGTCTTTTCCTAACAATCATCATGACGTTATTTTTTAACTTTTATTTTTTTTTTTTTAGAAAAACAAATTTTGTTTTTTGACTTTTGTTTTGTCTAGCAAAATTAAACGTTATATTTTGACTTTGTTTGTTTTTGTTTTTTTTTTTTGATTAAAAATAAAAATATTTATTTTACAAAAATACTTTAATATAATAAACGCACAATAATTTGAGGAATCCCGTAAAAAGTTGACTTTAAGGGTCATTTTTAATTGCCATAAATTACAAAAAAAAAGAAGAGAAAAAGTTGCTTAAAAAATTTAAATTTAAAAAATAACTTTTCTTCATTTTGAATTGTCAGGTTTGAGATCAATAATTAAAATGTTATTATTATGAAAATAAAATATTAATTGTTACTAAATGTAAGAGAAAGATGACAAATATCTTGTTTGGCCCACCGCTTGAGGAAGTACCGCACTTTTGACCAAAGCGATTAGGTCTTCATTATAATCCACTACCCACAAGAAACTCATGGTTTGATCAGGTACTCACAGGTATAGTTATATATCAATCAACCAACGAAAAATCGTGATGTTAAATTGATTACCCGATTTTCGTCTTTTTGTACAAGTTCAATTCATCAATCTTTTTTATTTTGCAGGGTTGCCAGTCCAACTACTATTGTTACCATTACATTGAACGAATTGGGAATCCGTCATGTATACTAATATTTAAACACAACCTATTCTAGTTGATTTTTTTCCTATTAGATTCTATATTACATATTGTATGTATTTTTGATCTTTTATAATTGCATTTGATTTTAAATTGTCAGCTTTGAGATCATAATAAAAATTTTACTATTATAAATAAAACATTAGCAGTTGGACTGGCTGTTGGCTAAACTTTTACGAAGAGACGAAAATAACTCATATTGTTCGGGTAATTAATTTAACATCACGTTTTTGCTGAGATTGGTTGATATACCTCAAATTTTTATGCGTTTATTATATTAAAGTATTTTTTTAAAAAAAATAATTTTTATTTTTCAAAAAAAAAAAGAAGTTAAAAAATAACTTGTATATTTACTCGAAAAAAATAAAATTTTAGGAACAAATATAGGTGTCGTAACCAGATTCAAATATTTTACATATTTTTAAAAATTAGAAATTTTTATAAAAATAGTTTGTTTTATAAACTACAAAAAAAAATTAATGACTTTTGTTTTTAATTTTATTTAATCCCGAAAACACAGGAAATAAATATTTAATTTCAATAAGATAGTTAGTTAACCCTTAAACACACTAAACAACAAACAAATTTTCAAAGCTCTAAATAAGAATAAAAAATATGAAATATAGCAAATATTTAAACAAAATTTGAACACATTAGTAGTGCAATTCAGTAACTTGTGTTAACGATAATCGAATTGTTTTAAAAAAGCAAACAACTAAATTAACAATATTTTTTCTTGTGAGTGATGGATTGTAATGATGATGACCTAGTCGCTTAGGTTTAATTATGATCTCAAACCTGACAACTCAAAATAAAATGCAATTTTAAAAGATCAACAATACATATATAAAATTCTCATTAAAAAATATTTTTTTATTTTTGCCCAAAAAAATTAAAATCAAAAAACAAGTGTTATTTTTGCTCATAAAAAATATCTTAAAAAAGTTTTAATATTTGTCTTAAAAATAAAAAAAAAAAATTTGTTAAGACTTTCTATATTTTCATACACAGAAAAAATTATGGGCCAAAAATATCTAATTAATCGATTGTTTAAATATCAATGGCAATTTAAACAATTTTTTTAATTGATTCAATTAAAAAATTTATTGAATTTTCTAATATATTCATACAGTGTTGACAACATGTAAACAAAATTTTTAAAAATTTGGCAAACTATTTTTTTTATTTTATTTAGATTAAATAATCAAACAAAGGTTTAATTATATCAATTATTTAATTTGTAAATAAAAAGAAAAAAAAATTGCAAATGATTAACTTTTAATAAGTTGAATAGTTTACCAATTTCAAATACACGCAAAATCGTAGTTATTTTACTAGAGTTTGCAACACTCTTTTTGTTGAGATATTCGTGTACGCACGAAAACTTAATTTAGTTTCGTGTTTTTTCTGTGGTAATAAAAGTGCACATGTGGATTTAAATAAACCTTATCGAAAAAGGACAATTACACTATTATTTTTGTAAATAATTAAATTTTCAATAAGTATAAGTGTCATTAAACTATCATTTTAAAGTTGTGTGTGATTTTTTAAAGAAAGCAATTCAATTACAAGAAAAAGTTCAAGACAAGACAAGCAAAACAAAAATTTTGACTTTACTTTTATTTGTTTTCTTATAATACATTTTTATATTAAAAAGCTTTAATTTTATTATAAATAAAATGTTAATTTAATTTACAAACCTACATTTCTTTTTTATTTAATGGGGGGCATATAACAAACATAAAAAAATACGAGTTTTCAATTAAAACTACCATTGTTTTCTTCTCAAGTTTCAATTAAAGTTTTAATCAATTTAACTAAACTTTTTAATTGAGGTTGTAAAGAAAAACAATAACTCTTTTAATTGATATTATTATTATTTTAATTGAAAGAGTTTTAATAAACTGTCTGCAAATTTTTTTAGTTAATACTATCATTTCAGTAGTAGGTACAAAATTAATTAAAATATTAATTGATTCAATAAAATTTTTAATTGAAACCCGTTTTTAGTTTTTTCTGTGAATATTTCGTTAGAATATTGTTCTACCTTGAGTCCAAAATCTAATATATTGTCATTTTAGATTTTATTTTTGTGCTTTTAAAAAAGTCTAATCATATACATAATAGACTATATTGCTGTTTCATAGGCATCACTCTAATATTCAGTTTGCCCCCAAAAGAAAACGATGATTGGCTTAACTCAAACCGAGGCATTACCTACAACCGAAAAAATCAACTCTATGAGAATTAATCTGCTATAGTGTATAAAGTGGCTGATTTGGTAAACCTAATCATATATCACATATCTTTTATTTTTGCTCAATAAAGGTAAAAAAATATCTCTTATTTGTTTGCTCAAAAAGAAAATAAAAGTAAAACTAACTTTTATTTTTGCTAGAAAAAATAAAAGTCATAAAATAACTTTTTACATCTGACTTTTATGATAAAACTTATAATAGTTACGGTTGCTGAAAAAAGCTAAGCAATATTTTTGCAAAAAATAGTTTTTTCGTCTCAATGCATGTCGGGTATACAAAAATAGGTACAGCAGAATTAAATGGTTACACTATTTTTCTGGATTTATAAATCTAAAAAATTTATAACAAAAAGTTAATTATGCCTAAATTAATTGCGCATTAGAGGGATAAAGATTTTGGTTTATATGAAAATCTTTCTTGAACTTGTTTCAAAATTTTCCAAACAGAAAATAACTTTTCCCCCCTCTTATTGACTATATTCCTTGCAGTTGTAATACCTTGAGTAAAGAATGCTTACGAAAAAATGTTTACATTTTGTATTCATCATAAAAAGCTACAGACAAGACTTTTACATCAAATTAAACAAAAAGATCTCAAAATTGAAGAAAAAAGATATAAATTATTTGTAATTCGTCCCGAGACTTGGCAATTTTCACTTTTTCTTTAAAAGGGACCGTTATTGGTTTTGCTCACTTTATTTTTCATCGTTTTTTTTTCATTTTCAATATAAATCGAAAAACTAAAATTTCTTTTGTGATATTGCGTTACTTTTTCTTGAATTTCAATTATTTAAATTAAGGTACGTTGTAGTATTTGGAGGTATTTGGTTAACAACTCACAAGGAAACTACACAGTGTTGAATCAGTAGATATTTATGATACTTATATATGTTGTAGAGGACAAAAGAATTCGCTACGAAATGTAGCGAATTTTCGGATCATTTCGCTCCTTAAAAAAAAATAGTATCTAATAGTTTTGCAATTTTTTTTTTCTAATCTTCCAATTTTAAGATTTTTGTGCTTTATTTGATGTATACACCTTAACATTTTCATTCCATAAAGTTGTAATGAAAACAAAGTGTAAACATTTTTTCGTAAGCATGCTTTATGTGTGTTGTTATCCGAACATATTTTCTTAACTACATAAAAACTAGTTGCAATTAGTTCCATTTCATCGATATTTTGTTCTTTTTTTCTTTAATTTTCTCCAGAACTATGTACTGGTACTTAAATGTTTGTGTGCAAATGTTAGTTGTTACCTACAAGTTGCAAAAATTCAATTAATTAAATTGTGCAGATTGAAATTGTAGTTAAAAAATACAAAGTTTTTGATCAAGGAAAGTGTAACATATCAAATGTATAGTAAGTGTCTTAACTTTATTTTATAGAAGCTATAGTATATTCAATAGGATGTCCCTTAAAAAAACAGTTGTCGATTTTCGTTCCTTTTACTCTACGACCCCAGTTTTATTGGAAATGGTTCCAAATTAACGCGTTTCTATTTTCGAAAAAACAGTATTTTTATTAAAAATTCCTAAAATTCGAAATTTTGAAAACCCCGTTAAAAATCTATATGGATATATGGATGCATAAACTCAAAAAAAAAAGTTTGTAAAGTCAGCAAAAATTTTTGCTGAGTCAGCAAAATTTTAGTCAGGAGGGTGCTAGCAAAAAATTGTATAATATGTTAGTTGTTTGCAATTTGACCACACTAGATTATAAATCTAAAAACATTTAGTTTAGAAATACATATTAAATTTAAATATTTTATTTTGTATTTTATTTAATTAACAGACAATTATTTTCACAAGCCGGTGTAAACGCAAAATTTAAGTTGTTTTAATCCTCAATTTTGTTTTATGTATGAAAAACAGATACAAAAGTCTTCCATGGTTGATTTTTTTATATGTCTTATTAGAGTTGTACTTTTTAGTATAATTTTTCTTTTCTCTACTACATCTTGACATGCCGCGACATCTACTTCATTCTCCGTATATCTTTCAATCTGGTTGTCGTCCACACTATTAATGTGCTTATCAGCACAAATTTTTTTTGCAAAATTAATTAGTAAAACATTAGTAAAGCATTAGTATAAAACAGTTAAGTGCTGAATAAGTATAACAAAAATTTTAGCTGAAAACACGATTTTAGCAAAAAATTTTGCTAAAAAATAGTATACCTGATTTACAAGACGTTTTACTAACTTTTGTACTAACTTATTTTTTTGAGTGTACATGAGCACACAATGGTTCGTGTATGCCCACATGCATCCATACATGATTCATATGTGTTCTTATGAGAGACCATATATGTTTATTAAGCAAAATTGAAGTAATATATACATACATTTCTATATATGGCCAATAGAGCGGCATTTTTTTGTATGAAAGAAAATTTTTTTTAAACCTTAAAAGTAACAATGGAACGATTAAGAATTGCGCTTGTTCGTTAATTTAGTGCCATTTATCACATATTTAAAACTAATCAAAATCTGAATGAAGTCATTCTGTAAATTTCTTATGGGGAGCTTTTGATCAAAATTTGAATAAATGAACCCATTTTTCACTTCTATCCGAAGCGCTTCAGTTTTAAATCTCCCTTACGAAACTGCTTTCACGGAAGCAGTATTTTTTGCTGGGTATATGAATCAAATTGCATAAAATAATTACTTGTATTAAATGGAATATTTTTTGATCAATTTAAGAGATTTTTACTCTTGAAGTATAATTTAAGGAGTGAGATCGAAAAGTTTACGACATACATTAACAGATATAACAGTTTTAATACGAAAAAGCGAATTTTTTGATCAAGTCGCTGACTTTTTTTTACTTCAAAAATTAGAACATTTTTGAAATTTTTCTATTCCTCACTTTTTGTTCAGATTCCATTTGTAAGAGAAAAATTGAGCCGAGCGGTTAAATAGTTTGCACACATAATCTGCACTCATAATAATCCATGCATAAAAATACGAAATTATTGTCAAAACTACAAAAACTTTCGTAAAATGTACAAATTTTTGTTTTTTTTTTTCAAAAAATTTGGTTATTTTGACATTTTTTTGTAATTTTACGCATGGATTATTATCAGTGTGACAACCTCATTCAAGTTAACTGAATAAGAAAAAAGTTCAGTGTCATATAGAAAAGCAGTTGTAAGTGAAAATGTGTTTTGCGGTTTTTATGATTTTACGCCTTAAATTAAGTTGTATTGTGTGAGTTAAATTTAGGTGATATTATTCCGAAAATTATGCACACTTTGATGAAAACATTAAAACTTTGTTAAATTTTTGACAAAATAATACATTTTCAAAAAATGTCCTGTAAAGGAGTTGCACCACACACAAACACGAGTTATAGTTTTTTATTTTTTTTCTCCTTCTTTAATTACAACTATTACACTATAAAAATTGCAAACGACATCTCCAAATTAGATATTAAATTTTTTTTTTTTTAATTAATTAAAATAAGTAGTTTTTTTGGAGTTTTATGAAATTTGTGAGTCATTTTTGATTCCAGACTACAGTGGGTTAATGATATCAGAGGACGTCAGAATTCCATATTTTAATAATTTTGAGTATATTAAAGAAATAAATTAAATGAAAATTAATTTTTTAAAAATTTCGAATTTTGGGAATTTTTTATAAAAATACTCTTTTTTCAAAAATTGTTCATTTTTGCAGAAATTCGACACACGCGATCGTTTTTCAAAAAACAATTTCTTCCAATAAGAACCATTTGCTATAAAACTTTGAGGGGTGTAATGGCAAATCTCTTTTTAAGAGACACCCTGACATTCAATATACAATTTTACTATTTAGGAATACTTTCATACATGTTCATTTCAATATGTAGTTTAGTCGTCTGCATGTCATATAAAGTTTTCACACAAATTGGCTGTTGGAATTACGAAACAAAGATTAACAATGTTATTGAAAAAAGTTTTTAATATCTTTTTTTTTTTAATTGTTGCACAGAGTAAATAGATATATAGGGACAATAAAATTGCTTGTCAATTAGTTGCAGTCAACGAATTATGGGTTTGCCGCATTCAGATACATACCTGAGTTAGTTCAAATATAATGTTTTAACTTAAAATCTCTCGTATTAAACAAATTTTTTGGCGCCAAAAAAAACCTGCAAAAAAAATTAGATAGAATGCGAATAAAATGTAAAATTCTTTTTTGCCGCAATTTTTTAAATTAAAAAAAAAATGTTTGTCTACTCGACGAAAAAAGTTTATATATAGCCATATATAGCTTGATACAATTGTATCTAGTTATATATGTGGCCATGTATAACGATATATATTTACATCACATACTAATATTTACGAAAGATTTTCATATAGCGCTATATATCATCATATATCATTATATGTTTTGTTATATATAAGTTGGTCTTTTTGATCTCTTCATATATAATTGATATATATATATATATATCAGATCATATATTCTTCCATGTATAGTTATATATAAGTAGGCGATGAAAAAAGTTCCGCTATATGTATATATAATCATATATAAAATTCATTATCACATTATATCATAGCTGATCCGAAAAATGTCATACATAACCATATTTGACGAGATCCCATGGGATCACTTCTGATTTAATTGGTCCGAAAAAATAGTCTATCTAATTCAAATTGTATATAAAATTTAATATAAAATTTTTTGGAAATCCTCACCACTATTTTGTTTCACATTCCAAATCATAACGAAAATTTAACTATAAATCAATGGTTTGGAATATTGGATCAATTTGACTAATATGTGATGTCATATACAATTCTTGTTCGTACCATATATGTTTATATATAAATTTCAAAGACAAATTTTTTACTTTTTATGTTTTGTTTTATTTGGATTTTCCTATTTTGAGCATTAAAATAGCATTTGCTTAAAATTTTTGAGCTTTTCATTGTTTTTTTTTTAAGATTTTCTGACTTAAAGTTCTTTTCATACTCATGCAATATTTTGTTTGTTCTATTAACTTTGAACTTTTGCTTTTAAGTGTACCTTTTCTACGTTTTTTTACTTTCAGTTTTTTACAATATTTTTTTTTGTTTTTGTTTTAAAGACATTGAATTTACCTTTTTCTGATAATTGTATACCTATAAAAGTGATAGTTTGTTTTTTTGTTAATCTTTACCATATATGTTTATATATAATTATATAAAAAAAAAAAAAAAATTTCAGTACAGTGTTGTATTTATTAACTTCATATAGAAAGTCGCAATTAATTTTCAATTAATACGAATTTGACAAACATGCGTTGACATATATAAAGCATATATAAAGAGTGTTTTTTATACAGGCATAGAACTTTAAGTTGGCAACACTTTTTTAACTGACGGCCATTTTGTCAGCTGTCAAGTGATTTATGTTTAGTTTGGTTTGGCATTTCAGCATGAATAGACTGACGCCTGAACAACGCTTCCAAATTGTGCAAATTTATTTTGAAAATCATTGTTCTGTTCGAAATACATATCGCGCACGAATTTTGCGAATTTTGTTAAGCGATGAAGCTCACTTTTGGTTAAATGGATACGTCAATAAACAAAACTGCCATATTTGGAGTGATGATAATCCTCAAGTGTATGTTAAGACACCGTTACATACAGAAAAACTGACGGTTTGGTGTGCTTTGTGGGCTGGTGGAATCATTGGTCCGTACTTCTTTAAAAACGATGCTGGTCAGAACGTTACAGTCAATAGTGACCACTATAGAGCCATGATTTGTGACTTTGTCGTTCATAAATTGAACAACCATAATGTGCAAGAGCTGTGGTTTCAACAAGACGGTGCAACATGTCACTCAGCTCGTGCCACAATTGATTTATTGAAGGAAACGTTTGGTAACCGCATAGTTTCATGTTTCGGACAACTTTTAGGAGAACATTCGCCGCGTTATTGCCAATATACGGCCACAAATGTTGGATAAAGTCGTCGAAAATTGAACCTCCAGATTAGACTACGTCCAAGCCAGCCGTGGAGGTCATATGCCAGAAGTCATATTTAAATTATATTATTATGACAGATGATTATCTTTCGAAGATAGTAGATATCATGTCAATTTAAAAAATTCATCTTTGTTTTATTCCATTTCAAAGCTCTATACTTCTATAAAAACACCCTATACTTATACTTAAAAAACCTTTCATATGATACTAATATTGTATACGTTGTCTTTAGTTAAGTACAGAATTCTTTCAAAAATTTAACTAAAATATTTTTTTTTATAAATGTTCCAGCTAACGGGAGCTCAAAGCTTGACACTAAATATTTTGGAAATCACCGTAAATTATACCAAGGTACATTTTTAAGTGTGGACAAAAGAAACTTTTTTCATGAGTCGGTCTAATATACCTATGTGTATCGGAACTTTTTTCATCGTGTACACAGTTTCATTAAAAACTTTGGCTTTTCTCCTAAAAACTTATTAGTTTGTGGTTATTGTTCTGACCACTTAAGATTATTAGTAATATTTTACATGCTCCAACAATTCATTTCCATTTGTTTTTACAATCAAAACTAACTAAATTTCCATTAACCAAAATCTTCAAATTCAATTTCCTCTTATATAAAATTTACAATATCAAACGAAACACTTGAAAATTATGTTATTTAATCATTTCAAAATCAATAAATGTCTCTTATAGATAAAATAACTACAACGTAAATTGAGAAATGTTGTAACACAAATATTTGAGAATTGACAGTAAATAGTAAAACTATTGGTTGCCTAAAGCCACAAAAACTAAGGAAACGGAAATGTATCAAATGTCATTCCACTACATGTTTATTCACAAGTATGAAAATGAATTATTAACAACTTTTGAGTAAAGAATCCAATAAAATGAAAGTTATTTTTAATAACTTTAAATATTTTAAAAGTATTAAGGAAATGAGTAACAAAATTGTATTTCATGATATCTATTTATTTAATAACATTTAGGTTTGGATATAGCCCAGCAAAAACACGAAAATGCACTTTAATTAATTTCTGTTGAATTTTACACAACTTTTAGTAGGATACTGCTCTCCCCCGAGTAAAAATAATACTACACAATCTTATATAATGTGATCAAGTTTCATTAAATTAAATATAGCTAAGTATGACATTACGTATAGTAAGATGCAATTTTACTTGCCACTGTAATTGTTCATAAAACGTCATTTTTAATTGTATCTTACAATATGTTACACCATATGTTATTAGACGGGCATTATATAATTGGATGGGAAAAATTTATTTAATATATGGGATTAAATAAAACAATGTATTGCCTCATGTAAAAATATATAAATTTTTTTTAAGTTGTGGAAAAGAGACGTTTTGTTTCGAAAACCATAACCGTTTTGAAATCCATAACCATTTTACGAGTTGATATTTAAAATTTGAATATCAACGCGAAAATTTTCATTGAAAATATCTATTGAAAATGTGTATCTTAAAAGAATATCGCAATATAAAATTTGTGATCGTTAAGCGGTAAATTTTAATTGGGCTCTTAATAATCGGCCCTTAATATCTAGCGCCCCTGTATTTAATTTAACAATTTTATTTTCACTCGACTGCATCGTATATCAAACTCAATGTAAAGTGTGCGCCCACTTATAAATTTGTTTGCGATTGGTTTTAATATTTTTTATTCATCAGACTATGTTTGAAAAATGTATCAGATAATAAAATTTTTTGATTTGTCAAAATCATTTGCATTGCAGTCCATGTGTAAAATTACGAAAACATGTGAAAATAACCAAATTTTTGTAAAATAAACGAAAATGAAATCCGGATAGGGACACGCATACATCAGATTGTTTTTCACAATTTGTTAAATATGTTTTGGAACTTTAGCACATTTAATTACTATAAATGCAATTAATGTTTATCCCGATGAAAATAAATTTAAATAGAAAATTTTTACATTTTACGAAAGATTTTGTGGTTTTGACAATAATTTCGTATTTTTCTGCATGGATTATTATGAGCTCACTAATCAAAAGCAAGTGCGTGAAAATGTTATTTAACCGTCAAACCGGCCAAAGCTTTTTGCAATGAAATTTAAAGAACATGTTCGGCACGTAAAATAAACATTATGTTCTTCTAACATAATTCTTTTTCGTTGCTTATTTTGGGCGATATGGACCAAAATAGTTTTATAGCAAATCTTAAAAACTAATCCTGAAAAATTAAGGCATAAATTATTCCTCATATATAAATATAAAATTTGTGTATATAAATATAAAATTTGTGATCGTTAAGCGGTAAATTTTAATTGGGCTCTTAATAATCGGCCCTTAATATCTAGCGCCCCTGTATTTAATTTAACAATTTTATTTTCACTCGACTGCATCGTATATCAAACTCAATGTAAAGTGTGCGCCCACTTATAAATTTGTTTGCGATTGGTTTTAATATTTTTTATTCATCAGACTATGTTTGAAAAATGTGTCAGATAATAAAATTTTTTGATTTGACAAAGTCAGTTGCATTGCAGTCCATGCGTAAAATTACGAAAAAAAATGTCAAAATAACCAAATTTTTGTAAAATAAACGAAAATTCGTACATTTTACGAAAGATTTTGTGGTTTTGACAATAATTTCGTATTTTTCTGCATGGATTATTATGAGATCACTATAAATAATCAAATTAAGTGCGTGAAAATGTTATTTAACCGTCAAACCGGCCATAGCTTTTTGCAATGAAATTTAAACAACATGTTCGGCACGAAAAATAAACATTATGTTCTTCTAACAAAATTCTTTTTCTATTTTCAATTAATAACGAGCTTCCAACCTCCGTATATTTACAAAAATAACGCAAATTAAACATATTAGCTAGGTTGATACTAGTATTTCGATCTGGCTAAAGATCTCATCAGAACCCGAAGTTTTAGAAAAGCTAGAGCCTATATAATAGGCTTATTTTGTTCAATATGGACCAAAATAGGTTTATAGCAAATCTTAAAAACTAATCCTGAAAAATTAAGGCATAAATTATTCCTCATAACTACAGTCCAAAAATTAAAAAGATATGGCGATTTTCGTTTTTTGAAAAACGCGAAATTTTACGAAAACGTACCTAAACTTCAATGTAAATTAATTAAATTTAAAGGCTTTACTACTACTACTACTACTTAATATAATCATTCCGCCAAAATTCATAAAAAGCTGTCAATATGTTTTCAAGTTAAGGTGATGTCCTTTACAGTTATCCTTTTGAAATCATGTATCTCCTTGAACCAAAGCTTTTTTAAAAAGCTTAAGCTTCAATCATACTTTGTTTTAAGTATCAACGGTTTCTCGTTAACATAAATATGTTTTCAAGATTTTTGAAAATTATGCTTATTTCAAAATATTTATTTTTTGAAAGTTTACGAAATTTTAATTTTAACGCTTTCTCGCTTCCAAACCGTGCCATGCACACAGAAAATTACTTAACAAAATATTTTTGCAAATTTAGTTTTCTATCGAAATAGCTTAAATTCTTATTATAAAAACCTCATTTCGTGACACTTATGGCTAATTTAAAATACCCCGCCTGGGGAGGCGGGCTTGCTTTCAACTTTTCGAAATAATCCAAGTTGGACTTTTAAAACAATCACAAAAAGGTTACATGTATCCAGTCAGTTTGTTTTAAATATGGTCCCAGTAAAAAATTTTCGTGTTTTTAGAAGCAGGATAAAACAAATGCGATAATGCATTATACTGAGAAGCAGCAAAAGAAATGAATAATTTTCGTATAAAAATAAACAAAAAAAATTTTGAGCTCTCTGATTTCCCTTACACAAATGCAGGTTGTAAGCAGATCACCTTCATCCCTTACAAGGATGCAGGTTGTAATGCAGAAAGTTTCATGTCGTGGGTTATAAACGATCTGTACCTGTTTTCCCGAGGGATTTCCGATTGTGTTTGGTGTTTTTGAACATGTTGTACAAAATAAATAGTCATTTAATTGTTTCTGGAGAGCTAGCACGTTGTGCGGAAAAATTAAATTATTATATTAATATGTCTAACTTTTAACAGCAAAAAATTAATACCTCACGTTGGAAACGCTTTAAAACCACTATGTTACGTGAAGAATATCGAATTTCTAGACGTGATGTTAATAATTTAATAAGAAAAACTAAATCAGATTACTATACAAACAGATTTTCAAATGCGGCTAACACTAAGCAAACATGGAGGACGATAAAAGAAATTGGTATTGGAAAATCCGTAAAAAAAAGCCAATAACTTGATCAACGTAGATGAAATCAATGAAACTTTCGCCAATCTGCCCATGGTACCACCTGATCCAAGTTTTTACAACTTTAATAATGATGTTACCAACACCCCTCAGTTTCAATTTGAATGTGTGAGCCAAATCAACGTGTATAACTGTTACTTAAGTATAAAGTCTAATGCAGTTGGATCAGATAATGTTCATCCAAAATTCATAAAAATTCTTCTTCCTAAACTCTTCCCTTACATAACAGATCTCATAAATACTGCTATAATAACCAGCTCGTTTCCGCTTAACTGGAAACATGCCAAGATTTTACCCGTACCCAAGGCTAGCACAGAGTTCAGACCAATAGCAATTTTGCCATACGTCTCTAAAGTTTTGGGAAGACTTCTGCACCAGCAGATGAACAATTACCTAAAAAGATATAGCCTTCTCACAGATAACCAATCTGGATTTCGTCCAAAACACAGATGTGTTTCTGCCCTATTGAACGTTTCCGAGGACCTGAGACAAAATATTGATAATGATGAAATAACTTTTCTGGTTTTACTTGATCACTCTAAAGCCTTTGACACGGTAGACCACAATATCCTGTGTGACAAGATGAAATCAATGTTTAATTTTTCCAACACTTCAGTAAAATTGCTAAAATCATATCTTTCTGGCCGTACTCAATGTGTATGCATTGATAGCTCTACATCGAAAAAACTTGCTGTGACAAGAGGGTACCCCAAGGATCTATTTTGGGGCCTCTTCTTTTCTCAATGTATGTGAATGATCTTCCTACCAATTTGGACAACTGCAACGTGCATTTGTATGCAGATAATGTCCAGCTCTACCTAAGCACCCCAATAGGTAAACTTGATGAGTCTCTTAGTAAACTAAACATGGATTTAAATCGAATTCACCGATGGCCGACAGCCAACGGCCTTTGCATAAACCCCAATAAATCTAAATGCCTTCTAATTTACAAAAAAACGTTTAATTCCACAAAAGATTTGGATATCACTCTGAATGGCCAAAAAATTGAGATTGTCAAATCTGTCAAAAACTTAGGAATCATTTTTAATGAAACTCTTACCTGATCAAATCACGTCAACACCATTGTAGGGAAAACATATTCAATGCTACGTAGCCTTTGGGTAACCAGGTCCTTCACATCTCTGGAAACCAGAAAACTTATTGCAAATTCATACCTTATGCCCAGCCTTCTCTATGGCTGTGAAATTTTTGCTAATAGTGACTCTACCAGTAAACGCAAACTGAATGTAGCTTATAACAATATCATTAGATATGTCTTTGGACTAAGTAAATATGCCGCACTATCACCGTATTACTCGAAACTTCACGGAATAACCTTTGATAATCTCATGAATATAAGATGCTTAACAATTTTTTTATATATGAACATGAGCCAAATTATTTATATCAACGTCTGAACTTTGCTAAATCTAAAAGAGGAAAGCTGATAAAATCTTTTAAATTTAAATACCTGTCGTCGACCTGGCAATTCTTTGTTGCCGTTACACGTCTTTGGAATAAACTACCACTTAAACTACAGGGTAACAGTAATGCAATTATATTTAAAAAAGATCTGAACAAATACTTTAACTGCAATGTTTAATATCTTCTTTCGTAATATTAAATTATATATTTTTTTTTTTATTTATTCTTTGTATTTTCTTTTCATGATCATCTTCATATCTATTTTATTGGAATATATATATCTGTTTTTTGTTTTATATTTAATAATCTTTATAAATTGCCATGAGAATTGATTGTTTTTTCTAAATATTGTTTTTCACAACTGTTTTTAATTTAATTATGTACAAACAAATTATGAGCACATATATTTCTATGCTATAATCATAAGATTTAATATTGTTGCATAGAAAAGGAAATAAATAAATAAAATAAGTCTGTTATAATTTTTATTAAAAATAAAAATTATGTTTTTTTCGACCTTTAATTGTGCAATGAAAATGAAAATTATTCAAAATATAAAAAGGAGAGAGAAACAAAAAAAAAAAAAAAGTGTATTGAATATCCACCAGAGGTGGATCTTGCACATCAAACAAGTTTTCAATTTATTTTTTGATCAATGGTTATAATCTTTAACATCAAACTCATATGTATATTAGTTCTCATGTAGTGAGTAAACTAGTTCATATGTATGTTTGATGTTTGGCATGGGATTGTTACCGCTTTCAAAACGTGTTCTGATGATGGGAACCTAGAAAATTGCTGAAATAGATCTATCAACACATTCCTGAAAGGGTTAAATAATAAATTTGAAAACAAAAAACTCTATAGATTATTTGTTAGGACAATATCCTAATGAAGAAATATAGAGTATAGCCTCGAACTTGAATAATTTTCATTTTCATTGCACAATTAAAGGTCGAAAACAACATAATTTTTATTTGTAATAAAAATTATAACAAACTTGTATAAAAGGCAGAGTACCGCCAAGTTTACATCCCCTGTTTTGCTTACAAACTAAACAAAATATAAAAAGGAGAGAGAAACAAAAAAAAAAAAAAATGTATTGAATATCCACCAGAGGTGGATCTTGCACATCAAACAAGTTTTCAATTTATTTTTTGATCAATAGTTATAATCTTTAACATCAAACTCATATGTATATTAGTTCTCATGTAGTGAGTAAACTAGTTCATATGTATGTTTGATGTTTGGCATGGGATTGTTACCGCTTTCAAAAAGTGTTCTGATGATGGGAACCTAGAAAATTCCCGAAATAGATTTATCAACACATTCCTGACAGGGTCAAATAATAAATTTGAAAACAAAAAACTCTATAGATTATTTGTTAGGACAATATCCTAATGAAGAAATATAGAGTATGGCCTCGAACTTGAATAATTTTCATTTTCAATAAATAAAATAAATAAAAAAAAATAAATAAAATGCGTTTCTTTATACAAGGTGGCGCAAAAGTAATCCTCCTAACAGAAAATTCTATAAATTTTGCGATTGGCCCCTAGTGTCAGTTCTGTTTTGACATTTGTGTAGTAAACACATGCGAAATACACGTTAATAAACAATGTTACGCTACACTGCTCCAGAACGCGGAATATTGGTGACTATTTATTTGACCAATAATCGGTCGGTAACTTTGGCACAACGTGAATTTCGTCGTAGATTTCCTGGCCGTCCAACGATTTGAAGATGTTTCCGTACAAAGTCCAGACGGTGCATCAGCTGTTAGCTGCTGACCGCCAATCGCGTGTAACATACGCTCAAGCCATCCTTAATCACCACCAAGAGGAAGATGATTTTTCATCAAAAATAATCATGAGTGATGAGGCCCATTTCCATCTTAGCGGGTACGTAAATAAGCAAAATTTACGCTTCTGGGGCACTGAAAATCCGCGTGTAACAAACGAAGAGCCATTACACCCGCTCAAAGTCACTGTATGGTGTGCTGTTTTCGCTGGAGGAGTCATCGGACCTTTTTTCTTCGAAGACTTCGCTTGCCAAACGGTTACTGTGAATGGTGTGCGCTACAGAGCAATGATCAACGAGTTCTTTTTGCCGCAACTTGATGAATTGGGATTGGAAAACATGTGGTTCCAACAGGACGGTGCAACGGCACACACTGCACGTGCCACAACCGATATGCTGAAGGATGCATTTCCCGGGCGCCTAATCTCTCGTTTTGGCGATTTGCACTGGCCAGCAAGATCGCCTGAGTTGACCGCTCCAGACTTCTTTTTGTGGGGCTTTTTGAAGTAGCGGGTTTATGTCAACAAGCCTCAGACTCTTGCAGCTCTTAAAGACAATATCCGTCAAGAATGTGAGGACCTATCGCCGGAAGTTTTGGCCAAAGTGATGGAAAATGCCATAAAAAGGGCCCAAATGACAATCAACTGTGGCGGCGGCCATTTACATGACATCATATTCTCGACTTGATGTAAAAAAAATTAAAATACCAAATAAAAATAATCCACAAGAAGAATCAAAGTTTTTCATTTTTTTTTTAAATTACAGCCAAAAATTATCGGAAGGTTATTTTTGCGCCACCTTGTATATTTTTATGGACTATACGGCTAGTTTAAGTGATATTTTATAATTGAAAATTATACCTCGAAAGTTATACCTCTAATAGGTAACTATTACTATTATTAGTCTGCTAATGAGTTGAAGCCCTGTATTAGTTCGGTAGGTCTAAACATGGACCAAAACCAATAGGCTTCATCATTGGGACCATATAAGTCAGTGTGCCAAAGTTCATTAAAATATCTTTACATTTGCGATAAGTAGTGTTCGAACAAAATCAATTTATAGAGGGCCCATATATGGGCACTAGGTCTAAACATGGTCCGATTCCAACCAAAATCAATTGTGGTAACTTTCATCAAAATATATTAATATTTGCCACCTGTGCGAAGAAGAAGTACTTGGACAGACAAACAGACGGACGGATATTGGTCAATTTACTGAAAAGTGATTCAGAGTCGATCGGTATACTAAAAGTTGGGTCTAGGTACATGCATTACTCTTTAGTGTTAGAAACATCAGCACTAGCTAGTTATTACCTGACCACGTAGTGGTGTAAATACATTTAAAAATATTAATTGAATTAGGATCAACTAAAATTTTAATGATATTAATTAAAAATATAATTTTAGCTTTTTTAAATAAATTTTTAAAAAATTCAGATTTAATTTTAAATATAATATAGAAATTTTCGGAATTTTTACCAGGAATGTCGTAGAAATGTGGTTCAATGGATGAGAGTATTCCCCTTAACGACCTATCCAAACCACTGAAGTCAGGAAATTCAAATTTTGTATGTACATACCTCGTCCCGCGTTGAAATCCACTATGATCGGATTTGTTAAAACGCCTACGGGGAAAGGAAAATACGAATAATCTTTTCCTTAACGGCCTGGCCATAACCTTTTGATTAAACTGGTAATAGTTTTTGGTTAAATTGGTAATAATTTTTTCTAGTGCAATATTTTTACATTCTGAAATTTTTTTCTTTTAAAAATGAAATCACCAGAGATGAATTATATAATGATTTTTCTTTTTTTTAATTTTTTTTTTGGGATTTTTAATTATTGAGGGCTTGTGTAAATTTTTATTAAAATGGTCTTAAAGAAAATTATATCATTCAACTTTGTTGTTCTTTTAAGTGATTTTTTATTTAATTGAAGAATTTAAAAGATGTTGTTCAATTTTCTGTCATTTATTTTATTTGTTCGATTTTGAGGATTTTTCACACACAATTTATCAGACTTTATTAATATAAAATTCCAAGAAATGTCAAAATGTCATCCCATGATATCTTTAGCCAGATCGAAATACCAATATTTAAATTCAATTTTTGTCGTTCTGTATTGACCATATGCGACACTGTGCACAACGAGCAAAAAGTTGTTCCTTAATGGACTGCCCAAACCGTTTTTGCTAAAAGCCTTTAATGTATTTCTCTAAAAAAAATATACATTAAATATCAGGAATAGTGTATGCAGAACTTTGCCGAATATTTGGTATTTGATTTAAACCGAATACCAGATATTTGACGAATAGTTCTTTATTACATTTTCATATAAATTTCATATAAAAATACAATTCATTTTAGAAATAGATAACATTAAATAGAATAATAAAACTTTTTTTAGTTCGAAAAATCATCTCAAATTAATACAAACGTTTCAAAGAAAACTATTGTATGAAAAACTTGATTTGAACAATTTTTTAGATAGAAATACAGTTTTTAAGCTATTAACTGAATAATTTTGCCGAATACTGCTACTATTCGATATTTGGTCGAATAGTAAAAACTTGCCGTATATACCGAATAGTAACTGAATATTCGTGCGATTTCGAATAATTTCCCCTGGAGTATGTGCTAGTTCTCTGCTAAGGTACTTTTTGGAATTATCGTTAGAATCATGATAAAATTTTAATTTAAAATAACCAAGCACAAAACTTTTGGAAGTGGAAACTTGATATTTGGCAAGTACGTTCCTTCTCGCTCGTTGACTTCAGCTGACTTGAGATTTTTAGCAATTCTCTCATAAAATTAAAATGGCAAGGAAATTTTTATTATACGAACTTTAACTTTTAAAATTACATTATCAATTTTATGAAAATGTTTTAGAATAAATAAATATTCAGATTTAAACAATTGAAACTAAATTTTTTAACTGAATACAGTAATAAACCTAATAGGAATTAATATCTTATCTAATTGAAATGAATTTTAAATATTTTTTACTAATACCACTAGACATAAACATTTATGAAAAATAACTACACAAATATTACAAAAAAAAAACAACAACAATGTGTTGATGTTTGCTTAAAAGCGATAATATAAAAAAAATGTCGAGCAAGTTCCGAATGTGAGAAAATATTTAATTGATTCAATTAATTTTAAATTGACAGCTTTTAAAATTTTCAACAAACCGATTTAATTGAAAGAGGTAGGAAATTTTTTTTTTTTTGCATCAGAAAACCTCAAAAAAATTTGTTATTTGGAGTAAAGTAACACTTTTTTAACTAAAAATAATAATCGTATATAAAAAACAAGTTTTTTATAATTTTTGATAAAAATAAAAATTATGTTTTTTTTTTTTCGACCTTTAATTGTGCAATGAAAATGAAAATTATTCAAGTTCGAGGCCATACTCTATATTTCTTCATTAGGATATTGTCCTAACAAATAATCTATAGAGTTTTTTTGTTTTCAAATTTATTATTTCACCCTTTCAGGAATGTGTTGATAGGTCTATTTCGGGAATTTTCTAAGTTCCCATCATCAGAACACGTTTTGAAAGCGGTAACAATCTCATGCAAAACATCAAAAAACCTTTAATGCATTTATTTAAATCGCAATTTTTCCATGCCACACACAATTTTGGAACTGGAGAATGTTGCCAAAAGAAATGTTATAACCCTAAAAGACACATCTTAAAGAGTGGGTAGTTTGCCAACTCATTTGTTAGAGCATTTATTTTCTCTGAAAAATTCATTTCGTGAAGCAGCTAAATATGTTTGGGGAAGTGAAATATAAAAAATGTTAGCAGAATTTAAAAAAAAAAAAACACGGAAATTTACCACTGCTAAAGTACTTCAAAAAATGCATACGTAGTATATACGAAACCATGCGTACATTGTACGAAATAGTTCGTTATTTCGCAGTTCATTTCAAAAAAAAAAAAATTCAAATAGTTTTTATAAAAGAAAATATTTTAAACAAATCTTAATGAAAAACTTTAACTTTTTCTACATAGATTAACTTTGTTATTTCTTATTTTTAATCCACGTTAAGTTTTTTTTTTAAGATGCAATATAATCAAATCAACTTAGTTACTGTTCAAGATTTTTTTTTTTTCTATCCTAAGTATGTAAAAGTTATTCCTTAGTATACTAAATTGATTTTTTCTTTTATCTATTTTTCTTTCTTTTCATTACTATTCATCGTCTTATAAAATACAATATGGATGCTGTCATCTCTTCATCGTTTTTGCATAAACAAATAAAAATACCAACCCACTGTGACTACAACTACTGACTGGATTGCTACTCAATCTGTTGCCAACAATAACAAATAAACTCAATTTAAAAAGCGCGTGGATTTGGTATGCGTGTTGTGGGCGGTAAGACTGGTGCAGATGGTAGACTATTTGCATATATTGTGTGGACAGTGCCTGGAGGCCCAGCTGAAAAGAATGGTTTACAACAAGGCGATAAGGTAATTGAGTTGAGAATGAATGAATGTATGAATGACTTACTGAATGTTGATGTTGGTTGATGGTTTAACTATATTTAAATATGCAAACACTAAGCACAAAATGTTTACGAATTTTTAAAAAAAAATTGTAAATTTGTAACGGACTTTTTGTTTTTAACAATCAAAGTGTCCGTTACAGATATTGTACTAATAGTTTTTTATTACTAAATTTTTTTTTAACACATTTATTAGAATGTCCCTTAAAAAACGGTTTGTCCATTGCCAGTCATTACACTCTCCAATTTTATTGCAAATAGTTCCAAATGCAAGAATTCGATTTTTTTTTTTCGAATTTCAGCCGAAAATTACCCATTTTTTTTTAAGTGTATTATTATTAAAAATTCCTAAATTCAAAAAATTATTATTTTTTATTTAATTTATTCATTTAAAATACTCAAAATTATTCAGATATAAAATTCTGACTTCATGGGATATCATTAACCCACTGTAGCATGGAATCAAAAATGAATCTCAATTTTAATAAAAATGTAAAAATGCTCAAACATATCTAATTTTTTTTTTTAAATTAGTTTAAAGGATTCTTTAAAGAAAATAAATAATAATTCGTATTTGATTATTTTGGCAATGTTTTCATCAAAGTTTACACAATTTTTGAAAAAATATCACTTAAAACTATATCACGTGAAACTTATAAATTATGATCACAGAAAAAGAATATAAAACATTTAAATAGATCAAAAAAAATTTCGACTTGATAAAAACAATTACCTTTTGTAACTTTTGATCCATATATGGCTAATATTTTCACTTTTTACCTAAAAATACCCACTAGGAAATTTACAGAATAACTTAATTTGGATTTGTGATAAATTGTACTAAACTAACAAACAAGCGCTTATTTTCCCAATGTTGCTTTTATGGGTTTGAAATATGGAGTGGAAAATGACCCAGTTTGCTTCTTTTTGCACATTTGTCCCAAAGTCACTGTACAAACATTGGTATTAAATTACCCATTTTTGCATAGTTTACTTGGAATAAATGTAAAAAACGCAAAAAAAAGTGGGGTCATTTATGACCCCACCTTTTTAATCCTTAAAAGTAAGACGTTAGTATGGAAAACTTCATCATATATCCAAATAGAATAAAAATCTGATAGAAGTAATTGTGTTAATTTCTAGTGTCCGACCGAACAGTTCGGCCAGAAAATGCATCTGGTTTGTATTCGGTATTTTAAGGCATTATGGACAAATTTGCCGGATGGAAAAATGTTTATTGGTCTGATTAGATGCTATTTTGAGTGTCAAATTTGAAGAAAAGTCTGTAGTTAAGCAATGAATTCACTGTTCGGCCTCAGAAAGTTCGGCCAAATTGAAAATAGTTCGGAGGCCGAACTTTTAACTTTATAGCTAAAATTCGGCTTTTCTCTTAAATTTTATACACAAAATCGAATTAAGTCGGCTCAACAAACATGTTTCAAATACCAAAACTTGTCATCATTGCCTCTAGATATAAAAAAAACCGACAAAATATAGTTTTTTGGCCGAACTGTTCGGTCGGACACTATTAATTTCTTATTGGGTCAAAATCAGAAACATTAACCCTATATGGATCAATTATATTTATTTATTAAGTCTTTCTATACAAGTCCTTAGAGATTATAACAATTTATTCTAAAATCTATTTATTTTTTATACAAAAAGAAAAATTTAATAGCATATGTTTAAATTCATTTATATTCAAACTAAAATCTAATAAACAATCCTTAGAATTTTTACAATATTGACAATCAAATGTTAAAGAATTATAAAATACTATAACCCTATCAATAGGTTAATTTGCCTCATACTCAGTAGGATGTGCTCTGACATAAAAGTAATGATGATATCCAAGTGCATAAAATGGTAGGCGTAAATGTATATAAGACAGCAATATCGGACAATAAATGGAACCAAAAATAAGTCCATGAATAAATAAAAGCGATGAGTTCATTCTGCGGGATTCCAATATTTGAAGGTGTACTGAAATGCAACTATTCTCATAGCATGGCACCAGAGTCATGATAATCTAAATCTTGCAGTGCAAATTTTATAAACTCTTCCTATACCCTTTCCAGGCGTTTAATATGAATTGCGCATAAGGGCTCCATATAAAACATGCATATTCAAGTTTCGGACGGAAAAACATTGTGTACATTAGTTTTCTAGTGTAAGCACCAGTATAATCTGCAGAATTTCTTAGGAATTATATAATTCAGATGGTTAATGAAACATAGATCTGAGTCGAAAACTACTCTCTAATCATTTATTGTTTCAAGTATAAAATCTTGAAATTTATACGACGATAATTTCATTAATTTTAATTTCTTTCAAAACGTGTTCTAATGATGGGAACCTAGAAAATTCCCGTAATAGATATATCAACACATTCCTGAAAGTGGTCAAATAATAAATTTGAAAACAAAAACTCTATAGATTATTTGTAAGGACAACAGCCTAAAAAAGAAATGTAGAGTATGGCCTCGAACTTGAATAATTTTCATTTTCATTGCACAATTAAAGGCCGAAAAAACATAATTTTTATTTTTAATAAAAATTATATATAACTTGATATTAAATATATTTTAAATAAAAGTAAGGATAATTATAGTTCAACCAAATATAATTGATATTTTTACGAAAATAATATAAACGTTGATGAAAACGTTAAAATGTTTTGGAATTTTTCACAAAATAATCAATTTTCATTAAATGTCCTGGAAAGGAGTCGTTTCACACACGAAGACGAATTAGCTTTTATTTTATTTTGATTCTTTAATTAAAACTATAATTTTATTAAAAGAGCAATCGATATCTCAAAATTATGCATTCTAAAAATCTTTAGAATCAATTAAATTCGTGAATCATATTTGATTCCAGGCTAAAATGGGTTAATGATATCTGACAAAAAATCAGAATTCCATATTTGAATAATTTTGAGTATATTAAAAGATCAAATGAAATTAAATTTGAAATTTTTAAAAATATCGAATTCTGGAAAAAATTTTTAAAAAATACACTTTTTTCACAAATGGGCCATTTCTGCCATTTTTTGGGTTAACGTTTAAAAAAAATCGAGTTCTTCCATTTGAAACCATTTGCTACAAAACTAGTGTTTATTGATATCCAATGACCGTATCAAGCACTACACAGAGAAAATTTTAGTTGAAGATAAATAATGAAAATTTTCATTAAACTAATTATATTTTTCTTTACAAAGTGAATGAACATTTTTTTTTTAATGAATGAAAAGATTCATACTTTTATGCGAAACTAGTTTTCAATGTAACATCTTGATTAAGTAAATGAAAATTTTAATTATTAAAATTAAAGTTCAGATATTTCTCTCAGTCTAGCAAACAGATGGGAAACGAATCATCGACCTCCTTACTGATAAGCAGGGCAACAGTATGTTATATCATGTTTTTTCCTGTGCGTCGTATTGAAAAATGTATGAGATATTTATAATTTTCATAAAGCATATTTTTGCATATTTTGCTGTAAATATCATATTATTTGAATATTTTGATCTTAAGGCCGGCCATATTTTCGATAAAAATTCTCATTTTTGAGTATATTTCTGTACTTTTTAGAACAAAAGCATATTTTTAGAGAATATTTCACGCTTTTTTTATTGTTCGTTATCGAACAATTTTATATTTCAATACAAAAAAAAATTTCCAAAACTTTTTTTTTCAATATTTTCCGGGGTTTGCAAGCCGATTGCGGAAATTAAGCAATTTTCTAAATTTACTGTTTTACGACTGTACGAACTTAGTTAAATTTAATCTTGTATCTCCTTTTTGGTTAGCAATTGAAATAAAATTCACAAAAGGATTTCCAACTGTACTGAAAACTAAATCTTAAAATATGATAATGAAAATAAAATTTTAAGAGCATATTTTTTAAATTTTAAGGTCATATTTTATGGGCATAAAATTGATTTTTTAGAGTATATTTCTGGTTGCCCTGCTGATATGCAATAAGGCTAGCAATAGCCTCCCGCGGATTACTTTTTGAACATAGTTTTTGAATAGTATTTACTTATTTTTTCGTACTTTATATCCATCTGTCTGTCTGTCTGCCTGTGTATTTATAAAAATTTTCTATTTTGTATGTATTTGTTTGTCATAAAATGCAACATTATTGAATATTAGACTTAGGTTTGTTAGACATTTGTTCATCATCCTAGTCTTTTTTTTTTGTCATGAAGAATTCAAAAAAGAAAATGATTTTAATATTGCCATTGAGTTTAATTAAATTGTGCAATTTTCTTCTTTATTTTTTTCCTATTACTCGATTTATAACACTTTGCTATTGATATCAAAGAGTAAATTATACTTAGACTAGAAGAGATTCAATAAAGCCAATTGAATTGTGTTGAAATTTTTTAAATCCTTTGCAGAGTTTAAGTACTTAAACAGACGAAACTGTTTAAGTGTGTATGAAGAAAAGACGTATGAGTAATATTGATTTTTGCAAATAATGCTCATATGTCAGAGTGGGGTATTTTCAAATAATAATGGTAATATAAAATAAAACTTCTAAACTACCAATCCGATAGGCGTGAATCAAATTGAAATTTGTAAAGGTGCTGTTAATCTTTCGAAATATTTTGATTGGGCCACCCTGTTTTAGTACATGTTGTACTTACAGGCTGGCAATGTTGCATACATCATGTAAACAAGCTTATGGCCCGTGTAAGTTTTGTAAATGTTCACCGATTTATAAATTTGTTGGCCTCAAATAGTATTATGAAGACAAGTTATCTCCTATACTTTATAAGATATTTAAATTAAAAAATTGATTTTGCCATTTTTTTTTTTTATTATTATTTATTTTCCAAGAAAAAAAATTATTATGTAAGAGATTTAAAAAAAAAGAAAAAATTTTGGTACTGCCAATACTTTTAAAAACAAGAGATAGCAAACCTTTTAAAATTGGCTTTAATAGTTTAGCTGTAAAAAATCCTTAAATTTAGAAATTTAAAAAATTGATATCAATATTTGAATTTTAATTTTTGGCATAGCTTTCTTTACAAGTTTCTTGGAACTTTGTTAATTTACACTGTGCAACAAAAAAATGGTTTCCTTAATGAGATAAATAGGAAATAAAATTAGCCTACAATTGACCGAAACCCCTCAAGGGGTTTGAAAACTTAACTCGGATTTAATTTTTATAGCCTTTAAAGTTTGGCTTTTCTTACGGTTTTGTTTTTCATTAAATTAAATTTTTAATGCACACAAAAATATGATTCCTCCCATATATAATTATACTCCAACCATATGGGATCATTAGGGTAGCCCAAAAAAAAAAAAAAAAGACTGGCGAATTTTAGAGCTCCACATGGCTGCCCCTGATTCAATAGTGCTCAGTAATGCTACATCCAAATTTCAGCTTAATCGATCAATATTTAGAGGTCGCTATAAATTAAAAATTTTTCAGGGTTAGGCCGAAATTTAACAGAAATTCAAATATTTTATATATATAGAAAGTTTTTGCACAGACTAATAATAAAACTTTTTTTAAGTACTTTGGCCCTCTAAACATGGATCTAAAGTCAAAACACCAAAATTTGATTGGCCTCCCGAAATATAGGCCTAGTGTACTTGAAAAATAATTTGGTTTAAAACTTTGGCCTATTTTCAATATATTTATTTATTTTCAAGTTTAAAGTGCATATTATAAACATGCTTTTAACAAATCTGAATGTTGTAGGTACATTTAAAAAAAATAAAAAATACTATTTTCGAGAAGCCGCCGGTCTTCCAAAATAGCAAATTTTCAGACATAGTTTTACGGAAATTAGAGTTAAAATTATGTAGGATTCAAATCCTTAAAATATAAAACAGATTTTAAAGATATCTCCTCAATATTAACCATTAAAACATTTTTTCCTGCGTAAGAAGGCGAAAAGACGAGTCTTTGGAACGTTTTTGACCTCAAATTCGGATTTAGTGGGCCATACTACTTTAAAAAAGTTAAAACTTATCGGCAACACTTGAATTAACTTTAACTTATTATTATTCCTTTTAATTCTGCCTTCATATAACATATTATAATTATAGAGAGTGATGGGTTCATTTGAATTTTCCTGAATTTAGAGCTAGTTAAGATCATATAAAAGAGTGGGTATAGAATTAACAATGACCAAATAATATAAATACACTGTAAAACAAGAATACAAAGTCATATTTCTGACTGTAAATAAACAAATACAATTACAAATACAATTACACTAGTAATTTCACTCAGTATAAGTGACGAAACCCAAAAGTCGCATTTTATAGCCTAAATATCGATCGATTAAGCCAATTTTTGGTATACACATTTTGATAAAATTAACAAAAGCAAGCTTGTGGAGAAAGAATCGAAATATATTTTTATTTTTTCATACAAGTGTGGGCCAGTCTAGTAATCATGTATTTTTATATATAATCCAATTTTCGCCTTTGTCGGCTATTTCATTCAAATAGAAAAACTGTTCTGAAAAGGTTCAACTTTAAAAGACCATAAAAATGAAATCCGAACTATGTTTTAAAAACCCTTTGAGGGGTTTCCTTTACCGCTGGTCTCAGTCAAATTTGTTGCACAGTGTAATCAATATAATATTACCTTTTGTTTGAAAAATATGACTTTAAAAAAAATTGTAAATGCTATTTTTGTAGCTTCTGAACATGCACCCAACCTCAGGAAATGGTTGATATTGGCAAACTTTTGAGGAAAAAAACCATGTGTTTTAAAAAGTGTAAACTATTTAATTTAGTGAAGGTCCACAGAAAATTGTGAAAGAAAGTTTTTGTTTTTTAGATTTTTTTGTCACTATATAGTATTTGTATAAATAAGAGATAAATTTATGACTAAAATTCATTTCTAAAAAATCTATAATACTTCCTCATCACTGCATCTCTAAGTTGCAGAATTGCCTAAATAATTTAATTTATATTATTTCAAATTCTTTCACAAACAAAAATAATAATTAAATCTTATTTGCCTTCAACAAAAACCAAGATTCTACCAAAAATGTATCTAAAAATTAAATTTAATCCCTAAACTGTCAACACAATTTTAATCTGTACTTAAATGTATATTGTAAATAAGTTTTACATAACATATATTAAATATGAAAGACTTCTTAAAAATGATTGACATAAAAACATTATATAAAATATTTTCATATACATATGAGTTCTTTTTTTTACAAATTCTATTATTCCCATAAAAAAAAGGCTAACGACCACAATATGAATATGTTAAAATATACACTTTTGATCATAAGAATAATAACCATACATTTTATTTACATAAGTTGTTCATAAGTTTCGTTGAATGTTAGACTTTGGCTATAAGATTTTTTACAAAATAATAAACAATAAAATACTAGTATGATATGATACTACACTGAGACAATTCTATACATGATATCAATGAATTTTTGCATTAATCTAAGAAATGTTACTGGAATTCGTCCATTGAAAATTTTCATTAAATTAATGCAGTTTTTCATAAAATTTAATGAAAATTTTCATTTTATTTATTAAAAATTTCATACAACTGATGAAAGAGTTTTATTAAAAACAGTTTCATGAATTTTAAGAAATTTTTCATTCACATTGTGAAGAAAACTTTATCAGTTTATTGCAAAAATTTCATTGAAACCCGTACTAGTGTCAACCTAGCTAATATGTTTGATGTGCTTTATTTTTGTAAATATACGGAGGTTGAAATTAAATAAAATTAAAAATAACATGCAAATAATCTTGATTTATATAAAAACAAAAAACTTATAAAACTGTAATTTAAAAAATGTTGTTGGCCTTATTCTAATGACCAGAAGTGTACATATGTATTTATTTACATACTGTACAATATTTGCTTTAGTTGTCAACGGAAACCTAAGGGTTTTATGTTGATGAAAAATATGTATAGTAAGGTTGTTCATTTTTTATATTTATTTCTATTTCGAAATTGTATTAGGCCCGAAAATTTGCACATGTTTCGAAATACCTATACTGAAAATTTTAGCTCGCTTAAAAAACTAAGCAGCTAGAGCAAGGTAATAAAAGTTTTTAAATTTTTCGAGTGTACATTTTGCGTTATGTGCCATTTATTAATAAATAATTACCGTTACCAACTAAGATTTTCAAGCTATGTTATTTGAATTATATAAAAAAGGCGAATCATGTAAGCTTTATTCATAAAACTTCGCAATTCAACTCAAAATGCAAGAAAATAGGGAAAAATTTAAGATTTTTCGTTTCAAAAATTCTCAAAATCTTTAAAAAAAAAATATATATATTCAAAATCTGAAAAAATCACATGTTAATGAGATACAACAGGATTAAATTTTTTTTTTTTTGCCTGAGTTATGGTGAAAAACGTTTACCGTATGTTTTTTTAAGTGTATAAAGCAAAGCAGTAATGACATATCAATACATTTCTCACTACCATTGGTAACACCAGATTATTTTAACACGAATAATAATTACTTTCTAATAACTAATTAATTTTCCCATTATTTTAATACACAAAATAATGCGTTGCTCATAAGTACTTATTTTTATCATTATTTTAAATATAAAGTAATGATCTCGAAATTTTTTGAAAACCTATTTTTATACTCATTATTTTTTCAACTCTAGTGAGTACATATATAATTACTTGTTTTTGCTTTTTTGTAAGCTGAAATGTAATGACATTTTGTGCAAGCAAGTCATTAATGATTTTATCTATCAAGTATAACATGTCGAGATAGCTCACATGGTAGAGCGTTTGACTGACAGCCTGGAGGTCCGTCTTCGAGTCCCTCATCGGCACATTTTATTAAAAAAAATTCGTACAAAAAAAAATATTTTTTTATTAACCCAGTGTAGAAAAGCATTGACATATTTTTTGTATTGAAATAATGTGAAAATTAACTAGATATTAGCAAGTACCCAGCGGGAAATGGGCTAGTCAATGGTATGGTCACGTGACTTGAACTTTGTGTGTATGAACCAGTCCTAGTTTCGGTTCTGTTATATCAAAATGACCGGTTCTTTTAACATGGGCTTGTCATAGGAGGTGACAATTGCTATATGTGGAGCACTGTGTGACGTGGCGAATAGCTTCACCAAGGTAACCTATCACCGTACCGACTGAAATGAATATGCTACAGGACAAGTTAGAAGTAGGTAGTGTCAAAGTATGACCATTTGAGGATTTATGTGATATGCAACATAACCAGTGGGAAGAAAATTATCACGTGATTGGTGTAGGTGTACGTGTCGTAGAACTGGAGAAAAATTGTTTGAAGGAAAACTGGTCACATATTAAGCGCAATGTGTTCTGTTATAGAGTTAGTTTGAGTGAAATAGTTTTGCATAGTACCACGGCACTGTTCTAAGTGGTACATGTCGCCAGGCATGCGAAAAGTAATTAGCAAGTAACCTGTCACTTTTTATTAGTTCACAATAATATCTTTATAAAAAGAAGCTGCAACAATTCAGTACAAATGTAATGTAGTATACCTTATAAAGCAGAGCAGCAAAATCTATACTAAGTTTTAATTTTGTACCTAAAGAAATTCTTACATATCGACAATAACTGATACATAAAAAATCGTTACCAAAAATCTTGTAAAATATCTTAACGAGATATTTTGAAACCATTATGCAGAAATTTAGCAATTTTAATTCATATTCTTGTAAAGTGTTTAAAGTTTTTGAATAAGTTTTGCAAAAATCATATTCTGGTGATAGTTTTTTGGTAGCGATATTTTATGTGTAAAATCCCCATTTACTCGAAAAATAGCCAGTCGGGATTTCGAAAATTAACTTGCAAACGGGATTTAAGATCGCGACGTTTGGCGAGAATTCGCCATATTTGAAAAACTTGGCCACTGTCTAAACAGTTCCGTATTCACTTCTTTTAAACCTTCATTTCTACTGTCACAAAGTCGGTACAAACAAAATTCCTTCAGAGTTGTGTCCGCTTTGTAGCAGTCAAAGAACTGCATCCTTTGTCACTAATTGCCATGTTTTCATCCACTGAAATCGGTTTTGAACCAGTTCAATGACCAGTAGCAACTTCAACTGCAACGACCCTAGTTGCTTCAGTCCACTTTGATGTTATGTCCAGTTGCATGAAATATCTGGTACCAATGTCTTTTCACCATAACTATACCCAGGAAAAAATTACACATTCCAAAAAGAAGGTGATGCCCACACTTGCTTACATATCTCATTGCCAAATTTAGTAACTGCAATACCAAACTCATTCCAACGATAGAGTAAAAAAAGCAAGTAGTATTGTAATCAATTCTTTAAATTTAAACCAGAAAGCATGAACTCAATAACAAAGTAATTATTTACTTAAAAGAAAATAACAATGTTATTAACTTATATGTATAACTTTTTGTACTCAAGAAGTAATCATATACTTTTTCTTAATAAAAGGACGTTATTGGAAGTAGTTCCTAATTTTGAAAAAAGAAGTTATACATTTTTAAAAAATTTATCTCATATATTTTTTCAAACAAATTTTTATTTGCAGGAAAATAATACTAAAAACATAAATTGCATGTTGCCTAAATTTTGTTAAACTGTGGTTAGGTATAAATTAGGGAAGCGCACGTGAGCAGAAAATTGTGAGTGGAAGTTGAAATTACTGACGTTATCGTGAGTGAGTGTAAAAAAAAATTTCGAGGGTGATTGTGCGTGAGTCCTATTTTTGTTTTTCAATTTTGAATTGTTCTTTTTTTTTGAAAAATTTATATTTTCGTGGTTTATAGCTCCAAAATTATGACAAACCCATGTTATCATAACAATTCGATGTTTCACTTTTTAGGATTTTATATCCGTATGATTTTGATCGTTATATTTGATTGACCTAGGAGAATCACCTGTGAGTGAAAGTTGAATATACTTATTTAACTACTTCTTTTTTTTTTAAATGTAAGTACTTCTTATTTTTTCTAGGGAACTATTTATTTATTTTTTATGTAAGTACTTCGTAGTTTTACAATGGAACTATTTCTTTATTAAAAAATGTATGTAGTTCTTAAAAATATAAAGTAAATGGTTCTTCGGTAAAAAAAATAATCAATTCTAAAGAATCAATTATTTTAGTCTCACGCCCTGTTAAAAGAATCGAGTAGGTAATCTAGTAAGGAATGCGTTCTGTCCAAAATTCTTGATTACAAACCCGCTTACCTTTTTGGAAATTTTTTGCTGGGTAGTCACGTGATTGGTCATTCCACCCAAATTAACACTTTTTGGTGCACCACAATTTTGGTTTTACCAGTTTCGTGACGTGCCCCCCCAATCATATATCACAGAATTACTGCTTTGGATCAATCGACCTTTCATTTCCCGTAGGGTAATTATTATTTGAGTTAAAGTAATGCTGAAAGAATGCTGGTGTTATTACTGGTAGTGAGAAAGGTAATGACATGTAGTTACCGTTTCTGCACTGGGACTGCGAGCAAGCGTATTTTTTGGTATTTTTTTAAAACATGGGCAAACATTTTTCATCATAACTCGCTGAAAAATTAGGATTTTTAATCGATTTGAGTCTCATTTTAAAGGTTGACATAATAACATGTGATATTTTTAGATTTTTTTTATTTTCTTTTTTTTATTTTGAAGCTGCTTGAAACGAAGTAATCGTAAATTTCTCCCTTTTTTCTTGAATTTTTAGTTGAACGTGAAGTTTTTTTAATTAAGCTTTCATAATTTTTTGAATTAAGCTTTCATTCATTTTTTATATAATGCTAATAACATAGTTCGCAAATTTCTGCTGGTAGCGGTAATTAACATTTAGTAAAAAAATGTGACATAAAGTGACAAAATGTACACTCGAGAATGTGTAAAACTTCAATTCGCTTGCGCTAGCTGGGTAATTTGGTTAGCGGTCTCAAATTTTCAGCATATACGTTTCGAAACACATGCAAACTTTTGGTGTTGGTATTAATTCGAAATAAAAATTAAAATAAAAAATGAAGCACCTTAATGTATAGTATTTATTAGATTTTTATTACATGTAAAGTTTGCTGGATTAATGTAAAACTACCGAACAGATTTTTTATAAAATATTAAAGAACTGTGCAGACTTTTAGACTTTTTGGACTTTAAGCTTTTAAAATATTGACGGTATTTTCAATAGAAATATAGCTCCTAAAGCTTCATAATGTGTTCTTCGGTCAAAATTCAATATTATTTTCGATACAAATAATACATATTAAATTTTCAATTGTTTTTTTTTTTATATCGAAGATAGATATTTTTTAAATATTTTAAATATAAATATCTTTAAGTTATACACACTTTAGACATTGTTTCATAGAAAGTAAATATACTGTGGGTGACAATACATTGGCAACTTGAAAAAAAAAATATATTATTTTCGTCTTTGTTGGTCTGTTGCGAAATATTGGAGTAAAAATAATTTTTTTTTTTTAATTTGATAACTTTTATATATTATTAGTCGATATAAGTCAAAATATTGGTACAAATTAGATCAATTGTTCCCAAATGAGAGGTCCGCGAAGAGTTCCAACAAAATGAGTGTTTGAAACAAATTTTAATAAATTTCACAATAAAGATAATAATAGTTTATTAAAATTTAAGTGATATTTTTCCGAAAATTATGAAATGTGTTATTCTGTAAAATGACGAAAGGGTAAAAATTAACCCTATATGAAACAAGTTACATAAAATAATCAGTTTATTAATTGAAGATTTGTTTATCAATTCAAAGCTGAATAACTTTTACAATTTTCATAAGATTTGAAAAATGAAAACCATGTTTTGTTAAGAACTAAATTTTCATTATACGTTGGTATACATTTTTATAAGCTTTCATATTAAAATAAGCAATGAAAAGCTACTAAAATCATAAAAGTGTATAATTTTCGTTTTTTTGTAGATATTCTTAACAAAACCAGTACTTATAACTCACAAATGTATCAAAAAATGCATGTCATCAAAGCGTAATCAGCTTTCCTTCCAAACCCGTTAAAAAAATTTAAATCGCACTAAAACTGACTGAGTTACAGGTCGATAAGTTGACGAACATCAATGAAAACGGTTTTTTTTTAGAATAACTTCTGAGTTTGAGGGTGTTTCTGAAATTTTTTGACACAATTTGTAATGTACTCAACAAGACTTATAACCCACGCTAGGTCGTTTTCCAAGTTTTTTTTTTTCACTGTAGCAACGTGTTATTAATTCATAAGGTACTTCCCAGCAAAATAAGAGGTGAGGAAGAAGTAGTAAAACCACCACATCTATTGATCCGGATGTGGTGCAAACTTAGGTGAATCATTAACTATTTAAACATTATCGTATCATTGGGCGGATGGAGTGAATATGGAACTTCCTTAGTAGCATTTTAAACAGTTAAGGGATGGTCTTTTTCAAATATAAATTAACATTTTTATTTAATAAAAATGTGCTGCATACTCTAGGGGATGTTGTTTTTTAAATATTAAAAAAAATCTTTTGGTGCCAGTGAGTATTGAACACACGAATCTGAGACACGATCTGCTGTATTGAAGTAGACCGCTCTACCATTTGCACCAAAATTACTTATACAGTACAACAAACTTAAAACGAACTTAAATTGAAATTGTTGATAAATTTTTGTGAAAACTAGAAAAACATGCTTCACAAAGTTATAAAAAAAAAAATGATAAAATAATGGTCTTTAAAACATTTTTATTATCGTATCAATAAGGTATTATAAATTATTTTTAAAATATTGTTAAGTTGCGATTAGGTTAAAAAAAAAATATTAAGAAATAATAAAAAAGCTCATTCAACAATTATGAATTCATTGCATATTTTTAAATATTTTGATAATAATTAATTTGACGATGAAGTGCCTGTAATAAGATAAAATATACCAGACAATGAGAAAAAAATATTGGAGAAGTAGTTTAACTACAGGTATGGAAAAGTGGCCTGCAATGAAACGAGTGTGCCTTAGAACTTATTTTACACTAAAATCTGTTTATTTTTACACTGTGCTGATGTTTACTAAATATCTTCGTCTATATAATATATATATGTATGCGAAAGAGTTCCGGAAAAACTCTATGGGTAAACTAAGGTGATATATTTAAATTAACTAGCTTTCTTCAAAAAAACAATTAGATTTTTTAAGCCAAAATAAATGGTTTTAACCTAACTTTTTCTGAATAATGCCCATTTCTCAAGGCACACCTGAAAACTATATCTTGACACAAATATGAAAAATGCATGTTATGATCGGTCAGATCTTAAAAGATTACATGCAATCGATATACTGATTTTTAGCGGTGAAATGCATGTTTGCATTTTCGTAACAACATAACAATAAAAAATATAAAACATTAGGTTTTTTATATTTTTAAATAAGTTTTACAAAAAGTCAAACCGTAAAGTCCAAAAATAGATGTTATCAAAAATAATTTGTTTACTCTGGATAACAATTTTCTACAATTTTTTTCTTTACGATTAAAATCAAGATGTTAATTATTTGGTCGTTTTTAAATCACTTAATTATTTTGAAATACACAGAAAAAACTGAATTAATTGAAAAAAAAAGAAATACTAAAAAATAAATAAGAATTAAAAAGAAAATAAAAACAAAATAAAAAATTATCTTCCTAGTCCGGAATCGATCTCTCACAACGATTCCATCACAACTTTGTGAAATGAAACAATAAAAACAAAATTTGCAATTCGAAGCGAAATGTAGCGAATTTTTGCTTTTTAGCATAAATTTAACCTAATTAGTTTTCAAAAAATGTTTACCAAATATCAGTAGTCGAAAGAAGTAAATGTTATATTATAAATCATTTAGATACAGCTGAAGCCTCCGCGTTATTAGCCGCTGTAGAATTCGCCTTGAAAGATAAACTAAACTATATTATATGCACAGACAGCCGTTCATCAGTAGAAGATATACAAAATTCACTTTATGATTCACCTTTAATAAACCAAATAAGAAACATCTGTGTAAAAAATCAAAACAAAATCAAGATAATGTGGGTACCCTCCCATGTAGGAGTTCAAGGAAATGAATACGCCGATATCGCAGCCGCGGAAGCTCAACGTAGGCCACTAGTAAAATATTCAACTACAGAACCTCGAGACCTTTACAATAACATTTCCGATTACTGCTTTAAAATAAATAATAGAATATGGTCTGAGTATCAGCACTCCTACAAAAATATGAATCCGTTAGGGATAAATCCCACATATCCAAAAACATTTTCCAAAAGATATAGCAATCTTATAGTTCGCCTTAGAATCGGCCATTGCAAATTCTCCCATAAGCATATTTTAGAAAAATCTGTTCAACCGATGTGTACCACCTGCAATTCAATTCTCAGTATTTCCAATGTACTTGATGAATGCACCTCACTCCATACATCCAGAAGAAATTTATTTGGATCTCAAAAACCATCTGATCTCTTAATAAATGTCAATGAAATCAACTTAAAACTAATTTGTAAATTTATAACAGAAAACAGACTAGAAAATCTAATTTAGCCTTAAGTATTTTACACCATTTGAGTCGAAAGCCACAGCAGCTAGTACTCTTAGTCCGTTAAATTAATTATTTTAATTGTATTATATAATTACCCAGGAAAACTTGCTATTACCATAGAATGGGAAATGGAAGAAGAAAACAAGAATCAGAAGTACTTATAGTTGAGGCCAAGAACACCTGATTTTAACATGGGGGTGTCATAGGAGGCAAGGCCTTGCCTTGTGCTTACATATAGGGACAAAAATAAGACGTTACAAAATATGTAGTGAAATCACCAGTTACACATAAGTACTTATTTCATTTCTTATTTGTAGCATCAAAAGTAATGCTTAAAGCCATTATATGACGTATTACTTGTAAGGATGTTAATAAGCAGTTATTTATAGGTGCAAAAATAAGTACGTATTAACATGTACCTAAATAAGAAGGTATTAATAGGCAATAAAATAACTAGTTATTAATGAGGACAATTATAACTAGTTATTAATAGCTTTTGTTTTGTGAGAGTCGTTTATGTATAACTATATATTTGTTTGCTTAAATAAATTGCATTTAAATTATTAATTATGATATATTATGAATCTTTACAAATATACCTTACAAAAAAGTAGTTACTTATTACCTTACAAGTACCTTATTTCTTTGGCCCTTCCTAATAAGCAGGTATATAACACAATATTAGTAAGACATAATTGTTTAGCTTCCAAAATAAGTAGTGATGTATGTTCATATCAGTAAGGTATTATTTCAGACCTTCAAAATAACAACAAATGTAAAACAGAGTAGTATTTGGAAGATGACAAAGCCAATTGTGACAATTTTTTGTTGTTGTTTTGGTTTTTCTTTGATATCTTAAATTTTGAATCTCGCTCCTAGACGAGGACAAGAAATTCTCATTGAGTTTGTGATTTAACATAACAAATATCTCTAGAAATTCTAATAACAAAGTCCCCTGAAGATTTCCTTAGGCAGGAATGAAATCCGGATAGGGACACGCCTACATCAGATTGCTTTTCACAATTTGTTAAATAAGTTTTGGGATTTTAGCACATTTAATTACTATAAATGCAATTAATGTTTATCCCGATGAAAATAAATTTAAATAATGGATAGTCATTACTACGAAAGGTCTGAAATAAGTGATAATAAGTAACTTATTATTTTTGCTATTCCAAATAAGCAGATATTTAACACAATATTAGTAAGGCGTTGTTTTTTATCTTACAAATAAGCAGTTTCATATATTCATATTAGTAAGGTATTATTTCGGACCTTCAAAATAACAAAAACTGGAATGGATAGTCATTACTTTGGAAGGTCTGAAATAAGTCCTACCCATTACCAAAGTTTTGCTGGGTAATAATAAATAAAATAAAATAAATAAAAATCATTTAGAATAGTTTATTTGAATTTCGAAAACATCACAAGGAGTGCCTTTTAGACTGAAAACTAGCGATAAAAATGAAAACATTTTTAAAAGTCAAAACGTTCGACCATGGCAGTTAAATTTTCAATACAAAAAATGCTATCGATTAAAAATACGCAAACCATAAATTTTAATGAAAATTTTATTTCACTCTAATTGAATTTTAATACATTTCCTTAAAATTGTATACACATTATATACTCCAGCCGAGGTAGATATAAACTTTTCATATGCCACGCCCCCTTTCACGCCCCATTTTGTTTAAAAGTTTTAATCTTTTTGTCCTCTGTACAAATTTATTCCTTTCAACAGATTTTTGTTTTCAAATAATGTATATGGCAATTCATTTCACTAATTAAGAACGGTGCTGATCGGCTGTCTTAAGAATAAATACTATTTCACCAAAGGGGAGCTATGTTTGCAGCCATTTAGATTAGATTATATGGCACTATGCACCGCGACCAACTTAGGTCTTTTTTGCTGCCTAAAGTTACCCTAAAGATTCAAGCTACCTATAAAGCCAATAATCCTATTAGGCAAAATCTTCATAATGTCCGAAGGGGAGACAAAGCGATTGCCAAGAAACTTGGCACGCCTTTCACATAGCCTCGGACATTCGCAAAGAACATGCTCTGATGTTTCAGCTACCAGTTCGCAAAACCTACACTCATCCGTGTCCGAAAGACCCCTTTTGCGCAGGTGGTATCTGAGATTGCAGTGTCCAGTCAGGTAAGACACCAGGGTTCTCAAGTCACCCCTCCCGAGGGACAAGAGTCTCCTCGATCCTGCACTGGAAAAAGAAATTAATCTCTTAGCCTGTCGTTGGCCAAGAGAGTTTTCCCAATAGAGAGAGAATTCTGACTCCCTCCACAACCCGAGCTTCTCCCTATGTTTGCAGCCATTAAAGTTTTAACTTTGATCGCGTCTATTTGACTAATTACAATAACGATTCTGATTTGCAGTTTAAAGAAAAATTATTCTTCGCTTGCATTCTTTGCTTGCATTTATTTACTTTCAACGCTGCTGGTCAGATCGTACTTAGAGTGTATAGTGAAAAAGTGTTAAGTTTTTAATTAAGACACTGCACAAGACACTTATTTAATAAAAAAAAAATTTCATTTAAATAAAAAAAGTGTAAAGCTTATTAAATAATTTAAATTTATACTTTTAAGTTGTTAAAATAACAACAATTGCATGGGCAGTGGTCAAAAACAAATCTTCCTATTTAATACGCTAAAAATACTAAATTGTTAAATTTATATGAAAATATCTGTGGTTATTTAAACTCTGCTATTTTTAGAAAAGTTATAAGCCTTAAATAAAGTTTTAGGCATGACAACGTCTGCCAAGTCAACTAATTAATACAAATAAAATTTGAAGGCAGAACAACGTTTGCCGGGCCAGAAATTGGCAATGGTCTGAAAAATCAAGCACTGGCAGAGCACTATTTGCCAATGATCCAACAAATAAAGTGCTGGCAAAGCACTGATTTACAACGCTCTTCCAACGTTAGTAAAAAGTGCTTTGTTAACAAAATTAATTAACAAAATTTGCAAAACAGTAAAAATAATAAAAGCACTGGCACAGCTCTGGCACAGCTCTGGCATAGAACGCTCTGCCAAAGTTTGTAAGAAGTACTTTCCCAGTACTTGATTTACAAAATTTACAACCTTAAAAATAAAAAAGCACTGGCACAGTACTGACTTAGAACGCTTTCCCAACATTGGCAAAAAGTACATTTCCAGTACTTATTTACAAAATTTACAACCGTTAACTTAATAAAAACAGTGGCACATCCCTTGTTCACAACAAGAGTGGAAAAATTCAAAACTAAATTGCAATTTATGATTTGAAGTTAAGAATATTAAGGTCTTCTATTATAGTCAGCACAAAGTATAGTTTTTGTACTAAACATTTACTTAAGAAATTTATTTTCAAATTTCTTTCTTTAGTAAAATTGTAGTAAAAAATCGTGCTTACTTATAACAAAAATAATTTGATAAAAAAAATATTCAGTTATTTTGTAATTAACTTAGATGAAGCAAGCCTATTTTTATTTCTGTTCAAATTACCAAAATCATTCAATAAGAAATAATACAACTCTTTACTGAAGTGAATTACTAAGTAGGACTTTATTGGTGGTTTTTGGGTTTGGTTTAAAAAAGAAACGGCCAAGCCCTGCCCGGTGTTATCATTTTGGGGTTGGCAAAGCACTTATTATATTATTAAAAAAGCACATTATTGGTTGTTCTACCAATGTTTTGCCAACGTTTTAAAATTATGGTTTTGGTACTGGCAAATCGCTCATTCCCAGTGTTATCATTTTGGGGTTGGCAAAGCACTTAAATCTTCAGATATCCAACGCTCTGCCAACGCTCTGCCAACGCTCATACCACCGTTGAAAGCACTGGGCCAATGCTTTGCCGTTCGTATTTTTCTGGCTGGGTAGTTATATATAAATGTGATAGAATTTGTTTGGTTTAATTGCATCATACTTATATATAGTTATACATGGAAGTACATATGACCTCATATTTAGCATTATATGATGAGTTAAAACATATCAACTTATATATAACATGAGAAATAACAATATATATGTTGATCGATAGCACTGTGTTAAAAATTTTCATAAAAATAATTATGATATATATATATATATATATATATATGTATGCACAGCGCCTAGTTTAGGGACACGCCCAAAATTGTCGCCGGAATATGCGGTGTATGGAAAAAATTGTCCTCATCTAATACGCTAGATGTATGAAAAGGCGCGAAAACTTTGGGGCCAGTCCCCAAAGTAAGCAAATGTCCCTAAACTATGCGGGGGAACGAATAAATGTCTCTAAACTATGCGCTGTGCATATGCGTAGCGCATACTTTAGGGACATGGCCAAAATTGTACCCGAAATATGCGGTGTATCGAAAAAATTGTCCTCATCTTAAACGCTAGATGTATGAAAAGGCTCGAAAACTTTGGGGACAGTCCCCAAAGTAAGCAAATGTCCCTTAACTATGCGGGGGAACGAATAAATGTCTCTAAACTATGCGCTGTGCATACATATATATATATATATATATATATATATATATATATATATTAGGGCGGGTGGATTTAAAAATCGCTCAACGTTCAAGGAAAATCGTATTCTAGGGATCAAAATAAGAAACTTTGCCGAAGGAACCATACCTCTAAAACGAATTCTGATGTCCCGACTTTTGACCCGTCGGGTGAAATTTTGAAAAATCCCACTTTGTCCTATTTCTTCCGGAGAAGAAATAGAGACCCTAACCTTGGAAAGACTCCTCCTACTTTCTGAAATATATCTATCCCGAGATTTGTACATTTTGCTAAAAAAAACACGGCTAAAAAGGCCCTCTTTTAACTTAAATTTTAACCTCTAGAATGATGATTTATGTATTAATCTGCTAGTGCGTCTCCCGGACAAGAAGTATCTTCCATAATCTTGGAGAGATTCCTCCTACTTTCTGAAATATCAAAGTGGGCTTTTTCAAAATTTGACCCTACGGGTCAAAAGTCGGGACATCAGAATTCGTTTTAGAGGTATGGTTCCTTCGGCAAAGTTTCTTATTTTGATCCCTAGAATACGATTTTCAAATCGACCCGGCCTAATATATATATATCGTTACATATGGCCATATAAGTAATTATATATATTATACAAATGAAATTTCGGCGCTACGAAATAACCCCCAATGAAATAACCCCCAACGGCCAAAAATGAAATAACCCCCAAAAAAATTGTGTAAAATTGTTTGGGGGTTTTTTCATTTTTTTTTTTTTTGGGATTATTTCATCTTACGGTTTGGAGATTATTTCATTATGAAGCAACCCCCAATGAAATAAAGCCCAAAATTTAAATTCTTTGGAGATTATTTCATATGCAATTATTTTGGGGGTTATTTCATATTTTTTGGGGGATATTTCATTTTGCTAAAAGTGAAATTTTTTTAATATTTGTTAGTTTTTCTGCGTGGCGGCCTGCGGCCGCTCTTAGGGGTTTTCTCCTCCATGGGACTGCCGCGTCCTATGGAGGAGAAAACCCCTAAGATCGGCCGCAGGCCGCCACGCAGAAAAACTGAACAGTGTAACAAAAGAATCAAAAATATGAAAACAAAAAATAAAAAAAATTTGGGACATATTTCATTTCTTTGGAGCTTATTTCATTGGGGGTTATTTCATTTCTTACTTTGGGAGTTATTTCATTACGAAACAACCCCCAAATTTTGGGTGTTATTTCATTTTCACCTTTGGGGAATATTTCATTTCTTTTGGGTATTATTTCATTTTTTTTTGTTGGGACTTATTTCATTTTTTTTGGGATTTATTTCATTGGGGGTTATTTCATTTTGTCGTTTGGGTGTTATTTCATTGGGGGTTATTTCGTAGCGCCTGAAATTTCACTTAAAGAAAGCATGACTTACATTACAGTAAATTCAACTAGCATTGTCATTTGTTTTTAATGTTCAAAAAATGACTAACAACTGTAGTAAAAATGAACCACATGGTAGTAAAAAATAAACAAACATTTAATTTTTTTTATTTTTTTAAATAAAAAAAAACAACTGTAAAATCATAAAACAGTCGTTTGATGTGAGTTGTTTTTTTAAATAAACTTCCATGTTAGTAAATATTTTAATTTGTTCTACAAATGACTGACATTTACAAAAAATAAAGAAACGGTATTACAACCCAAACAAATACATATTTTTAAAGCAGAAGTTCCCTGAAAGTAGTTATATCAAGTTATATATGACTATATATAAACTTTTTTAATCTCGGTTTCTTCAAAATTCTGATGGAGATATTTGGGAAACAGACTTGAAATCAGTGAGACAAAATCTATTATAAATATATATCGCGGCTTAAACCAAATCCACTCTTTCTCATTTCGAGACATAGTGTTATCTATAATCTAGTTTTCTAACATTCTATTTTTTGTATCACAGATTTTAGAATGGAATGGTATATCGTTAATTGATCGCAGTTTTGAAGAAGTTTGCAGTATAATGGATCGTACTGGTGATGCTGTAGAAATATTAGTAGAACATGCTACAGATTTTCGAATGTGTGATTTATTTGATGAAAATATACCGCCTGGTAATAGTGGTGGTGAAAGAGGACCACGACGTTCAGGAGATGGCCCCATTGGATTGGGTTTAATAGCCGGTAAGTTTGAAACACTCCATTGTTCTAATATAATTTATTAACTAAATGTTGTGGTATTTGCACCTAAATGTCTTCTTAAACATATAAAAGACATTTTAATGTAAATATTAAAAAATATATTGTATTTTTTTTTTTTTTTTTAGTTTAATTAAGTTTTAACAAAATTTAATTTTTAAATAAAAACTTACAAATTTGTCTCTTATTTTTCTTTCTTTTATATACTTTTTATTGTTTACTTTTTACTTTTCTTCATGCAACAAAACAAAACATGTTTTTTAAAAAACCCACCATCAATATTATCATAAATAACTAACAAAAACTAAAAAATTTCAACAAAAACATGTTTTAATACTTTTAAATCCCAGACCCAGAAACTACTACAGACAAATCACCGGCATCGCCGACAAGACGGAAATTACCAAAAACTCCGGTATAAAAATGTTCCGTTATTAATATTATTACTATCATTTATTGAAAAGAAAAAAAAAAAAAAAAAAAAAATTAAAAAAAAACAAAGAATCCTTTTTAAATCATTTACAATAATATAAATAATTAAATTGATTCAACATAATACAAACAAAAAATATTAGTAAAATTTAAATGAAGTAGTCAAAGTGTTAATTTTTTTTTTTTCAAAAACAACACTTTCTTCAAAAGAAGAACATTATATATATTTTATTTACTTATTTATTTAATTTATGTATTTGATTTATTTTTTTTTTTTTATTTCTAAATAAAGCAACACTAACATCAATTTCATTTTATTTTTTATTTATTTTATTATATAAGCTTTGAAATATAAATTTATTTAAATAAATTATATTATTTTATTCTTAGTGTTTGTAGACATTTAACTTGAAACAAAATTTTTAACATAAAATTTTAATAATTTTATTACAAATATTTAGTATTGAAAAATATTTATTTTGTTTTATTATTTTTATATAAATTTAATTGAATTCAAAATGTTTCTTAAAATAAAAAAAAATTTAAAATTGGCAATTTATTCAAAGTTGGAAATCATTAATATCCATGGAAATCATTAATATTCGCAATATTTTTTTAGAAAAAACATAGACATTAGGGGTACAACCAAAATAAGGACCTATCAGCCGATGTTGTGCTGAAACCGAAAAATGTTTCCTCAGGTCATTTCGGAACAAAAACGTTCCGCGTCGAAGCCGATTTCTGAAAGTCCTTTAAGATTTTTTTTTTTATTTTTTCAAAATTTTTTATTTTTTCAAAATTTTATGTTTTTATACTTTTAGCAATAATTTATAATATTTCGCAAATTTGCATAAGACAGCGTAGGTAAGTCGCAATATTTTATCACGACTAACTGAATTTATATAGAATATTATTCAATATTTAATGGAAAAACTTATAATTTATTTATCATTCAATGAAACTATAAAGAAAATATTTTTATTTTTTTAGAACTTACTGATCTCAAACTTAATGGCATTTGACGCGGAACCTTTCTTAACGATATTGAAAATCTAAAGATGCAGTTCTTATTATTTTTTTATGCACTACATGGTATGGATAGGGCCATTTTGATATTTTCAAAAATTGTAAAAAAGTTGTATCCCTAATAGACATCCGCATCGATTTCTTATTAAATTATAAATATTCACAATATTTTCTATAAAAAAACAAAAAAAAATTGATTCTAACATAACGAACATGAATATGCGCACTTTTATTTTTTTTTTATATAAGCCGCAGACATCCGCATTATTTTTTTAAACAAAATTTAGCCTTTGCATTAATTTTTTAATCCATAAATTGAGTTTCTCATAACACTGTGCAACAAGAAATTGTATCCTTAACAAAACCTGCGGAAAATGAAAGTTTACAATCAATATACCAAAATCCCCAAAAGGGACTTGACAACTTAGCTCCAGTTTAATTTTTATAGCATTTTGAAGTTTGATTCTGTTTGACCGTGTTTTCTTTTAGGGATGACAATTAAATGCACACAAAAACATTTTTTAACGAGTTGTCTAAAGGAGCATATAGACGACATGTATTTGTCATCTGACATGTCAAATTTTCAAGTCACATGTAATTGTGCATGTCTGTCAAAATTGCTGTTTTACATAAGGTTTATAATATTTGGTCACAAACGTACATGTTTTTTGCTTCTGACACAGTCTCTGTTTTTTTTCTTCAACAGCTGATCAGTGCGAAAATTTTATTAAAATAATTTTTTTTTAAAGTGATAGTCAAATGGAATCAAAGGATAATGCAATTGCAGTGTGCAGTGTAATTTCAATTATAACTGCAATGAAATCGAAATTAAAAAAAAAAGAAAAGAGGAAAAGAGGAAAAGAACCCGTTCTCTGTGGAGTCAACAATCAAGTCGATCTGGGTTTCAACATGGCATGCTGCCGCAGCAAAATTTTTTTTTGCGCCGCAAAATAGTTCAGCCATCTTAAATAATTTTTCTTTAAATGCGGACATACCAATTTGGGATATAATTATGAAACTTTTTATAAACATATATATGTACATAATTTTATTAAATGGGAAAATGTATATACATTTATTGGTATTGTAAAATGTTAACTTTAGCCGGCTAATGATTCCGTCAATAGGGGACCGCCGCTGTTTGTTTTCTCACGGCATGGATTTATGACAACTTTTTGTTTCATATTTAAAACAGCTGATGTCAGATGGTTTGTCAGAAGAAAATAGAGCACGCTCTAATTGAAATTTTGTCAGATGACTTTGCGTCTGACTTTTACAGAAGCAAAGTTAAAAAGGTCACACACGACATGTATGTATTTTGCAGTGGGAAATTTGACATGTCAGATGACAAATACATGTCGTCTATATGCTCCTTTAGTAGATACGAGTACGAAGCTAAAATACAAACGAAATTTTTTTTTTTTTTTTAATTGAGTAAATGAGATCAGGACATATTACGAGGGCGGCTCAATAAGTCCGTGACTTTTTGAATGAAACACAGTTTTTTTTTTTGCAAAACAAAATTAATTTTTTAATATAATCTCCTTTTAGCTCAATACACTTAGTCCAACGTTTCTCCAATTTTTATATTTCTTCCAAAAAATAGGATTTTTCGAGGTCCATAAAATAAGCATTTTTTAGACATATGGGGTCGTTTTTTTTTTTTTAATCCTTCTTAAATCGGTCGAATAAGTTGGCATAATATTCGCCGTTTGTGGTTTTTCGCTTTTGAAGGTAATCGATGTGGATCCCAACCGGGTGCATCCCAAAAAACTGTTGCTCTCACCTTATTGGCCACGATGACTTTTGTGGTCAATTGAGAGCAAACGCTGTACCCATCTTGCAGACAGCTTTCTTAAACCCAACTGATCATTTAAAATCGAAATCACACTGCCATATGAAATGCCTATGGCATCAACAATCTCACGCACTTTTACTCTTCGATCGACCAACAACATATCGTGGATTTTTTCCACATTTTCGGTCAATTGGCCGTCCAGAAAGTTAAGCATCATTTGTACTTGTGCGACCACAAAGAAAGTCAGTAAACCACTTTTTTACCATTGAAATCGATGATGCAGAGTCCCCATAGTATTTATCAAGCATTTCCTTGGTTTGATTGATGGTTTTTTTTTGGCAAAAAATAATGTTGAATGAGCACTCGAAATTCTTTTTTTTTCATTTTTAAAAAATCCACGAGGTTGTATGCTTTGAACAGCTGGTACACGCAAAGTAAATGACGGAACTTGCTGAAAATTTGACAGTAGTCTATTAGCAGGGGGTACTTGAGCAGTGTTGTATTTCATATAACTGCGAGGGAAGTTAGAAAAGTCACGGACTTATTAATCCTCCCTCGTAAAAAATTTGTATTTTTGGGTTGAATGTTTTAATGTTTTCTATCATAGTTTGTCATTTTGTATACAACTCTACAAAATGATCATGTATGGATATAGCTCATGTTATATGACCGCATACAGTTCAGTTTATGAATATAGTGAGTGATATCGAATAATTCCCGACACAGATTATCACTTATAACTTTTTTATGATTAAAAAGGACCTTGTTTTTTGGATTAAGCTATCTTTTAAATAAATAGTCGTCAGATTATTTGCACAAAATATTAACGAAATCAGATTATTAGTTAGTTTACAAATGGACTTTGAACAGAAAGTCAGGGCAAAAATAGTTGCAATTTACCAAAAAAAAAAAACCCTTGAATTTCTTAGAAAAAAAAAATTGCTTAATTTTCGAGAACTCAGAACAATTAAGTGATATGAAGATTTTTTTTTTATTAAGGCTCTAAAACAAGTTGCCAATATTGTCACTTTTTTTGGAAATAGTCTGCTCCTATCAACTAGGCAATGAAGATGCAAAAAAAACTCTATAACTCATTTTTTGTTCAGATTACATATGCAAGCGAAATAATGAGTCGTTAGCTTTAATTCAGAATTCAGTCATAGAGAATTCAATAAAATCGTTACCCCTTCAGTTTACAATTTAAGGATTTAATCAGTCAATGTCATTCCCAAATTGCTTAATTAAATAATTTTCTTCACTAGTTTTAACAAATTTGGAAAATTAACAAATTTGTCCGAAATAAAATAAAAAATTTCAAATTGAAAAAAATCCCTGAAATTAAAAAAATCAGTAGAATTCAAATATTTCCAATATTAAAAAAAAAAAATATAATAAATATCAAAATGAAATACAAAACATCAAAAATTAAAAAAAGAGTTGTCAAAAATTAAAAAAAAAATCACCAAAATTGAAAAAAAAAATTGGTAAATGGAAAAATATTCAAAAAAATTTAAAGGAATTGCAAAAAATTAAAAAAAAAGAAAAAAAAATCAGTATAATTAAAAAAAAAATGTTAATAAAAAAATTACTGAAATTGCAAAATAAATAATTGTTTCCCTCATAGAAACTTATATCCTGTTTTTTTCCTAATTTTAAAATCTAGCAAAACTCTAAAACTAAATAAAACTAAAATGTTCTAAGAAATAATTCCCCCTAATAAAAACTAATATATTTGTGGGTTATTTTCCAAATTTTTAAATCGAATGTCAATGAAATAATATCGAATGATAATAGAATTCCTAAACTTTAAATCAATAGAGTTTAAATCGATTGAATTGCAAACGATTGAATTCCCAACGCTTGAATTGCTAACGATATAATTCAGTCGAATGATGGCATAACATTTACTAAATAAATAAAATACACACAGAGAAATAAAGTGCCAACCGAATTGAAAAGTGTATTTTAATGGCAACAACATATACATTCAGTTAGTACAACGACATTTCTGAATGTTTTTAATGAATTAATCGAACTTTATTGTTAAAACTAATGTTGAGTTGTTAAAACCGACAGAAATTCGTAATAACCGAATTTGTGTTAAAGTAGCCGAGTTTCAGCTGGCAAACAGCTAAATTTTTCTCTGTGTGTACAAATCGTTAACATCCGCATTGGTTTTCAAAATAAAAACTGAGATTTAAATTATTTTTACAAAAAGCATCGATATTCCTATTATTTTGAATATAACTAGCTCATATTTACTAGAGGATTGTCATAAGTCAAAAAAAAACACGATTTTTGAGTTAATGATACCGACCGATTCATTCGTTAAATCATGCTTCATATTGTATAATAGTTTCATATTAATATTATGTGTGCTTTTCGCGTTAGAAGATAATATATTTTCTATGTGTTCACAGATTATACACTTTATAGATGCTACTCACGGGCCTCTCGCTAATTGACGAACTCTCAACCAAGTCGCACGAAGAGAAAAGTGCATTACAAAACCAATTTACGAACAACATGACCATATACATAGAGAGAGGGTCAATCGATTCAGATATGAAGTGTAAACTTTAAAAGCGGTTTGTGCGAAATTGAGTTTTTTTTTTTTATACCGTCATTTAGTAAGTGAGCGATATGTTTTTCTTGAAATATATTACACTGAATAACTTTTACATTACAGCGTCAAGATTGCAGCAATTAAAAATGTTCTAACGGGAAAAACTTGGTCATCCTCATCTTTTTTAACTTATTTTTTTAAGAAACATTTTTGAATTTAAATTTTGATTTATTTATAGAATTTGTTTTTCCTAATCACATTTATAATTACAGTACAATATTATTATTAATCAATGTTGTAGTATTAGAATTTTTTTTATTATAATCTACATAAAAAATACAAAAATATAAAAATACAGCTACTTATGACCTTGTTATTGTTAGAAAAATATAAAATATATTTAGGAAAAATTTAAGTATAGTTAACTCTTTACCACAAGCTTCATTTTCTTTAAACAGAATTCTACATATTGATGTAAGAGACAGTTTTTTGAAGGAAGATATTTAGAACAATTATGTCGATATGCATAAAAGATATTTAAAAGAGTTTAATACAAGGTTTATGAAATAAATATTTTCATTAAAAATAATTTTTATAAATCAGTTTTGAAGCCCTGAAGTCCAATAAAAACTGACTCAAGATGTTTTAAAGGGTTTTTAAAGGAGAGTTTCAGTATAAAGTTCCTTCCATACCTTAAAATAGCATCAAGTATAACAGATGTTTTTACTTTTAGTTATTTACAAAACTGTTTGTGACATATTTGCCATTAAAAATACAAGCCATGCTAAATTTTTTTCATTCATCGTCTAATTTTTAAGCCTTTGAATGGGTTATCCAAAAATTGACTTAGCCTCATTCTTACAATGTCCCTTAAGCTACTAACTGAGACATTAACAGACACATTTGCTGTTACTTCCCATATAAATTTTCAATTTAACTGTTTGTTAAATTTTAACTGGACATTCAGTATTCAGGCCTTAATACTTTTGAACTTTTCTGAATCAAATCACAAAACTACATTTAAAACATTTAGTATTTGATACAGACTGTGTTTAGTTAGTACGATCTTATCGTCGTTATGATAGCAAAAGGTCCCAAATAGAAAGAATTTTTCTGGACAAATTCTAAATTTAATTAACAAAACTTAAAATTTTTCTTTATTTATTTTTATACAAATTTTTAAATGGTTTATGAAATTTTTAATAAATAAAATAAAAATTTTCATAAAATTTTATAAAAAAAAAAATGTATCGTTAAAATTAGATACATTTTTGAAATACAAAATATCTATTAAACATGGAAGGGATGAACATTTTTAGAATCGAAATACCGATTTGCCAAAAGCATTATTTATAGCAAGCCCTACTACAACTACACGTAAGAAAGAAACGGAAGGTTTTGCCACTGGGGCACATATGCCAGCCCCGATTTTCGCTGTAATTAAAACAGTTATTGAATTATTCCTTTCCATAATTTGTGCAGTTATTGATAATCTTTCATGTCACCAAATGTTACACTTGTAGTTCACTAGTGGTCGAAGATAGACATGATTTTATGTTTTTTGGGTTGCAAAAAAAAAAAACAATATAGAGTTAGTATATTTGGGATAACTTTTTCATTTCGTGTATTTAAATAAAATAACCTTCATAATGTCGAAGCGTTGACATTAGTTTATAATATTAACACGACATTTTCTCAATGTTTTTCGAAAAAGTGTAGAAAAATATAAAATTATGTGAGCTGCGAAACTACCGCACCAAGTGGGTAGCACTTTAAAAGACGCATGTATACGTAATATAAATCGTTATATGGTTATATGTGTTGCACGGGTCAGATGTAGTTTTCTTTCAACAAATTCCAAGAAAATAAACCTTTTTGAAATTGATATGCTTAAGTAACAACTATTGATATCAATCTTTATGATTATTTAATATAGAATATAAGTTTTCAATCAGAACCGTTATATTTATAGCTGACAAGTGTGCAACATCAACACAACGAATTCACCCTATAGAATGGGCAGTTTAGCCAATTTGAGTTACTATGAAAATCTTAAAAAAAAAGTATTTTAAGGAATAGAGGTAATTTATATTTTAAACATAAAAATCACAGTTAAGATGTGTAAAATATTAGATAAAAAAGAATTTTTTAAAAAAAATTATTGGTTGACTAACGACAGCGCTCGAAACAAAAAGTGTTGAATGCTCCCCCTTCTGCCATTCTACCAATAAATAAAAACATATTAAAGTCGAATTATTGAGCATATGAAATTTTTTTAAAATAAAGTATATTTCTTTATATAAACTACGTTCCACACGCAGGATAGGGCGACAGACGTCCTATCTAAATTCGAGTGTTTTTAAGGATATTCGTTAAAGAGCACCAGCAGAATATTTCAGGATTCTAGAAGAGCATTCAAAGGATGACCCCTGCATATGGCATTTTTTTTTTTTTTATTTTAGTTAATGTACTTATAATTAATATAATTACATTACTCCCATTGGAGCTTCTAGCAACAACAAACAAATTTTTTTTTTTTTTTTTCTTTTTTTTTCTTTTCTTTACAGGAATTTAAGAACTATCTCTATAAGGTCTGAACAAAATTTCTAAAACTTATTCTATCTTGGGCAAGGTTTCTTAGCTGAGGCCATGTCATCCCTTTGCTTCTGAATTCGTTTTCAACTGATCTTCGCCAAGTGATTTTTGGGCGACCTCTGTTTCTTGATCCTTGCGGGTTCCATTGAAAGCAGACCTTAGCGATATCAGCATTTTCTTTTCTAAGGGTGTGCCCGATCCATTTCCATTTTCTTCTCCGAATTTCAACATCAATTGGATTCATGTTACACGTTTGCAGCAAATCTTGGTTACTTATACGCAACGGCCAAAATATTTTTAGTATTCGCCTTAAGCATTTATTTATGAATACTTGTAATTTTGTTGAAATAGTATTCGTTACTTTCCAAGTTTCACTGCCATATAGCAGTACCGACTTTACACTTGTGTTAAATATCCTAATCTTGTGCTTCTTGGATATTTGAGAAGACTGCCAGACTCGACTAAGAGAGGCGTATGCATGACGAGCCTTGTTAATCCTGCTTTTTACGTCAGCATCAGCACCGCTATCTGTGCTTATTATACTGCCCAGATAGCTGAAATCTGTAACATTTTCGATGGTATTGCCGTTTACAGTTACTGGAGTGATGTTGTCGGTTGATATTCGCATAATTTTTGTTTTAAGGAAATTAATTTTCAGCCCGACTTTAAGGCCATTTTCATACAACCTGTTTATCTTTTCCTGTATACCATCGAGGGTATGTGACATCAAACACAAGTCGTCCGCATAGTCCAGGTCATGTAGGCGCTGATTCAGGTGCCACTGAATACCATCCGGTGCTTCGTTATTGGTCTTTAGCATTACCATATCCAATACTAGTAAAAATAGCGTAGGTGACAGCACGCATCCTTGTCTTACTCCACTGTTGATGTAGAAGCTTTCGCTATCAACACCCTTGAATCGGGCTTTGCATTGAGCATCACTGTACAGCATTTGGATGATGGTGATAATTTTGTCGGGAATACCCACATTTCGAAGGCAATGCCAGATAACGTTTCTGTTTATTGCATCAAATGCTCGCTCGAAATCGACACAAGTATGCATATGGCATACTTGTGTGTAAAAAACAACATTTAATATTTCAGAATATTCGTAAGACCTCAAAGATACCTCACACACAGAGAGAATTTTTGTGGACGAAAAATAATGAAAAAAACTTTTTTTTCATAAAGTGAACGCAAATCTTAAAATTTATGAAAAGCTTTTATGAAACTAGTCTTTTAATGATTGAGTGAAACTTTTAATAGATAAAATAATATTTTTCATAAAATATTATGAAAACTTGCATTGGTATAATAAAAACATTGAATGAGCGAATTCCAGTGCAATTGAATTGCTTCTTTTAAAAAATTCAATAATATTATGCAGAGAATTTTCTCGGTGCAGGATCTCAAAGGCTACTCACATCGTCTTAATTATATTTTCAGGAAATTGAAAAATATGTCCTATACACTGCTCGCAGAATATTCAAGGATTCTCGAACACAATCAAGGGTTGTGTCCTTCGCACGGCTCACACTTTAAATAAATCGCTGAATAGTAGAGGATTCTCGAAAGGATACTCCTTATAAAAACCACGTTCAATGATCTCAAAGGATATTTGGAGAACTTCATACTATATTATATGCAAGACATCAAAGAATATTCACAGGATTTTCAAATAACCCGAAGGGATACTTACAATATGTTAAAGGATACTCACAAAACCTTAAGAATATTTTCTAGACATCGAGTAATAGGACCTTCACAGAATACTAGAAAGACATCAAGGGACACCACGTAATATATTAAAGTATACTCACCTCAAGAATATTCAAGGGATATTCACAAGACCTCAAATGATACTCACAGGATGCTTGAAATACCTTAATAACTACCTTCAGGATCTAAAAGGGTGAAAGGGACATTACAGGGTATGAAGTGTTATTAGACAATGTCGGCAGGATCCTAAAGTATGTTATCTATATACGACATATGTCCTTTCCTGACTAAGTCGGCAGTATATAGGAAGAAAAATTAACTTGAAGTCATGTTCACGTCTGTTGACAACTAGGCCAGACTCGTATGTCTTATAAACCCATTTGGGCAGTTTTGGTCGTAGATGTTTAGAAAGAAATGATGCCCTGTAGAGTTGGACATAGTTGAAAAATTTTGAATTCCCAAGAAATATAGCAACCAGGAAGTACAAACGAAACTTTAGGCAGACAAATTACTTTTCCAGTGTTGGCAAACATTGCGTGAAAAATGTGAACACAATGAATTCCAGAAATCCGGAGAAAAAGAGTTTTTTTTCCAAAAAATACTTTTTGCAAAAAAAGTACTTTTCCAATAAAAAGTTCGTATCCAAAAAAAATACTTTTTCAATAAAGCATTTATAAAAACCCTTATTTTAAAAAAAAGTACCTTCTTTATTTTGGAAAAAGTACTTTACTTTAAAAAGGGTTCTTTTTTCTAAGTACTTTTTTTTGGGAGCATAGTTTTAAAAAAAAAAAATGTTTCCTGTTGAAAAAAACAATTTTTTTTTTTTTTAGGTACTTTTTATTTAAAAAATTTTATTTTTATCAAAAAGTACTTTTTTGCAACCGTATTTATAAAGGGTCCGCATCTAACGTTTTTTTTTCAACTAGTGCTTATTTCGTGAATGGTAACACTTAGCTTATGTCTAATTTGACAGATAATTAGTTTTATCCTTCCGCTGAACGAATATGGTCCGTATGTTCGTTATCTTGTGAAAAAAGTGAAAGAAACTGGCATTATTTGGCGGACCCTTTATTTACTGGTGTCGAAGAGTTTATTTATGTTATGTGATATATGGTTTTAATAAACCATAATTTTTGGAATCGATTCAAAAGTTTGAAAATTTAGCAACTCTATTTTTGATGAAATTATTTTCGAAATCAGGAAACTATGATCGCTTACCGAACACGAAAGGGAATAATTGAACAGTTATAATAGTTTTTTGTTTTTATATACATCGAGATTATTTTTATGTTATTTTCAAATTATAACGAGCTTTCAACCTCCGTATATTTACAAAAATAAAGCAAATCAAACATATTAGCTAGGTTGATACTAGTATTTCGATCTGGCTAAAGATCTCATCAGAACCCGAAGTTTTAGAAAAGCTAGAGCCTCCATAATAGGCAGAACTTTAACAAAAAACCTATTAATCATCAGTTTTGCTCCATTCTCCATTCTTTTATAGTACATCGCGTAATTTAAAATATATTAGCGCTATCAAAACGTTATTCATTCTATTCAGACTTGATTGTACTAGTTATTCCCAGAAAACAGACTCGGTCGTAGCAGACTCGGTTGGTTGCCAATCGTATCGTTCGGTTGTAGCTATCAAAATTTTTAATTGTTGTCACTGAGTTTCTGTTGAGGCAATCAAAAGAATTTCAGTTGTTTTAATCGAATGATTGTTATCACAACCGAAAAATTCATTCTTATCAACAACAACATTGGATTTGCAACAATTTATATATCACAAAAAATAATTTAATTTGTAAGCTAAGAAATGTAAAATGAAATGGAAAAACTTAACACGCCTTCTCTCGTTCCAATAATAATTCATGTTTGGGAATCACTAACGATGATTTCGTATTTTATTAAACAATAGTGATACTATTTTGTGTTTTTTGAATTGTTGTTTGACACTATTATACTGCTACAGTGTGTGACATAAGTTATCGCCACATTGTTAAGGAAATTAAATTGTTCCACCGCATATTCTTGGCGACAGATAATTTTACTTTGTATTGTCATTTAGGAACATGTTTTATTAATTTGTAATATATTTATTTTTTAACACTGAAAAAAATTACACTCTCTTTTAAATCTCTTTAAAGCAATTGCACTCATACTACGACTCATACTTTTTACTTTTCTTTTAACACAAAATTTTATTTCAAAAGAATTTCAATGAGTAATAAAATTACTCTCACAGTAAGAGCAAAGCACCAAATTTAGAGTAAAAAAAATAATTAATATAAGATAATTTACTCGACCGCAAAACTGAAAGTATTGGAATATTTTATTTTAGAAAAATTTTCATAAGGGGCAATTCACATGTTATCCACCACTGTCCACCCCTTTCTATTGGAGTCCAGAATTGGTGTTACGAATAGTCTAATTATTGTAAATTCTCGTTTGAAAAGGACATTTCGTATTATTAATACCGCGAAAAAGTAGATATGAGTGGACAAGTGTGGATAGCGTGTGAATCAAGCTTAAATTAATAGACAAATAATTTTAGAGTTTATAGATTTTTTAACAATTCCAAATATGTTGTTTTATTTTGTTGAGTTTGACTTATTATGACAGTGGTTCCTTTTAGTACCATCCCAGCCTTTTATAAATAAAATGATAAAAAACAATTTTAATTTTAACACTAGAATGTCATGTTGGCTGCTTTGGCATCATTGATTAAATACTAAAAAAAACTTTGTTCCAACTTATTTCACATATTATTATATGATTTTTGTATCAATAAGTACACTTAGGGAATTAAGAAAGTAGAAATGACTAACAATTACAGTTGAAATGACTACAAATGTAGTCAAAAAGTGGACTATATTTGTCATAAAAATTATCAATTTTTAACTATTGATAAAAATAACTACAATAGTAGTAAAAACGACTAACGAAGCGGTCATAAACAACTAACCTTTAATAAATGCATAAACCAAAATATCCAGAAACAAAAAAATGAACAAAAAACGACTACATAAGTTGTAAAAACTACTGTTTTTAGTTGTTATTTTTTCGGTATTTTAAAATTTTTTTCTATATACAAAAATATATTTGTATATAGAAATATGTATTTCCTATATTCTATTTAAAATTCAAGATCAAATATCCGAACGGTATTCCAGCTATGACGCTTTTATTCATTGCAGATACAATGAAATTTTCAAATTATTATTTGCAACCTAAGAACATATCAATAATAACAAATATAAACTAAACGAGAATTTTTAAAAACTCGACATAATATTCTATGTTTAAATGTCTAACTGTTTTAGCTGTTTACTGCAAAATTACTGTTCTATTAGTTGTTTACTAAAATACTAAAATAACTAATCAAAACAGCTGTTACAGGAGTATAGTATTTTTTGGTTATTTATTTTTTGAAATGACTGTCGAAAATAGTTGTTTTCCATTTTCTCATAAAAACATGACTATAATAACAGTTAAAATAACTACTACTGTTTACTAACCGAATGCCCTACATGTAGTTACCTAGTAAAAACAGGCATTACCAAGTAATTAAGCGCGTAAGTAGTTCACATATAGATTCACTATTTAACCGGCTATTTACTCGCTTGATTTATTTTGTTCGCGATGACCCGAAATTAATGGGTGGTCATTACCCACTCGCTTACAAAAAAAGTGAGAATAATGAGTTACCAGATTGGTTGCTCATAGTGAAAGAATAATTTTATATTCGGAATAAGTGGTTACTCACAATAATAGAATGAGTGGTTACCAAGGAGCTACAAAATAAGTGGTTATCTTTAAGAGGTTTTTATTTAAAAAATCATGAAAAAAAATATCAAATAACTTTTGCTTGGAAAATTCACTTGTAAAAATTTTTAAAACTAATTAATAAAGTATTAGAATCAAAAAAATTAAATCAATACACTTATGTAACCAATTACCAGTAACTTATTATTTTGCAAATACATATAAGTACTTTTATAACTCATTATCGGTAAGTAAGTATTTTGCATTTATAAGTAATGCAATAGGGAATGACCTATCGTTACTTAGTAATTTATACGGTAATGACCAGTCATTACTACGTTTTTGCTGGGTATTGTATGAATATTCTGAGTGTGGCGTAACAATTCCACATAAACAATTTTTTAGAATTTCACTTAGTTTCTGAGAAAATTTTTTTTATACCTACTCTGCCCAAAACCAGACAAAATGTGGTGTTTTTTAAAAATTCATCAAAAATACATTTTTCATCAGATCATTACAATTTAAACAGCAATGTAGTCTAGAAGTTTAGCACTTTAAAACTGAATTTAAAGCCTTTCGAAATGTTGCGCTGTTAAAGCGTTATTTGAAACAGAATGTGGATATATGCTATTTATGGTCAATTTTTAATTAGTTTTTCTATTGTAACATCTTCTAAAATCGAAAATCGTACGATTTTTATTTAATTTATCATTAATTTCAAGAAACAGAATTAAAAAATTTTTATATTTTGACTTATGTCATACGATTTTTTTATAGACAAACCTGCATTTAGATCTTTTAAATTTAAATAGCATTCGATTTTATTCATGTTTTTCAATTTTAAAAACATTAAAAAAATACTCAAAGGTGTGAACTTTGAGGAGCCACAGTATACTTATTGTCCCAAAAAAATCGAAACTTAATTTTATATTAAAAACTATTTTTTTTATAATAATGTGAACTTATTTAAAATCGAAAGGGAGAAAACTTACACCCAGAGAAAATCAGGAACAAGATTCATCAATTTTCGTCCAATGTAACAATAATGATGAAGCATTTTATAAACAACAGGAATTATAATAAAAATAATGAAATCTTAGTAAGGATATTCTTACTAAGATACAACAACATATCCTTCATTTCATAACTATGACGAAATTGATTTTGTTTTTTATGAAATATTTCATAAATACTATTAAACGTGATAATTGGAGGAAAAATATGAAATATTTCATAAATACTATCAAACGTGACATTGGAGGAAAAACTATAAAACATTTCATAAATATGATGAAGCTTTTCCTTTGAGTGTACAAAGTTCATTCAAAAATTGCATTTGCAGAACAAATGCATTTTTAGACCGAAAGAGTTATTTCTAGATTACAGATCGTAAAAGAAGACAACTGTAGCCTTAAAAAGCTTTTTAAATATTTTAAATAGTCCATTTACTTAACAAACACCTTAACAAAATTTCACAACTAGCGGGTTTTTTTAAATTTCAAAAATCAAAAAGCGGGATTGTCTTTATGGCTTCATAAAGTATTTTTGTTCACAAATTTTAAGAAAATCCAAAAACCCTGGGTCAGATTTGTGACGATTTTCCATCGAATTAATGTTCCGGGTGAAAATAGTTATATCTAGTCATATATAATATGATATAATCATATCTTACTTTGAATGGAGATACATAATAGCTTATATCATTATATGCAAATACATCTGTTAATTGTTACTGAGAGTTTATATGGTGATGGATATAACTACATGTCTCCAAACCTTACTCCATACATAACTATATTAGCCATATAATAATAATCCAAATATATATAGTGATCGATATGATTATATATGGTCTCTTGCGAAGTCTTATTAAATTGTATGTGATGTTATACTGGAAATATTTTCCTTATAATTTTATATAGCATTATATATAATCCCATACATATTTTGTTAAAGTTCAATATCAAATTAAGTTATTTGCAAGTTACGACTTTATTACATATGAATTCACATATAACCATATCAATTTTATATCGAAATCATTTTCAAGTGCTTTATTTTATATAATTTCAAATTAAAAAATGGGTACATTTTCGAAACACTACATCAAGATAATGCACGGGTGCACACGTGTACTGTCTCAATGGCAAAATTAAATGAATTGGGCTACGAATTGGTACCCATATTCTCCGGATTTAGCCCACAGTGACTATTTCATATTTCTGAACGTAAAGAAATGGCTCGGTGGAAAGAGATTTAGCTCCAACGAAGAAATTATTTATAGTAATTAAATGTGCTAAAGTCCCAAACTTATTTAACAAATTGTGAAAAGCAATCTGATGTAGGCGTGTCCCTATCCGGATTTCATTCCTGCCTAAGGAAATCTTCAGGGGACTTTGTTATTAGACTTTCTAGAGATATTTGTTATGTTAAATCACAAACTCAATGAGAATTTCTTGTCCTCGTCTAGGAGCGAGATTCAAAATTTAAAATATCAAAGAAAAAACAAAAACAACAACAAAAAATTGTCACAATTGGATTTGTCATCTTCCAAATACTACTCTGTTTTTTTGACAGACCTAGCAATGTAGTGACGTTTATTCAAGTAAATCAACAATAGAAAATTATATGTTTTCTATTAGTGTCAGTTACATTTAAATTTGCACAAGCACCTGCATATTTGTTATTTAAATTTATTTTCATCGGGATAAACATTAATTGCATTTATAGTAATTAAATGTGCTAAAGTCCCAAACTTATTTAACAAATTGTGAAAAGCAATCTGATGTAGGCGTGTCTCTATCCGGATTTCATTCCTGCCTAAGGAAATTATTGATCAAACAAATGCCTATTTTTTGGAATCGATACAAAAATTGGAGAAACGTTGGACAAAGTGTATTGAGCTAAAAAAGATTATGGTGAAAAATATTTTTTTTTTTCAAAAAAAAAATATTTTCACTCAAAAAGTCACGGACTTATTGATCAGTCCTCGTATATTTTAAACTTTAACTGCGTAGAGGTTCCACACTGCCAAAAAACGTTCTCTATATGAAGTATATTTTTCAAAACGAATTAAAATTAAAAAATTGGTCCATTATCTAGGATTGAATTAATATATTGAATATAAGGGAATGTACATAATTGTAGCCTGTTCTCTAAAGTGGACCTTTCGATTTTCTTCGTGTTGTTGCATGAATAAGTCAGAACTGTCCACTGTAATCGTGTTTAATTTCCGCTATCAATATTTGAAAAAAGTTTCAAATTGAATTCACTCGTTTTTCTTGGTTTTACTGTGCCATTTCCAAAGCGCAAAATAAAGTATAAGTTTTCGTAAACATAAAATGCGAATAACAAAAAAGGTTTACATAATTTTCCAAGTCGGCTTTTTGGCAAAACAGCAAGAACTTTATTCACAACTTTAATAAAACTAATTGATTCCATAAACAAATATTATAAATGAAACAACAAAGTGAAAAACAAAATTTTCATAATGTTCCTTAAAGTGTTGCATATATGTTGCGTAAAAAAAAAATTGGCGCTTCAAAATTGTTGATTTCTAGAAATTTTAATTTTCAACTTAGCCTGTCGGCTAATTTTTTATAAAATCAGATATTTGTATATCTAATTAGATATAATTTAATGTCCCGGATATGGACAAATCTAGGATACAATTGTATCAAATTACATCTAATTTGATATAATTAGATACATGTAGATTAGGGTGTCCCATTCAAAAAAAAATTTTGGGGATCATTCTTAATTTGAATACTCATAAGGCTAAGAATTTTTGAGAATTTTTTCAGATTTTTCGGAGGTGGTTTAAAGGTCGCGCAAATCGATTTTTTACCAAAAATCGAGCTTTTTGGGCTTTTTTTGAATTTTGCTTGAAAATTGGTAAAAAATCGATATTTCTTCAGCTTCTGAGTCAATATTCTTAAAGAAAATTTTCCGATCTTTAATTTTATGTGCATAAATAATAAGTTTCGGCAATGATTTTGCACATTTTGACAAGTTAATAACGGTTTTTCGTAAATTTTCAACAAATATGGAAAATAATGCTTTATAACTTTTAAAATTTGTATAAAGACAAAAAAACTAATGATGCAGTTTAATAGATTATTAAGTTTTAAATTAATTAGTAGAAATAAAATGAATTTTCTCTCACCGTTCTCGAGTAATACCCTTTTAAAGCTTTGTACACATTGTATGAAATGTATAATACTATAAGGTGTGAACTAGGTTTGCATTGGTTGAAACTTTAAATAATTGGATTTAGAAAATGTTTTTCAAATAAAATAATAGTTACTTACCACTCAGACATAACAAATATATTAAAACAAAGAAAAATATATTTGTTATAAATCATTTATTAGAGTTCTTGCGATGCTGCTCTACCCCCTGCAGTAAACTCTGAAAGTCTGTTTCAGAAGTTGTGATATTGATATAACTATTAGCCAAGGCCACACCACGTTCTGCGACATCATTTACAACTTGCAATTGTTGAACTTTGTGTTTTGCTTCCTGAAATGATTTTTTGTTTTCCCATTTTTCTGGATCCGTTTGTAAAAAATCAGTAGAAATGTTGCAGGCTTCAAAAAAAGTTAGGCTGGCTTTTGTAATAAAACACTGAATTTGTTTATTTTCATGAATAAATCATGAATTTTAGTTCGAGCCATATCAGTGCCACCTAGTGATAACGGCTTTTTGGCTACTTTTTTTGCCGTCCACAACTTGACAACACTTAAAACTAAGCTTTGACATACAATAAATAAATTTTCAAATCTCATAATCTGAAGTTGGCAACAAATCAGATGTCCAAATCTTATAGTACTAAAAATTTCATACAATGGGTGCAAAGCTTTAAAAGGGCATAACTCGAGAACGGTAAGAGAAAATTATATTATTTATTCTGCTAATTTATTTAAAACTTCATAATCTTTTAAACTGCATCATTAGTTTTTTTAGTCTTCATACAAATTTTAAAAGTTATAAAGCACTCTTTTTCATATTTGTTGAAAATTTACTAAAACTGTTATATAATGTATAAAAATGTGCAAAATCCCTGGCGAAACTTATTACTTATGCACATAAAATTAAAGATCGGAAAATTTTCTTTAAGAATATTTACTCAGAAGCCGAAAAATTACCGATTGTTTTCAAGAATAATTCAATAAAAGCCCAAAAAGCTCGATTTTTGGTACAAAAGCGGTTTGCGCGACCTCTAAACCACTTCCGAAAAATCTGATAAAATTCTCAAAAATACTTTACCTTATGAGTATCCAAATTAGAAAAGATCTTCCGAGAAAATCCAAATTTTTATTTTTTTGGTACAACCTAATGTAGATGAACCATTTTTCGGACCAATTTGTATGTGTTTATACATGGGAACTTATCAAATAAGATATAGTTATATTGAAATTTTTATCCGGCATTACATATTCTCTAGAATTCTAAAACTACACTGATGAAATGTATTTTGGGCGAATTCTTAAAAAACATCAATCATTTTGACTGGTTTTGGGCACAGTAGGTATAAAAAAAAAAATGCCGGTCATTTTAGTGTTAAAAAATAAACACAAAAACTTTATTTTTTGATCTTGCTTATGTTATATTTTATAAAATATAAATAATTTTAGTTGTATTTTAAAAATACAATTTACGATTTTGATTTTTAAATTTGGTTTATTTTTTAATAATTTTCTAAATTAAAAAATAAAATATTCCAATACTTTATTAGTATTTTCACAATAAATATTGATTTCGATCAATAAATATTGTCTTCAAAAATTAGTACAATAATAAAATATAAAAACTCTATAACTCACCTTCAAATAACTATCAAGTAAAATTAAACAAATAACTATTGAAATTTAAACTAAATAAATTTAAATAATTGTGCTGTTATAAATGTTATTTAATATTGTATTATTATGTAGAATTATATAGAATATCAAGAGAAAAAAAATATATAAAAGAATTATATAATGAGAAACGGATAAATATTTTTTGTTAAATTGTTTAGATGTTTTGAAAAAAAAAAAAAAAAAACGTATATTAAAGTAATATTGTTGTAGTAGTTAAATAGATTAATATTAAATAGTACATGTATGTTGTTTGAACAAGTATTTATAATTAAAGTTATTAGTTATTCTTTTAATTATACTAATTAAAGAAAATTAAAACATTATTTTTCATAAGTTGATTCTGATGAAAATTACATCCACACTAGGGTTGTCACTCGCATAAAAATTATTCGATTAAACGAACTAACAAAAACTCATAATTAAAAAAAAAATATAAACATAATTTTCGAATAACTAATCATTCGAATAAATTTTGACGATTAATCGATTAAAACGAATAATTAAAAAATACATGTTTTAATAAAACTTTTTCGAAAATTTACCAATTTTGGAAATTATTTTATAAAAAAAATTTAAATTTTAATGGACAAAATTAAATTTTAAAACTTTTATTAATCGTTTTCCAATATCACTGTACAACGCAAAAAAAAAAAATACAAGTCCGACCTAAAAATGTTGATAGAAGAGACAAGATTCAGGGACTGAAAGTAAAATTTCACAGCGAATATTTTTGCGGAACATTTTAACCCTTTAAATCCCTTTTTTAATAATGTTTTTTGCTTTTTTTTAAAAAAAGGACAAAACAGACCCTTACCTTGAGGAGTTATAGGGTTAATATATTCCACAAAAATGTTCTCCGTAACATTTTACATAAATTTACTGAACACACGATATACTTTAAACATAAGCTTTACTCGATTTTCTATGCCGATTGACAATACAAAATTTGCATTTGGGGGAAACTTTACCTCCCCTTGAAAAGAAACCCAGATGTAAACTTTCAAAACGCCGATACACGTGTCTTTTTTTTGTCTCTTCTATCAAAATTTATAGGTCGGACTTTGTAATTTTGGAATAAATTTGATTTTGTTGAACAGTGTAATGGATAAAGTTATATTATTTGTCTTTCAAGTAAACAACACTATAATATAAAGGAATTCACAGATAAAGTGCTATCGTTGAAATATAGAATGATTTTTGAAGTTAAAACTATATAAACCTATATAAAAATATAGCTATTTTACGACGATAGCACGATAATTTTGTTAGAACACACAGAGAAATAAAGTGCCAACCGAATTGAAAAGTGCATTTTAATGGTAACAACCTATAACTTCAGTTAGTACAACGATGTTTACATTAGATTTCTGAATAGTTAGGGTGTTGCAATTAAAATTCAGTTGAATTAACCAAACTTTATTGTGAAAACTAATGTTCAATTGTACCAACCGACTAACACTTGTAATAACCGATTTTGAGTCATAGTAACCAAATTTCAGTTGGCAAAAAGCTAATGTTTTCTCTGTGTGCACGTAAACTATGAATTCCAATTATGTATTTTTTACGGTCACTAATATAAGATCTTAACAGCTTTAATTAATTTTTAACGATTTTGAATTGATTTTTAGATAACAAAATAACGAATGGCGTATGATTGAGAAATCTTTTCGCCTTGTTGTAGTATTCAAATTGATGCCAAAATTCATCTAAATTTGTGATTAAAATACTTTACATTATTTATGTGTTTTTAAAATAATTTTTATTCGTTATTCGTACGATTAATCGAATAGTTTTTAAAAGTTAATAGTTTGATCGTTCGATCAAAAATTGTTTAATCGTTTATTCGAATAAAATAAAAAAAACCCGAATAACTGACAACCCTAATTGCCAATCAAAACTATTTGCCATATTTGAAAAATGCTTGCTTTAAAAAATAAAAGCGACGAACGATAAAATGGAAAACTTGCTTGGTCCAAATTGTATTAAAAAAAATGGAAATTGTGGGATATTCTAAATTTAAATTTTAAAAAATTCGCCTAAAAATACTTTACGACTCATTCTATATAAAAGCATAAAAAATATACAATTTTCGACCTCAACCCCCTGCAACTTTAACTAAATTTGGTATGAAAGGTAAATGTCATATAATTGTGACATATTTAGTTCCAAGTTTAGGGTTTTTAACTGTAACGGTTGTGTAAATATCGAGTTTTAAAATTTGAAAAAAGGCTAAAATTTAACAAAAGTAGTCGTACATAATCGTCCATATCTTGTTAAAGGCTAAAGATGAGAGATTCATTGATAACTCATTTTAAAGCTACTCTTATCGTGCTTTTTATGTAAAAAAAAAAACAATTTTGTTAAGTTAAATTGCGTTTTTCCAAAATCTTCGTTTTAACCCACTGCATTAAAAAAAATGTTTTTTTTAAATTCTTAAAAAAAAATATGTGAATTATAAAAAATTATTCCGCTGTACCGTAGCCAAATCACTACATCTAACTCTTATGAACTCCAAAGTTATGAATAAAAATCTGAAAAAAGAAACTAAATGTAGCAGAAAAAAAGATTTACATAAAAAAATATTTCTTTTATAAAAATAAAAGTCTTACAAAAGTACGCAGTCAGAAAAAGACAAACAGAGCAAGTGTTACAAGTACTGGCAAGAAGTGCTATCCCAATCCCAAAATGATAACATCATTAGACAAAACGTCCGTCTGTTCAAAAAGTATGGGACAAGCACTAGGGGAAAAAAATTTGTAACGTTGGCGAAATGTTGGTAAAACCATGAAAAAGGTGATTTCAAAATTTGTATTCGGAAATAAAATTTAAAAAAGTTCATGTATAATATTTTTGGTGCCATCGGGGTTCGAACCCTGGCCTCCAAATTGGTAGACGACAGCTCTAACCGCTGCGATAACGAGACACATATTACTTGATAGCTTAAAACCTAAGTAAATGATAACTGCTGGGTAACAGTTGGCTGCTCAAATATGTCAGCACTGGCATAATGTTTAATTAAAAAACAACAAAAGTTGTTCTTAAAAGAGCTTTTCCAGAAACAAAAAAAAATAAATTTTATATAAAAATAAATATTAAAAAGTATAACAAAATGTTTGCCTATAAAACAAATGTTTTACTAGTGGTTAGACTTTTAAGACGATGGTAATTTCTGATTGAATAGCACTGGGAAAACACTTTTCACCAACGTTGGCAAAGTGTTCTCAGCCAATTCTGTGCAAATGATTTTTTCTGTGGACCACTGAAATTATTGTAAAACAAATACAGGCTAAACGATGTTTTGCTGGTAAAACATATTTAACAAGTGTTCTACTAGTAGTTTATTTACAATTCGTCGGTTAGCCAGTGGTATACCAGTGCTTGATTTTTTGTACCACTGGCAGTTTCTGACTGGGTAGTTGCATATAATGAGTGAGATTAGTCAAACTAGTGCCCGAATAAATCAATATAACTTTTGATGTAGTGAATCAATTTTAATAAGTACAACGGGTTATTCAATAGTATTTTACAAAGGGTGTTATTTATAGATGTATAAAGGGTCCGCCAAATAACTTTTTTTTTGAACTCCTGAACCAATTGGACTTTGTATTGCGTCATATCAAGTTCTTTATGCAAAATTCGTCGCAATGATGTCTCCGAAATGTTAATTTGTTGAGAAAGACGATAAATTGATGTTGATGGCGCTTTACGCACACTTTCTGTTACAGCAGCAATATTCTCGGGTGTACGCATTGTTTTTGGCTTTTCACGCTTTGGTTTATCGATGAGGAGGCCAGTTTCTTTCCCTTTTTTCACAAGATAACGAACATACGGACCATATTCGTTCAGCGGAAGGATAAAACTAATTATCTGTCAAATCAGACATGAGCTAAGTGTTACCATTCACGAAATAAGCACTAGTTGAAAAAAAAACGTTAGATGGCGGACCCTTTAGAACTTTGAAATGGAATAAAACAAAGATGAGTTTTTTAAATTGACATGAAATTTACTTTATTCGAAAGATAATCATCTGGCACTATAATTTAAATATGACTTCTGTCATATGACCGCCACGGCTGGCTCGGACGTAGTCTAGTCTGGAGGTCCAAGTTTCGATGACTTTTTCTAACATTTGTGCCAGTATATTGGCAATAGCGTGGCGAATGTTGTCCTCCAAGTGGTCAATCGTTTCGGGCTTATCGGCGTAGACTAGCGACTTCACCTATCCAAACAGAAAATAGTCCTCCAAGATCGGCGTTAAATCGCACGATCTTGGAGGGCAATTCACGGGTCCCAAACATGAAATGCGGTTACCAAAGGTTTCCCTCAATAAATCAATTGTGACACGAGCTGTGTAAAATCGTGCGCCGTCTTGTTGAAACCACAGCTTCTGGACATCATGGTTCTCCAATTGATGAACGAAAAAGTCAGTAATAATGGCTCTCTAGCGGTCACCATTGACGGATAGACTAATTGGGGTCTTCCTCTACGCTATGCTCTATAGCAGCAATGACTTCTTCTGTACGCACTGTACTACGTCTCTGTGAATGCATATTATAATTTATAGTAAACGTGGTGCGAAAAAGTTCCATAGTTAATCGAATTAATTGCTCTGATGGACAATTATGTTGACCGTAAAATGGACGTAGTGCGCGATACGTATTTCGAACAGAACCATGATTTTCAAAATAAATTTGCACAATTTGGAAGCGTTGTTCAGGCGTCAGTCTATTAATGTTGAAATGCCAAACCAAACTGAACATAAATCACTTGACAGCTGACAAAATGGCCGCCAGTTAAAAACATGTGTTGCCAACTTAAAGTTCTATACCTGTATAAAAAACACCCTTTACAAGTTGAAAAATTATTTGTTTTTTTATTATTAATTTTACTATATAAGAAATTCAAGCAAATATGGATTTTATTGTTTCTTCAGTAGCCTTCTTGCTGTGTAATGACCATTGAATTTTAGAAGTTTAAGCATCTTTCGCGAATGGTTTTCTGTTCATCATTATTCTTTTAACTAGACCCCAATATCTTTCTATTGGTCTCAGTACTGGGCTGTTAAGTGGCTTTGACGCTCTTGTACCAAAACCAAATTATTCCTCTGGTACCATTTTACACCTCTATTAATCTGGTACCACTGCCATAATGACGAGATGCAAGATCAGGCCGTCAGAAAAATGAATATAAAAAAAACCTAATAAAATACTAATGGCGTTTGTCAAATGCTTTGTTGTGTATAAATCGGTATTTTTATTGACTGTACTCCTTTTGCCGCAAGTGCAAATTGTTTGCCAAACTAAAAATTGGGTTGTAAACTTAATTTTTTTTTTGTCCAAATAATATAAAATACCTGCCCAGGATCTGCGAAGGACGTGGGTTTCGGCATCCATTATACACCAATCAAATTTGTTACAAAATTACATAACAGTTTTTTTTGGCTCGTTCTTCGGCCTCCTCATTCTTCCTGAAATTTCGGCTCGGCACTCTAAACACTTTATATGTTTTTAGTCGTTCACTTTTTTACCTTTTCTGACCAAAACTTCTAAGCAGTTCGCTATACAACTGATTTTCTGTTTGACAGGAACGGATTTTTCTTCCAAATGCCCATTATTTTCTTTGCATTATTTGGATCAGAAATATCGTTTTCAATATATACTGATTTGAAAAAATTTTTGGTTTGAAGTATGCAAAAGAGCTTACAAGGTAAAATGCGTGCACTAGTTAAACTGATCTCATTAATTAATTGTCCATATCACACAATTAGTTTAAAAGTGACTTAACTCAAAAGAAAGGCATAACTGTTTTTTTTTTTTGTCAACAGTTAACAACAACAAAATACACTGAAATTTTTTATAGATAAACAAGTGTATTGTGCATAATTAAAGCATATAAACCCGAAAAATTAGAATTTTGAGTTGAGTCACTTTTGAACTAGGTGTGCGATATATTTTTAACGACTTAAGCTACGAGAGTCATTGATACCTCAATTAAATTGTGTATTTACTGGTACAGAAAAGTTACTCACTTCTTGACGGCAAAATGCATTTTTTCAAAATCCGTAGTTCAAGCCGATGTATTTCAAAAACCTGGCTTTCCAAAATTTAACAAAAATATATATGCTAATTATTAATTATTCTTCTAAGCCTTTGCAAAATACCTATATGGTACTCCTGATTGTTCCTGAGTTATCGGTTATTTTATTTAAATTGTTTGTTTTTACATGTTTCTGCATAACTTTGGATTCCATAAGAGTTCCATATAGGAATTTTGAAAACGGCATAGGAGAATATTTTTTTTAACAATTAAACAAAACGATTTTTTAAAAAACAGCGGTTTAAATGCGGATTTAAAAAAATAATGCATTTTTTTTTTTGTATTATTTTATTTAAACCACGTTTATTATTTTATTTAAACCACGTTAATAGCAGGTAATAACGAATCACATAGCTTTCTCCGTTAAAAATATATGGAAGTTTATAGACAACTACTTTTGTGAAATTTTCGAATATTTTTCATACTTTGAAACACGATATATCAATATCCATTATGACCAGCTATCCAAAACTTGAGCGATGTTAACTATTCTTTACAACTTCTAAATATAACAAGTTTGGTTGAAATCGAAAATATTGGAGAAAGTCGAGGGGTTGATTTGATATGTTTTCAATCTTACACATTTAAGAAGAAAACTTCCAACTTTGGGTCGACTTATTATATCAAAATTCTTAAGTTACAAAAAATATATCATCAGAAATCTTTGATAATATTTTTTTATTTATTTTAACAGTTATGTAGTATTATTATTTATGTACAACTCAATATATATATATATACAATAACCTCTATATAAATCTATTAAATTTTGTTAAATGTTTTAAGAAGAAGAAAAAAAAACAGAAACCCACCTTAAAAACTTAAATACAAATTTTATTTTCTTTACAAAACGAAGTGCTAAAGTTTCTTCCTTTTTTTATACTAAACTTTAAAATTAATATTTAATAATAAATTACAAACGAACAAAAAATGTGTCAACTTGTTAAAATGTTGTGTATGTATGTACTGCTTTATATAGTTTAAGTGGCAGTAACTCTTGTCAGATGGGTGATAACTATAATAAATATGTAACATTTATAAAACACACAAAATATATGTATACAAAAAACATATACTAGACAAAGGCAAATATACACACGATAAAGTGTATATCTAAACATTTTTTATTTAAAAATTTACTTATTCTTATTTTGTAAAATTTTAAGTAAACTTTTATGTATTTTCTTAATAAATGTGAACTACACTCTTAAAAATATAACAGTTTATATGAATCTCAGTTGAAAACTTTTTGGATACATACACTGATAATAATCCACGCATAAAAAACAAAAATAAAAAATATAAAAAATCGGACCCATCAAAACTTTTGTAAAATAAACAAAAATTTGTTAGTTTTATAAAAGTTTTTGGTGCTTTGACAATAATTTCGTATTTTTATGCATTGATTGTTATGAATTTATGGGCATAAAATATTGTGATTTCATTACAATCATTTTTCTATACGGTCAAATTAACATATAAATGTGATACTAAGCAATTGAAGTTCCTTGTATGATGGCCCTATTTCGGAAAATTCGAGTTCAAAATTTAAATAACCTAAATTTAAACAAAAAAATAAAAGTTTTGTAAGATTAATGACAATGTTCAATAAAAAAACCAAAATAAGCACAAATGCTGTAGAAAAATATTAAGGTTTTCAAGTCAAATTACCCGCTAGATGAAAAAATATTTCGAATCAATGTTAAAGTTACAGTATTAATTCTCTTATGTGATACAAACTACAAGATTGATATTGGTACATTTTTAATAAAAATACACTTAAATCTATTATTAGCACCACTATCATGCTAACTAACTCCAAAAGAATGAAAAAAATTTGCTAAATTTTCGTCAAATATAAGCAAAAAGAGCATCATATTATTTTAGAGCATTGTGTTATGATTGCAATGTCCAAACAATCATAATATTTTCGTAGTAATCATATTATGATTACAGTTATCATATTATTATTATAAATTATGGCAAAGTCGTTGCCGGTAATCATAATATTATCAGCCAGAATCATATATATATATATGATAATTAGGATCATAATATGATAATTTCGTGTAACCAATCATGTTTAATCATATTTATCTCTGCGCGTAGTGGCCAAACACCTATAGAAGTTTTTGATTTTTTTTTAAACGGCGGATAACAGATTGCACCAAAATCAGGCAGTAGTAAAATTACTTAGGCACCGCAGCAAATATTGGCAAATAATTTAAGTTTTGTTCAATAATGATTTTACTTTTATGAAAAGTGGGTGTGTCAAATAAGTGGCCACCACTCTATATTTATTACTATTAAATTTAATATAATTTTATATAACTATATCCGAAAAATTTTGTCTAATTTTATAAAATTATATTAAATCATATCTTATTATACAACACAATTTTAATAATATTACTCGAACATATATAAATATTTATATAATTTTAAATTACACCATATAAACCAATTGTTAAATAATCAATATACTTATATAATTATATATAATTGTGTATGGTACCATTATGGTCATATATAAATATATAAAACACGTGCATATTGAAGTTTTCAAAAATTAGCTCTTTAATGCACCAACAAACATTTTTCTAAAATTCAGGTTTCTTGCTATTGTTATTTGGCAAGGACTTCGAGCAGAAGATTTTCCCATTATGTGCAGTACCGTGAGAATTTAAAAAAAAAACCCGTCCAGCGTCTTGCTGGGGGGTAGGAAAATACTTACCAAATTTTAAGTTAATAACATTGGCGGTTTGGGCAGGCCATTTAAGGGAATGCTTTTTCCCTTTTCGATTCTTACCGTAAGAACTTAAAAAATTTTGTTTTGGCAAGGGCAATCTTTTCCATCTATGGAAAATTTGCCATGTTTCTTTTGAAAATGTTGCCATGTTTCTAGCAAAAATTTCAAAAGTAACTTATCAGTGTGTTCGTGCGTGAAAAACAGCCTTAATAACAAATTCCAAGTTCCTTACTTGTAGGTTTTGGACAGGACGTTAAGAAAGACTTATTTCCCGCTTTTACCACGTTACTGGCGAAAATTCCCAAAAAGTACATTATTTATGAATTAGAACATACAATTATCCTTCATAATATTAATAAAATAATTTCATAGATTTTTATTCGTAGATTCAATGAACAATTTCATTATATCCAAGCTATTTTATTAATATTTAGAAATTTTTCATAAACTTTTTTTTTTTTTTATAAAAATTCATAGATTCATAAAAAAATTTATTCGATTTCATAAATTATCTCTTCATAAATTTAATGAATATTTGCTTTGGAGCTATGAAACTTTTTCAAAGACTTAATTTTTATATTTTTTCATAAAATTTCATAGTTTCATTAATTTTCATACATTTCAAACATTAGCTTTAAGATTTAATTCTCAAGTGCTCAACATATTTTATAATGTGTTTTATTATTTCAATAAAGCCTTTTATTAATTTCAGACTTCTATGAAATTGTGTAAAAAAATTATATGAAACCGGTTCATGGGCTTAGTTGCAATACAGTTTTTAAGACATTCAGGAAGAGTTTTATTTATTTCAAAGAACTTCTTCATATTACAAAATTTTATGAAACTGTTACATAAATTCTATAAACGCTTCATTGTCGGAATGATTCAGTAGTTTTATGAAGATTTTCATTAATTATACAAACATTTCTTAAACTTTGACCTTAATGAAACCTGTTTCCTTGATTCTATGAAAAGTTTCAATGGACGAGTTCCAATGACAATTTTCATTAAAGCTATGAAAAAATGCATTACTAAAGTGATGATAATTCTCTCAGTGTAGACTCTTCCTGTTGAAACTTATGATGACAAAGTTGGCTAAACTTTTCGGAACACATAGTTTTTTTTTTCTTCATTTTTAAAGACTAGATCTATTTAAAGTCTGCAAACATGGGTAACGGGGTTTGCACGATTACTTAGAGTACATTACAAAGTATGTTAAATGTTAAATGTTAAATTAAACTTATTTTATCGATACACACAGAGAAAACTTTTTTTTTTTTTGAAAAATTTAGCTTAAACATATAAATTCAATACTATGTTGAACACATTTTCCAAAATTTGTTATGTTCTTTGATACCCAATAAGAATTGAAAATTTAAAAACACAAGTACTTTAAAAATTACTTGAATTCAACTTTATTTTAAGCTTTTTATTCTAGTGAAAATAGAGTTCACACAAATTTAAATAATTTGTTATTCTTTTTTTTTTTTTGTCAATGTTGAAAAAATAGAAAAAATTGTTCAACAATTCTCTTGTGCAGATTTAACCATAGATTACATAGATCTCCACCTCTTTGACATTAGTTGCCAGTGCACGTAACTCATGAGAATGTATTTGCCATACGTGGTATACCTATACAACAAAATATTTGAATGTGTATGAAAAACTGTGTTTGTTGTTAAAAAAGAAGAAGTTTGAAATCTATGTAATCTTAATGCCTTGGATTTTTATAGTAATGTAAATAAATTGCATTTGTTTGGGTCCAAACTTTATTCTAACAATTTGTTTTTCATTAGCTAACTAAAATGTTTTACGGTGCCAGAACAATGAATTCCAAAATGTATAAAATGTTGTGAAAAATAGAAATAGTTTCGCTCGCCTAAATATAATGCATTTAATAGGAAAATATTTAAAGTAATTATATGTAATTATGCATACCAATTGAATCAAATATAGTTTTTATACTATTTTAATGAGCTTGACTTAGGCTTGAACATAGGGCTTGAATACAACGCTTTTTAAAGTGTTGTTTGAACTTGAATTAATCAGCATTTCAAGGCTTGAATTAAAGCATGTTTACACTGCGATGTACGAGTTGAATTCAAGTATCCATTTTACTGGAATTTGCTATTGAATTGCAGTGTAAATGAAGGCTTGAAATTAGAAAATGGGGCTTGAATTAAACTTGAATTGTACTTGATTTCCAGCAAAATTGTTTGTAGGGTAACCTCATCTATTCTTTTTCTTAAATATTAAATATATTTAAAAACAAATTCAAATTTTTTTAATATTCATTTCTTTTTTGCATAAAAATAGGCAATCAAATCATTTAAAGCACTTTAAATTTTATGCCCTAAACAAAATTTTGTATATCCTCCATATCAGTATATCCCTATCCTTTTCCTATCCTATTTCTTTACAACTTAACAATAAGCAAATGTTAACAATTGACTGTTTACTTACAATGATAATCTTTAGAAAACCACAAAAAAAACTCAAATGTGAACTAAAAAAAACTATTTATATACCATGACTAAAAAGTGTATTTCTTTATATTTACTAAATATTTAGTAAAAAAAAAAAAAAGAATATTAAATATCTAAACTAAAGAATATTAAATTTCTAAACTAGCTAAACAAATGATATTTACTACAAGAAAAAACAAATTAATTGTAATTAATAAATAATAAACCTTAAATAAACAAAAAATAAAATAAAATGAAAAAAACTAACTGTGTAACTGACCTTAAAATATTGTTGATTAAAGAAAATATTTAAACTAAAAACAAATGATAAAAACCATTTAAAAAAAAAGAAAATTCTAATAAACACAATCTCTGTTTAACTTAAAAAAAAAAAAAAACATTTATTTATTTTAATTAGCACAATCTGCAAATAAAGAAATTTTAAATGAAATGTCGAAATGTGTAAGCAAAATATCAGACTTGGGCAGCGTCAATTACATTTCACAATCATTTAATAAAATTAGTTCCGACCAACGCTTCCTCTTGTGACCTTAAACGCATTGTTGGAAAATTTTATTTTTTTTTTTTTTCAATACCAGACATGGGACATAATATAGGTATTTAATTACAGTCCAATTACATTATTTATGTCTAATTATATGTAATTGAGGAATTGACCTGTAGTTAAAAACTCATATGTTGTTACTAGTTCCAATGTTTGGTATTAAAAATTTGACAAATTTTCCAATTAAATATTTAAGCTCACAAGTTTGAGCGTAATTTCACTCTTATTAATGATAAAGATATGTAATTGACCTTGTCCAAGTCTGCAAAATATAAAAGCCCAGCAAAAAAAAAAAAATATTACATTCATACGAAAAGTTTTCGATACTGTCATCGGATATGTGACTATGGATTTCTTTGAAAATAATCTCATCCATATTCAGCGTTCCTATGATATGTGTGCTGTATTTAGTTTAACGAAATTTCTTCTTCCTGTAAAGAGACTAACTAAAGAAATATTCTACAGTAATTAATATAAAAAAAAAAATTAATTACGATTGTCATTATCTGACGGTTGCAAAACACTTTCTAACATGAAATTTGATACAGTTGGCTTTGAAAAGCTGCTCGAAGTTCGATATTTTTTATCAAAACTGAGAGAGATAACACTCTAATGCCCAGTTTTCAACTTCGTATTTAAATATGCAATTAGTTAATTGACATTTAAATTTAAGTTGTATTTAAATACAGTTTCAGTTTTTCAGTCTTAAATGATAATTGTTATTTATTTGCGACAAGAAATCAATGATCATTATTCATAAAACAGCTGTTTAAAGAATAGAAAAAAAAACAGAAAATATAAAATATAGAAATAAAATATATATAATTAAATTATAATTAAATTAATAAAATAAAAATGAAGAGAAGTGAAAATTTCAATGCAACCGAAGTTGAATTTTTATTGGCTGCTGTAATATAATTTATTTTTAATTGTTTGTTTTACCACGCGGAAAAAAACAAACTGTCAAAATCGTATGTTATATTTGTACAATTTAAATAGACTTTAAATGCCCAAGATTGGTCACTTAAATGTGATTTAGATTTGAAGTTAAAAACTGACGTTTATATTTAAATAGAACTTAAAGTCCAAATGGCATTTAAATACGAAGTGAAAAACTGGGCATAACTTTTTAAGTTTTTATCCGATTTTTACAAATATTATACCATAGTATTAAGAGTGGATCTTTTACTTTTATATATTATAACGTTTGTAAAACCAAATTAAAAATTTAACTTTTTTAAGATAATAATATGAGAATTGCTTACTAAAATTTAAATATTTTTCGACCCCGTGAAGAACCCACTCTGAATTTTAATACAAGACAATATGATATAAAGGGTGTTTTTATAGAATTTTGAAATGGAATAAAACAAAGATGATTTTTTTAAATTGACATCAAATTTACTTTTTTCGAAAGATAATCTTCTGGCATTATAATTTAAATATAACTTCTGGCATATGAACGTCACGGCAGGCTCGTACGTAGTCTAATCTGGAGGTCCAAATTTCAATGACTTTTTCCAACATTTGTGGCCGTCTGTTGGCAATAACGCAATGAATGTTGTCCTCCAAGTAGTCAATTGTTTCGGTCTTATCGGCGTAGACTAGCGACTTCACATATAGTCTAGCGGCGTTAAATCGCAGTATCTTGGAGGCCAATTCAAGGGTCCGAAACGTGAAACTATGCGGTTACCAAACGTTTCCTTCAATAAATCAATTGTGACACGAGCTGTGTTGACATGATGCGCCGTCTTGTTGAAACCACAGCTCCTGTACATCATGGTTGTTTAATTGATGAACGAAAACATCAGTAGTCATGGCTCTATAGCAGCGGTCACCTTTTACGCTATGCTCTTCTTTATGCTATGCTTCGCAGCAATGACTTCGCAGCACTGTACGACGTCTCTGTGGATGCATATTATCATTTAGAGTAAACGTGGTGCGAAAACGTTCCATAGCTAATCGAATTAATTGCTCTGATGGACGATTATGTTGACCGTAACATGGACGTAGTGCGCCATACGTATTTCGAACAGTACCATGACTTTCAAAATAAATTTGCATAATTTAGAAGCGTTGTTCTGGCGTCAGTCTATTCTTGTTCAAATGCCAAACCAAACTGAACATAAATCACTTGACAGCTGACAGCTGACAAAATAACCGCCAGTTAAAAAAGTATTGCCTACTTAAAGCTCTATACCTGTATAAAAAAAAACACCCTTTTTAACCATGAATTGTTTAAGAAAAATCAAAGATATTGTTTTTTAAATATTCGCGAAAAAAAAGTATAGTTTTTGTATTTCTGCAAATTTTCTGTACAGAGACTGTGTAATTGTCTAACAAGTATAAATTAGAAGGTCAAATCGAATAATTATTTAAATAGTTTGAGCAGTTTGAACATTAAGTATTTCTATTAGTTTTGCTAAAAATGTCGACTTTGAGCCGCATTGCAAAGCGAAAACTTAATACAGTACATATCGTAGATCATAGGAACGTTGAATATCGATGTGCTCACTTTCAAAAACGACTTAACTCGAATCGAAATTTTTTGAAATGACTCAGCAGAGATTTTTAAATATTATTTACATTACACTCGGGGAAAAAAGTTGAAATAGTTTCATAAATCGTTTGTCATTAATTATTCATCATTTTTATGCTTCAAAGTTTTCATAAATATGATGAAGAGTTTATGACCTTCTTGTTTCCCTTTTTAGGAAAAAATAGTGAAATTTAGAAACCATAAATTTTTATTTGAAATATGGAAAATGTCATTTGCAATTAAAAACTCAAAATCTAGAATTAATATTATATAAAATTTCGGAATTTCAATTGATGTTTTTTAAATTTTAAATTTTATTTATTAATTTCAAATGGAAATTTTTAGCTTTAAGTGATGTTTAAAAATATTAATGAAACGTTTCATAAAAGCTTATGAAGCAAAATCCTCCTATTTATGAAATGTTTCATAATAGTCATAAAGCACTTCATAAAAAGTTATGAAACTTCATTATCATATTTATGAAACATTTCAAAAGTAGGAAGAAGTAGTCTGTCATCAGTTTGCTCTTTAATGACACAACTTCATCATACACACAGAGGAATAAAGTGCCAACTGAATTAAAAAGTGTATTTTAATAGAAACAACTTATAAATTCAGTTAGTGCAACGATATTTGCATTCGATTTCTGAATATTTTGGGTGTTGCAACTAAAACTCAGTTGAATTATCCGAACTTGGTTGTGAAAACTAATGTTCAGTTGAACCAACCGACTGAAATTCGTTATAAGCGAATTTAAGTCGAAGTAACCGAATTTCAGTTGGCAAAGAGCTAAATTTTTCGCTGTGTGTATTTATGAAGTGTTGCAGTGGACGAAAATCAATGCAGATTGCCTTCATATTTATGAAGTTTTTCTTAGTATATGATGCAGCTTTTGCCCTGAGTCTACCAATGAACAGTGGATAACATACTATGAATTATGAAAATTGATTCACAATGAATTAAGAAAAAAAGAGAAAAAAAGAATAATAAAAAATACTAAAAAGAAGTCATTATTTATTGTTTTTAAATAATACAAGAGATAAGGACTAACCATTAACTGTAATCCAAATAATAACACAGTGCAACACAAAAATTCCAAACAAAAAAACACTTATCCCAGCCGAAAGTACTCGATGAGAGGAGAAAAGTAATTTCTGGATTTTGCTAGATTGGTTGCCGTTCGTTTTTTATGAGCCTCTATAGTTTCTTCGCCAAATTCGATTTTGAGCACTTTTTTGCAATTTTCTTCTATTTTTCGCATGGCCATAGCTCGAAAAATGCTGTGAAAATGCAGTCTTCAGCAAAGTTGTAGCTCTTGACTCGGCCAACAAAAATGCTGAATATGTTAAGTCGGAAAAATTTCATCTTCATGCTCAAACCCCAAAAATGTCGAAAAAATTACCACTTTTTTCACCGATTTTTTCCGTTTTTCGACTACAGCTCTTGAACTATTGAAAATTTTACCAAACAATCAAGGGAAGAAATGTAGCCTATAAAATTATGAACAACTTTCCAGTACATACTAACTTCATACGACCACTCCTTGATACGGATTTTGCCATGTGATTAATTTTCATTTTTTTTTTTTTGATTTTATTGTTTTTATTGAGCAAAAGTTTAAAAAAGGCACACGGAAAAAATCGGTGAAAAAAGTGGTAATTTTTTCGACATTTTTGGGGGTTTGAGCATGAAGATGAAATTTTTCCGACTTAATATATTCAGCATTTTTGTTGGCCGATTCAAGAGCTACAACTTTGCTGAAGACTGCAAAAAAAATTCACAGCATTTTTCGAGCTATGGCCATGCGAAAAAGAGAAGAAAATTGCAAAAAAGTGCTCAAAATCGAATTTGGCGAAAAAATTATAGAGGCTCATAAAAAACGAACGGCAACCAATCTAGCAAAATACAGAAATTACTTTTCTCCTCTCATCGAGTACTTTCGGCTGGGATAAGTGTTTTTTTGTTTGGAGTCAAAAAGTTGAATATTGCGTCACTGTGTAATTAAATCGCACACCTATTTCAAAAGTGACTCAACTCAAAATTTTTAATTTTTCAGAAAGCGAATAAAAATATTTGCAACTTTATACCAATTGAAACATAAAAAAAGGTATAACTGTGTTGTAGCAACAGTTAACAATAACAAAATACAGTGACATTTTTTGAAAGATAAACAAGTGTATTATGCATAGTTTAAGCATATAAACCAGAAAAATTAAAATTTTGAGTTGAGTCACTTTTGAACTAGGTGTAAGAGATGTTTCTTCCAATGTTTTTACTGGGTTATTGTAAAGCTCTTTTGCGTATATACACTATAGAGTATAAAAATTTGTTTATTGATCACTAAAACTTGCTACGTAACAACTGTTATTATTTACATTTAATTCTACTAACTTTTTTCGAGTTACAACTTTGATTACTTTTCATTATATTGCAGTCTGGATTTCTGGAAAATTACTAATGATGGTAAACTTTTATGTTAATTAAATAAATTAGTTATAAATAACTTAAAAACTTTGTATAAATTAAAATTGTTAGAAGTTTTCTAAAAATTACAATTTCCTTGTTTATTTTTTTTTTTATTTAGTGTTGCATATTAAGTATTTACATTCTAAATAAATTTTTATTAATTTTTTTTTTTATTTTTGATTTTTATAATATTTGTAAATACTTACATTTATTTTTAGTTTCGTTTGCATTTATTTGCTAAAATTTTTGATTTTTAAATATCCATATATTTTTTGTGAATATAAAAATGTTTAACAACATTTATAAGAAAAAGGACGAAAACAGTACTAATTGTATTCTAGGGATCAAAATAAGATACTTTGCCGATGGAACCACACCTCTAAAACGAATTCTGAAATTTTGAAAAATCCCACTTGGACCCATTTAGAGTACCCCGATCGAATCCAACCCAATCGAATATAATTTATACTTTCATCTGCTAGGGCGTCTTCCGGAGTAGAAATAGAGATCCTAATCTTGGAAAGACTCCTCCTACTTTCTGAAATATATCTCTCCCGAGATTTGTACATTTTGCTATAAAAACATCTTTCAACTTAAATTTTAACCCTTTAACGGTCACCTAGAATGATGATTTATGCATTAATCTGCTAGTGCGTCTCCCGGAGAAGAAGTAGCTCCCATAATCTTGGAGAGAAATACCAAAGTGGGCTTTTTCAAAAGAAAAAGCCCACTTCGTTTTAGAGGTATGACTCCTCCCTACAAATCGAGCCACCCTAATGTATATAGATTACGTCAATCATTAAAAAAAAAAAATATTTAAATAAATGTTCCTAACTCTTTATCTGCATTGCAATATTTTGTATATAATATATTAAATAAAAAATATAATTTTTTATAAGTATTAACTGCCCGGTTCAGTGAAAACAGTTTGATAATCTGTACGAATAAATTACAGAATTGCTGTCAGAGTTCGAAAGAAATTTTTATAGATTTCTTTATACTCAATGTATCAATTCAGAAATTTCACTTTTTGAAAAAAAATATATTTAAAGTTAGTAATCATCTACCGAACTAAAAAATGGGCGAATTTATACCTCATTCAAACTACAACCAAAAACTAGTAGTTTTTAAAAAATTCTAGTTTTTGTTTAAACAATTATATGGAATTTGACAAGTAAATACTCCTCCAAATAGTTTTCAAAAACTACTAGTTTAGTATAAACGTAGTATTAGACTCATCAAGGTAAAGCTAAACGAAGCAACCTCCCAGCAAAAACCGACATTACCAAGTAATTAAGAGTGTAAGTAGCGCTCAAAGGGATTTACTGGTTACCAGGTTATTTACTCGCTTGACTACTCTTGATTGCGATGACGCAAGATTCATGGGTTGTCATTATCCTCTCGCTTACAAAAAAAAGTGAGAATAATGAGTTACCTAATTGGTTACTAATAGAGACAGAATAAGTAAATACTTTTATATAAGGAATAAGTGGTAACTCACAATGTTAGAATGAGTGGTTACCAAGGAGTTACAAAATATATAACAAAAGTGAAATCTTGAAAAATATATAAGAAATCTTAAAAAAAATATTTTAAATAAATTTAGCTTGGAAAGTTTACTTGTAAATATTTTTAAATCAAATTAATACACTCATAATAAACTATGCTAAAAATACGAAAAATTTTTCAAAACAACAAAATCTTTTGTAAAATTAACAAATTTTCGTTAATTTTACAAAATTTTGGGTTATTTTGACATTTATTTGTACGCATGTATTATTATCAGTGTACAATATTAGAATCCAAAATATGAAATCGATACTTATGTAACCAAATACCAGTAACTCATTATTTTGCAATTACATATAAGTAGTTATACAATGCATTATCAGTAAGTCATAACTTGTAATGACTTTCAAGTAATGACGTAGCAGTACCCTGTTTTTATACTTGGCATATAAGTGTAAAATTATCAACAGAGAGAGAAAAAACAACATTGTCTCTCAAATCAGGCTTGCCAGATATTTTTTTTCGTAATCCTCAAACCAATTAAAAAATATCCCCAAAATCCCGAATCATAAAAAATTTTGAATAAAGTAGTAGATTTAATTTAATTTGCTCACATTTGCTTAGCTTGCCAGACACTTTTTATCGATATCAAATAAACAAATATCCCCAAAAAATCCAAAAATTCAAAAATTTTTTTTTAGTTAAGCCGGAGCTCAAATTCATGGTTAAAATAGCCCAAATTTACTTTGGCCTTTAAAATTGGCTTTTAATTAATGGAAATATCATTGCAAACTACAATATTTTCAATTGTATTTCAGAAGATATAAATTGAATTACAGAAACTATCAGTTGTATTTCATATTTATCAATTGTATTTCCGAAATTATAAATTGTATTTCAGAAATTATCAATTGTATTTCAAAACTTAATAATTGTATTTCTGAAGTTGTCATTTGTATTTCATAAATTATCAATTGTATTTCAGAAATTATCAATTGTTATCCATTAATGTTTAGAAGTTTTTTATTATTACTTCTAAAATACAATTTATAGTTTCTGAAATTAAAAATGGTGTAGTTCTGAAAATCGGTCAAATTCGTAATTCTCAAACTTTTATATTTTTGCAAGGAAACTCTTTCCCACAGTCTATACTCTGAGATAAATATGTAGAAATAAATTGCAGACCAGTCAATTGCGTACATATTTGATGCCAGCAATATATGTTGCAATAAGTATTTAGCAATATTCGTTAACACTTGTTCTTAAGATATTACGTCAAACGAAAATGACAACTGATTTTCGTTTGACGTTCAGAAAAAAGAACGCCACCAAAAAAAAATTTAAAATAAGGCAGTAAAACAAACAAAAATCATTAAATTAAAAAGTATTATATAAAATTTATTGAATAATTGAAATAAAAGAATTCTTAAAGCATTATTTCAAAATAATCGTAAAACAACTTTTCTTCTTGAATTTTTTTAAGCTATGAGTTAACATAAATAAGTGATTCCATACCTTTAACATAAGCTCGGCAATAAGCAATATTATACCATTACTCTGCCCAGCGGCGTACCCAGGATTTTATTTCGGGCGGGGCCCAATTTTTGTTTTTTAAATTTTTTTTTGTTTGAGAAGCATATAATTTTTTACATACGAGAGACTATATTTAATATTTTGTAGTGTCCGACCAAGTACTCGGCTTCGGCAGTGTAGTTCGGCCCAAAAGTGAAGTTCGGCCAAATTTTGGCCGAATTTGGCCGAACTACCGAACTTTTTATGATTATTTATAAAAAGCACAAATAAATAACAACTGTGGTTATATTTACTTTTCAGAATTTACAAAAAAACTACATAAAAAATACAACGCTGAATATGACAGAATACAAAAAAAAAACACCGATATTTAAACATCAATGTGTGTGAAAAAATTTCAAAAAGCCAAAAGAGTTTAAAAAAATATTTCCAGAAATATAGCTATGCGATATAATTAAATATAAAAAAAAAAAAATCGAGTGGTACACACAGAAAAAAATTTAGTTATTTGCCAACTGAAATTCGGTCACTACAACTCAAATTCTGCTATTACGATTTGCAGACGGTTGGCACAACTTAACATTAGTTTTCACAATAAAGTTCGATTAATTCAACTGAATTTTAGTTGCGACACAAAAAATATTCAGAAATCTAATGTTAATATCGTTGTACTAACGGAATTTATAAGTTGTCGCAATGGAAATACACTTTTCAATTCGGTTGGCACTTTATTTCTCTGTGTGTAAGAGAATAACAGGTTCATCAATTTGGGATAGACATGATGCAGTACCAGACTTAGAAGTAGCAGAACCAAACGAAAATTTTATTGAAAAAGAAATTAAAATGTTTATTACGGAGCCTTTAGGTCCCGAAATATAAATATATTTGAGTATTACAATTCAAGTCCATTTACAAATATAAAAGCTGTAGCAATAAAATATTTATCAGCCCCACCAACTAGTGTAGCTAGCGAACAGCTTTTTAGCGCTGCCGGACAGCTGTATTCTGATAGACGAAGCAATTCACATGGTGTGAATGCGGAAAAATTGCTTTTCTGTCATGACAATATGAAACTTTTTAATTTTAAATATTAAAGTTTAAGTTTTTTTCTCTATATCAACTTAAAAATCGATCAACTATTTTTCTTTGACTATAAAATATAGTACAATACAAATATTTTATTCTTTTTTTGTACTTAAAATAGTAAAACTATTTTCCAAATATGATTTTTGAAAAAAATATACCTATAAATTTGTATTTTGTTTATGTTTAATTACTTTTTGGTTTAAATTTATTGATCGAAAAAAACAATTTATATTTTTTTTATTAAAACAAAAAGTTCAGCTTCGGCCGAACATTGATATTATGGCCGAAGTTCGGCTTCGGCCGAAAAAAATGAGTTCGGTCGGACACTAACATTTTGTATCTGTTAAATAAGTTTTTGATGGGAAAGTTACCATTGAAGTTATACCCAGTTATAATAGCAATTTTGAAGCAAAAATGTTTTGACATGTCTTTGTGTTTTTAGTTTTTTATATCTACAAAAAAGTTTTTTTTTTTTTTTTGAAATATTAAACAAATTTATGTATCAATTAAATAATTTTATTTTGATTTTTAAAGTGAGCTATCAAATTAATTAAGATCCTTATATACTATTAACAAAACTCTTAAAATTTAATTCGACGATTTTGTTTCATAAAAGTGTAAATGATTTTGTCAGGTTTAACCTTTTCTCGATACACTGATGCAAGAGCTAGAGCACCAAGTCAAGCTTCGCCCATAGAATTCCTTAAATATATTTTCACTCTTTTTAGGGTGGAAAAACTTCTCTCCGCGGATGCAGTTGTAACAGGAATTACTATCAGTAAATGTAAAACCATATAAACGTTTGGAAAAAGCTCCTTGTTGCAATCTTGAATAGCAACTAGCGGATTCGATGGTCTTTATGGTAGTGTTTCCATAGATCAATTTCAGTTAATATAACATTAGTTTGAAAAATTATAGTCTCAAAAAAATATTATAAATTCATTTATTACATTCTAACCATAAATCGAAAAAATCGAAAATATTTGGGGGGCTTTGGCCCCCAGGGCCCCCCCTGGGTACGCCACTGACTCTGCCAACGTATTTCACTTATTGCTAAGATATTTATCTTAGTTCTAGGCTATGGGCTAAACTTTTATTACCTCTGTCAAAACCTTCATTAAATTTAAAAAAGAATTCTAATTTTAGACGTTAATTCAGATAAATAAAAATATTAGGAACATACTTCTTTTTTAATCTTTAGATTACTGGTGTTTTTTCGACAGTTAACATGACGATTTAAAATAGCCAAATTTTTATTTAATTCATACAAAAATAATCAAAATTGTATTATTGCTGGTTAAAATCCCAGCGAATTTTTGGAATATTTCTGGCAGCTCTTATTCTAGGAGTTTGTAATCAAGCCTCCATGTTTGAACGAAGTTTTTTGAATAAAATGGTACAGAAAACACTCTGAAAATTAAAAAGGTTCGAAAATTTTATGAATATGAGTATAAGACTTGGGCGACGTCAATTACATTTCATAAACAATCACTTTTGAAATTTTTCTATATCATTAATAATTTCAGACCCACGCTCACAATTGTGGGTTAACCGCTTCCTAGGAAAATTTTAAAATTTGTCAATATCAGACATAGGACATAATAAGAATATTTGTGTATTTAATTACAGGCCAATTACATTTGTATGTCCAATTACACGTAATTCGGTGTAATTGAGTAATTGCCCTGTAATTAAATACCCAGACGTTGTTACTAATCCCCATGTTTGGTATTAAAAATTTGAAAAATTTTCCAAGGAAGTGATTAAACTCACAAGTATTAGCGTAGGTCTGATATTATTAATGATATTGAAAAATTTCACAAGTGAACGATTGTGAAATGTAATTGACTCCGCCCAAGTCTGATGAGTATAGATTTTGTATTTTAATTTTTGAGTAAACAAAGATGTTTTTTTGTGGTGAACGTGCTTCATGCAAAAGTTTTAACTTTTAGTTATATATAGCTTATTTTCAATTAATTTAATCGTAAAGTTATTCGCCTAAATCTATAAGATTTATTTCATGAATTTTCTATAAAATATTTTTAAGAACATATTACATTTTTTTTTTTATATAAAAAACATGATAAAGTTGTTTGGAAAAGCATGTGTCATATAGGCTTTAACTTGACAGACTTTCTGTTAAATTTGTATTCAATTAAGATGTTTGTCAAAAATTTGTCAAAAATTTGTAATATATAATATAAATTTGGGAACAAAACCAAAAGTCTGGCAAGCCTGTTTCAAATGCATAAGACACAGGTGCGTATGAGTGCTATTAGTTGTATACATCAATGCTGGTCCAACTATCCCCTGGGGGACAATTATAATCGACTTTTTACACGTACCTACCCAACCCGAAAGTCAACAAAACATTAAACAGAAAGGATTTCTTGGTCGAGTTTTAATGAAATTTTTTCACTAAACTAATGAAGTTTTCTTTACAATGTGAATTAAACAATTCGTTAAACTTTATGAAAAAGCTTCATAGTTTTAATGAAACTATTTTTAATGAAGCAATTTTATTAGTCGTATGTAATTATCAATAAATTGCATGCAATTTTTCATTAAATTCTACACACTGCCAACCGAATTGAAAAGTGTATATTAATGGTAACAACTTATAAATTCAGTTAGTACAACGATATTTACTTTCTGAATATTTTGGGTATTGCAACTACAATTCAGTTAAAAAAGTTGTGCCAAACGTCTGAAATTATTAATAACGGAATTTGAGTCGAAATAACCGAATTTCAGTTGGCAAATAGCTAAATTATTCTCTGTGTGTATGAAAAACTGCACTAATTTAATTAAAAGTTTCAATGGACGATTTTCAGTGACATTTAATAGATATAATGCGAAAATGCATTAATATCATACAGAGAATTATCTCAGTGTAGGTACACTGATAGTATTTTACAACAACCAAAGACACTCACATTTTTTCATTTAATAAATGTATTTATACCGAAAAAAAAGAAAACATGTGGAATGTAGAGTGGGAAAAAGAGACTTTATTTTGTTTAAATGTTTTTTATGAAGCTTAGTGACTTGAATGCAAAAACTATATAAACAATTATAACGCATTCTTATTTTTTTTATTTTAAATCACCAATACATTCTCATGAGCCCAGCATTATTTTTGTGAACAGCTCTGATTTAGATTTACCATGGAGAAACTAAACCAATCAACAAGTGCTAAACTGGCAACAGAGAGTAATAGAAAATCTGCTTATGAGTTATGAGTGCGTATGAGTTATATTAGTTCTAAACATGTTAAATTAAAATCACTCATACGACACGTATTTTAATAAATGGAAATCAAACGTATACCTCGTGTGTACTACACCAAAAACTAGTATTTTTTTAAAACTTCTAGTTTTTGTTTGAAAATGTGTATGGAATGCAAATAGTTTTCAAAAACTAAATTCTAGTTTTAGTATAAATACAAGGTTGCAGTATTTATTGGCATATATGATACATATTTAACTTGGAACTACTTTTAAATTTTTCCATAAAAAAGTAGTTGTGCTTAAATATTACTCAATTTAATATTTTTTTAACCCATTATAGACCAATTGTTCCGTTTTGAATTCAGTACTAGTACTAGCTTAGACATTAAACGATTGTATGAATGTTTTGGAAAAATTTCCTTGCGTGCTCTGATGTCAGTTTTGACAATTTTTATACTGAAATCAGCAAGAACTAGACTATTTTGTTAAAAAAAATTGTGTTTTTTCTTCATACAATAGATTAATTTTGAGGTTTTAATAATTTTCAAGATATATTTTTTATTAAAATACCAAAAAATGTATTTTTGTATAACAAAGTGTTTCGGGAATGACTTGCATTATTTTAGTAGAAATCCGCTTAGATGTAATTTTTGGAATTTCATTCTAAGGGGTTATAGTCTCCGCCTTGGAGGCTTAACCATACCGCTAAAACGATGACCCGCTTAGATGGGATTTTAAAAACGTTTACTGGGAGGGAAATGTAGGGGAAAAGACTTTCTCTTGACGGCCTGCCTAGACCTTTCCATCGAAAAATACCTAACTTACTGATATGGTACTTTTTGTAATTTTTTTGTACTAACGGTGGAGTACAAACCCGGAAAGTCTAACGCGGCCTGCCCAAACCGCTAGACATCCGCTTAGACGGGATTTTTAAAAATTCCTAAAAGCAGGTGTATGAAGGAAAAAAGTCTTCCCCTTAGCAGCTTTGCCAAACCGCTAAAGCATTGATAGTTAAAGTTGGCATGTTGGTTCCTAATCCGGCATAGACATTCGCTTTCACAGGATTTTTTCAAATACCTTACGGGAGAGGCATGTAGGAAACATGTTTTTCCCTTGGCAGCCTCGACAAACCGCTCAAGCTAGGAACATGAAATTTGCTAAGTGGGTTTCTAATCCCGCGAAGACTTTCGCTTAGATTGCTGTATTGAAAATTCCTGTTTATAGGGGAAAATGGGGGACAATGTTAACCTTTCTCGACTAAGTGACAAATCACTAAAGCGAATAACTTTAAATTAAGTATGAGGATTTCCAATCCCAAGTAGACACAAACTAAGGCAGAAGAAGAAAGTATTCCCTATATCAGTCTGCCCAAACCCCAAAAATTCGTTTCAATGTAATTAAAAAGGGAAACAGTCCACTCCTTAATCCCCCAGCCCTAAACGCTGAAGCTAGACACTTTGAAAAAATCGTCTTGCCCAAACATCTTGCGGTAAAAGTCTGAATATTAAAATATGTGTTTCGTGAGGATATTCTTTTAAGATTTTTGAAACAATCTATAAATGCGGTTTAAAATCTGATATTTGAAATTAAAGCATTCATTGAAAGAGAAAATACCTAAGAATTTAAATGAATGATGAATTATCGGGATTTTAAGCTAGTAATATATACAATAGACCGACTCACGAAAAAAAGTATGTATGATCTTTCACTCAAAATGTACTTTTTTTGCTTTATCATGCTTAACAAAATATTTCGTGTCTAGCACTTAGATCCCGTGAGCTGAACCGTTTTCAAAAATGGTATTTTTTTTCCTCTTGAGGACCAAAATTACTATACAGAAAATCCACAAATATTTTTTCAGTAATAAGTCAAAAATTACAACAACTTTTAAGTCCCTTTAAACTTTATTTGGTAAAATTGCACTAAAACCGGCAACTTTAATCGCCGGTAGGAAACTGAGGATCCACTCCAAAATTGTTATTGTTACAATCAGTGGGGCATAGAACTATTAATCTGAAAGACACAGTTCAACAGCAGAAAAATCAAAAAAGTTTTTTAATTTCAATAAAATTTTGTGGAATGTAATGATATTTATGTGGAATGTAATATGAGGTTAACCCTAAATGCATGAGGTCAGCAGCCGGTATGGAGACCAAGCTACCCTTATGTAAAGTCGCTCGCTGAACTCGAATTGGGCATTTATTTTCTTGGGAAATAAACCGTTTTCCCAGGAAAGAGGAAAATCAGATGTGTACAATATATGCATTCTATACACTCAGGGACTTCTGCTTTAAAAATATGTAGTTGTTTGAGTTGTAATACAGTTTCTTTATTTTTAATGTAAATGTCAGTCATTTGTAGAACAAACTAAAATTTTTTACTAACCTTGTAGTCCATTTAAAAAAACAGCCCACATCAAATGACTGTTTTATGATTTTACATTCATTTTTTACAGTTGTTTTTTGTTATTTAAAAAAAAAATAAATGTTTGTTTATTTTTTACTACCATGTGGTTCATTTTTACTACAATTGTTAGTCATTTTTTGAACATTAAAAAACAAATGACAATGTTAGTTGAAGTTACTGTAATGTAAGTTGTCCTTTCTTTAAGTGAAATTTCATTTGTTTTCAACTACAATTGCAGTGCTCTTTCCCTACATAGTATTCTAAGTGTACATATAACTAATACCATATATCAAATTTGATCCACATTTATTGTAATTAGATAAAACTAAGTCTAAAAATAGAACTGTTGTGTTGTTGGAGTTGTAATCCTGAGATTATGTATGCAAGAACAAAAACACCGTGTGTTTACGCAAGTTTACAATTGCAGGTTATGTCAGGCATAACTTGCTCGTGTAGACCGGGTACTACACAATACTTGTGTTAACCCATACCAGTAATGGTGCTGCAAGGATCACGAGTACCCATGTACTTGATGTACTCTCCATCCTTGCAGCACTAGTTTGGTTGGGTTCTTTCATTTTTTTTGCCTTTAAACTTTTTCTTTCCGATCGTGACAACAACAGCAGCAACAACGCTCAAGTGAAAATATTTTTAAATTTAAAGTAAAAGTAAAATTTAACAAGTTTTTGTTGTTCACTAAAAAATTAAAGAAAACCCAATTTTGTAAAATAAAAACTAAAGGTTCATTTTGTTTGTAAAATAAACCAAACCAACAACATAAAGGCGACGTGTTTCATTTTTTCCTTAACCCTTGGAATTTGAGAATCACACCTGCTACTGGAGCACCCCCAATTGCGCACCCCAACACCGTGTATTGAATAAAACTAGTTTCAATCATAACAAAACTCGACCTGACGATAGCTCAGAGGGCTAAAGCACTCTGTCTAGCGTGTAGTGCGATTGCATGTGGCATTAGAAATCAGTTTATCTATACCACGGTCAGTGATTGCGCAGAAAATTTCATATAAACGCAATCGAACAAATAAAAAACATAACAAATATTACATTATTCAAAAAAAAAAAAAAAAAAAAATTAAAAAAATTCAAACAAACAGGGTCACTGACGAAGGTTCAATACCAGAAACTGAGCAGTCTGATTCAGAAAAAATTGAAAATTTGCAATGTAGTTATGATTTTTATAAAATACACTCATTCTTCTCTACCACGCCTTTCACAACTAAGTCCAATTTATTTATCAATACTTGATTAATATATTTTATATACTTTTTTTCACTTTTGAAATTATGTGCAAAAAGTGCATACTCCCACTTTGGCAGCTTACTGACAATTAAAACCAATTTTAAGTGAGCTAAAGCGGTATTTTTATGAAGAGTAATATTGTTTTGTACAATTTTAAAGTAACGGTATCACTATTTACTTTAATTAGCGGGATATTCGTAGGATTAAATGCATGTACCATATATGGTACATTATGCATTTAAGGGTTAAGCAACTGAATATTAGCTTCCACGACAAAAAATATAATTTAACATTAGGATATTTGTCGTAACCGCCAGAATTCGATGGTGTAACCCACAAATTCGGTGGACACAACTGAAACTGTTTTCTGGTTGTATGTTTTCAGACAAAACTAAAACAAATATCTTTTTTAAAAACAGTCCCGCTCACGGGTCGCATTGCTAGACACGAAATATTTAGGGAATCATCATAAAACAAACTAAGTTCATTTTGAGTGTTGGACAAAAAACACTTTTTTCTCGATGTTAGGTGAGTCGGACAATAAACGTTTGAAAAATATGTATGATATTTTTTTTTTAATTTATTATAAGTGGATCTTAATCTTAGTGTTAAAAAAAATAAAGTCTATTGAAAAAAAAGTTAATTTAAAATTAAATTGGAAATGCTACGCTCTAAAGGTATGATATTTAAGATGTAGGGCATATTAGATGCTAACTAGATCGAAAATCCTGCTTATAACAATCACATTGTAAAACAAAGTGTCATGTCTTTGTACAAAACTTACACCAAAATACACTTAACAATTACACAAAGTTCCTTTAAAGTTATGTTGCTAATTTTTTTTTGTTAAAATTTTGTCTTTTTTAGTTTTTCGTTATTGAAATTTTTTTTTTTTTATCATTTTTTGATTGAATTTTCCCTTTCAAGTTTTTATTTATTTATTTTGTTATTGTAAATTGTATCCCCAGCTGGCACGAGTTATATTGCTATGAAAATTATAAAATATTTAGATAAATCCAACCAAAAAAAAACGAAAGCATAACCTCAAATAATTTATGCAATTATTATTAATATCTACTAAAGCCAAAAAAAAAAAAAAAATTCTGTATAAATAAAACTCAATAGATTTATAAATTTTTTAACAAATATATAATAGTTACTTATATTTTTAAATGTATATTGCATTGTTAATTTGATTGATTTCATTTAATTTGACTGATGATGTATTGATTATGTGATGAACAATTTTTTTTTTTTTTCATTTAGAACTCAATTTATTTATTAATAGAAATTTAATAATAGTTTGAATCCTTCTCTCTAGCAATGATTGTTATTATAAAAAAAAAACAAAAAACTTATACCAACGTAAAAAGTAAGAAAACTATTTAATTTATAAATTTAAATAATTTAAATAATTTACATACTTTTAGGAAATTGAATACTTCCTGCAAAAACTTTTGAACATATAATATATAATTAGAATTATAACAAGAATGTATATGAAAGCTTTATAAACTCAAAACATAAAACAAAAAAAAGTTTTAAATATTTTCATTTTAAAATTTCTTTATCATTTTTAGTTAAATTATATAGATACTCGTACTACTTTTAAAATAATATTTTGTAAAACTTTGTTAAATCTATTTTGTGTACGTATCTTAGAGTGTGCATTTAAATGTTATTTTAATGTGTTTTTTATTAAGTCATTTTATATAAGGGGGATTTCATCTTAAGTGACCGAACTTTACAACCTTTTTACAACCTTTACAACCGATGTCTTGGTATCGGAATGAAACACGCATCAAGTTGAGTCCTATAGGGTAGCAATTATGACATTTCAGCGCTATCGGTCATGCACTCTACGTGTTGGAGGGTGTTGAATTTTTGACATTTTTATCAAACAGACCTCTTTTGGATACATATAACTACCTACCAGGGTTGTCAACTATATTTAGAAATTTTTCGCAAACAGAGTAATGAAACTCGCCAAAAATCATTTTTTGTCGCTTAATTTTTGCATTAAAAAAATTGCCAAAAAAAAAGAACACTATTTTAGTTCTTGGTAGAAGCAAAGCTCTCAAAATTAACGATTTTGTAGAGTTTTTTTAGATAATTTAGCTTGTTATCAAAAAAGGTTTTTTTTTTTTTTGTTCCACCACTTCTAAAAAGTTCTTGATGAGCATTTTTGTGTACTTGATCTTAAACAATAGTTCACAATAATCTGTTTATAAAAAGAAGGAAATGCAAGAAAACAAAGCTACGTTTGCACTAGATTGCAAAATATGTGTTGTGTCAAAAACACGTAATTTTATAAAAAAAAAAATTACAAATTTTATTTTTATTTGTTGCCTGTCTTTAATGTGGGGGCTTTTTTAAGTTTGTGTTTTTTTTTTCTTTTACAGCTTTATGGTCGCTTAGTGCGATGCGACTTGTTTATCTTTCTTCTTTTCTTCCAAATTAGGGTTTTTTTCGCATCAACAATTTTGAGCGCTTCTATTTTTTTAATCCGATTTTCATTTCTAGTATAAACCTATAAAAAAAGCATGCTTACCCAAAAAAATAAATGCAACAACTTCAAAATGAATCACTTGTTTCATTCCATCAACACAAAGTGGACTATAATAAAAAGATGTTAATATTTCGTATGGAGTTTACATGGAAGCTTGTTGGCCTAGCAATCAGATGGTTCCGGGTTCGAGTAGTGCAACCGCCAATGACATATTTTTTTTTTTTTTTGTTTTTTTCTTATACCATTATTTATTTTTTTCATTTTTATAGAAAAATAAAATATTTTTTCAAAAATATTAAATTTTTTTAAGTTCCTGACATATTCGTATTTGAAAATGTGAAATTTCAAATTTGCTCCAAATCAGGTTCAGTTTTTGCGAATAACGGGACCAATTCAAAGCCAATTTTTAATTTTTTCTTTATTTAACCAAATAAATATTCGATTAAATAAAAAAATTTATTGCAATATCTTGTTCCACTCAAAAATTACATTACGTTAAAGTGTAAATTTAAAAAAAAAATCAAATTTTTGCGATTTTTTTCGCAAAAAAACACCAACAGTCTTTTACCACACAGCCGTTTCTAAAGTTCCCAGTGTTCTTAAGCAAATATCTATTTTAACCCACTGTTCCAAAATTTACAGGCCTCTAATTAGGTAGCGGAAGTGGTTATAGATACTCCAACATATACCTAATGTGTTGGATCAGTGCCTTTCAAGCCCCGCCTTAAATGCAGACATGACAGCAAAAAGTTTTGAAAATATAAATTTTATTTTTGGGAACTGTGGGGTGGGTTAAATTTTGACATCAATATTACATTTGTGACTTTAAATCCAAAAAATCATTGTATTACGTATATTAATTATTATTTTATTAATAAATTTTTTATTGAATAGTACACAGTGTGCAAAAATTACAGTGCTTTGGAAGAAAGAAAAACAAGTCGCATCCTACTCAAGCCCCGTTTCCATTATCACACATGTGTTTATACTTTACATCACACAAGTATAATGAAAAGTGTGATAAAATTATCTGTCTGTCAAAAAAGTTTAAAAGAAAAATCTTTCGATTGTTCAGACTGTTATCGACACACATAAAAAATACATTTAAATAGATATTTTTTCTCTTAATTAACAATTATGTTAAGACATGTGCTAACTTTATGAAATATTTAAAAAAATAAAGCTTTTCAAAAAATGTGTGTCGATATTCTTAAATGTGTGTCGATATTTTGACATTTGTCTAACGATTTGTATTCACTTACATTATACGTTGGCTTTCTACAACACATTTGTGACATGTATGAAACACTTGTGTGATTCTGTGAATGGGGCTTAAGCGACAACAAAGCTCTTAAAGGAAAAAAACTAAGCTTTCTAAAAAAAAAAACAAAAAATTCCCACATTTTAAAAAAAGTCAAAAAAATTTTTAATTTTCAACCAAAGTCAACAATTTTTTTTATTTTTTTTTTTTTAAGATTGAAGAAAATATGTATCGAAAACATTCATGACAAAATCTTCTAACTACTCCAACAATTAATATACAGGAAAATTTCATAAGACATGACGTACAATTGAATGTGCTTGTTGGTTTTTGCACACTGAGGCATATGAAATTTCCCTTTATATTAATTGCTGGAGTCGCGCTTGGTTATTTGTATCCGAAAAAGGACAGTTTGTCGAAAATGTCAAAATTCAACATACTACAACTCGGAGAGTCGTTGGCGGATCCCGCAGAAATTTTGTGTTACAACTACTACCCAATAGGACTCAACTACTACCCAATAGAACTCAACTGGTTTCATTCCGATTACAAGACAACGGCTTTAAAAGTTCGGTGGCTTAAGATGAAATCCCCCATAAATTTGTATATAATGTGTGTGTGTGTGTGTGTATGAGTGCACTTTAATATAATCATTTTATTGCATTTTTCCATTTACTTATTTGTAAATAAATTTTCATCACATGAATCAGTTTAAATATGTATAAACGTGATTTTCATACACATTTATTTTATGAGCACAACTTTGGTTTATTTTTAATTCTATAACTTAAAATGTCAAAAAATATAAAGTTTTTATGTCGAAACTATTATAAATATATATCAAGCGAGTTTTGTATGCTATTGGTGCTTCCCAGCAAAACTTTGGTAATGGGTGTAATGTATACTCCTTACTTGTCTCATTATTTTCCAAGATAAAGTAATGTGTTACCGATAATGGGTTACATAAAGCATTACTTTGTAATGTATACGCCTTACCTTCAACATTATTTTGAAAAATAAAGTAATGAGTTACCATTAATTGGATACTCATGGGTTACCTTGTAATGTTAATACAGCATTACCTTTCACATTATTTCAAAACATAAAATAATGACTTACCGATCATTAATTACATAATGCATGAAATATAATCGTAAAGTAATGTGTTAGATATTATTTTGAAAGTCTATATTTAGACACATTACTTTGTGGTTTTTTGTAAGCATGAGGGTAAGATATATATTTTTAACATCACAAATTCATTTACATTTTAAGCAACCATTATTATATGTGAAGACAGCTCAGTTGGTAGAGTTCTCGCCTAACAACCAGCGACCCCAAATTCGAATCTCAGCACGAACTTGTTATTTATTTACATTAAAAACATTGTTTGCAATATTTTTTTTTTATAAATTAGTTTTTATGAAAATCAATTTATAAACACATTACTTTTCCGCACCCGGGAACAATAAAAGTAAGCAGTTACTTTACCCGCTACTAGGTAATGAGTACACCCATTACTTTTAGGCTCATCGCCTGTTAAATTCTTTAGTGAAGTAAGTTGTATTGTAATGTATGGAGCCCTATGGCGATACATTACTTTACACATTATTTGGTAATGTGTGGTTTTGCTGAGTTCTTCAAAGTTTACTACGCCGAGGGAATTATATTTTCTTTAGTATTATATTTCGTCATAATTATATTGAAAATTGCCACTGGAACTTGTCCATGAAACTTTTCATAGAATAAATGGTGCAGGATTCATTAAGGTCTATTTTTATGAAATGCTTAATAGAACGAATGAAAATTTTCATAAATAGAACTAATTTTTTTTTTCTTTTGTATTAAAACTTAATATTTCAGTATGTGACCCTACACTCAAAGGAAAAGTTTCATAATATTTATGACATGTTTCTTCAATGTTCGTTCAATGTAACGTTTTATAGTATTTATGACACATTTCATAAACAACAATATCAATTCCATCATATTTATGAAATGTTTCACTATATATATGAACATATTTTGTATTATAAAGGATTTCATTATTTTTGTGTAGAAAAAATTCATTGAGACCATAATATGGTCATTATAATTCCTGTTGTTTATGGAATGTTTAATAATTATTGATGAAATTGTTACATTGGACGAAAATTGATTAAACTTATTCCTGGTTTTGTCTATGCGTATAAGGGCTTTTGAATTTCCATATTTTTTGTATAATTTTTCAGTAACAACTAAAAATGTCCGTGTAAGCAACTTTATTAAATTAATCATAATAAATCGATAAATACATGGTTGCTTCTACCGTACACAATTACTATACGAATTTAATTTTTAAAGTTTATTAAAAAAAACAAATAGTTGAATAATGGAACTATTAGTTAGTTCATTTCCAATGCTGGCTTTATTAATCAATAACACTACTCGACAAATTTAAATTTATTGCAGAACGTCTCTTTGAAATAAATATTTTTTAAAAGACTTAGTTACACGGAAGTTAAATGTGTCATAAATATTTCAGCATATTTTCAATGGATTTGAAATGGATTTGCAATTTCAATATAAAAATGAGTTCAGTTGAATATTTAGTTTACGCATAGTGATAAAATTTAAAATTAGTTCAGGAAACAGAAAATATATGAGGATAAAACTAAACTTGCAAAATTTTCCACTTCCTTGCAATATCAGTGCGATATCCTAATACAAACGCTAATATGATTATACTCAAGTTAAGGATAATTTTGTGTAGATTTATATTCTTAAAAAAAATTTTGTAATTTTGCGATACAATTTCGAAAAATTAAGCAAAATATACGAAACAATGAGGTGAATTATGGAACTATAAAACTGCTACCGCTGATTTAACAAAAAGTATCGATATAGAATATCATTATATTATAACTTGATATACACTCAAAAAAAAGTTTTGTAAAATCATCAAAAAATGTTGCTGAGTCCGCAAAATTTTAGTCAGGAGGGTGCTTGCAAAAAAATTGCTAATGTCAGCAAAATCTTTTGCTGAAGATCAGCGAGCTGATTTTTGTATGGAAAGCAGATACAAAAATCTTCCATGGTTTGTGCTGATAAGCCCATTAATCGTCTGGACGACAACCAGAATTTAGTAGAGACGAGGAAAATTATACTAAAGAGTACAACTCTTGTAAGATTTATAGAACAAAATCTTACAAGAGTTGTACTCTTTAGTATAATTTTCCTCGTCTCTACTAAATTCTGGTTGTCGTCCAGACGATTAATGGGCTTATCAGCACAAATTTTTTTTTTAGCAAAATAAATTAGTAAAAGGTTAGTAATATATTAGTACAACATTAGTTCAAATCAGTTACGTTTCGAATAAGTATAACTGAAAACACTAGTTCAGCAAAAAATTTGCTGAGAAATAGTATATTTGATTTATAAGACGTTTTATTAACTATTTTTTTGAGTGTAAATTTCGTTTACATCCTATAAAATTTTTTAAAGAAAAAATATCAAAAAAAATTTAATTTAAATTTCGCTAATTTTTGAGATTTAATATGAACATAAAACAAACGATTTTTGAAAATCGGCCATAAGGAATAGATCTGGAATTATGCAGTTTTTTTTTTTTTTAAATGATGCAAAATGCCATTTGGTCCATAAAATATTTATTTCTTAAAATTGCTTAATGATCCCCAGGTTTTGTGTTAAAGTGCAAATAATGTTAATTTTGAATAATTTAGAGCAACAGTGTTGATGTGACTTGATAAAATATTAAATTTTTTAGCACAAAGTGGCTTTTTTAAAAAGATTTGTGATGGCGATCAATTATATGCATTTCCACTATTATTACTAGGCTTTTTAATTAATTTAATTAATTTTAATTTATTCCAAAAAAAAACCAATCAAGCCCCTTGGGCGATATATAATTAGTAGAAACTATAAAACCTTAAATGTCATGTTTTCTAACAATAAAATTGTTTTAAATATCCAAACGCCAAAAATAACAAAAAAACTCAGTTTGTGCTACTATCGGACCTAATTAAATTAAACAACGAATGTGCCATGCGAAAAACTGCTTCTTTGACAAAATTCTTACTAATGTTTTTCAACATTTAAGTGTTAAGTGCACATCAACGAAACATAACTCCTACTGAGCATTATTGCAATATTGATGAAACATTGTTTTTAAATTATTAGTCCTTGAAGCGGTATCAGTTCCCGGTCCAAAAAAACAAAAACAATTTTAAATCTAAAAAAATTTGATTTCAATTTTTGACTCGTGTACTTTTTTGTAAGGAGATTGTGCGCCAATTAGGTACGTGCTGAACTTACCTCTCAAGAGTTAGGAGAATGCACCTAGAGAATTATCTGCATGATATCAATGAATTTTTGCATTAGATATATGAAGTGTCACGATCATTGAAACTTCTCGTTAAATGAATGCAGTTTTTCATAACATTTTATAAAAAATTGCATTTCGTTTATTAAAAATTTCATACGACTACTGCAAAAATTTCATTAAAAGTAGTTTCATTAAAACTGTGAAGGTTTTTAACAAACTCTGCTAAATTTTTCATTAACATTGTTAAGAAAACTTCCTTAGTTAAGTGAACAATTTCATTAAAGCTTGTGCAAGAAATTCTCTCGGTGTGTGTAATACCAAATGGAATCCAAAAGTTTAAAGCCGCTAACAAAAATATAATAAGAACAAAAGAAAAAAGTGAATGTGTTTAAAATTTTTTTTTCAATTTAGATAAAAATAAGAAAACATGGCGATAAAATTCTGCGCTCCTACGAGTTATAGTGTTGTTAATCCAAACATATAACCCGCTTTTCAAAAATAAAAAACTGAAAAAATTTTTTGAAAAATTCCATTTTATTTTGAATAGTCAGCTTTGAGATCATAATTAAAAGGATACTATTACAAATAGAAAACACTAATTGTTAATAAATCTAAGAAAAAGATGAGAAAATATTGGTAGGATCAGCTAAACTTGTAAGAAAAGTCGAAAATAACTCATATTGTTCGGGTAATTTATTTAGCATCTCGTTTTTTTGTGGTTGGTTGATTAAACCATGAGTCTCTTGTGGGTGGTGGATTAGAATGATTCTGATCATGACCTAGTCGCTTAGGACGAAAGTGCAGCAATTTTTTTGTCTTTCTCTTACATTTTTTAACAATAAGTGTTTTCTATTCATAATAGTAACATTTCAAATTATGATCTCAAACCTGAGTATTCAAAATGAAATGCAATTTAAAAAAAAAAAAATAAAAAATACATACATTATTGAAAAATAATATCTTTTTCGAAAGATTTAAACACCCAGAAAACACACCGTAGCCAATCGAATAATTCGGTTTTCTGTTGATGCAATCAAAATTTTACTAGTTAATGTATTTTCAAAAGCCCCATTCATTTGATACCCCTTGTCGACCATATTTTTATTAGAACAATACGAAACAAGGCGAGAAAAAACGAAAAATAGAGTCTAGAATGGTTGAGATTAAGAATCATTATAACCGTTTATAAAAACAATTAATTTTCAAATCAGACTAGACTAGTTCTTGCGGATCTCAACGTAAATAAGTCACCGGGGCCGGATGGCATATCAGCACTGGTGCTGAAACAGTGCTCTTTAACGTTGGCACGTCCATTGGCAAAACTTTTCAGCTCTTCGTACCGTGCGGGAATTTTCCCCTCATGCTGGAAGGTTTCCAATGTCCAGCCTATCCCTAAAAAGGGTGCGGCAAACAACCCTGAAAATTACCGCCCAATCGCAATTTGCTCTGCGCTCTCCAAAGTGATGGAGACCATGGTTAACCACCATCTTGTGAAATATTTAGAGGCCAATTCACTTTTAAATGATCGACAGTATGGCTTCCGTAGTGGTCGATCTACGGGAGACCTGTTGGCGTTTCTATCGGAACATTGGAGCCGGTCAATCCACCGCTTTGGTGAGAGTAAAGTGGTTGCTCTAGATATTTCTAAGGCGTTCGATCGTGTGTGGCACGGGGCACTCGTGACTAAGCTAGTTGCTTTTGGTGTCGGTAATGTCTTCTCTCGATTTATAACGAGTTTTCTCAGAGACCGCACTATACGTGTTTTTTAGATGGGGTCTCATCAAACGACTTTCAGCTAAATTCAGGGGTACCGCAAGGTTCTGTTCTTTCTCCTACCCTTTTTCTTATTTTTATTAATGACCTTCTTGGTCAGGCCATCAACCCTATCTACTCTTTTGCAGATGACAGCAACATTTGTCATTCATTTTCATTCGATCACAGGCCAAGCTCTTTGGAGATAGAGGGCATGCGGCAGAACATGAATGACACACTCAATCAAGACCTTTCTACAATCTCCGAGTGGGGTCGCGCGAATAAGGTCGAGTTTAATGCACGCAAGACCCAATGTTGTATGTTAACCCACAGACGGGCTGTGGAATTGACATTGTCATCTGTAACTATGGATGGTATAGGTATTGAGGAATCGGATACTCTTGATGTTCTGGGCATGAGAATACAGTGTGATGTCCGTTGGAATAAGCACGTATTTCAAGTGTCGAAAGAGGCATTCAAGTGTCTTGGTTTTCTAAAACGGTGCAAGACTTACTTCACTCCATCCGATCTCCTTACTCCATCCGATCTCCTTACAGCTATATCCGGCCAAAAATGGAATACAACTCTCATATATGGGCAGGGGCTCCATTGTCTATTCTGAAGCTTCTGGATCGTGTTCAGGGGAGGGCGGTGAAGCTTATCAATGACAGTAGTGTATCCAACTCTATTGATTCATTGGAGCATCGTCGGAATGTGGGTTGTGTGACACTTTTCTATCGATATTACCATGGGAGATGCTCATCTGAGATAAGTGAACTTATTCCACGAGCCCGAGTTTTTATTCGTAATACTCGCTTATCTAGTAGAGCACATCCGTTTGTAGTTGATTGTCCTGTGTTTCGCACAACGCATTACAGAGAAAATTCGTTTTTTAGTCGAACGATTCGTATGTGGAACAAACTTCCCGCAGAAGTCTTCCCTGTTACTTACAATTTAGAAAAATTTAAATTAAATATCCACAAACACTACTCCCTCTTTCCTCCTTCCCATACCTTTTTTTCCTGATCAATACAATGCACTGCATGAGTAGGGGGCATCCCCTGAGTATTGGTTAAATTATAAAAAAAAAAAAAAAAATTTCTAACTTGCAGTTTTGCTCCTATTCAAGTTTCTATTATTAAATACACAGTTCAACAAAACCAGAAAAAGTTGATGCATCGCTGATGCGACCAATCATTTACAAAAGACTTTGGAATGCAGATCACGAATATGGCCTTAGAATTTGTAAGTTAGTTAAAGAAATATTTGAAAAAAAACTTTTTGTATTAAATTTTTTTTTTTATAAACTTTTTGCAAAAATATACAAAATTTTAAACGAAAATTCTACTTTTTTACAGCATTATACCTATATTATTTTTTTTATTGGAATAACTAATTTTTACTAAATTTATGCATAAAATTCCTACCGTTTGCGAAACTCCGACATGGAAAATTTCTCAAAACTTTTTTGACATTAAGATTTTTCATTAACGAAAAACTACATTTTATGTTTGAGTTTTTTTGCATAGACAAAATAAAAAACGTAGGCATTCACGTCGAAACTTTTTTCAAATAGAGAAAACGGAATTAAAGCTTGATGACAATTGTCATACAATAGCAGGAAAAAATGAGAATGGCTCACTTTTGCCAACATTATATATATATATATATATATATATATGTATGCACAGCGCATAGTTTAGGGACACGCCCAAAATTGTCGCCGGAATATGCGGTGTATAGAAAAAATTGTCCTCATCTTAAACGCTAGATGTATGAAAAGGCGCGAAAATTTTGGGGACAGTCCCCACAGTAAGCAAATGTCCCTAAACTATGCGGGGGAATGAATAAATGTCTGTAGAGTATGCGGTGTACATACATATATATATATATATATATATATATATATATATATATATATATGTATGCACAGCGCATAGTCCAGAGACATTTACTCGTTCCCCCGCATAGTTTAGGGACATTTCCTTACTTTGGGGACTGTCCCCAAAATTTTCGCGCCTTTTCATACATCTAGCGTTTAAGATGAGGACAATTTTTTCTATACACCGCATATTCCGGCGACAATTTTGGCCATGTCCCTAAAGTATGCGCTACGCATACATATATATATATATATATATATATATAATATATTAAAATTACACAAAATTTGTGCAATTATACATTAATCAAAAAAAGTACTTTCACTTTGATTGATAAAACATTTTTACACATAAATTTTTAGATAATTTATATAATAAATATTAAAGATGTAAATACTCGTATATATGAAAATTTATATAATAAATATTGTGGATGTAAATATATGTATGTTTTTTCGTTAACATATCTGTAGAAAACTGCATGTTAAAATCCATGTTCCATTTCTAATTTTATTAAGTTTTTAGTTAAATATTAAAATAATAATTTGCTAATTTTTTTTATATTTTTTTATACACATTTTTTTTTAATTACATTTTAATTTTTAACACATATAAACAAATTCCAACACTTAGAACCATATAAAAATACATATTTTAGTAATTACTTACACGCTAAAAAAAATTCCCTGCTGGAAATAAAAATGTTGATAGATAATATAATTTTGTTTGGAAAACATTTCCGTTTCCCAAGTTTCTTGCGAATAAAATTATCTTTGCCTATAAACATATATATGTTTGGAACTAGTGAAAAACGTCTACCTCCAAACATATATATGTTTGGCAGCAAATATATATATATGTTTTTTTATAAGTATGTTTGCATGTCCCAAACATAATATAGAAACATTTTAAAATTGCAAAATATATCTTTGTTTAGGTTTGAAAATTTGAATCATTGTATAGATATATATATAACTACCTGCAAACATATTCAAAAGTGTATTTTTCTGCGTGTAAACATAGAAATAGTTAGGAAAAATATTTAAACTCATAAATTAAATATATAATCTCAATAATATTTATGAATTCAAAGAGCATAGAATAGAGCAGAAAAACTAACAATTTAATTAATTATAGTTAAAAAAAAAAATGAATACATATGAATTTAAGAGGGTGGTCCCAAGATTAGCTGACCTAACAAATAAAACACAACAAATTTGGGAAAAATTTTCATTTTTTCTCATTATAATCTCCTTTTAGCTCGATACACTTTTCCCAGCAATATTCAATAACTTCGATACCCTGTTTATAATAAGAACTGTCTAGCTGCTTAAAATCGCCATCAACCGCAGACTCCACCTCTTCATTGTTGTCAAATCTTTTCCCACCGAGACAATTTTTCAAGTTTGGAAATATAAAATAATTCCAGGGAGCTAAATCTGGCGAATAAAGTGCGTGCTGAAGCAATTCAAACTTTAATTCATTGATTTTGGATATCGCAATAGTGGATGTGTGAACTGCCGCATTGTCTTGATGATACAACACTTTTTTTTCGCCAAATGCGTCCTTTTTCCTTATTTTAATAACTTAAACGCTGTAATAAGTTAACATAATACTCGCCGTTGATTGTTTTTAATTTTTGAAGATAAACAATAAAAATGTTGCCGGCAGATGGAACTATTTTCGATTTCTTTGGACACGATTCTCCCATTCCAGTCCACTGTTTTGACCGTTTCTTTGTATCAGTTGTGAAGTGGTGGACCCATGTTTCATCCAACATTCTATTAAACATCTTGACAACGCTCTTTATGTTATGTTGGGAGCAAAAATAAATCTTGTGCACAGCTTTCTCAGCTCCAAATTTTCCGTCAATATACGATGTATAGCACTTTTTGAAATGCCTATAATTTCAGCCAGCTCAGGCGCCTTCAGCCGACGATCATTCAATAATATTTTGTGGATTTTCTTTACCGTTTGTACGGTGTTCGTCTTGGCAGTTCGTACGGTTTGTAATCGTAAACGAAAGAGCAGACTCCCCAGAGTAGAATCTAGTTCGACTTTATATTGAGATCTTTCAAATGAAAGTATTGAACTACATAACGGTGACCAATTTTTCCATGTTTACAAATTCAATGAGATCGTTTATTTTTGATGTCTCCAAAAAAAAATATATATATTAAACAACGTGGCTCCTTGAAACTTAAAACATGTGTTTTATACGGTTACCACTTTTCACCAAAGAATTTTTTTTTTTTTAAGCTATGTCATTTACGTCATTTCGGCTAATTTTGGGACCGCCCTCGTATGTAGAATTATAGTATTATATACTTACGTATGCATTATTATTTTGTGCATATAAAAATTATATATAAAAATTACGCTAATAATAAATTTTTTCTTTCATTTTTTTATTTTTTGTTAATTTAATTTTTGGTCTGGTCATACAAAATTATTTTTGTATTACTCTTTCCATATGAATATAGGAGCAAATTGCAAGGGAGAAACAAGTCAGTGGACGTGTACAAATACAAGTTTGGTATCATGCAGAACGTAGTGAATTGGTCGTTTCATTAATGGCAGCCGATGATTTGGCATTACGTGATGAAGCTTATGGTCATGGTAATTTACCAGAAGCTTATGCCAAAGTTCGTATATTACCAAAATGGTAAGTGAAATTCAATTGCAAAGGAAAGTAGACAATTTATAAAACAAAAATTAAAATCGATAGGAGATGAAGAAAAATAAAAAAAAAAAATTATAGATATTGTGTGAACGAAAATGTTAAAAGAAAATTTTTTAAAAATCTCTTAAAGAAAAAATGTTTTATGTTAAAGTAGAACAGTTTTGTAAACCCAGGTGAAAATCGAAATATAAATGAACATACATGGGCTTGTATATGGACATACATTATCATATACGACTATTAGGCTACTTCTTTAAAAAACCAAATGGTCTAATTTGAAGAAGACAACCTTGGGTTAGATAAGATTCATTAAAAAAAAAATTGTCTAATTTTTTGAATATTTTGGAAAAAAAATTATTGGTCGCCGCCAGACTTTGAATATTTTCATAAAAATCATTTTTTTAAAAAAAACTTTTAAAAAAAAATTAACACAAAAATGTTTTTGAATTTAGGTTTTATAAGATTGTCAACCCTTAACACAACCCTTAACACTAGATTGTCAACCCTTAACACTAGGCGTTAAAATTTGCATTATTTTCACAGCTCTAATTGCGAATAAATAATTAAAAAAAAATTTAAAGATTGCAAATATTAAAATAATTTCAGTTGCCTTTCATGGGCAGTTAAAAAAAATAATCCTGAAGAGATCCCTCTATCCAATAGACTTGAACGACGTCAATTACATTTCACTATCATTCACTTGTGAAACTTTTTATATCCTTAATCAGACCTACGGTCACACTTGTGGGCTTAAATGATTGCTTGGAAAATTTTCTGTTTTGCTTGCTAATACCAGACATGGGTCCTAATACCAATAATTTTGTAATTAATTACTGGCCAATTACTTTTTGATGACTAATTACATATAATTGGGTGTAATTGAGTAATTGCCCTGTAATTAAATACCCAGATGTTGTTACTAATCACCATGTTTGGTATTAAAAATTTTACAAATTTTCAAAGGAAACTTTTAAGCTCACAAGTATAAGCGTAGGTCTGAAGTTATTAATGTTAAAGAAAAATTTCACAAGTGAATGATTGTGAAATGTAGTTGACGTAGCCCAAGTCTGCTATCCGCTTAGCGTGTGGACCAATTTAATTTGGCGTATTTGGAGGAAAGTCAGTATTTTTGTGAAAAAAACATTTAAAACATATATTTTTAATGAAAGAATCTAATTTTACATTGTAAATTGTTTTATTAGATCAAAATTACTTAATTCCGAATTATTAAACCGAAATATTACTCCAGTTTAGTTTTTAATTAAGTAAAATGTTTAAAGTAATAAATCATTAGTACTAAAAATATTTGCCCTTGCTGACTGAATCCCGAACAAGTCCCGACGGATTTTGCACATGATATTATAGCAATTTTCGACAAGTATTTGGACTCGAACAGAAAAAACTTTATTTTATGTAAAATAATGTTTTGCAGCTGAGTAATTGTGAGCAACTAAAAGAATTTACAATGTCAAATTAGCTACCTTCATCAAAAATATATTTTTAAAATTTTGTTTTTACCAAAAAACTGACTTTCTTCCAAATACGCCAAAATTAAATCGGTTCACACTAAGTGAATATTTTTATTTCCTTTTTTTTTTAATCTAAATGTTTTCAAAATTAAAGCGATCAAAATTGTTGTAATATTTGCAATCTTTAAATTTTTTTCAATTATTTATTCGTGAAAATAATACAAAATTTTAGTTGAGGGTTAACAATGTAATTAAGGGTTAACACTTTTATATATTAATATAAGGGCTAACTAAATATTTTTTCCTGAGTTGTCGGGCTAAAATATAATTTAAAAAAAAATTGTGTTAATTTTTTTTTGTTGAATTTTTTTTTAAAATAAAGTATTTTATGGAAATATGTCCTATGTCCAAAGTCTGGTAGTACAATTAAATATTTTTCAAAAATTTTTAAAAAATTAGAGAATTTTTTTTCATAAATATTAATCTAACCTAGGGCTGTCCCGTCAAAAATTCAACGTTTTTCAAAATAACGCTATAAACACACAGACGACTGCAGCTACACGACTACAGCCTGTTAAAAATAAAATACACACGTTTATATGAGCACGATTATTTTGGCACCAACACAGCTACACGGCTAAACGACTTCTTTTGCCTGTGTAGTCAACTTAGGATAATTTCTATTTTTGTTGGCTACAAAAAAAAATAGTGTTGACAATAAAACAAAATATGTAACAAATTAGTGCTTAAAAATATTTTATATTGTTAAACACAAAAAACGTCGCAACATCAAATGCAATAATTGCATTAATATTCAAGAGGGGTTAGATACATTTATTTTTATGTTATAATAACCATACATGTTGTTGTATTTTAATAAAGCAAAAAAAATATGTAATTGGCACTACTCAAATAAAAATTTATTTCTATAAAAAAAACAGCTGTTTACTTTGTTGCTGTCGTTTCCAAAATAATAAGTAGCTGACCAAACGGCGACGATTTCTGTGAACGGAATTTGTAGCCGTGTAGCTCTGTAGCCTGCTGTGCTCTATGTGTTTATTGCATACGAAGCATATCGCGATATATAAACATTAGGATGCCACTTAAAACAAAAGGTTTGTTGATTTTCGTTTTATTGCAATTGGCTCCAAATGGCAGAAATCAAAATTTTTTTTTTAAACATTAACCCTTGCCGAATTTTTGACGAAAATGGTCCAGTTTTGAAATAAATGTGTATTTTTATTAAAAATTCCTAAAATTTTAAATTTGAAATAAATAAATTTTTTATTTCTTTTATTCATTTTAAGCTTGATCCATTCGCTATCCACCCCTCTTCAACCATATCTACTAATTCCTAGTATTGATGTTACGAAATGTTATTTTCAAAAGATAATTGCCAATAAGTTGACAATTCGAATCACCAATTGGGGGAAATAGTACTAGATATGGATGGACAGTAGGCATATAACTTTTGGCAGTTTTTGCAAATATCAAAATTTAACAGTCAAGGCTGAATAGTCCATGGAAAAATATTAATAATTGCTTTTTTACTTTTTCGCGATCGTTAAAAAAGGTTCCGCACCAAATGCGATGAAGTTTGAAATTAGGATTTTTTTGATGGCACTATTTAAAAAAAAATTTCTAATTTTAATTACTCTTTGTTTCACTACGGGGAATTAGAATTCACAACCTGAATGAAATTTTGAGTTTATTATCTAGGGAGGTATAGAAATGTACATTGTTTTTATACCTTTTATACTTTTTCAAATGTTATTTATTGAATTTTTATTGTTATTGATTATTTCCCATATGTATTTTTAAAACTAAAATGAAATTTAAAAAAAGTAAAATCGCAGTTGAAAAATCTTGTACTTTTTTTTATTAATATTGTTATGTAGTTTTAAAATTATTAAAAAAAAATTAAAAAATTTTTTTTTTTGGAAGATTTTAGAAATCGCATTCGTTGCGGCAGGTTTTTGTTTCAAACTGAATTAAGGCTCCATTAGTCTTGCCGTTCCGTGACGTTCCGGATGGCTATTTTGTGTGGTTAGTCTATTCCGTAGCAAGCTGAGTCAGGGACGATAAATGGGAAATTCAAAATGTACCAACCATCATAGAATATAGTACTTTTTCGACCCCAATAGTACAAAATAAATTTATTATAAATTACCAAACAAAAACGTAAATAAAAATTTATTTGTATACAAAAACAAAAAGTTAAACAATGTTGGTTAAAAAAATTATAAAATTTTTAGATTTTTTCTTAAATTCCTTAAGTTTTTAATATATTTTTAATACATACATTAATAAATATTAATGAATATATTATTAATAATAATAAATTCATTAAAAGATTTCTAAATCGAATTAAGGATTAAATCATTCATAAGCTTTTTTAATGGGACTAAAAATAATAATATAGAAACATTTTTAAATAGTACTAAATGGATCAAAAGAGTACCATAGTACTTTCAATGTTAAAATAGTACCATACAAAGTACTATAGTACCAACTTTATCATCCCTGAGCTGAGTATTTTTATGTGAGAGCAATCAGCTGTTTTTAGCTGTCATTTAACGGAGTACAGAAAGTCTGTTTTTTACAGGTTCGTCCGGCACGCAACGTTACAGTTCAGACAAACTAACCACACACACTCATTTTCATACATCAAAAACAAAACAGCTGATTCGTCACGGCACGGAACGGCAAGACAATCTGAGCCTTTAAGATAAAGTTTTTTATTAACAGTACAATATTCCCTCTAGCGAAGTCCGTGTTAAATTTTTAATCAAAAAAAAAGTTATATGCCTAATGGACAGTAGAAGTATTCAAGAAATTAAAGTAAATTCTAAAGACCTAATTTGGTTCATTTGTATATAAAACATTCAATATGAAGTTTGGTGCCGATTGGATAAAGAAAAGTTGAGGCGGATATCGATTGAAAATTGACACTGTGTTTTGTGTGGGGGAAAATTACTTTGTTTTCAGTTTTTGCAAAAAACATGTTAATGTTGTAATACTTTTTATTCTCACTGATAAATTAATCGATATAAAGGCAAAAAATTTTTTTCAAAAAAGTATAAATAACAAAAATCGGTTAAGAACTAGCCCAGAAATAAATAGTTCTCCAGACCACCAATGTGCCCAATACCACATGACCACGAAATACGAGCACACATTTTAAACGTTTTTGAAATTTATTACTGCAAAATAATTTTTTATTTAATAGACTCAGTTATTGTGAGATATGAAATATTTTTTTTTTTAGAATGTCGTTAACCTGTACTAAGGTGGCGTCAAAAACAAACAATATTTTTGGTATATTTTTAAAATCTCCAATTTCAAATTTTAACAAATTTTCTTCAACAAAATCGAAAAAAATTGAGATTTGAGCTCCATTGAATTGAGATTGAGATTTGAACTTCTTAAATAATAAATATAAAACTTTTATATCAGATTCCTTCAACAAGTGATTTCGATTTTAAAGACCAAAAGGATTTTTTGTAAGAATTCGCTACTTTTCTTAACTTTTTACCGCAATGAGACATGTGTTAATATTATCGTAATGATCTGATTTGCTCTTATAACCTTGTAACGGCCCTAATGGATATATGAGGTCATCGATTGGATATACAAGTTAATAATGTCGATTTTTTGTTTGAAAAATGCATTTATTATAACAACAAAATGAATTGATACATTATTCAAAATATTGTCCATCGTTAGCCACTACTTTTTCCCATATTTCTGGTAGCATATGGATTCCGCGCCAAAAGAACTGAAATTTCTGATACCCTGTTCTGAAGTGAAGAGTATTCTAGTAACGGCGTTTTGCATCGATCAAAACAAATGGTACTCAGAAGGGGCAAGGTCTGGGCTATAAAGCGGGTGAGCCAAAACTTCCCATTCACTGTTTTCCAAATAGTTTTTGACCTGTCTTGCAGCATGTGGCCGAGGGTTGTCATGATGGAAGATTATGGCCTCGTGTCTGGTTGAATATTCTGCTCATTTTTCGTTGATTGCTCTCTTTAAACGAATTAATTGTGTTCGGTACAGGTCCCCTGTGATCCTCTGACCCGATTTCAACAGCTCATAATAGAAAACACCCTTCTGATCCCACCAAATACAGAGCATTACCTTGGCGCAATGGATATTCGGCTTCGGCGTTGATTTGGCTGGTTGGCCAGGCTTTACATATGACTATCCATTTTTCATCACCAGTAACAATACGATGCAAAAATTACTTCTTTTTGTAGCGTTCAAGCAGCATTTCTAACATACAAAATCGCCTTCAACGTCTCTCGATTTCAATTTATATGAGACCCAATTTCCACGCTTTTGAATAAATCCCAATGCTTTTAAACATAGGGAAATGGCTTGTTGTGTGCCTCCCAATGATATTGCAAGTTCTTCTTGCGTTTGACAACAATGTTCGTAAAGTAATGCTTCCAATTCCTCATCTACAAACTTGTTCGGCTGACCAGGCCCCTCCTTGTCTTCTGTGTCGAAAACACCACTTTTGAATCGCGCAATCCATCGTTCACAAGTTTTTTGAGTTGGTGCATGTTGACCGTAAGCTTTTACCAACAATCGATAACTTTCAGCAACCGTTTTCTTCAAATGAAAGAAGGTTATCAGACTTCCCCGCAAAACATCTTTTCAAGGCACAAAATTCGACATTATTATAGCGATTGAAAAAAATGTGTGTTTACACTTTGGCATCTATCGAATACTGAATTATAATGACAGATGTTTACCCTCCAAAATACCATACTTGTTATTATTGACACAAACTATATGTGATAGTTATGCCATATGTTGTCAAAATCGACATTATTTACTTGTATACCCAATATGTTCTGTGTAATGAGGGAATTTCTTGGACGAGTTTTAATGAAATTGTTTCGCTAAACTAATGAAGTTTTTTTCACAATATGAACGAAAAGTTTCTTAAACTTAATGAAAAAGCTTCATAGTTTTGATGAAAAACTTTTTCATTAGTCGTATGAAATTTTTAATAAATAATATGAAATTTTTCGTTAAGTTTTATGAAAAACTGCATTAATTTAATGAAAAGTTTAAATGGACGAGTTGCAGTGACAATTCATAGATCTATGCAAAAATTCATTGATTTCATGCAGATAATTCTCTCAGTGAATTGTCTGCATTACAGAAACATAATCTGCGAAAAATTTAAAAAAAACTTTCCGAAGAAACTATGGAAAATTTTCTCAGCTATCTATATCTGTTCTCATACACTGCAGTGCAAAACTATAATTACACATTAATTTCACTAAATTTCGTAATTTAAAAAAAAATTAAGAATGTAACCGGCATACAAGTAAACCCAATGGAAAGTTAATAACAATTAACAAAAACACAATTCATTTATTTTTGATTTTACTTTACTTTTTAAAAAGGAATAACAAAACCTATTACTGTTTCATAATTATAAATACACTTAACTTAATACATCAAAATTTTCAATACTTTAAGAAAAATATTTTAAAGCAGCAGTTGAAGTTCTTCTGTTATTGATCTCCACGCATCAATAACTGTTCTTTTAGATGAAAAATGCTTTAATATTGGCGATTTTCTGTGTAAACTCGACATATTAATATCCCCAAATATTATCAATGGGGTTTTGATCCTGAGAACATGCGGGCCATTCCAATACTTTTTTGATGAAAGCCATTGCATCATCTGACGACTTATATGTACTGAGGCATTGTCTTGTTGGAAAATGAATCCTTCTTCGTAGCTATTTTCAAGAAATGGCAACAATTGCTCTTCTAACACTTTAATGTACTCAGAAGAATTCAGAATTCATGCTTGGAAATGCCAAATCAATTAAACCATCGAAACAAAAAGCGCCCCCAAACCATTAAGATCCGTCTCCCGAAATGTGTTTTTAAGAAATATCGTGGTTCCTTACGTAGGTCTCTCCAATAGCAGTTAAACCATTGGGACCTTGAACTTTTTCCCCCTCAGCATAAAAAAATCAATTTTAAAAAAAAATATGTCTTTAAACAGTCCTACCAACAACAGCTATTATTGACTTACCTTTCTCCAGTTGGTTTGTAAATTTCTTTTAGCGAATTCAATTCGAGCAGTTTTATCTCCTGGAATCCTTTAAGAGCCTACTTGTGGTTGATTTGGAGACATTTACCTCACATTCGTCGATTATCAGATGGAGACTAAGTTGCTGGCACAGTGGATTATTTTAAGCCGGTTTTTTTTAAATAACTACTCGGATTATTTTATAACTTTTGACAACCACATGTGAACGGTTTATTTTTCTAGCAATTTCCAAAAAATTTAAGCCTCTTTTCAAATAGCTGAAATTTGCTCTTTTTTAAAAAAAACAATTAGATATTAACAACGTATTTTATTGGAAATTTATTAAAATTACATAAATAATATAAATAATATAAATAATTTTTTAATAATTTCTATAAACATTATATGTAATTATAGTTATGAAACACTAACAAAAGTTAATTACACAATTTTTCTCTTAAATCAATTAAGAAGTCTCTTAAATTTTACACAATAAGAGATCAGTCATGACACTCTTAAAAACAGTTATTAGTTTTAAAAAAATGTTTGTAATATTAGAAAAATACCAAAAATCATTTGTAGTTATAGTTATGCAACGCAGTGTATTAAAAGCAATCGATAGCTAAGTAAAGCCTGTGGGGAGTTTTGTCAATATAATAAATTATTATGGTCTTAGAATTTTCCGAAAATTACGTTTCTGCCATACTTATAATCAAGTTTTTAGGTATAGTCATATATTGGAGTATGCATGGACGTATATGATAATATATGACCATGTAAAATCATATACAAGCCCATGTATGATCATTTTCACATGGCAATCAAATATGTATTTAAAAATGTTTTCTCCTCGTTTCAGCGGCGATGGCTCTGTACAACAAACCGAAGTTTGCCCACCCGCACAAAACCCGATTTGGAATGCTACCCTCACATTTGCTCACGTGAAAGCCGATAGCCTCATGGATCGTTATATAGATATACAACTGTGGGATTTGGTACCCCATACAGAATCGATATTTTTGGGTGAATGTAATATTGAATTGCAACAGGCATTTCTTGATGATCGTGCCATCTGGTGTCGTCTGGAAGATCCTAAAGGATTACGGGGTATAAGTATGTCCAAATCTCCCAGTGTATCGCCGCGTGGCTCGATAGCAGCGGGCGGTCCCGGAGGTGATGTTTCACGTTTGCTAAGGCGTGACTATAATATGCAACGTTCCATATCGGATGACGTGGATTCGATTGGTGAGTGTACGTCACTGTTGCATCCAGATCATGCATGGATCGCTGGGTCTCGGCGAGGCTCCTCACAATCGGAGACACTGGAAGTGGAAGTCTATCAGTTGGGTAAAGATTTTTCACGGTCTTTGCCTGGTTCTCGTCGATCATCATTTCAGGATGCTGATAAGAATCGAGAAGATGATATGGCTCCACCTCCTACCACGTATTTGGTGGGTCGACGACGATCTTCGGTGGCACGCAGAGATCCAGATGAAATACTCAAATCCCTAAAGGCAGTTCGTGGCGAATTGGGTCGTGCCATGAGTTTGGGTACTGAACAACCCGTAAAACGTATGGGATCAAGACGTAAGTTTTTTATTTGTCATATCTCATTTAAATCTTTTCTTAAAAGCTTTAAAGCTTTTTATAATTAAAAAAAAGTATCCCTTGCATATTTTAGCATAATAAATTTCCCATATGTCTTGTCTTCTATCTCACTATTTATCTACTATTCTATTCTATTCTATTCTATTTTTTTCGCCCTGTGTTTTTCTTTTGTGTAAACCTCTGTGCAACTTTTCTAAAAATAAACCTCTTTTTTGTTTCGTACTTAAAATTAGCCACAATATTGGTGTCACACTATCAAAGCATTGATACACCACACACTTGGATTACTAACAATCGTTATTATTTACCACCACCACCAACCACCACAATAACAAAATTATTCTTAAATAAAAATCTAAATTAAAATGCACGTTAATAAAAATAAATAACCAAAAAAATAAATTTAATTAATTAAAAATAACTCAAACTAACCACAACATCACTATATCACATTCAATTCTTCATTCAAGCACTTTGATATGGTTATAAAAATTTTACTTTGTCATTTGCTCAAAAAAAAAAAAACATAAAACTGAATGAATGAATGCATTTATAATAAAATAATCTTTAATGGTAAAAAAAATAACAATTATTTAATAATACATTGGATGTATTATACAATTGTTATATAAGAAAATGTATTAAATTAAACTACACTTTAAACAATAAAATATTCACGGTAAGATTTATTTTTATATTGTTTTTCATTATGTTTGTTCAGTTTGAAATTGAAATGGAGTTTCTTATGTTAATGATTGTTTAAAAAAAAAAGTATTTGTTAACGAAATATTTTTAGCTTCTTTTATTTAGTTAAAATACACAAAACACGAATAAAAACACTTGCACGTATATTTTCCCTAAGACGTATGATTAATATTTAATGTAAATCCAAAAACAATCATACGCCAGAGTCTAAAAAACTGCAATTATATCATGAGATTTATCAAACAAAGAAAGAAAGAATTTCTGAACTTATATCTTTCAATTTTATTTATATTAACGAGCTTAAAAGCCCGATACTTCGTTACCGGTAGTTTTATATATCGGAATATATAAGGATTTAAAATTGATTATTTTTTTGCCTTTAACCAACACTCAGGGAATGCCCTCTACAAATGCAGTGCATTGTGTTGATATCATGCATGAGACTAATTAGTTGAATGGACTAATTAATTGATGATTTCATTACAATTGCATTGATATCAATTGTAATGAAATTATTTTCATTAGCATTTGTTTAAGTAATGATAATGAATTTCATTAAATTGATTTCATTGACTAATGGTTATGATTTCAAATTTTATTACCATTAGTAATGAATTAATTAAAGGAAGAAAATTGCAATTGACTGAATGCAAATATGCCAGGTTTGGAAAATATTCCGAAAGATTAATTTTTTATGAAAAACAATTATTTGCTTACCCAAAAACGTACGTGAAAATAAAAATTTAATCACTCAGATAATAGATTGGAACATTGGTCCAAAATGGAATGATATGAAATGAAACGGGGAACGATTGGAATCGGAGCACTGTACACAATTGTGTTGTCGTACGTGAAAATAAAACTTTAATCACTCCGATAACAGAATGGAACATTGGTCCAAAATGGAATGATAGGGATTGAAACGGGATATGATTGGAGTCGGAACACTGTACACATTTGTGTTGTCAGTACGGCGAGTTTTATTAAAGTTTGCAAAAATTTTGTCCGTTTTACGATATCTAGCTTAGTTTCCAAGCCATTTTACAAAATGGCTATATTTTAAAATGTCCAGTATCTCCAAAACTAAGCGAGATAGACCAAAACGGACAAAATGTTTGCTCCATAGGAGTATTAATAGTATTAATATAACATAAATAGGCTAGGTCCGAGAGAGATCCCGAGTGATCAATTTTTTAAAAAACAGCCACAGGTTGACCTCATTATTTTACTTATTTACGTGATAATACAAACATAAACATATGTTATCGGATAATAGAAAGTTAGTTCCTCGTTTCGTTTCGTTTCCCGTATTCAGTGTTACAATTTACACTCCATTTTTTTTTGTAAACAAATGCTTTTTTTTCTCAATTGTAATTAGTTTTTCAGGCATTAGTGTGATTTCATTACAATTAAATGGTAATGACATTTTTTTGGCATTAGCATTAGTTAACTAATGCTAATGAAATTCCAATGCTTATGAAAAAAGGCAAAGTATGGTTGATATGAGGAAAATAGTTTATGAGTAGGAGGAAAAATGGAGTAGTGTTTGTGAACATTATACTTTAATTTGTCAACATTGTAATTCTCAGGAAAGACCTCAGCGAAAAGTTTATTCCACATACGACAAGTTCGACTGTAAACGAATTTTCTCTGTAATGCACTATGCGATTAACTGGATAATCGACAACAAATGGATGTGATCTACTAGATAATCGGGTTTTGCGAACGAAAACCTGGTACGTGGGGATAAGTTCACTCATCTCGGTAGAACCCCTCCCATGGTAGTACTGATAGAACAGTTTTACACAACCCACATTCCGTCGATTAACCACGATTCTGGGCACAAATGTTAAATTTCTGGCCAAAGGTGTTTGGGAAGGCCGCCAAGTGAGGGTATTTTACCATTTCTGCCCTCCCATAATAAATTTCCAAAAATGTTAAGTATCCCCATACCGAATTTCCAAAAATCAGCTCTACACTGATTAAGCAGAAAGGTGAGACTTTCCTCTTTTTGCCCCACATCGTCGGAATTTCCAAAAATCTTGTCAGTACAGGTGTGCTCTCTATACTCCTGATAAGGAACCCACATACCAAATTTTAAGTTCCTCGTTTCGGCGGTTTGGCAAGGCTGCAAAGTGGGAAATTTTTTTCAATCGTTTAGCCCTACTTCTCGTGATTATGAACGAACATACCAAATTCTAAGTTGCGCGCTTTAGTGGTTTTGACGTAAATCCCTATTTTTACCAAATAAGTGAGCTAGTGTATATGCGAAGAAACATATATTTTAATTTTAAAATTTCTAACCAAAGGGATTTGTGCAGGCCGCCAAGGGGGAGACTTTTACCCTTTATGCCACTTGCCAAGGAATTTACAAAATTTGCTTTATACAGATTTCTACTTTTTATTAGAAACTCAAGTGAAAAATTTAAAGTTCCTAGCATCAACGGTTTGGCCAGACTGACAAGGGGGATATTTTCTCATTTTTGCTCCACACCTTGGGAGTTTCCCGAAATCCCGTCTAAAGCAACCAAACTTCAAGTTCCTCGCTTTAGTGATGTAGCCAGGCCGCCAAAGGGAAAACTTTTCCCCTTTTAGCTTCTGCTTCTTTCCAAAAATCAGACCTTTACAGATGTTTATTGCTGTTTAGAAACTTACGTATCAAATTTCAAGTTCCTAGCATCGGTGGCTTGGACATTCCAACGGGGAGACTTACCCTTTTTGAGTCTCCCCGTTGGAATTTCCAAAAATCCCATCAATACTAATATCTACTCGTAATAAGGTACACTCATATTAAATTTAAAGCTCCTCGCTTTAGTGGTTTCGCCCGGCCACCAATGAGGAGACGTTCCCCTTACTACAGCTCCCCGTAGTAATTTCCAAAAATTCGCACTGCCTCTCCTTATTAGGAACCCACATTACCTAATTTCATGGGCAGTTTGGCCAGGCCGCCAAAGGGAAAGTAGACCATTGATATATTTTCTTATTTTTTAAGTTTTGTTAAAATGTTTTTCGTATTACTTTTTTTTACTGTTCCTGCCTATTTTGGAAAATTTTCAACATGTAATGAGTTACCGATAATTGAACACTCGTGGATTACCTTGTAATGATACCCATTTACATTTTACATTACTTCAAAACATAAAATAATGACTTACCGATCATCAATTACATAATGCATAAATTATAAACGTAAAGTAATTATTAATATATAGTTTTGAAAATCTATTTATAGACACATTATTTTGTGATTTTTTGTAAGCATGAGGGTAAGTTGTATTTTTTTTATATCACGAACGAAAACACGAAGCACAACAATTCCAAATATTATATTTATCGATAGCTCAGCTGGTAGAGTTCTCGCCTAACTAATTGTTAAATACCAGAGACCCCAGGTTCGAATCCCAGCATGACCACGTAATTTATTTAATAAAAAAAGTTATTTATTTAATTAAAAAAAATATCTGTAAAAAAAAAATTTTATACATTTTTTTTTTATGAAAATCTGTTTATAGACACATTACTTTTTCCCACCATGTAACCATATAAGTAACCAGTTACTTTACCACCTACAAGGTAATGAGTTCACCCATTACTTTTAGGCTCATCGCCTGTAAAATTTATCAGTGAAGTAAGGTGTAATGTAACGCGTGAAGCCCTATGGCGATACATTACTTTACCCATGATTTGGTAATGTTTTGCTGGGTTGAACACGAATTTTTGTCGATTTGACTTCATTTTCTAACAATTGTATATGGACTACTTAAAAAATGTTTGGCACCTGTTGAAACTGACTTTAAGTGCCTCTTATTGCTCTAAGTTTTATAAACTGAGAGGAACGATGGGCAGGGCTATATTGATCATACTTAAAAGCTATGACGTGCAAAGTTTCAAATTGAAAAGTCTTCACCAAAAGAATTGATGGACATTTAAAGATCAAACAATTACTTGAAACTCACAAGAGCTTTTTCATTTATTTTAGTTTTTAAGCTTCAGATCCAAAGCAATACAAAATTAACTCACTAGACTTAGGAGGTATACCTTGCCCTATTGATAACTAATCGAATAAGCATTGTTTTGTCGTTTTTAGATTTTTTCTAACTATCCTCTTTTTGTGGTAAAATTCAAAAATATTGCTGAGTCCAATAAAATTTCGTTCACTGTATAAGTATGAATTGAATGCTCTATAATTCTACACATTTTCTTAATACTGAAAAAGTACACTCACATAACAAATGGGGTTGTCTCAACAGAATTTCATCCAAACAAATTGATTCGGTTGCTTCAACCTCGTAAATTCGGTTGTCGCAAATGAATTCGGAATTCGGTGTTTAAACTCCGGAATTCGGTTGTGACAACTGAATTCGGGTTTGACAAACAAATTTATGAGGTTGCAGCAACCGAAATTTTAGAACTTTTATAAGAGTGTAGTTTTTTTAATATTTTGTTTTTTTTTTACTTAAATTCTGTATAAAATATTGATTTTTTTTCTAAGAATTACATACACTTATATAACATATGCAAATTAAAAATGATGATGCTGCTGCTGATAAACATAGAAAAATAAATATTTATACTCAAATATAATCTTAAAGTAATTCACTTAGAAAAAAATCATAATCAGCACATTTTTACACTGTCTTATAAAAGAAAAAAAAAAGAAAAACGAAAGTGGTTATAAAAATAAAACCACAGCAACCCCAACAAAACTCAACATACAATCAATGTCTTCATCTTCAACGTCAACGTTAATACGCTATACGACAAGTTTTATGTCAATAGTTCATGCTTGAAATTAACTTTTTTAACCTCATCCTACGCCATTTACAGTTTGTTTTTTCTTTCATGGAAAAACTTTGCGTTAACTCTTTTTGTGTGCTAATCAAAAGAGATAAAAATAAAATATGAAAAATTTCATTACGTTTAAAACCTTGAAATCTTACAACCAAAAAAAAAAAAAAATTAAAAACTAAAATCACAAGGCTTCGAATTTGATACTGAGCGTATAGTTAATTTAAGAAAAAAAAACTTAATTTGAAAAAAAAAAAAGTTAAAAACTTTGTTTATGTCAAAAATGTTAAGTAAAAATTTATGATTATGAAATGGAAAACATTTCAAATTTTTCCTGGAGTCTGTATCTTAATACAATAAAAATGTATATTTCAAGAAAATCCATACACACAGAGAAATAAAGTACCAACCAAATTGAAAAAGTTTATATTAATGGTAACAACTTATAAATTCAGTTAGTATAATGATATTTACATTATATATCATTAATAACATTATTATTTTTTTTTTTTTTTTTTTTTTTTATTTTTTTTTTATTTATTGAGTAATTAATATAAATATTTACAATAATTTAATATCTTAAATTTAAGAGATCAATTAATATAAATTTTTCTACTTAAATATTTGCATACCGAATCTATAAATCAAGTTATCAAATAAATTATTTTAGTTTGTATATAGGGAAAAATGTTTATGAAAAAACCCTGTGAGATAAGAAAAGGTTGTTATGAGGTAAAAGAGTTAGATAAATATTTTATCAACATAGTTCATTAATATGTGGATAGCTAGAGTATCTACATCGACTTGAAAAATTTTGATATAATGTTTGAAGCTTTTCATTAACATATTTTATGTTGAACATAGAATGTAGCGTTGATGTCGAAAAGAAAAAAGGCAAATTATACATCATTTTAAGAATTTTGTTTTGGCTTATTTGCAGCTTTTTTAAATGGCATTTAGATGACGTATACCAGACAGGAGCGGCATAGAACAATATTGGATGAAATATACTTTTAAGTATTAAAAGTTTATTTTCTATACACAAATCAGATTTTCTGTTAATCAGAGGATACATTATTTTTGTTGTTGTATTAATTTTGTGAATAGTATAGCTTATGTGTTCGTTGAAAAGTAACTTTTTGTCAAGTATAACACCAAGATACTTCACTTTATCTTCCCATGGAATATAAACATCGTTAATTTTAACAGAGGTTTGTGGTAAAAAACAATTTTTTTCTTTTCCTAGTAAAATATATTGATTGAGTTTTAGTAGGATTTATCATAATCTTCCATTTATTAAAATAGTCTACTATAAGATTTACTGATGATTCTAAATTCCTAACAATATCTACTCCTAAAGTATCCGAACTAAGGATAGCTGTATCATCAGCAAAAATAGAAGAATTACAACCAATTAGAGTTGGAAAATCGTACGTGAAAATGTTGTATAAAATGGGAGATAAACATGAGCCCTGGGGACATCCAGCTGAAATGTCATAAGCTTGTGATGACGTATTACCAATGTGAACTTTAAAGGACCTATTAGACAGAAAACTCTTTATTATTTTTATTATAGTGATGTCCAAACCTACAGTCAACAATTTATGAATGAGGGCATCATGCCAAACGGAGTCGAATGCTGCCTTTACATCCAACAAAATCATTCCAGTGGATTTCCCTGAGTTGAAGATTTGTTTAACAATATTTTTAATTCTTACCAGGGGTTGTATAGTATTGTGTTCTGCGCGAAACCCAAATTGTTGGGATGGGAGAATGTTATTTTCATCAATAAAATTGACTATTTGTTCCTTTATGATCTTTTCAAGAATTTTGCTCATAGTGTTAAGTAAACTTATTGGCCGATAAGACTCTGGGCTACTTGTATTTTTTCCTGGTTTGGGTATGGCTACGACTTTAGATAGTTTCCATTTTGCTGGAAAATATCCAAACTTGAAACATGCATTATAGATAGAGCATAATATGTTTAAGCCACGTAGGGGCAATTCTTTTAAACAACTGTTAGAAATACTATCTATACCTGGCGATTTTTTATTTTTGAGGCGTTTAATAAATTGCTTAACAATATCGGTGGTTACTGTTATAGAGTTTGTTTGTGGATAATGAGTCTCAATTGTATTAATAGATTGACTGACAACTCTTTCGGTATTTGCATCACTTAAGTTGGATGAAATATTATGATTCAATTTAAAATTTTGAGCCAGTATTTCTGTTTTTTCGTTATTTGTTAAATAAGTGACGCCATTTTGTTTAAGAGGCGGAATACCTTTAGTTTTCTTTTTAAGAAGTTTGGATATATTCCAAAATTTAGAAGAAGCTTTGGGTAAGCTTGTCAGTGAGTGATTCCATTGTTGATTTCTAAATTGAAAAATACGATCTTTAATTACATTATTTAAAAACAACATTTGGGATTTAAAAAGAGGATTTCTTTGTCTTATCCAATTTCGACGTGCGCAGTTTCTTAGTTTGATAATATTTAAAATTGACTGTGGTAGTTTTTTAACAAAAACATTGGATACCGTCCTAGTAGGAACACTAGCAATTACAGCATCCTGGACAACTTGTGTAAATCCTTCTATTAAATAGTCAATATCGTTATTTGTACAAATTTCCAAATCTAATAATTGGGAAGAGTTTGTATTAATAAAGTTTCTGAATGTATTCCAGTTTGCTTTATTATAATCGTGTTTTAGAAGATTTTGACGTGTTCCCGAACTGTCAATTGTTGTATGCACTGGTAGATGATCCGAATTTAATCTATTGGCTGTTTGAGCAGGGGACAATTTATCAGGAATATTAGATATGTAAAAATCCAGAACAGATGCACAAATCGTACTGCTTGTAGGAACAAGAGTTGGATCAGGTGGATAACACAAGGGAACAATGGTTCTGTTGATTAAGAACTGAATATTGCTTTTAAGGTTATTTGGGACGCTGAATCCAAATCTGCACTTGGTTTTTTTCTATCAGCTCGACTTTTCGAGATATACCGTTATGTTCAAAATTAATGCACTTCCGCTACATATATTGGAATAACTTGAAAACGGTTCACCATATTAAATTAAAAAAAAAAACCGAAACTCGCAAACAATATTCTCTTTAAGCCGTGCTTACATTGTTTTTTAATTTTCCAAGTAGTTTTAGAGATATCGTTCAAGTTTTGAAAAAAAAATTTAAATTTAAAAAAAAAAAAAAATTTTTTGTTCTTTAAAAATTCCTAAAAAATAAAAATGGGACAAAAATCACAGTTTTGGTCTAGAAACAGTTAGTTAAATATATTTCGAATGAAATGAGCTTTATTTCATTGCAATCGGTGCACAACTTTTGATTTTGTTCACGATTTACTGAATTGATATAAATCGCGATTTCCATACAAAAATAACAACTTTTGATTTTGTTCATTTCTATCAGCTATACTTTTTAATTTAACACAAAAAGAGAATTTAAAGAAAAATAAAAAATTTTAATACACAAATATTACAATGTAATTACAACTCATCGAAAAATTTTCTTTTATAAGATTTTCTTAAATAATCTTGTTTAGAGGGATTCTTTTTAATGCTCCAGCAATAGTCCGCCATCATATGCTTATTCCAGTGACCCTGGTACCGCTCCTCTATAGTGCGGATATCTTGATGGAAACGTTCATCTTGTTCTTCACTGAAGTCTCCAAGATTTTCAGGGAAACAATCCAAATGACTGTGTTGGTAGTGCACCTTAATGCTCATATTACAACCAAGCTGCTTGAAATGTGACAACATGTTATCCACGTGGTCCGAGTAGTGCTCACCCTTTTTGTTTCCCGGGAAATTGCGCACTATCCAAACAAATTCATTCCAAGCATTTCTTTCAATATCTGTCATGGAAGTACTTGATTTGAGGGCCATCAAAAATGCCAGCTTTCAGTTTCTCCGAACTCAAATTGTTGAACTTTCTACTGATATATCTAAAACAATCACCGTCCTTGTTGAGAGCTTTGACAAATTGTTTCATAAGTCCTAGCTTGATATGGAGAGGTGGTAGTATTATGCGATCCCTGGGCACAAGTGGTTGATTAACTATATTGTGGTTTCCTGGAACCATAGCTTCCCTCGAAGGCCAGTCTTTCTTACTCCAGTGTTCAGATCTGACTCTGCTATCCCATAAACAAATAAAACACGGATATTTTGTGTAGCCACCTTGCTGGCTTTCGTAAACACTTGTTGAATGAGAAAAATTGGTTGAATGAACCCATATAAATACTTCGTAGTTTTTTACTGAAGTACCTAGAAAAAATTATATCCACAATTTTATTTACAGTCACTTATGAATGAACACATGTGTTAAGGGGAATTTCTTTAAAAAATCACCCGTTACTAACGGTAAACCACGCATCAATAAAAACAAGTGCACTTTTCTTTTTTCTCTTTAATTGACTGTGAACTGACTAGGTGTCATAAAGGAACAATACAATTTATAGGCGTTATGAGTTTGCTACCGCAACCATAAAAATGAAATAATCTTTTTTTATTACTTAATTTTTTTAATTCTTAGAATCATAAAAAACTAACTTATTACATACAAACACTTACACATTAGAAAATGTTATTTTTGTATGGAAATCGCGATTTATATCAATTCAGTAAATCGTGAACAAAATCAAAAGTTGTGCACCGATTGCAATGAAATAAAGCTCATTTCATTCGAAATATATTTAACTAACTGTTTCTAGACCAAAACTGTGATTTTTGTTCCATTTTTATTTTTTAGGAATTTTTAAAGAACAAAAAATTTTTTTTTTTTTTTTAAATTTTAATTTTTTTTTCAAAACTTGAACGATATCTCTAAAACTACTTGGAAAATTTAAAAACAATGTAAGCACGGCTTAAAGAGAATATTGTTTGCGAGTTTCGGGTTTTTTTTTTAATTTAATATGGTGAACCGTTTTCAAGTTATTCCAATATATGTAGCGGAAGTGCATTAATTTTGAACATAACGGTATATCTCGAAAAGTCGAGCTGATAGAGAAAAACCAAGCGCAGATTTGAAATCAGCGACCTCAAATTAGTAAAAATTTGCTATAAATTTCAAATCAACACAAAAAAAGTTCAATTTTGTTCCCTTGTGTAATTAATACTAAACGAATTTATTGTTACTAAATCGTGCAGTATAGAACCCCAGCAATTTAGCCGTAAACACCCCCAGCTTTGATGTCTGCAGTTTAAGTCCCCACCAATAATATAGTTTTCACTAATTTTAGAAAATCTTTTCAGATCATCTTTAAAATTATATTTTTTTATATCATCTGGCCCCGCTGAGCCCCCAGGAAAATAACAACTATAAATCTTGATCTTTGTGTTATCAGAAAGATAAATTTGAATACCAATATTTTCTATTAAATTAGTAGAAACAGGGTCCAATTGCTCATGTTTCAAATTTTTTCGTATAACAATTGCGACGCCACCCCCCCCCTACTAGAATCTGGTCTATCATTTCGGTAACAGATATAATCTGAATGTTTCATACTTAACTTACTGTTTAGCCATGTTTCACACAATAGCGCTACATCTATGTTTTCTCTAATCATATAATCAAAAAATTCGTTTAATTTATTTCTTATACCTCTAGCGTTCCAAGTTATTAATTTTATATTATTATCCATGTTTACGACAGGAATTTGAATGCTAATGAAGTAATAACTTCAAATTGATCCGACTTCGTTTTGCAACTTTTAAGATTATTTATCAGCTCAAATGTGATATCCTTAAGTTGATCGATAGTAAATAATTCATTATTTGAATTAATATTATTGTTTGATGAAACAATATTTGCCCAGCTCATATTGGTTGATGCCTGTTTTTGTGGTCTAGCAGCTTGTTTTACATTGTTGAATTGTCTCGTAAACGAGCTTTGGGTATTATTAGCCTGACGATAGCTACTACCATATCGTTGTTTTAAGCCGATATAAGCGGCTTTTGCTGGGGCAAGCAATATCTGTTGATTTATGGTTTCCTCTACAGTTCGCGCATTTGAAAATCTCAGATTTACATTCCGCAGTTTTGTGAGAGCCTGCACATTTTGAACAGAAAATCTGAACATTACAGTTGTTGGATCCATGGCCAAACATTTGGCAGTTATAGCACTGAGTAACTTTGTTCGATGTTCGTGATTGGTAACTCCATTTAACTCTAATATAGTCAATACTTGTGTACTTATCTCGGAGTTCCTTAAGCGTTATTGACCCTTTTTTAAAATAAACTATATAGAGAAATATTTCTCTATTATTATCAATTTTCCTATGAACTGGTTTGATATCTGTACATTGAAGTCCCAGCTTAATAAGAGTTTCCTTTAGTTTATTTGGATCTACTTTTTCCAGCCCAGATAGCACAACTTTGTATGGCCTATTATTTTTAGGTGTATATGAAAAGTATTCGAAACTTTTTTCCTTTAAATGCTTTATGGCACATTCATAATCATATAGAAACTCACAGAAAAGTTTGTGACCAATTGAGATTTTACGAATTGAGTATTTTGAAATAGTCAATTCTTTACATATCTGTTGTATTTTTACCATATCGCATTTTAAAATGGTGATTGGAGGAATTTTTAACTTCGATATTTTTATAGTGGAATCATCCATATCATTAAAATCTGTTTCATTATCCATTAGCGTTTGTAATGGTTGAAAGAAATTTGAACTATTAACAGCTCTTTTAGATGTGGGTAAAACAGAATCATCTGTTAGTTTAAATTTTCTCTTTATCGAACTCATGTTCGATAAAGAGAATGTAGGACTATAAGAGTATTTGGTACACAGTAGCCTCTCTTAAGTGGTGTGAACAAGCGAACAAACAAAATTAAAATATTTTTTTTTTTTTATTTTGTTTTTGTTAATTTTACACATTAACGGTAAGGAATTTTAATCTTGTTATTTGATTTTTTATGCGTAACTTGTCTACTGTCATCAAATGCACAAAAGAGACTGATAATAACATTATATATCATTAATTCCGGCGGAATTTGCAGGAGTTGATGTTCCCCTAGCAACCTGTAAGCTGAACAATCGGCTCTACTCCGAGAGGGCGACTGACCTTAGGTGGGCTAATGGCGTGACTTGTGTGGTGACAAGGCACATCTGGCCGGCTCTTGATCTGGGGCGAACGAGGGCGCTCCTGTCGCTTTCCAGGGGGCAATCTCTGACATGGTGGCGGTGATAACCGGTCAATATATTATTGGCAGGCACGCTCGTAGGTTAGGGGTGTTATCGCCTGACTTCTGTAGGAGCACTTTCTCTGTTCATGTCCTGCGCTGCCGCTACGTAGGAGGGCCTCACTTGGATCGGCGTTCTTTCACGATCTTGGGGATCTTTCAGATGCTGGTATTCCGCACCTGCTTAGCTTCTTAAGGAGCTCTAACTGGTTCAACGGTGGAGTCTGATCGGTAATCCGTCAGTCTCGTGGCATCACAACGGACCTCAGAGTCTAAGTGTGCTGGTGCTCACGGAGCCGGCTACCACTCCGACCTTACCTAACCTACATTAGATTTCTGAATATTTTGGGTGTTGCAACTAAAATTCAGTTTGTTTGTTGTGAAAACTCATGTTAAGTTGAAATTTGTTATAACCGAATTTGAGTCGTAGTAACCGAATTTCTGTTGGCAAATAGCTAAATTTTTCTCTGTGTGTAGATACATGAAAAAGTTATGGCTAATTATATGAATCAAAAAATATCCACTAAATTTATATTTACCAAAACTAACAAGGAAACTACACAGTGGTGAATCCGAAAAATATTTTTTTAGGTGCTCTATCTCAAGTTTAGGGTCAAAAAGTGGTGTCAAAAAGTATTTTATAATTTAATAAACTATTGGCCAACTAGCCATCAAATTAATATTATTTTAAGGGCGCATTAATGTCCGTGGAAGACGGAACATTTTTTTTTTTATATAAAAAACAATTTTTCGAAAACCACATTTGTATGGAAAGCGTTTGTTGCACATTGGGATATGTTACAAAATTTTTGGAAATAATTCGGCCATTTCTTAATTAGTCCCGGTTCACACACGGCAATTTTACTTGCGCAAGTCTTGAGTTTATAGAAGAGGGAGGAAAAGAGAATGGAAGGGGGTACAGACTTGCCCGTACTCCAATTCCGTTTTGTTTTGTCATCCGCAATTTTCAACACGAAGTTGGCTGCAGGTTGATATACGAAAATTGCTGAAACAAACTTTTCCTGTGTGAACACAAACGCAAGTTCAAAGGAGAATTGAAGAAAACTTGCGCAAGTAAAATTGCCGTGTGTGAACCAAAACTTAGTGGTCCGATTGCAAGGAAATTTGGAATAGGCATAAGTGACGTAACATCGTAACAATATTAAGTTTTGATTTTGAACCTACCAGAGACCCGCCAGGCACGGCAATATGATCACCCAAAGTAGGATTGAGTGCTCGCAATTTTTTTGTTTCATATCCGATTTTTAAAACAGTAACACATATGTGTAGGCTATCTCTAATAGACCCCGAGATATTCCCGTTTGTAAATTTGAAATTACAAATTTGCTCCTACTCAGGTCTAGTATTTTTGCTAATAGCGAGACGAAATCGGAGCCAACTTATTTTTTTAAATATTGGTTATTCAACTAAATAAATTTTTGATTAAATAACAAAAAATCAATGCAACATCTTGTTCCACTCAAAAAATATATTCGTTTAAAATAGAAATTAAAAAAAAATCTAATTTTTTTAATTAATCTCATTTTAAGCAATGACAAAGTTACAATGATCTTTAAATTGTAATTACATTTGAGTTTTAGTAGAGTTGTTAAAACCTGTTTCCGAATTATTCGATAAAAAGGTTCTTTTCTATTTTCCCGTTATTCGAGAAACCGGTATTTTTCTCTCAAATAATTCGAACTGAACATTTTAGAGATATACATTTTTTTTTTTTTGATAATTCGCTGTTCTCTCAATTGTAAATAAACAAATCCTGAGAGAACAAATTCGCTTTGTTCCTTTTTATGTTTTTTTTCTGATTTTAAACTTAAAAACTTTTTCTTTGGATTTTTGAGCATTTAATTGCCTTTTAACAGATTTTTTTGACATAAAATATTTTTTTACTTATAAAATTTTATATTTTCTATTAAAAGTTTATTTTTTCGAAAAAGGTTCTGTTTTTCCAAATTTTTTACTATTGATTTTTTAGCTTCTTAAAAGGCACCCACCGCTTTTTATCAAGGCACCCACTAATTTAAACCATTTTCTGTAATTGTTATGCACAATTTATTGTTTTATTTCACAGTTCCACATTTAATCCCCGGCTGTGTGAATTTCGAAGGAAGACAGTCCATGTTAGCCAAATATACTTCTACTAAGTACTTTAAATTTGTTCAAAATTAGTTTAGTCGAAAAGATCTAAAACTATAGTTATCTTTTAAATTGAAATAAGTTCGATTTATAACCATAAACTCTTGAATTTAAAAAATGCCTAGATTACGGAAAAATGGCTATAAATGGCTAATAAATTGTGTTTTCTATACAGGTATAGAACTGTAAGTTGGCTACACTTTTTGAACTGGCGGCCATTTGGCAGCTGTCAAGTGATTTATGTTTACTTTTGGTTTGGCATTTCAACTTAAATAGACTGACGCTTGAGCCACGCTTCCAAATTGTGCAAATTTATTTTGAAAATCATGGTTCTGTTCGAAATACGTATCGCGCACTATGCCCATTTTAAGGTCAAAATAATGGTCCAACAGAGCAATTAATTCGATTAACTATGGGACGTTTTCGCACCACGCTTACTCTAAATGATAATATGCATCCACAGAGAAGTCGTACAGTGCGTACAGAAGAAGTCACTGCTGCTATGGAGCGTAGCGTATAGGAAGACCCCAATTAGTATATCCGCCATAGATCCGCAAATAAGGCCATGATTATTGACTTTTTCGTTCATCAATTAAACAACCATGATGTGCAGAAGCTGTGGTTTCAGTAAGACGGCGCAACATGACACACAGCTCGTGCCACAATTGATTTATTGAAGGAAACGTTTGGTAACCGCATAGTTTCACGTTTCGGACTAGTGAATAGTAATGCCGCTGGACTATTTTCTGTGGGGATATTCGAAGTTGCTAGTCTATGCCATTAAGCCAGAAACGATTGACCACTTGGAGTACAACATTCGCCGCGCTATTGCCCATATACCGCCACAAATGTTGGGAAAAGTCATCGAAAATTGGACCTCCAGATTGGACTACGTCCGAGCCAGCCGTGGCGGTCATATGCCAGAAGTCATGTTTAAAGGTTGTGGAGAGGCTAATGAAGGATCAGCTAGCGGAATATTTGGATAGTAACAATCTTTTGAGTAGTAGTCAGTTTGGCTTTCGTAAGAACCATAATACTACTTCACTTTTGGTGGGGCTTACAGATACTATAAGAAGCCATTTGGATAATAAACATTTGTGTGTTCTGCTTTCACTTGATCTTACCAAAGCATTTGATAAAATATGTCATAAGTTACTTTTAAAGAAACTTATTGAAGTTTACAATTTTTCAGGGACTGCAGCTGCACTAATATGCTCGTATCTCTCGGATCGTGGCCAATTTGTTTCTTCTGGAGCAGAATGTTCTGAGGTTTTGCCGGTTATAAGTGGTGTCCCTCAGGGGTCCGTTATTGGTCCTCTACTGTTCACTATGTTCATAAATGATTTCTTCAGTATATTGAATGTTGGAAGATGTTATCTGTTCGGGTATGCGGATGATATACAAATTTTGTTTTGTGGTAAAAAGGATAATTTGAGTGTACTACAAACGGTGATAAACTATTCAACTGACCGTATTTCGAATTGGATGATGGATAATTACATATCCATTAATACGATGAAAACAAAGGCAATGTTATTTTCCACCTCAAATCATTGTGCTCAGGATTTATATTTATCTATCAATGATACTGATATTGAGTTTGTACACCATTTATCGATTTTGGGAGTAGTGATAGACTGTAATTTAATATTTGAACATCATATTAGATATCTTACGTCAAGAGTATTTTTCATATTTAGGAGATTATATAATACAAATTTGATTATTCCAGTTTATGTTAGGGAGAGAATTGTCCATAGTACTATAATGCCACTTTTTTTATACTGTGTGGAGATATATTCTGGCAATTGGGATTATAACATAAATGACATTCGATTGCTCTTTAATAGAGTAATAAGATATATATATTCGGTGCGAATCCGTGAACATATTACAGAACATGTTTATCGTTTTCTGGGAACATCGTTTGACGATTTTATAAGTATACGTCTTCTGCTTTATTTTTATCGGGTATTTAGTATAAGCTGTCCTTTGTTTGTAACAAACTTTTTTAGAATTTGCTTATTATACCATTTAATACTCCTTGGGTAAGTCGGTCTTTTCAAAGGCGTTTGGTTTTGTTATATAATGCACTACCATCATTTTTAAGGCATTTCAACTATACCGATCATGTTTATAAGGGAAAACTTTTAAATCATTTTCATTAGTAACGTCAATTTTAATATTTTTGATAATTTTATTACAACAAGGTTAATAGAAATGATGTATATTTTTGCGTTCTGCTCTAATTGGGTTAGCAAAAAAGAAGAAAAAACAATTAGTGTGATTTTTATTGAGTAATAAAATAATATTTATAGTTATTTTAAAGTAGCTAATTAATTGTTATCAGGGTTTATTTAATTATAATTTTGGTTTAATGTTAACTTAAGTGAGTGGAATTATTGTAATTTATTAATTGGCCAAAAAAAGGCTTTCAAATTACAAAATGAAGAATAATAAAAAAAAAAAAAAAAATATAATGCCAGAAGATTATTTTTCGAATAAAGTAAATTTCATGTCAATTAAAAAAATTCATCTTTGTTTTATTCCATTTCAAATGTCTATGCCTCTATAAAAAACACCCTTTATTTACTAAAAATTTCAATTCATTTTCGCATATCGATTTCAATTAAGAGTTTACTAAATTTTTCTAAAATTTAATAACTTTTACTAATTTGTTTTACTAATTTTACTTTACTAACAAATTACTGTCAAGTTTTGCTAAAATTAGCAAAACGATCTGCTAGCCTAATATTCGAAAAATGTTCTGTAACAATTACAGTTTTTTCTGTAACTTTTACAGACTTTTTTATTTGAGTGTGTCTATTTTTCGTTGCTTTTGCGATGCCTTTACCAATCACAAAAATGCTTCCAGTTAAATAAATTGCGAAAAAAATAGAGCTCAAATGTATAGTACTCACTAAATGACATTAAGTTTTATCAAAATAATGTTAAGCCAAGAAGTCCCAAAAACATTCTGGAGCTTATTCAAATTTGGTAGTTTTTCTTCTTATTATTTCTTAAAAAGACAATTTCTACGATTAAATAAATCATGGAAATACGTAATCGAAATACTTTAAATTATCATACAACGATAAAAAAAAACAAAACTTATTTTTATAAAGAAATGATTTTATACAAAACTAAAATCAATTCTTCTTTGTTTTCATAAATTGAAAATTAAACTTTTTAATCACGAAATCGATACTAAAGGGTGGTAAAACTTCAAGGGCCGATGTTGATTTTGAATAAAACACAAACTATTTAGGAAATTATTGCGGCACACCTCCATCCGATGGTCCAAATTTTCGATGACGCTGAGGCATAATGGAGGTTCTATGCCGTTAATGTGCCGAATTATCTCATCCTTTAGCTCTTGAATTGTTGCTGGCTTATCGACGTACACCTTTTTTTCAAATAACCCCAAAGAAAAAAGTCCAACGGTGTCAAATCACATGATCTTGGCGACCAATTGACATCGCCATTACTTGAGATAACACGGCCATTGAATTTGTTGCGCAAAAGAGCCATTGTTTCGTTAACTGTGTGGCAAGTGGCACCGGGTGGAGTGCAATAATGCCTTACGAAATAATGCCTTTAAGGCTTTATTTCACTTTCAATTGAGAAATAAGGCCTTTATTTGCAAAAAGGCTTTATTGCACTTTGAAAGTGAAATAAAGCCGTAAAGGCCTTATTTCACTTAAATTTTTTTTTAAATGAAGCAATTAAATTTCTTATTCTTATTCTTCTTATACTTATTGAACAATTATAAAAAAATTTCATATTAACAAAAATTAATAGAACATTAATAATTCAACAAAAAATTTAACTGCAACAATATTGAAAATCTTTGCTTTATAAAGTTTTTCTGCGTGGCGGCCTGCGGCCGCTCTTAGGGGTTTTCTCCTCCATGGGACGCGGCAGGTGGCTTCGCTGAATAAAGTTTCCCTGCGCGCGTCACACTAGGGAAGATAATGAGACGGGCGCAGGAAAACTGTATTCAGCGAAGCCACCTGCCGCGTCCTATGGAGGAGAAAACCCCTAAGATCGGCCGCCACGCAGAAAAACTGAACAGTGTAACAAAAGAATCAAAAAATACAAAATAAAGGCTTTATTGCACCATTGGCTAAATTTAAATAAAGGCCTTACTTCACTTTCAAAGTGCAATAAAGCCTTTTTGCAAATAAATGCCTTATTTCTCAATTGAAAGTGAAATAAAGCCTTAAGGGCCTTATTTCGTAAGGCATTATTGCACTCCACCGTGGCACCGTCCTGCTGAAACCACATATCGTCCACATCCATATCTTCCAATTCGGGCCATAAAAAGTTCGTTATCATCTCACGATAGCGAACACCATTCACAGTAACTGCCTGACCGGCCTCATTTTGGAAAAAATACGGCCGATGATGCCGCCAGCCCATAAACCGCACCAAACAGTCACTCTTTGTGGGTGCATTGGTTTTTCGACAATCACTCTTGGATTCTCATTCGCCCAAATGCGGCAATTCTGTTTATTGACGAATCCACTGAGGTGAAAATGTGCCTCATCACTGAAGATGATTTTCTTCGAAAAGCAGCAATATTTTCTGCAGTACGAGATGTACGAGCATGCACTGGTGTTCTCACATCTTCCACAGACCCGGTTTGCTCGAATTTTTCCACGATTTTTGCGATTGTACGCACATTTGGACGATCAAATTGACCAAAAAAATCACGAAGTGCACGATATGCATTTTGATTTCAACGCCCATTTTCATAATAAGTCTGGATAACTTTAACACGTTGTTGGATTGTGTATCTCTCCATGGTTCAAATTGAGTAAGTCTGAAATAGAGAAATGTCAAATAACATTCGGAAAAAAACTTGGCGTTTAGGTGTGGTTCACATTCAACATCGGCCCTTACAATTTAACCACCCTTTAGAAAAGTTGCAACTTTGATGTATCACAAAATTTAATATAGCCCACTTACAATAACAATGGGGGCTGATTCTTTTTATTTGGAATATAAATTTTGGTTTAGCATCAAAATTTATAAAAAAAATCAAAAAAAAAAACAAAATTTAGTTTTGGCCATAATTTACCATTGTGCATGGATAAAATTGTTATTAGAAAATGGAAATTAAATTTATTTTTATAATTATCCCAGCAAAACCACACATTACCAAATAATGGGTAAAGTAATGTATCGCCATAGGGCTCCATGCATTTCTTTACACGTTACTTCACTGATGAATTTACAGGCGATGAGCCTAAAAGTAATGGGTGAACTCATTACCTTGTAGGGGGTAAAGTAACTGGTTACTTATATGGTTACATGGTGGGCAAAAGTAATATGTCTAAAAATAGATTTTCATAAAAAAAAAATTAAAAAAAATTTTTTTTACAGATATTTTTTTTTAATTAAATAAATAACTTTTTTTTTATTGAATAAATTATGTGGTCATGCTGGGATTCGAACCTGGGGTCGCTGGTATTTAACAATTAGTTAGGCGACAACTCTACCAACTGAGCTATCGATACATATAATATTTTATTGCTTAAAATGTAAATGAGTTGTTGTGCTTCGTGTTTTCGTTCGTGATATCAAAAATATACACCTTACCCTCATGCTTACAAAAAATCACAAAGTAATGTGTCTATAAATAGATTTTCAAAAATATATATTAATAATTACTTGACGTTTATAATTCATGCATTATGTAATTGATGATCGGTAGTTCATTATTTTATGTTTTGAAGTTATAAGGTATTATTACAAGGTAATCCATGAGTGTTCAATTATCGGTAACTAATTACTTCTTGTTGGAAAATAATGATACAGGTAATGAGTACACATTACTTTATTGCACCAATTACCAAAGCTTTGCTGGGATACAAAACTGAATATTTTCATTTCATTTTCAGCATATTTTTTTGTTTTGTTTTGTTTCTTAGTTATTTAAATTTTTTTTTATAAAAAAAATTAATTCAGATTTTTATTGACATTTTATTGAAAATCTGTTGAAACTACTCTTTGTTAGTTCCAAGCAGTGTTGCCAAGTGTAGGGATTTTTCACTTTTCGTAGGGATTTTTTCCAAAAAAAATCATCTGTAGGGAAAAAAGGACAGATTTTGTTTTTCAGTCAAATTGTAGGGATTTTTTTTATTAAAAATTTTATTCTATTTAGAATTTATAATAAACAATGAAAAATATAAACATATATTTTTTTTAGTGTAACAGAACAAAACCAACAAATCTGGTGGCACTGGAAAAATGAGAAATAGGTTTAAACATTTGGCACCATTGTTTGCATGTGCTCTTGGCTTTGCATAAATGAAAATGGTTTTGACATTTACGTTCGCACTGTTGACAACTCGTTCGAAATAGAGAAACAAAATTTTGTATGTAAACTTTTACGTCTTCATTCGACTTGTACTTCCAGTCATCGTTCGCATAGAAATTTAGTTAGAGAAACCCAAATCAATTTTCTTTCGCTTAGAAAGCGAAAGAAAGCATTCTTTCGAAATCGAGAAACAGGCCATAAGTGTTTATACGAGTAGTTTTTAAAAATGGCATTTTTTATTTGTTTACCGTTTATTTTTAGTTTTTATGTTATTTTTTACTTTCTGTTATTTTTGTTAAATGAAAATCTATTGTACCTGAATGAATTACTGTACAAATTTATAATAAAAGTAAATATAATTTACTGATAAAAAACAAAATTTTTGCATTTATTAAAAAAAATGTGTAGGGAAAAATGTAGGGAATATTTTTTCTGTCTGTAGGGAAAAAAGGGATTTTTTTTCATTAACGTAGGGATTTAAAAACAAATCTCCTGGCAACACTGGTTGCAAGTATTAGTTTGTATATTTTTTTACGGTTGGGTCTACCGATAATTACCACAATTATATTTTTAATTCAGTATTTTTTGTTTTTACCAATTATTGAAGTATTACAGCATAAATTTGGCTGTTTTACAAAATCATTGAGTGTAAGAATATTTTAACTGCTTTAATTAAGAAAAGTTTTTAATCTGTAAAAAAAAGGTACTTGTTACGCAAGTGAGTTTTTATATTTTCAACCTATTTCCAACAAACTTTTTTTCTGCGTGTATATATTTAATTTTTACTTTTTTATCTCGCTTAACATCAGAGAAATGTGCTATTGACGTAGGTGCCTCCCAAAGTACATAATTCAAAAATTTATTATTTTTATCTTTAAAATCTATGTTTAACACGTTAGGACCATATATATATTTTGTTTTTATATCTGATCGACATATGATATATGATGTTTATTTAAAGTTTTCTTGTATTAATCAATTCTTCCACGTACTCGTATAAATATTTAACCCTCTAACGGGTAAGGTTGCCTCAGGGCAGTCTTCATAAAATGTACCACAAATGCGTCAAATGAGAGTTTTATACTTGGAAATTAATATATTCCAATAGAAAACTAAATTTGCTAAATATTTTGCGTGCCGTCCACGGTTTGGAAGCGAGAAAGCTTCAAAATCAAAATTTCGTAAAATTTCAAAAACTAATTATTTTGGAAAAAAAATAGTTTTCAAAAATCTAAAAAAACCAATTTAAGTTGACCATAAACTTTTTATAATAAAATACAAGTAAGATTGAAGATTTATCTTTAATAATAAGTCCTTACTTTGTTCCAAGGACTAATAGGATTTTATCAGGATATCTTTAAAATACATCAACTTAACTTATAAAATAATAGACGGATTTTTATGAAATTTGGCAGAAGGAAGACATTAAGTATTAATAGCAAAGTGTTGAAGTTTGAACAATACAAATTGAAGTTTCAATACTTCTTCGCCTAATTTCGCTTTTTCCAAAAAGCGAAAATAGTGATATCTTCTTAAATAGGAGCAGAAAAACAATTGTTTTTGGAGCGTGGTTATATCTTGGTAATAGAAATAATTTTTGTTCAAAACTTCTCTTTTACATGCTATAGTTTTCAAAATGCATTATAAAATATTTTGTCTCATATCGCCTAAATTAGGCAACGATAAACCATTTTGATGAAGAATTTATTATTTGTTTTTCGAGTGGGGCACATGGTATGAATTTCGTTGCAAAACATCGTTTGCCAGTTAGAGGCTTAATGAATTGTTAACAAAAAAAAAAGAAAACATGTTAAAGATTTCTTTATAATGCTTTACTTTTTTGTGGACATATTAAAAGGATTTCTTGTCCTGATTACGTGTATTGAAAATTATACTCAGCAGTAAAATGTTAATAAGATTTTGGTGACATTAAGCCGATTATTCTCTCTTTTTTTTTGTCGGCGCTGTACGTTTCTTTTACGTTTGTTTTAACAATAAGAAAGGTTCACACAAATTTGTTGACGTAACATTTTATTAAATAATAAAGAAAAGAAAATACTTGAGAAGAAAAATAAATTAAAAAATGTTTTAACAGAAAGATAATTTTAGTTTAAAGTGTTAATTCGCAAGTGTTCAACATATTTAATTCAATGTAGTCTTTAGTTTTGGACTTCAATAAAATTGTGTAAAAAATCATATGAAGCTTTTCAGTGGCTTAATTTCAATGCATTTTGAAGACATTCACGAAAAGTTTTATTAAATCAAGAAAACTTATTAATATTATAAAATTTGATGAAATAATTCTCATGAATCCTATAAACGCTTTTTATTATTTCTAAAAAATTTCATAAACATTGACTTTAATGAAACATATTTCATAGATTCTATGAAAAGTTTCAATGGACGAGTTAAAGTGACAATTTTTATTAAAGATATGAAGAAATTCATTACCGAAGTGAAGATAATACTCTCAGTGTAAGGGCTAAGAAATCTACATAAGTCAAGATTACAGAGTTTTTATGCAAGAAAATGATACATTTGCGACCAATTATAGATAATAATTATACTTTGTTTGGAAAATATTATAATTTTTTAAACACTTTTTACGTCAAGAAAGTGTTGCAAAATTTGTATTTATTAGGGCGGGTCGATTTAAAAATCGCTCAACGTTCAAGGAAAATCGTATTCTAGGGATCAAAATAAGAAACTTTGGCGAAGGAACCATACCTCTAAAACGAATTCTGATGTCCCGACTTTTGACCCGTAGGGTAAAATTTTGAAAAATTCATTTAGAGTCCAACCCAATCGAATATAAAGTATGCATTCATATATTATATTATTAATTTAATATTATTTAATTACGAAGCGTTTCCAAAACAAATCCATAAGGCATGATTTTTGTTCGCGATGTCCCACTTTGTATGTCTCTTTTGAGCAGGTGAAAAGAGCTTCTTTCATGTGTTTTTAGACACAATAAATTCATGCCTTTTTAAGCAATAAAAGGCGCTTTTTTTTGTATGTTGACAACATTAATGCTTCATGGTATGCATTCTTAAGGGAACGTAGGGAACGTTTTTCCTAAAAAATTAACAAAGAAAAATATTTTTTTATCAGTAAAGTGTTGCCCATATCGTGGAGCCACGTAAAAAGTATTATTTTTAAATTAAACGATATATATTAGGGTATTCAATTTACTCGGGTTTGCTTTTGTTCGAGTAATCGAGGTTTTTAATTTACTCGAGTAGGCGAGTAAGATTTTAAAATTGCTCGAATAACTCGAGTAACTCGAACAATTTTAATACTTTAATTTTATTTTCCAAAAACTCACATTTTTGTAAGTTTTTATATTTTATTAGTACTAATATAACATATATATAGAAATTAACAAATTAATTAAAAATTTTAGTAAAAAGTATATCTAAAAGAGAAAAACATTTGCTAAGATCATTTATTATTGCGACAGTTTTGTCTCAGTGCACTCAAAGCAAAAGCGTTATTATATCAATGAAATTCTTTATAAATATGTTGAAATCTTCATTGATTTTCTTTCAATATAACTGGTTTATAAATATGTATTAAACTGTTTTCTAAAAATTTTTGTAAGGTGATCAGTTTTGTAATTTCACTCAGACTTGACACAGTTTTGTTATATTAGTGTGTTAGTACTAAACGAAAAAATAGTCCATTTTGTCCTATCATTTTGGGATTTTGAGATATGTAATTTTTCTAAAAAAATTGTAAAGAAGTTTTGAAACAACTTTCATGAATATTTAAGAAGATTTTCATCATATTAATGAAAACTTCATTACTTCTATATGTAAATTTTAATATGTGGAAATTTTGCGTAGGACCGCTATGAATTTCCATATACGGCTTCTAAAATTGGCTTGTTACAACGACATAAAAGAGACCAACAAAAAGTTTTAGTAAATGACATTTAAAAATTCCTTTTTGAAAATATAGTATTTATATGTAGTTTCTTTAGATCAAATGGCAACTAAATTAAAAAAAAAAATAATGTTTGATCCCACTTTTAACCCTCAAATCCACACCAGTAATCTTAAACACCACAGTCTTAGAACTTGTTTCTTTAAAAAATATCCAAGTTTCTTCGATATCGGAGTTTTTCTCATTAAGTTCATCGTTTTTCGTAATATAATTTCTTTAACAGTGCTCACTTAATATAAAAATACACTTAACATTTAAATATTCACTATAACAGTCACATTATTTTATACAAAATATTAAAAAAATATAAAATAGTTCATATTTTTAAATTACTCGAGTTACTCGATTAATCGACCAAAATTGTTCGAGTTATTCATTACTCGAAATTGGCCACTTCGAATTACTCGAACAATTGTTCGACATCATTTCGTCGATTAATCGAGTAACAGTTAACCGATTGAATACCCTAGTCAACTTCTAGGGGCCCAACGGACTTATTACTACCCTTAACAAATTTTGTCAGTCTCCAAAATTTTTTGGTCCCGCTTGGTAATTTTGAAAGCATGTTTTCCCATTGTCTATTCCTATCATTACTAATATGAAAAGATATCAATTTATTCAGTTCCCTTATTATAGCACTAATAGTAGTTTTCATCCCTGGGTCAGTACACCTTTGAAATCGTCTCCTGTATTTGTTCCTCATGGCAATGATTTGTCGACACAAGGTAGACCCTTGTCGAACATCTACATTGACACTCTTGTGTGGTATGGTTTCTACACAAATTTCATTCAATATTCCCGTGAATTCTTGAACAGTGTTGTCAACATTAGACAAAGTTAAAGTAGCATTTAATATTGGGGACGAATTCATCCGGAGCTCAACAGCTCTACGAAAACTCGACCAATCAGCCTTACTATAGGCAGCAAAAATTCGCACGTTCTCAGTAACCTGTTCATTTATGGAAAATGTAAATGGTATATGGTCAGAATTAAGTTTAAATGGATGTGTTACGAGATTCGTAAAGGAAATAGATGAGTTAGTGAGTAAAAGGTCTATTGTTGATGGTCTTCTATATACTAAATTCTGTGGAATTCTAGTTGAATCTAGTGGGAAATATATATAATAATTAGAAGATAATTGATGATTAAAAAGTGACCGTCCTGCTGAATTGGTTTCGGAACAGTTCCAACTAGGGTGATGAGCGTTAAAATCTCCCAAAATGAAAAGATCGTATAGCTATAGCTACACCGCCCCTTTTGTAATTCTATCATTTCTATAAATCGTATAGCCAGGTAATGTTAATTTGTGATCAGGTTTGAGTAAAGTTTCGTTTAAAAATAAGATGTCCACAGCGTGTTCTCTTATAAATAGATGTAGTTGTACAGATTCAGATAATTTGGTAATACCTTGACAGTTCCAGTGCATTGCTTTGAGACATCTTAATATATTAGTTTTATATTGCATATTTAAGTAAAGACATTATAACATTAAGCTGTTCAGCCTTTGTAGAGCATTTGCGAAGGTCAGCTATTGCACCAGTAAATATATTAAATAACTCATCTACTGTAAAGAGATCATCTGATTTGTTGCTTTGTTGATTACCATTTTTTAAGGCATCAGAATAACTTGTTATGAAATTCGATGAACCAGGCTTTGTAGCTTCAGTTCTAATATTGTTTCCACTTGAAACAGGTCGATTTGATCTATAATTTACGTTTCTAGTTCGTATATTACTGTTGTTGGTCAAATTCTGCCTCATGTTTATATAGTCTTGACGACTTGGACAGCGTGGGTCATCCGCTCGATGATTACAATTTTTTAAGCCTTTATTCACGCAGTTAAAGCATTTGTACGTAACAGTACCCTCGTGATCTGTTTTATTAACAGTGCAAGTAGAGAAGTCATGACCGCCTCCACAGGCAATGCAAATATTTTTTCTATAACAGTTTTTAGTGCCATGTCCATACATAGCACATTTTGTGCAAAAAGTTGGGCCTCTGTTATTTTTACTTGGGTTTTTCCAATGAATCACAATACCACGCAAGTACCTTATTTTAAGTATATCAAGTTTTTTATGTTGCGATCTGTCGAACTCTAGCATATATATGGCATCATCGGCTGATGACCGTGAAGTTAAAATTTCCTTTACACTTATAGTAATGACGTTAAACGAATCTTTAAGCTCCTCAGTTATTGCCTTAACATCTGTTTGTGGGAGGCCAAAAAGAACTAATTTGAACATCTTTCTATCTACTACATCGTGTGTGTAGTATAAAAATTTTTCATTTGAGAGTATAGTTTTTGCAGCACTAAAATCTGACAATGTTGGCGACATTACTTTGGTGCCAATTGACATTCTTTTAAACATGTATATGGCCCCCAGTTTTTGATACACAGTTGAAAAACTATGCATGGAATCAACAACAATTGGTGGAATAACAACTTCGCTATAGGTGTCATCATCATCTTCAAGATTTGCAAGATCTTCAAATCTGTTGGCGTTTGTACGAAGTTTATTTTTTGGGACACTTCCTCAAAATTTTTTACGCTTATTTGCGCTCATTTACACGTTTTTTTTTTTTTTCTTGTTATTATAACTTTTTTTTTATTATTATTATTTTTGACTTTCTATTGTACAATGTACAGTTTTTATTTTGTTTATCTTTTGTTTGTTTGTTAGCAAGGAGAGAACGTCTTTACACAACCTAAGTTAGTATACGACAGATCGGGTTTCTTTTGAAAACGAATTCACATAAAATTATTCGTTTTTCTAACATAACAATATTTTCCATGAGTTCTCCCAAGAAACAACTTTACGGACTGTCCGTTACAAACGGATTCATGAATCCGGCATTGACGGTACGAAAACGGACCGGAATTGACGTATCCGTCGAAGCTTCTACGAAAACGGACCATTAACGTACAGTAAAATTGGATTACTCAAATTTTCGAAAATTATCCGTGTTAACTCCGTTTTCCTGTATCCGTTTCGGTGCCGTTTAACCGGACTACACCGATTTTCATCAGTTAAAACTCCGTTACAACCGTTATCGTTTTTCTGCCGGTATTACCGGAGTGTGTTTTGTTTAAAAAAAATAAAACAGTTTTATTTATTAATAAAATTAAATATTAATAAAATCTATATATATACGTATAAAAAGAAGTGTACATTGTGATTGTCACTCCATAACTCGAGAACGGCTGCAGAAAATAAAAAATGGCTGAATACGTTTTGTAGAACATGCAATGAGGATGGTTTAAAAAAAAAATTGTTTAAAATATTTTCGTTTGGTCCAGATGTGGTGATTTTTCTGAACATTAGTCATTTTCATCTATCTATATCTATCCATATATATAAAAAGAAGTGTACATTGTGATTGTCACTCCATAACTCGAGAACGGCTGCATAAAATAAAAAAATGGCTGAATACGTTTTGTAGAACATGCAATGAGGATGGTTTAAAAAAAAATTGTTTAAAATATTTTCGTTTGGTCCAGATGTGGTGATTTTTCTGAACATTAGTCATTTTCATCTATATATATAAGAAGAAGTTTACATTTTGATTGTCACTCCATAACTCGAGAATGGCTGCATAAAATAAAAAATGGCTGAAAACGTTTTGTAGAACATGCAATGAGGATGGTTTTTTAAAAAAAAAAATTTTTTAAATATTTTCGTTTGGTCCAGATGTGATGATTTTTCTGAACATTAGTCATTTTCATCTATCTATATATCTATCCATATATATAAAAAGAAGTGTACATTTTGATTGTCACTCCATAACTCGAGAACGGCTGCATAAAATAAAAATGGCTGAATACGTTTTGTAGAACATGCAATGAGGATGGTGTATAAAAAAAAAGATTGTTTAAAAATATTTCCGTTTAGTCCAGATGTGGTGATTTTTCTGAACAATAGTCATTTTCATCTATATCTATATATATAAAAATAAGGGTTCATTTTGATTGTCACTCCATAACTCGAGAACGGCTGCATAAAATAAAAAATGGCTGAATACGTATTTAAGATTTTTAGTGGTAATTTTTTTGGTTATTTTTAAATGTACCACGTTATTAACATATACTTGTATTTCAGATGTTTTTGCAATTAAATATAGAGATGCAGATCTCATGAAAATTTTAATGATGAAGATGTTAAACAACACCAGAGATAAAATGAAAAAAAATCAAAATGTTAAAACCACATCCTTTTATTGAATTTTTATGTGGTTTCATATTGTTTTTTAATAATGTAATTGTTAATCCATTTTTGTTAATATCTTTATAAATGAAAAAATTTAAAAATAAAACCAAACTTTTGATTAAAATTAAAAAAAGGAGAAATCATTTAGATAAAATAAATAAAAAAAATAAAAATGGACCATTTAAAAAAAAAAACGGTACGAATACGGACCATATTCGGACCGTATACGGTATATTAACAACGGAGTCCACTCCGTTTTTAAAATAAATGACGGACAGTTTACGGTACGTTTTGAACGTACACTCAATTCGTACACTCCGTTTTATATACAGCATGACGGTACGAAAACGGTCCGTTTTAGCGTGCTTTATACTGTTTCGAATCCGTATTCGATGTTCCTTTTATTCCGTTTTCCGGTCCGTATACTGATCCGGAAAACGGTACGGAAACGGACTTCGGATCCGTATATGCTGTACCGAAAACGGCACATAAACGGACCGTATTGTTTGCTGGGTTAACATTAACAACAGAAAGATGCAAACATTTTGTACAGTTATCAAAATTTCAATTATTAAATGTCAATCTATGATTATCACATATTTTATTTCCTAATAAAAAATAAATATTTTGGTTATGGTTTTTATTTTCAATGAAAGTTTTTCAATGGAATTATTATTTTTTATTGTTTACTGCATGATTATGCATGTTATCTGATTGCTTTGTTGCATAAAGGAAAATTCCTTAAAGCCATAAATAACAAAAGAAATATATATTTACAATATTCCAAGAAATTTAAGTTTTTAATACTTCTTAATTAAATTCATTTAAATTTTATAAAATGAAAAATATAATAAAATAATGCTTTATAATAGGTACAAGTCGAGTGGGTTTACCCAGTAATCCCAGCAGTCGCAAAGGTTCGATATTTGATTTGACACAACAACAACAGCAGCAGCAGCAGCAACAACAACATCAGCTGCCAATAGGTATTGGCAACAGTTCCACTACTCCAACATCCGATGACGAAGAAAAACGCTTGAAACCCAAATGGAAGGGAAGTGGTAGTAATTTACCGCCTCAGACACCCAAACAAGCATTATCGATGTTAAAACAAGCCTCCTCAGCTACGAACGTCTCACAAGGTGTACAGGAACGACAATATTATTTGGGAGGCGGTGCTTTGGATAGTCCCAAAAATATACGTAAGGGTAGTATGTATAATTTAAGGTCAACCGAAAGTCCACAGCGTAAGGGAAGTATTTACGCAATGAGTGTTACGGATACCAGTGATAATTCTAAACGTAAGGCCAGCATTTATGCCATGAGTGTTACTGATACCAGCGATAGTCCACAACGTAAAGCAAGTGTGTATACGATGAACGTTACCGATACCAGTGATAGTCCGCAACGTAAGGCAAGTGTTTACTCTATGAATGTCATCGATACTAGTCTCACTAATACTGGTAGTGGGGCCAGACAACGTAAGGGTAGTATGTATGTAACAAGTGCCAGCGAAGCATACGATAGTCCTGAAAGTTTACGTAAGAATAGTTTTATGAATTTGAATACATCTGATAGCCCGTCCATGTTACGTAAACAGAGTATAATGGTCCCACCGACCATTAACACTAGTGTCAAACATCAATCCTCACTTTCCGATTCTTCGAGTAATTTATCAACAACGGTTTCTTCCACTGTAAGTGGCATCTCGACAAGTTATGGCCTGCAGTTGGGACCAGGACAAATACATCCCAAAGGTTATCGTTTAATAACCGAACGTCATGGTGAACTTAAAATGGGTTTTAATAAAATAAAAGGAACGGTTGAAGTTGAGGTAAGTTACAAGTAAACTATTAAAAATTAGAGAAAAAGAATCATTTTTGTTTTGTAGAAATATTGTTGAACATTAGGGTTATAACTTTTTTTTTCAGCACGCTATAGACAATAAACTATTAATAATAAAAATAGTTTTTTCGGCTCATTTTAGAACAAAAACTTTCAGCTTGAAGTGTGCAATTTCTAATAGTACTACTAAAGTTGCATCAGTGGACCAAAATAACTGCACAACATTTTACGAAATATTTTTTTCGTAATGTGCTCGCTGTTCTGCGAAATTTAATGCTCTTATCGCGAAATGATACTATAAGAATTTTTTCTCAAAATACGTAAAGAGCGTCAAATTTAAAAGATTTTTTGTCCTTTAAAATCTATGCAATCGTTAACGTCTAATTACTTTACAATTTTTACCAAAAGGCTTATGCGGAAACTTATTTGAAAACCGTGAAAAAGTAATACTACACTCAAAAAAAAAAAAAGATGTCAAATCAGCTACATTTTTACTGAAAGGATCCTTGCAGAAAAATTTACTAATATCAGCAAAAAAAATTAGTAAATTCTAAACTGCTAAGTTCAGCAACTTGTTTGCTGATACAGTAAAACTCGCTTAATACCAACTCGGTTAAGACGAACCCTCGGTTAATACGAACTAATTTCAAAGTCCCGACGTTTTGGCGACAATTTTCATATAAAATACATCTTTTAATACGAACTCGGTTAATACGAACCCTCGCTTATTACGAACTGTTTTAAGCAGTCCCAAAAACTCGTTTTCAAACAAATTACCATGTTTAGTACACTCTTTATCCGTTTAATGGGATAGACCTAATTTGAATTTCATATCCGTGGATGACTTTTTAGATATAGATGCTAATGTTTTGACGTCATATACTTTATCAGGTGAAGAAATATTGGAAATTGTTAATCCTCCCGATGTTGAAAATTTGTCAAGTGATATATTCGAACAAAATCGTAGGCCGAAGAAGCTGACAATCATATTTTGGTAATAGAAAAACTTATAACGAATGAAATCGTTAATTCAGTCATTCAGAAAAAAATAAGAGATTTTTTTTTTTTTTTAATGAAGAATTTTAATTGTATTTTTAATTGTGAATGCATGAAATGCTAATTTTATTTTTATCTATGTAAAAATCTTGTTTTTGTTTTAATAAGTACATATTTTTTATCGTTAAAAAAACCAGCTTAATACGAACCTCGCTTAAGACGAACTAATTTTTTTGGTCCCTCGGAGTTCGTCTTAACCGGGTTTTACTGTATTAGCAATTTTTCTGCAAGGATCCTAGCCGACTAAATTGTTTTTTTTTTTTTAGTGCACGTTTCTTAATGTTTACAAACTGTACACTCATAGAAATAAACCTGTAAAAGTAGCAAAAAAAAAAAAAAATACTAAGTTAGTTTAAAATTACGTTGCAGAGAAGATTGCTGAAAATAGCATTTTTTTTTAAATACTTATAAAATAAGAACATTAAAAACAAATCTGTTAACAAGTTTGTTATAATTTTTATTAAAAATAAAAATTATGTTTTTTCGACCTTTAATTGTGCAATGAAAATAAAAATTATTCAAGTTCGAGGCCAAACTCTATATTTCTTCATTAGGATATTGTCCTAACAAATAACACAGGTCAACAGCAAAAAAAGGCTTGACTAACCACTATATAGATTTGATGCATCATGGCTGCCTAAGTACAAAAATGGTAAAATTTTTCAATTCTATGGATAATTTTTTTTTAAAAAATTTTTTTTTTAAAATTGACAATATTTTGAGCCATTTCTCCACTTATGTTGTCATAACTCAAAAACAACTAGTCCGATTTTGTCAAATTAAATTTACAAAAATTAAGGTTTACAATATCTTTAAAGAACTGTACAAATTTTTTTAATGCGATCAATAGTTTCAAAGTTATGAAACAAATTGTTAGCAAAAAAAAAAAAATGCTAAAAAAAAAAAAAAATTTGAAAAACAAAAATCTGGAAAAAATCGAAAACTGCAAAAAATATTACTTTTTATTTTTTTGTAGTAAAGCTACATATCATGCGAATTAAACTAGATATGGATCATAAAAATCGATGCATTCTTTACATTTTTATTTACAATTAATTGAAGGTATCGCATATTTACAAGCACTGTAGAAAATTGTACCTACATAATGAAAATGCAGAACATAAAAACTCAGGTGCATTTTACGACACGCATTTTGGCAAAACCCCTTTGGGAAAAACCTCTATGACATTTTTATGATTCTAATAATTAAAAAAAAAATAAGTAATAAACAAAAGATTGTTTAATTTTTACGATTGCGGTAGGATAGTAATAAAACGCTCATAAATGTGCGTGTACGCTGAAGTGCTCTTATTTTCCGTTAGCTACCTGTAACGGATAATTTTTTTTTTTCATAAAAGTCCTTAATGTTTTTTAGGATTCTTGGGAATAATAAAAAATTTGCAGCACACACAAACTGTATCCACACAAAGGGTTATCCCAAATTATAGTATCAGTATTTATAAGATCTCCTTGACCCTTTTTATTTCATTCAAGAAGTGTTTGCGATAACGCAAACATCATTTAATACCTACACAAAAATTAGAGTCATACAGCTTAGAAGTTAAAAACAATTTTCAAATATTAATAAAAATGAGCCAGAAAGCCAGAACATTTTCATGTAAAAACGATCCAGATTTATTTTGTTATGTGTGCGGCCAATATATCACCGGGAAAAAACGGAAGTGGTTCTTAACTTCATTGCAAAAGTCATATCAAGATTGCTATAATATCTATCCGCACAATTTGAACCAGCATTGGACACCGAGTACTATATGCATTCCATGTCGATTGAATTTATCTATGAAGTCTTCTAACGTAAAGTAAGTATAAATTAATAGATTTGGAATATTTTATAATTACAATATTTCTTAATTAAAATTTGAATTCTTCATATTCCTGATTTCAATTTTTTTTTTCATTTTACAGACGACACTTGGAAATTTTGAAGCCTATGCTATGGAGAGAAACAGCGAACCACGCATCCGAGTGTTATTTTTGTTTAAGTACAAAAAGCATATTTGATGGCCCACAAATTCGCAAATTGGTGAACGATACTGAATTTGGCAGTTCAATGTCAGAAATTGAGAAGAATGCATGGGATTCGTTTGTATGGGTTATTCAAAATTTCTTAGGAAATAACAAGGGTGATGATTAACTCACTTCCAGAATCTTGGATGCAACATGAGCATCAAATTACACTACCTGCACAGTCACTTAGATCGTTTTCCTGAAAATCTAGGAGACTTGAGTGAAGAACAGGGCGAACGATTCCACCAAGATATCCGGACAATGAAGGAACGATACCAGGGTCGCTGGGATGCACACATGATGGCTGATTTTTGCTGGAGTATTCAGAGTAACACTTCGTTATTCAACAATAGTAGAAAATCGACTAAAAGAAAATTTCAGAGTTGTAGTTTATAATACATATTTATTTATTTATTTTCTTGTTTTATTTATTATAATAAATGTGAATAATAAAATATAAATTTTCTACTATTTAATTTATTTATTTATTTACATTTAAGCTCATCCAACACAAATGTCTTTCCGAAGAATAGAATCAGTATATTCTAGGTAGGGTTTTGCCAAAAAATACACGAATGTTACTATGTAATGCATTTTTGATGTGAAAATTTGTACATAGCATGGGGAAAATGTTTTCAAAATTCAATCAATCGAAAGAAGAACATTAACTACTCAATTTTATGTATATCAGACAAAAAACTAAAATTTGGTGAAAATGAGCGAATTCACTTAATTGTGAATAAATTCGAAAAAAATCAATCGATTTTTATGATCGATATCTCATTTTGTTCCTATTACATGTGGCTTTGCGATAAAGCAATAAATCTGAACGATTTTTGCCGTTTTCGATTTTTTATGATTTTTTTTAACCAAAAAAATTTGCTATTTTCACGTAAAAAAAATATTTTTTCCCTCAATTTTTTATTATAACTCCAAAACTACTGAGCCGATTGAAACGCAATATATTAACGGATTAAAGGCTATGTAAATTTCAGTTTTTCTAAATTTATTTGAATAATATCGGACTAATTTTTTTTTAGTTATCATTAATTATGTGGAGACACGTCTAAAAAAATTTATAATTTTAATTAAAAATTTTTTAAAAAAAAACCTCTCCATAGAATTTCAAAATTGAACCATATTTGTACTACTGGGACCACAATACATCAAAATTGTATAGTGGTTTTCAAAGCCCCTAAAATTTTTTCAAAATTGTTGCCTTGTGTAATCTATAGAGTTTTTTGTTTTCAAATTTATTATTTGACCCTTTCAGGAATGTGTTGATAGATCTATTTCGGGAATTTTCTAGGTTCCCATCATCAGAACACGCTTTGAAAGCGGTAACAATCCCATGCCAAACATCAAACATTCATATGAACTAGTTTACTCACTACATGAGAACTAATATACATATGAGTTTGAAGTTAAAGATTATAACCATTGATCAAAAAACAAATTGAAAACTTGTTTGATGTGCAAGATCCACCTCTGGTGGATATTCAATACACGTTTTTTGATTTTCTCTCCTTTTTATATTTTGTTTAGTTTGTAAACAAAACAGGGGAAGTAAACTAGGCGGTACTTTGCCTTTTTTACAAGTTTGTTATAATTTTTATTAAAAATAAAAATTATGTTTTTTCGACCTTTAATTGTGCAATGAAACTCTACAAAATTTAAGTTATGTTTGAGATTAATTTTAGTTAATTAAAAACAGCAAAATATACTCTGCTAAATTTAGTAAAAACTTTTACTAAATATTTTTGGACTGAAAGTAGCAAGCACAATCTGTTATATCAACAAGATTTTTGCTATATTCACCTCTAATTTAGTAGAATAAAAATAACAGTATATTTTGCTAAAATTAATAAAAATTGTAGATTGCTGATTTCAGAGGGGAGGATTTTTATTCGTATTAAAAAAAAACTTTAAAAATGTCACATTTTTTTGTCTACTAATACTTAGAATATTTTTTGCTGATTAAAGCAGATTAATTTGTTACTTTCAATTAACTAAATTTTAGCTCAAATATAACTAAATACTTTTAAATTCAATAAATTTATTTTTACTATTCTTATCTTATTAATACTTAGCAAAAAAAAATCTTCTAGTTTAACGGTTTTTTTTTGCAACGTAATGTTTAATTCATTTTTAGTAACTTTTTTTTTGCTATTTTTACAGGTTCATTGCTATGAGTGTAGGAAAAGTAAAATTTAATATTTGAAAAAAAAGTTATAACCCTATTCAATATTTTTATAAATCATAACTCTATTATGCAAATTGAAATTTTCTTTTAAACCCAGATTATTTGTGCACGTAAAATTGTACCAGTTGATTGTGAAACACCACCTGATACTTACGTAAAATGTTATATCAAAGATGGTGATCGTTTGCGTCATAAGAAGAAGACACGTGTGGTCAGACACTCAGCTGAGCCATTTTATAAGCAAACTATTAAATATCAGGTAGGTTAACAATGTATTAAAACGTATTCTATAATTACTTTTGTCACCCACAGGTGGCCACATTCACATATGAAAAAATAATGTCTATTGCCTTATGGCACATTCTTATTAGAGACGTTCAACGTTGTATGGCCATTTTTCAAAATGAGTTGTAAAGTCAACGAATAGGCTAATTTGGTAACTTTTTATATAAAAATATTTTATATGAAGTCCGGTGCCGATTGAACAAAAAAAGTCGAGGATAAATTCGATACTGTATTTTGTATGGGGGAAAATTGAATTTTTTCGGCTTCTGCAAAGAAAATGTTAATGTAGTAATAATTTATATTCTTTATGACATATTAATCGATATAAAGACAAAATAACGTTTTCAAAGAGGTATAAAATCCAAAATTGGTTAAAAACTAGTCCAGTAATATTAAGTGCCCCATACCACTAATGTACCAAATGCCACTTGGTCTCAAATTTCGTGTACACATCCTAAACTTTTTTGAAACTGATTAATGAAACAAAATTTTTTATTTTAGTTTAGAAATGTTGAGGTTAAGAAGAAGAATAAACGTTGCCTCTAAAATTTATAAACACTATTAATTTTTAAATCAGCCTAGACTAGAGTCTGTCTTTTTATGGACAGGCTCATCAGTGATTTTCCATTTAAATTGTAATACGAGTATTATTTGTGTATTTATAATTGTCAGATTTTCTCTATATGATAAAGTTTTCAGCAACCTGCGGCGGTAAGAATCAAACCTGCGCTCTTCTTACATTAAAAACGTAACAATACCAAGTCATGGCCGTTTGGAAATCAAACCCAAGTATGGCGTGGAATGTAATGCAGCTATGTTGCAGTTTTCTTTCCTATTAGCTTTTCTGTTATTGTATATTATACTCAGAAGTGACAACACTAACAACACAAATATTCTATTTTTAGAATTTTGTTTATTTTTCTAATCTCCGCCGTCTCCATTTCACAATGTTACCAGATTGACGTATGGTTTTTACGTTCAGTGTTGACAACATTTTATAATGTATTTTAGTACAGTGTTATTTTCACGTCATATAAACAGTCGTAATTAATTTTTAGCTATCCGTGAAAATCACAATGTCACCGGTCAAGCCCATGATATTCACCTGAATTCCGTACTCGCGGTGACCTCCGCCTGTAGTACGGTATTATGGTCAGGAAGACGGAAGCATTTGCGTACATTGAGTTCAAAGGAAGTGTTTAAAATCCGAGAGCTTCAATATTTTAAAATCTTCGGAGATTTAGGAAAACAAATATTCAGAACGAAAAATTAAATAGTCTTCAGTTTTAAAATTTAAAGTTTTTGCTTTATGAAAGCTTTTTAAAATTTGAAATTTTCTATGAAATTTAAATTTTTGATTTTTTTTTTTAAAGCCTTAACATGTTTTGAATAAAATATTTCTCTAAACTAATGCATTTTTTTTTTACAAAATAATTACAACTTTTTTCCATTCTGTGAAAAAACTTTATAATTTATATAAAACTATTTCCACTTTTTAATAAATAAAATTAATTTTTTCTAATAATTTTGTGAAACACTTTATTTATTTATCTAATTAAAAGTTTCAATGAACGAATTCCAGCGAACATTCGTTGATTTAATGCAAAAACTCATTAATACAGGCGTGGATCCAGGGAAGGGAAAATGGGTCATTTCCTTCTCCAAAATTGAAATTTTAAATGCAAAAGTGTTAAAGAAATTAGAAAATTTTATAAAAACTACCCTAATTTCGCTCCCCAAACCTTTTTTCCAGACATATATTTATCACAGTGTATAATTTAATTTGTAAAAATTAGCTGAGTCTTAAATTTTTATATTAATTTTGTTTATTTTTAAAAATTTTAAAAAAATATTTTATTAATTATAATGGTTACAACAATTTTCTAAATATGTCCAAACTTAATTAAACTTTTAATTAAATTTAAAAAAACAATTATTGAAGCCCCCCAATTAATTTTGTTTGTGCAAAAACAAACATATTTATTTTAAATAACTCATTTTCTCTCCTTTTTATCACTCTCTCTTCCTCTCTAGAGCGCCGATGTCTTTGGTCGTAATATTGTTATTATGGTATGGCAACGTTGTGTGGGTTTTGAACATAATCAAGGATTGGGTGGCACTGAAGTTAACTTAGATAAAATCAATATGGGTCAACATATTGGCGGCTGGTATCCATTATTTCCAATGCATTCATTTGGTGGTTCCGATTCGGAAAATTCTCCTTGACCGATTACGCTCAAACAATATCAAAAACAATTTTCCCTTGATCATAGTTACGGCAACAATAATGAAACAACTGCATTAGCAGCAGCGACAGCAACAATAAATACAGCAACAACAGCAACAACAACAAAAACACCAATAGTTATTAAAGAAAATTTTAAAGGTAAAAACGTGAATTATTTTAATTGTACTAAGGGCATGAAAAACTTTTTAAAAATGTTCAAAATGTTTTTTAATTGTAAAAACTTTAGTAGCTTTAATGATAATTTATTTTATGAAACATACGAAGAATGCGTTTAAATTGTAATTTAATAATTTTTGTTTTCTATAAAATAAGTAAATGAACTAAGAAAGTTGGATTTGTGATGTTAAAGGTATTTTGATTATAAAAAAAATATATTTTATACTCAATTAAAGTGTTATAGATTTTCCTAATGAATGTTTATTCAAAAAACAAAAAAAATAGGTCTATTCACAAGAGATTATTTAGAAATAAGAAGATGAAATGATCTAAGTAAAGAGTAAGTGCAAAGGAGAAAGAAATTTCTTTGAAACACTGCATCCAGCTTTATGGTTAATTTAAACACAACATTTTTTGAGAAGTTTCTATTTTCAATGAAAAAAAATTAATGCGAATGATTGATTTATATTTAATTTTCCGATATTACTCATACGTAGCCAGACCAACACTTTTGCTTAACAACACTTTTGCTTTGGTTTAAATTTTTAACAACTATGAAAATAACCAATTGATACATTTTCACCAGCATTTTGAGGATTGATTTCGTTATTTTGTATTTTCACAGAAATGTTATTCATACAACATTTTTTATTTCAAGTTCAATTTGAAAAACTAAAATGCTTTATTAAATGCTTCCAGAAAAGTAGATTTCCTTACTTTCGTAAAATAAAACAAGGTATCCGTGGACGTCGTTCTTTACTAAACCGATGTCATTATTCAAATTTGATAAAACCTTTCCTAAATAACATGAGATCCATTGGGCCTCGAGTAGGAATAGACCAAGGGTCTTAAATTTTAGCAGTTTACTTTCAATTAACTATTGTACTTTCAATTAATTTTTAGCAGTTTTTCCTTTTTTCATTTTGAACTAATTTTTAGCAGTTTACTAGGTTATGTGACCTGGCCGGTCAAAGACCCCGCATAGGCCATTAGGTTCCTAGCGTTTCCAAATAAGAAACAATAGTCCCCACGTTAAATTAAAAAAACCCGATTCCAAAGCTTTCCTTCATATCTCGCAACAGATAGTCCGCTAAACATTTAACTCTGGAACGTGCAAGAGCTGGACAATGACAAATAAAGTGTCGTCTCCCTGTCTAACGGTACCCCACAAAACTTATAATCGTTAATCTCCAGCTTTCCAGATCTCTTGGTAGGAGCCGCCATTCAACTGTTACCCTTCAATACTCCCTGCTAAAGTCTGCAGTTAAGTCAACCAAGGATCGTAAGACCTCCACATAACATTCGACACTCTGCATGTTCCGGTGTCTCTCCAAACCGCATCAGCCTTATGTATTACAGTGGAGTCTACATTCCTTTTTAAAGACCAAAGTGGCACGTAAACGTCCATTGCTATTCCGTCAGGCAATTGGACTGCTCCTTCGTCCGCAACCTCATTTCCCTCAATGCCCCTGTGCCCACGAACCCAATAAATGTAGACCTCCCTTTCGGTACTAAGCCTCTCTACAGAGGCAAAGTATGGAATTTTTACCAAAAATATGCACATTCCCCAGCAAAAACAGACATTACCAAGTAATTATGGGTGAAACTAGCGCACAAAGGGATTCACCGGTTACCAGTCTATTTACTCGCTTGATTACTTTCGCGATGACCTAATATTCATTAGTGCTCTTTACCCTCTCGCTTACAAACAAAAGTGAGAATAGTGAGTTACCTGATTGGTTACTCATAGTGAAAGAATAAGTAATTACTTTTATATTAAGAATAAGTGGTTACTTACAATGATAGAATAAGTGGTTACCAAGGAGTTACAAAATAAGAGGTTATCTTTAAGTTATTTTTTTTTTAAAGAAAAAAAATTAAAATAACTTTAGCTTAGAAAATTTACTTGTAAAATTTGTTTAAACAAATTTATACAATATTAGAATCAAAAATATGAAATCGATACGTATATAACCAATTACCAGTAACTCATTAGTTTGCAATTACATATTAGTACTTCTATAACCCATTATCAGTGAGTCACTATTTTGTATTTTAGAGTAATGCAATAGGTAATGACCTATCATTGCTTGGTAATATACACGGTAATGACCCTTCGTTACCATGTTTTTAATATGTTCACTTTTTTGGATCCCAGGGAAAAGCTATTCTATTAATATTAATGTTCAAACGTCCACACTTTTTGTATATTTCTCGTTTTTCAATAAAACTACATCACGCATAAAACCGTGGATTTTTCGACATTTTTTTCCCGGTCTTCGGTGGAATGACCGATATATATTTTGTTACTTATTTACAAATGTTTTTAACCTTTTATACACCGCCATTTCTTTAAAGCAACATCTACTTTTAAGGCCTGATAATTTTGGATAGGAGTAAAATCCCTATGGGGAATGGGACCGGTTCTGCGTGTGCCACAGGATCGGTCCATTCGTGGCAGAGGCCGGTCCTCTACTAAACCCTACCCTATGTAAACAACTGGCAACTTTAACATTGGCTTGTCATAGAAGGGGGTCATTTGTCCTGCTTTAAACCACATAGTGGCATGCCACAGGACTAACCAAAGATGGGCATACCACAAGACTGTCGCAAAAGGGTCATGTCGTATAAAATAAACGAAAACTAAACAGCTCTCAATAGGTAAAATTCTGGCCAACTGGCTTTTTCGTGTTAAAAAGCATTCTGGTTAAGTGGTATGTCCTCCCTTTACTAGTCACAGGATTGGTAATATTAGGACAATTGACACTGCTTAACCCACTTCAGTATTAAATTATACCAGTCCTGTGATAAGTCCTTCTTTAACCAGTCACTTTTAGGTCAATTCACTCCTCATACCCCATAGGGATATAATAGCGTAATAAAAAGCATGTGATAACTTGAGGTCTTCACTAAACAAATACTTAAAAAAAAATGCAAAAACTATTATTCCATGAATGCCATAGAACTAATTAAAACATAAACTTTTTGAATATTTTTTTTTTTCACTTTTTTTAAAAATTATTAAATTATAGAAAGGTTGTAATGTAAGCTGACTTTGTTAGGGACGTATGAGAAAAATTGTTTCAATGTTTTACGTACTTTTTTTGTAAATTAAAAGATATGCAGAAAATTACAGCGTTTTCTTTTTTAATGTGAAAAACTTTTAATTTTCTTCTAAAAAAATTGTTTAATTTGATTAGCCAGAGTTGCCATATTTCTATTATGAAAAATTATCTGAACACCAATATTTTTAAAAAACTTTCAAACTTCGCGAAAAGTTAATAAATCATTTTGTGGAATACAGTTTGATAGACATTTGCTTTAGCAATAAATACAAATTTTAGTATCAAAACCCATCAAGTACATGCAAAGCGTCAAAGTTTTAATTTGTATGAGAAAAACTCCAGAAAAACTTATTTCGTCCGAAAATTACCACAGGATCAATGAGTGGCATAGAATGGATTAAAATGAAACTTAAAATGTTTTAGTGTATAATAAGAATTATTCTCCGGAAATTTCTGAAATGAATGAAATTCTCAATATTTTGCTTTTACTTTTTGTAACTAACTTTTTAAACTAACTTTTTATTTCAACATTAATAAATTAATGAATTAAATGTGTAGATACAAGTAAATGTAGCAAATAAATAATTAAATAGAATATATTTATGTTGCAAAAAATAATTATAAAATTATTATATAAAATATTAATATATTTTTAAAATATTAATCTAAGATATTAAGTTATTAAAATATAATGATAATAAATAAAAATATTAAAAGTATATGAAATTATTCTTAAAAATGTTAAAAAAAAAAAAAAAAACAATCTAAATTTTTTTCAAAATTTATCAACAAAAATCTAATACAATTACTATTGACAATCTTTGCAGTAAAAAATCCGAAATTTTCAAAATATCATTAGATCTATAAAATCACAAATTAAACAGAAATTATAATAAATATAAATTTAAAAAAGAGAAATGTTAAAAAAAAAATCTAAATATTTACTTAACAAATGTGTTTCAAGTTAAACGAAACTACCTGCAAATGTTGTATTGTTTTTAAGCGGCCTATTACTTTTTTTTATTAAATTTTCGAATTTATTATTATCAAAAACAAATACTAAAATTACTACTATAAGTTGAGTTCTGCTTACTTGAAAAAAAAAGTAAATTAAATACTTAGTATAAAAATATTAAATTTTCTTTGATCTTTTATTTAAATTTTCTTAAACGAACTTAAGACCAGTTATTAATGAATTATAATTATTTATTTCCAATATTTCGCCTCCACATTGGGTGACTTCTTCAGGGAACAATTATTACAATTTGATTGAAAAACTTGTTTTAATAATTAAAAACTTATATACATATGTATATATGCCCAGCAAAATAAAGTGGAAGTAATGCTTTAAGAACCTCTTTAACTTGACTTCCAAAGCATTAGCATACGCACATTTTTCACTTTAATAGAAGTTATTGTTAACAACTGCCAAAAATGGTAAATTAAAGTTATTTTCAACAGCATTTGCATCACCATATAAATTAATTGGTTTCTAAATTAATAACATCATAAGAAGTACTTTTTTATAAGTTCATATATATTTTTTTTTTATATGGAGGTTGAGGTGGTAAGTGGTTGGATTTGCAATCAGAAGGTTGCGAGTTCAATTCCGGGCCGGGGAGATAATTTTTTTTTTTTTATATTTTTTTTTTAATTCTAATTAATTTTTTTAGTATTTTTTATTTAATTTAGTTTTTTCTGAGTATTTTAAGAGAATTAAGTAATTTAAAAATGACCAAATAATTAACATCTTGACTTTAATCATAAAGAATAAAATAAAATTAAATTAGAAAATTGTGGACAAATAACACAAGGGAACAATGGTTCTGTTGATTAAGAACTGAATATTGTTTTTAAGGTTATTTGGGACGCTGAATCCAAATCTGCACTTGGTTTTTCTCTATCAGCTCGACTTTTCGAGATATACCGTTATGTTCAACATTAAGGCACTTCCGCTACATATATTGGAATAACTTGAAAATGGTTCACCATATTAAATTAAAAAAAAAACCGAAACTCGCAAACAATATTCTCTTTAAGCCGTGCTTACATTGTTTTTAAATTTTCCAAGTAGTTTTAGAGATATCGTGCAAGTTTTGAAAAAAAAATTAAAATTTTTTAAAAAAAAAAAAAATTTTTGTTCTTTAAAAATTCCTAAAAAATAAAAATGGGACAAAAATCACAGTTTTGGTATAGAAACAGTTAGTTAAATATATTTTGAATGAAATGAGCTTTACTTCATTGCAATCGGTGCACAACTTTTGATTTTGTTCACGATTTACTGAATTGATATAAATCGCGATTTCCATACAAAAATAACAACTTTTGATTTTGTTTATTTCTATCAGCTATACTTTTTAATTTAACACAAAAAGAGAATTTTAAAGAAAAATAAAAAAATTTAATACACAAATATTACAATGTAATTACAACTCATCGAAAAATTTTCTTTTATAAGATTTTCTTAAATAATCTTGTTTAGAGGGATTATTTTTAATGCTCCAGCAATAGTCCGCCATCATATGCTCTGTTACGGTAGTATGAAACTGTTGTTCCTTGGGTTAACAGATTTGTTTGCTTTAATCGAGAAGCAAGAATTTCAGATGCTTTTTTAGAGAGTCCAAGGTCTCTCACTAAATCACTAAGCTCCTCCTGATTAAATTGCTCGCGTTCAGAAGAAATATCTAAATGGAAGTCATCTGATCCACATTCAGAAATTGGTGAAGGAACATTTTGTCGTAAGTCGTGAAAATTGTGTGTAGATGTAGATGGTTGTGGTTCTGAATCCTCACTAGAGTACAGGACTGGTTGGGTAATAGACAACACGTTAGGATAAATCCATTTAGACCGGTTTGTTTTATTAATGCCTGTTATGTTGACAGCGCAAAAATAACAATCATCATAATGATTCGAAAGTTCCCGCCAGATCATTGGTGTTTTATACTTGAACTGGGTCCGTTGCTTGTTTGCCCATAACCTTAAATACTCTACACAGTTTTTACATACAGTATTAGGAATCCAGTACTTGTCACGGGTTTCCATGGTAAATCCGAAGTAGTCGAAATAAATTTTTTTAATAAAATCTGACACACTTTTTCTATTTTTTATAAACGTGTATTCGCCACATATGTTACAAAAATAGTTGAGATTGATTTTACAGGTGTTTCTTGACGTAGTCATAGCCCAATTTTGACATATATTTCAAAGTAACACAGTTTTCAATAAATAAAACAAGGGATAAAAATCAAAAGTTTTTTGTGTTCACTGATGAAATGTTCTAGGTTAAAATTTTTTAATATTTTTTGTCGTTATACTTTTCGCTTTCGTAAACACTTGTTGAATGAGAAAAATTGGTTGAATGAACCCATATAAATACTTCGTAGTTTTTTACTGAAGTACCTAGAAAAAATTATATCCACAATTTTATTGACAGTCACTTATGAATGAACACATGTGTTAAGGGGAATTTCTTTAAAAAATCATCCGTTACCAACGGTAAACCACACATCAATAAAAACAAGTGCACTTTCCTTTTTTCTCTTTAATTGACTGTGAACTGACTAGGTGTCATAAAGAAACAATACAATTTATAGGCGTTAGAATCTTAGAATCATAAAAAACTAACTTATTACATACAAACACTTACACATTAGAAAATGTTATTTTTGTATGGAAATCGCGATTTATATCAATTCAGCAAATCGTGAACAAAATCAAAAGTTGTGCACCGATTGCAATGAAATAAAGCTCATTTCATTCGAAATATATTTAACTAACTGTTTCTAGACCAAAACTGTGATTTTTATCCCATTTTTATTTTTTAGGAATTTTTAAAGAACAAAAAATTTTTTTTTTTTTAAAAATTTTAATTTTTTTTCAAAACTTGAACGATATCTCTAAAATTACTTGGAAAATTTAAAAACAATGTAATCACGGCTTAAAGAGAATATTGTTTGCGAGTTTCGGTTTTTTTTTTTAATTTAATATGGTGAACCGTTTTCAAGTTATTCCAATATATGTAGCGGAAGTGCCTTAATTTTGAACATAACAGTATATCTCGAAAAGTCGAGCTGATAGAGAAAAACCAGGTGCAGATTTGAAATCAGCGACCTCAAATTAGTAAAAATTTGCTACAAATTTCAAATCAACACAAAAAAAGTTCAATTTTGTTCCCTTGTGTAATTATTTGATAAAAATCTATTTTTTGTCTTTGCGATGGAACTTTTTGTAAAACTTATTTAAAAATATAAAAAAAACGTAAGGTTTTATATTTTTTATTGTTATGTTGATACGAAAATGCAAAGATGTATTTCACTGCTAAAAATTAGTTTATCGAATTTTTCATATTTGTTTCAAGATATACTTTTCAGGTGTGCCTCAATTGAAACGTGTGCAATATTCAAAAAAAATTAGGTAAAAAAATTTAATTTTGGCTTCAAAACTCTAGTTGAGTTTTTAATTATATTGTTTCGGATCGCAAAAAGTTAGCAAAACCAAAAAATATCGAAGCCAAATTTTGAAAGCTGGTTTATTAATAATAATAATTAATTAGTAAATTATTTAATTAAAACCTTTTACTTAATTTAAATCTATCACTTTAATTTACCTATAGAGTTTTTACCGACCTCTTTCTTCAAATGTTTAGAAAAAATACGGGAAACATTAAAAGATCTTACGTTCCAAGGCACAATCGTTTCATTACAGGCCACTTTTTCCGATCTGTAGTTAAACTAATTCTCCAATATTTTTTTTCTCATTGTCATTATCTTATTAAAGACACTTCTCGTCAAATTAATTATTAAAAAAATATTTTAAAATTTGCAATAAATTCAAAATTGTTAAATGAGCATTTTTATTATTTCTTAATATTTTTTTTAACCTCATCAAAACTTAAAAATATTTTAAAAATAATTTATATCTCAGTGATACGAAATCAAATAATAAAAATATTTTAAAAATCATTATTTTATCTTTTTTATTATATATTTGTGTAGCATATTTTTCTTGTTTTCATAAAAATATCTTAATATTTTCAACTTAAGTTCGTTTTAAGTTTGTTGTACTGCATAAGTAACTTTGGTGCAAATGGTAGCGCGGTCTACTTTAATACAGGAGATCGTAACTCAGATTCGTGTATTCAATGCTCGCTGGTACCAAAAGATTTTTTTTTTTTAATATTTAAAGATACATCCCTAAAGTATGCTGCACATTTTTATTAAATAAAAATGTTAATATATATTTGAAAAAGACCTTTCATGAACTATTGAAAAATAGCATCCATGCACTGTTTAAAATGCTATTAAAGAAGTTATATATTCACTCCATCCTCCCAACGACACGACAATGTTAAAATCATTAATGATTCACCTAAATTTGCACCACATCCGACTCAGTAGATGTGGTGTTTTTACTACTTCTTCCTCAGCTCTTATTTTGCTGGGTGTATATAAGTTGTTAACTAAAAACTCCATAAACATATGTATATAAGCTTTTAATTATTAAAACAAGTTTTTCAATCAAATTGTAATTGTGGTGTAATGGTTAGCGCGTTTGACTGTTACACAGATGGTCCTGGGTTCGATTCCCGGTGACGACAACATCAATTTAGAAAAATAATATGTATGAGTTTTCTATCACTTATATGTATCGCTGCACCCACCTTCGGTGTTCCCATAACACTTAACCCCACCGAAGTAAAATAATTAATCAGGGCTATGAAACAAAAAGCTTCAATAAATTCGCCAACTCTACACCAGGTGGTGAGCAACAACTGTTCTAAGACTTATCTACTTGCGCAATTACAGTGTTGCCATGTTTGAAGTCCTTCATCTTTCACCACCTTTCATCTCTCCACTATCCCCTTTCCAAAGAAAGCAACACATTAATAGGAAGAATTTCCTGAGTGTTGCTTCTCTTAAAAAACAAAAAAAACTTGTTCCCTGAAGAAGTCACCCAATGTGGACACGAAATATTGGAAATAAATAATTATAATTTATAAATAAATGATCTTAAGTTCATTTAAAATAAGAAGTATTAAATAGTCTAACTTAAACTATATATTTAATAGAGTAAAAATCGAAAACTTATTCGAATATAAAAAATCGTATTCGATACAAACACTTTTATTCTTATTTTTGAATTCCATATAAACTATAAAGTGATAAAAACATGAAAAAAAAAAAAAGTTAAAAGCACTCCCTTTAAATACTTACAAATTTTAAAAAATAGCTATAGACAAAAAAACAAACGTTTCACTTTTAAAAATAAAATTATACTAAATCTATAAATGGCTGTTAGAGTTCATCTTATGGACTTCTTAGTTAGCTAGTTTTTTACTTCTTACCCTTGAATAAAAAACATTTATATCTTCTAACTAATAACGCACACCGCACAGTGGTTCCAAACACAAAAATATATGGTAATAATTATGGATCTTCTAAGCTACTGGTAAAATTGGGAAAAGGTGTTTACAAGAATTGCAAAAGGGGACTTGGTATTCAAAAAAAAATTTAAAGATTCTCTTTTTGGTAATAAATAACTTATCAGCAAAACTCCAAAAAAAAAGTATAGGGTGATATAAAGATGTAGCGCACCCTGTGTTAAAACAGGATGACTATAGAAAAAATGTATTATTATCATTTTTTTTTTTTTTTGTTGTTTGGAACAACTGTGCACCGCTAAAATACGAACTAAATACTTAACATATTTCACTTAAACTTACGGCTGCAATTAAATCAAGAAGCACACTAAAAAAAATCAAGAAGCACACTAAAAATACCAAAATGTATATCTTTTAACTGAAATATAATATTTGTTTTTTTTTTTACTTTTTCAAGTGATTTTATCTTGACGAAATTCAATTTTTTTTTATCATAAAAGTAAATATTTATGTATAAATTCAAAAGTGTTCTTTTATTCAGTTTTAATTTTTTGCAAATAAATTTTATGCATAAATTATTTTTTTCCCCGCCAAATTTTTGTTTTACCCGAATTTTTTTATTCAAACTGTGTGTTTTGTAAACGGTGGTTTTCTTAAAAACAAATAAATTTTTTTGTGAAAAAATTTAAAATTTTTTTAAGCAAAAGTAGTTTTTACTTTTTTCTCCTCGAAATGATCGTTTTACGCGTTTTTTTTTTCATTCGAACACAGAAAAAACTCAAATCGAGTTTCAAGTAAAATATTTGGTAGTTCAGGAACGTAGCTAGAGGAAAACGCGGGGCTAGAGAGCACACCAATATAATTTGCGGAATTTAAAACTTAACAAAATACGTTATACGTTGTAACTCTCTTATTGATAAATTAAAAAAATTGGGTATTTCACTTCAAGTGACCGAACTTTTTAAGCCGATGTCTTGAAATCGGGATGAAACTTGCACCAAATTAAAAATTTGAGCGGGATCGGTCAAGGACATTTGACATTTTCGTCAAACAGCCCTTTTTTGCACACATATAAACAATTACCTATTGTAGATAGAAAAAGTTTTCTAAAATGTTTTCGAATTCGTTTTTTGCAATATTAAAAAAAAATGTTAAGAGTTTTTTGGAAAAGTCAAAAATTTTTTGAGTTTTGAAGGGGTTGGTGGCGGAGGGTTTATTAGAGTATTTTTACTTAATTTTTTAATCTTACATACATGGGTTACATACAGCAAATCTTTAACTCTGACATCTATTTTACATTTGTGACTTCTAATCATATTTCAGTCCAACAAAACATTGGATTACATCATACATGTCACTAATTTATAGAATGGGCTAATAAATTGATGATTTGATTACAATTTCATTGATATCAATTTTAATGAAATTATTTTCATTAGCATGATTTTAATTAATGATTTCATTGATTAATGGCAATAATTTTAAATTTCATTACCATTTACAATATTACTTTTACAGATAAGATTTTCGAAAAACTAATGGTGAATATCGATATCATCCCGAGAGATTCATTTTTTTATAAAACAGCCACAGGGTGTCCGATAATAGAATTATACATTATTGAATGAAATGGGAACGAGTGGAGTGGGAACAATTAATACATTTGTATTATCGGAACGCAAGTTAACTTCTGTTAAGTTTTTGCAAATATTTTACCCGCTTTGCGATATCTCGCTTAGTTTGTAAAAAAGATTAAAAAATTAATTGAAAATACTCAGACGGAAAATGGGACATTTCCTCCACCAAACTAAAAAATGTTCAATACAAAAAATATAAAAAAGAATAAATAATCTAACTTTCCTCCCCGAAATCTTTTCCTGGGTACTCGCCTGCTATTTTTCAAAACAATATTAAAATACTTTTACTCAGGATATTACTTAAATATTGGTATCAAATAAGATGTGGGACTTCTCCTTTAAAAGAAAAATATTGATTAAAATTTCAAAAATTGTGACTTTTTATAAATTTGTACATAATAAAATCTTTCTATACGATTGAATAAAAATATACCTAAATTTCATCAATCTGCCTTTTTTTTGATTAATTTTATAAATAAATTTTAAGAAAATGCTTGATGGCAACAAATTATTTATCAGTGAAAAAAAAACTTCGTTGGTAAAAAAAAATTACCTGTGGCGACTGCTAAAAAAAATATTTGATTCACTAGACGCTTAGAGATGAATTTTCACTGCAACATCTAGAGGTACATCTACATTTTTATTCATAACTTTTTAGCCGCTGAACCAATTTTGCTGCATTTTTATACCAAAAGATGTCTATTAATCTAGGTAAAACTGAATAGCGGCTGCTGAGAGTTCGTTCCGAATTAGGAAACGGCAACGAGATTGAAGGACTAAATAATTAAAAGGACATTTGTGAAAATTTTATTCGCAAAAACTTATAAACTATAATTTTTTAAAAACAGCTAAGATTCTCGGCTTTCATTTGACACCCACATTGGAATCCTAAAATGAGTACAAGTATTGAAATATTTTTTTAAAAGATTTAAACTTAAAGTTCCGTTTCAAAAAAAATGTTGACGTGATGGCGAAAAACTGAAAACGCAGTTATACTATATATGGTCTCAAGTTTCTCATACATATCGATTTTTTCATGCACACAGAGAATAAATTGTTTGGAATTCCAACATATTTAAATCTTTATTCAATAAAGATCAGAATTGTTAAACTATATTGTAAACAGAAAATATATAAAATTAACCAATACACAGTCACATCATTCAAAATATTGGTTTTCCTAATCAATATTGAAAAAATATTATCTTATACACTACCTTTAATACCAACAACCAACCACTTTTCGGAGATTTTATACCTTAAATAAAATATTTGCAGTTAAAATCAAATATTTGTTTCGCCTACAAAAAACCAATCACTCTATCTAAAATATAAGTTTTCGTTACCAATTAGTTTTGGTAACTCAAATAAAATATTAATATTAGCAACACAATTTCTGTTGTACATACAAATATATTTTTAGACATTAATATTTAATCTTGAAAGAAAAAAAATATTTAAGGTAGCAATTTGAAAATGCAAATCCAAATTGAGTTTAGGCTAGAGGTAAATTAATTGCCTGACAAGCAGAAGGTCGCCGGTTCGAGCCCAGTTCGCGGAGAAGAATTTTTCATTAATAAAATAATTTTAAAATTATATAAATTTTTTTATAGTTTTGGTAACTCTAAAAAAATATTGAGATTGGCAACCGAATTTCTATTGTTGGCGTTGTAGTGTAATGGTTAGAGCGTTGAACTGTTACACAGATGGTCCCGGGTTCGATTCCCGGTGACGAAAACATCAATTTAGAAAAATAATATGTATGAGTTTTCTATCACATATATGTATCGCTGCGCCCACCTTCGGTGATCTCATAGCACTTAACCCCACCAAAGTAAAATAATGAATCAGGGCTATGAAACAAAAAGCTTCAATAAATTCGCCAACTCTACACCAGGTGGCGAGCAACAACTGTTCTAAGACTTATGATCTCGCGCAATTGCAGTGTTGCCATGTTTGAAGCCCTTCATCTTTCACCACCTTTCATCTCTCCACTATCCCCTTTCCAACACATTGATTAATAGGAAGAATTTCTATAAGTGCTGCTTCTCTTTAAAAAAAAAAAAAACAGAAAAAAAAAAAAATTTATTTTATTTAAAATTAAAATTTATATTATTAAATTTGAAGCAAGAAAATATTCAAGGTTGAAATTTAAAAAAACATAATTAAATTGGGTTTAGGCTTGTGGTAAAGTAATTGCCTGACAAACGGGAGATCGCCGGTTCGAGCCCAGTTCGAGGCATAAAATTTTTTTTATTAATAAAATAAATGTTTGTCCATAAACATAAAATATTCAATTGTTAAAATAAAACTACGAAATTTGTAAATAAAAGTCGGTTGTTACAATAATATTAAAATTTAATAATAGTAATAGTACGTGGAACGACAAAAATTCGGTGGGCAAAAAATTCGGTTGCAACTACAAAACTGATTTCTGTGTGTGTGTGTGAGAAAAAATTTTTAAATTTTTTACAGGGTGTTACAACAGTAATTTAAAAGTATGGAATACAGAACACTTTCGAATTTTTATATTTTATTATTAAGTTCTAAGTACTTAAATGTTTAATCTGAACTCTTCTATTAAAATTTTTAAAAACAAATAGATTTAAATTCACTTAAAAAATAGTAATTCATTTTTAAGACAAAAAAGTAGTTTTTAATTAAAAAGAACAAAACAAACAATAAAATATGTTGTAGGTAAAGGTATAAGGACTAGGACTAGGGAAAACTTTAAGTTTTGACAATTAAGAATAAATACAATCCTATCAACAAAAACATATTTAAAACAGTGGTTAGATGTTAAAAAAAAAGTATATATTAATATAATCAATAATTATAAAAAAAATATATATTTTATAAAATAAAAATAATAATGAAACAGCGCTTTCTTACGAGTAATAAACTAGATTACTTGAAAACTCCCTATACAATATGTGAACTCTTCATAAACATATACGCTTCTTTTATCTATTAACTATTAAAAATTATGTCTAAACTTTTTATATTTATTGTTAAAAAAAAAAAAAATAACAAATTGTTGTATAAATTGAAATGTTTCAAACACAAAAATGGTTGTGCTAAAGAATTATTTGATATTATTTTAAACAAATAATTGGAAAAGATAAAACAATTTTTGTTTTTTCTTAATCTATAAACTCTATACTAAATATAAATCATTATTAAATCTTAATCTAACTTCTACAAAAAATTTAATTTTCTATATTAACTAAAGTATTTTTTATTATATAATTAACTATTTCAAAAGATTTTTTATAGTATGGACAAATTATTATAATTAATGTTAAAAGTACAAGAAAATTAAAATATAATTTCTTTTTCTTTTGGGAAATTATGACAATATTAAGTCCGTGACTTTTCTAACTTCCCTCGTAGTTATATGAAATGCATCACTGCTCCCATCAAGTACCACCTGTTAATAGACTACTGTCAAATGCTGAGCAAGTTCCGTCTTTTACTTTGCGTTTAATAGCTGTTCAAAACATACAACCTCGTGTTTTTTTTTTAAATTTAAAAAAGTGAATTTCGAGTGCTCATTAAACATTATTTTTTGCGAAAAAAAAAACTGTCAATCAAACCAAGGAAAAGCTTGATAAATACTATGGGGACTCTGCACTGTGTTTCATTCAAAAAGTCACGGACTTATTGATCCGCCCTCGTATCTTAAACCGAATGAAATGTTTCTTATTAGAATTCGTAGCATAGCAGATCGATCGATTTTTGGATAATTGTCCAAAAAAAAAAGGGAAAAACTGTGAATTACACACTGAAAGAATTATCCTTAATGATATTTATGAAACAATTTTATAGATTTTTTCGTAAACTAAGTGAAGAATTTCATTATAACCAAGAAACTTTTTAAATATTAAGAAATTTGTGAGATTTTATTTGTTCGGTTTTAGATCATGACAAATTTTTCTCTAAATTAACAGAAAAATTATAATTTTTATATGATAATTTACTTTGACTATTAGAAAAAAACACAGAAAAAGTTATTAGACACTAGCATGAATGGAATGCATTTTCTGACCCACTACGGTCTTCATCAACATTCTTCGTGCCATTTTAGTGTTAATCGTAAATATCATCTATTTAACTCACACGTTGAAGAAATTGGGTAACTTTAAATCCCACATTACTCTGTGTGTTGAGTTAGAATGAAATTTACCACGAACGATTTCTATTTATAGTGTGTTTGTTTTTTCTCTAGTCATTATCATAGTTGCCAGTTTAACTTTCAGTTAAAACTTTAAATGGCAGTTCTTTTCTCTAATGTCATCATATACTATCCTTCTACATTAGCAAAGCATATCAACAAACATTAAAGATTTTTTTTCATTAATACATATGACGAGCATTTTTCATAAATTTTCATAGTTTCATAGTTTCATAAAATAAAATTCATTCGATTTTATAAATTATGTCTTCAAAAACTCAATGAATATTTTCTTTAAAGCTATGAAATTATTTCGAAGACTTAATTTTTTTTTTTTTTATCTTAAAATTTTATAATTTCATTAATTTTCGTACATTTCAAACTGTAGTTTTAAAATTTAATTCTTAAGTGTTCAAGATATTTTATAAAATATAAATTTTGGACTTCAATGAAATTGTTTAAAAAATCATAAGAAATTCATAAATTCAATGAACATTTTCTTTAAAGCTATGAAATTATTTCGAAGACTTAACTTTTTTTATTTTATCATAAAATTTCATGATTTCATTAATTTTCATACATTTCAAACTTTGGTTTTAAAATTGAATTCTCAAGTGTTCAAGATGTTTTATGAAGTTCTTCGTTATTTCAATGTAGCCTTTTATAAATTTTAGACTTCAATGAAATTGTTTAAAAAATCATATGAAGCGGTTCATTGACTTAATTCTAATACATTTTTCAAGACATTCATGAAGAGTTTTATTCATTCAAGGAAACTTGTTAATATTAAAAAATTTTATAAAACAATTTCATAAATTCTATAAACACTTCATTGTCGGAATGATTTATTAGTTGTATGAAGATTTTCATTAATTCTACAAACATTTCATAAACAGTTTCTTTAATGAAGCTTGTTTCATAGATTCTATGAAAAGTTTCAATGGACGAGTTCCAGTGAAAATATTACTTAAAGCTATGACGAAATTCATTACTGAAGTGAATATAATTCTCTCAGTGTACTACTCGACAAATTTCACTTTTTTGCAGAACATCTCTTTGAACTAAATATTTTTTAATAAACTTAGATACGCTGTATCCAAATCTTTCACAATTTTTTTTTTTTTTATTTGCAGTTCTTGAAATGTCGCGGCAGGCTTGCCAGATTTTTTTTCGATATCCCCAGTGATATTAAAAAAGTGTTCCCAAAAATCCATAACTAAAAAAATGTTGAACTAAGTTGTAGAGTTAAAATTCCCTCCCTATTTAATTTGCCCACATTTATCAGGCTTATCAGACAGTTTTTAACAGTTTTGTCTTGTTGAAAAATTATAAATGGTACCAATTTCTCTTCTAATACTTTAATGTACTTAAAAGAATTCATTATATTGCTTGGAAATGCAAAATCAACCATACCGTCGATGAAAAAATCGCCCCAAACCATTAAGGATCTGCCTCGGAAATTTCTTTTTGAGAAATATCGTAGTACTTTACAGCTAATAGCTGTTAAAACAGTTTTATAGCTGGGAGTAAATCTCTGGGAATCCTTTAAGAGCCTACTTATTTATTGTTGATTTTGACACATTTACCTTACATTCATCAATTATCTGAATGAGACTCTTCATTGAGTTGCTGGCACAGTTGATTATTTTACGCCGGTCCCGATCAGCACGCACAGAGAAATAAAGTGCCAACCGAATTGAAAAGTGTATTTTAAGGGTAACAACTTTTAAATTCAGTTAGTACAACGATATTAACATTAAATTTCTGAAATTTTTCAGTGTAGCAACTAAAATCCAGTTGAATTAACCGATCTTTGTTGTGAAAACTAATGTTCAGTTATACAAACCGGCTGAAATTCATAATAATCGAATTTGAATTGTAGTAACCGAGTTTCAGTTGGCAAATACCAAAATTTGTATCTGTGTGTACGCTTTTTTAGTTTTGCCATAAGCACTCAGATTATTATCAAAATTTGTGACAACCACATATGAACGATTTATTTTCCCGAAAACTTCAGCCACTTTTTAAATAGGCTGAACTTTGCCGTTCTTCAAAATCACTTACAATTAGTTATAAGCTAAGCGGAATTTTATTGAAAATTGATTAAAATTGCATAAAAAGCAAAAATAATTCTTTAATTTTTCTTTATTTGCTATTCTTCTTTGTTTACCGTTATATTTTATTTTTGTTATGAAACTCCAACAAAATATTATAACACAATTTTTCTCTTAACTCAATTAAGTGATCTCTTAAATTGTACACAATAAGAGATTAGCTATCACACTCTTACAGTTATAAGTTTTAATACAATGTTTATAACATTATCATTTGTAATTATAGTTATGCAACGCAGTGTACCTAGTAAAAAATTAGATAAAATAACGTGAACTCTAAAATAACCTAACCAAATAACGTAAAAAAACATTAACCTTAAAATACCCCAACGAAATATTACAAAATACCGTTATCCAATACCGATAAGAAAATGAAACGATTGCCAACCGTTTACGTTAAAAAAAATATTAAATTTTGTCACTATGCGTAAACTAACTCATTTTTGTAGTAAAATTACACATCCATTGAAAATATCCTGAAATATTTAGAAAAGAAGACAATTTTTATATAAAAAAAAAATTCAATATGCGCAAGTTTTCACAGGAAAAGTTTGTTTCAGCAATTTTCGTATATCAACCTGCAGCCAACTTCGTGTTGAAAATTGCGGATGACAAAACAAAACGGAATTGGAGTACGTGCAAGTCTGTACCCCCTTCCATTCTCTTTTCCTCTCTCTTCTATAAACTCAAGACTTGCGCAAGTGAAATTGCCGTGTGTGAACCGGGACTAACGAAAATATAGAAACCGCGATATTTAAAAAACTACAAATGAGAAAAAAAAATCGCAGGTTTAGACTCAGAGTACCAAAATTTATTTAAAAAAAATATATATAGCAAAAAATTGCAAATTCTTCAATAGTTATATTAATAATATATAAATATATAACTAAATATATGAAAATATAGAAAGTCCGAAAAAAACAATTTTTGTATTATTAAACAATAATAAATATAATAACAGGAAAAAATTAAAATTACTTGTGTTGCATTGACTAGAACAGTGCATGGAGAGAATTCCTTGGACGAGTATTAATGTGAATGAAAAGGTACACAATGTGAATGAAAAATATCTTAAACGTCATGAAAAACCTTCATAGTTTTAATGAAACTCTGGAAAAAAAAATTTTAACTATGCGTATGAAATTTTTAATAAATAATATGAAATTTTTCTCTAAATTTTATGAAAAATTGCATTAATTTAATGAAAAGTTTCAATGAACGAATTCCAGTGACAATTCATAGATGTAATATAAAAATTCATTGATATCATGCAGATAATTCACTCAGTGTGGATTAGTATGGTTTGAATTTACCATACTAATTGAATACCGGAAAATTAAAGAAATTCGGTGGCCACAACCAAGACTGTTTTTTTTTATCCAATTCCATATAAGTTTGTGATGTTATTTCACTCAACGGAAAAGCTTCATCAAATTTATGAAATGTTTTTTATTAATGTTCGTCCAATGTAACGTTTCATAGTATTTATGAAACATTTCATAAAAAACAAAATCAATTTCATCATATTTATGAAATGTTTCACAATATATATGAAGGATATTTTTGTTTGTGGAGAAAAAATTCATGTTGTGTAGAAAAAATTCATAGAGACCATAATATGGTCATTATGATTCTTTTAGTTTATGAAATGTTTCATAAATATTGATGAAACTGTTGCATTGGGCGAAAAGTTATGAAATTTATTTCCGTTTTTCTTTGGGTGTATTACGTTATTGGTGCGCTGACATCAACTTTTTGTATAAAACTACACCCTTTTTTAAATACTGTTCTTAAAACTTAATTCTATTAATGCCCGTAATTTCAAGCAATATTTACCTACCGGTGCTTAGATACCTACCCGATTTTGTTCGTGTATACGGGTAGATATCTAAGCACCGGTAGGTATCTATTGCTTGAAATTACGGGCATAAGCGGTGCAAAAATTCTATGGAAAAGACTGCTAGAGTTTAAAAATCGCAAACATTACTTGTAAAGCACAATACAACTTTTTGTCAATCAACGATATGAAAAATTTTTTTTTTAGTGAATGTATCTCACAAGCCTAGGGACTCCATTGACATTTAAATGGCCATAAATTCTTCAGGCGAAGGGTTTTCAAAGTGTAACTTTGCATGTTCTAGTTTCTAAGTATAGTCAACCTAACTCTGTCCATCACTTCTCTCAATTCAAGTAACCTTGAGAAATAAGAGGCAATGAGTTTCAGCGGATTTATATTTTTCAATCTCCTATTTAGTTGTATCGTACAATGATTTTCCATATTTCATTTAAACTTTTTATAAAATCCAAAGTTCGTCTTAAAGGAATTTTCCTTAAAATCTTATTTTAGTCATATTGGATTTTTTTTATTTATATTAATAATAATTTGTCCATACATTAAGTACGTAGTACTATAGGGCTATAACTTTTTGTTGCGAGAATTGCATTATATACACGAAATTTCATGTTATGAAATTTTTTATAAACTTTTTTTCTTAAAATTTCATAGTTTCATAGAAAAATTTCATTCGATTTCATAAATTATCTCTTCATTAATTTAATGAAAAGTTTCTTTGGAGCTATAAAATTATTTCAAAGACTTAACTTTTTTATTTTTTTATTAATTTCATTAATTTTTATACATTTAAAACTTTAGTTGTAGGATTTAATTTCATAAATATTGACTTTAATGATACCACTTTCATAGATTTTAGGCAAGATTTCAATGGACGAGTTCCAGTGACAATTTTCATTAAAGCCATGAAGGAATTTATTATTGAAGTGAAGATAATTCTCTCAGTGTAGACAATACTGAACTGATAATAAATATCGTTTTTTAATTTTAAAAATTTTTTTATTTAAAAATTTATTTTAAATCTGAGGGTTGGAGTGGCGGGAGAATAGTTTTTTATTGATGATAGTTAAGTACATAGTTAAGTACATTTTCAATCAACACTTTACTGCGACCGCAAAACATGCAAAAAGTTATAACACTAACCTATATATTGTTATTATAAACAAATGAATAAATTACAATTAATTAAATAAATGAAAATGTTGTATGTTTGTAAAACCCAAAATATTTAATTACCCGGCTAAAAATGTTCATATGTTGAACCATAAAGTGTCAATATATGTTTGTACACGCTCATAAATATGAATGCATGGGCCTGAATGGTTACATAAATCTGCAGACATGCATTCATATAAATCCATACATGTACATTAACGAAATGTGAGATAATATATACATGTATGCATATGTATGATCACACATAAACATGCATGAACACGTATGATTATGTATGTAGGTATTACCTTAAATTTCGTTAATGCGCATGGACGCCTGTATGAAGACTTATTCATCCATGTATAGATATGCATGCTTGTTTATGAACATGTACAAACATACATTGAACCTATATGGATCCATATATGAAAATTTTCACCTGTGTACTTAATTTTAGTATAAATTTAAGTTATGAGAGAAAATATTGACAATGCATTATAAATATGTATGTACTTACACAAATGTACTTGTCACTTTTATTGTATCGTTAGAAATTATTATATACATATATATTTACTACCAATACATACATACAAAAAGTAAAGTTTGTATGAATTTTTTAATAATTTTTTGTTATTTCATTTGTTAAAATTTGAAAACTGTAGGAAAAACACCATATCAGCAAAGCGTCGTTAATTTTATAAAAGAAATTAAAGAAAAAATATTTAAAAGAATACCAGTTTGGAAATGTACTTTTTGTACTTAAACATGAGTGAATTAAATTTACAAAAATGAAAACTTCTAAGGAATGTTAACCTTTGATAGCTACAATATTTTTATTAACTATCATGAACAAAAAAAAAAATAATTTACTAAATTGATGATAATATTAATAAATAATATGTATCTTAATGTATGTATGATGTATTTTATGACATATTATATAATGGTATATTAATCCTAAAGAAACTGAAATAAGTAAAAAAAAAAAATATTGTATTGTATGTATATTTAAAAAGTAATAAAAATATAAATTAAATAAATTCCCCACAAAAAAAAAACAATAATAACAAAACTGTGTCTTTGTTTAGGGCTAAATTAAAATGAATTTTAATATCACACACACTAAACAACGCAACGTATGAGTTATATTATTTAAAAATGAATATTACTCATACGACACGGCATTCCATCTAAATTTCCAGAACAATTTTGTACGTATTACAATAACTATTTTGGGTAAGTACGCGAGTATGATATATGTATGTATGAAACGATTGGTATATCTCTGCAGAAAGGGCATGAAAAAGCTCAGTTTAAAGTGAGATATATTTGTCTATGAGTGTCCTTAAATCGTCTGCATTAAAATGTTAAAGAAATTAAAAAAATTTTAAATTACAAAATAATCGAAAATTTTACATTTTTCAAATTTGTTTTCAAGGTACACTTTTGGGTGTACCTTGAAACAGTTAGAGTGTACCTTGAATTGTTAATTCTTATACATTGAATTCTCAAGTGTTCAAGATGTTTTATGAAGTTCTTCGTTATTTTATAAATTTTCGACTTCAATGAAATTGTTTAAAAAATCATATGAAGCGGTTCATTGACTTAATTCTAATACATTTTTCAAGACATTCATGAAGAGTTTTATTCATTCAAGGAAACTTGTTAATATTAAAAAATTTTATGAAACAATTTCATAAATTCTATAAACACTTCATTGTCGGAATGATTTATTAGTTGTATGAAGATTTTCATTAATTCTACACACATTTCATAAACAGTTTCTTTAATGAAGCTTGTTTCATAGATTCTATGAAAAGTTTCAATGGACGAGTTCCAGTGAAAATATTACTTAAAGCTATGACGAAATTCATTACTGAAGTGAATATAATTCTCTCAGTGTACTACTCGACAAATTTCACTTTTTTGCAGAACATCTCTTTGAACTAAATATTTTTTAATAAACTTAGATACGCTGTATCCAAATCTTTCACAATTTTTTTTTTTTTTTATTTGCAGTTCTTGAAATGTCGCGGCAGGCTTGCCAGATATTTTTTTTCGATATCCCCTGTGATATTAAAAAAGTGTTCCCAAAAATCCATAACTAAAAAAATGTTTAACTAAGTTGTAGAGTTAAAATTCTCTCCCTATTTAATTTGCTTACATTTATCAGGCTTATCAGACAGTTTTTAACAGTTTTGTCTTGTTGAAAAATTAGAAATGGTACCAATTTCTCTTCTAATACTTTAATGTACTTAAAAGAATACATTATATTGCTTGGAAATGCAAAATCAACCATACCGTCGATGAAAAAATCGCCCCAAACCATTAAGGATCCGCCTCGGAAATTTCTTTTTGAGAAATATCGTAGTACTTTACAGCTAATAGCTGTTAAAACAGTTTTATGGCTGGGAGTAAATCTCTGGGAATCCTTTAAGAGCCTACTTATTTATTGTTGATTTTGACACATTTACCTTACATTCATCAATTATCTGAATGAGACTCTTCATTGAGTTGCTGGCACAGTTGATTATATTACGCCGGTCCCGATCAGCAAGCACAGAGAAATAAAGTGCCATTGCGTTGCAAAACTATAATTACACACTTATTTTCGGAAGTTAAAAAAAAGTAGCAGAGTTTAACCGGCATAAATAAAAAACCAATGGAAAATTAGTAATACACAGAGAAAATTTCTTGGACTAGTTTTAATGAAATTTTTTCATTAAACTGATGACGCTTTTTTTCAGTGTAAATTAAAAAGTTCTTAAACTTAAGGGGAAAAGCTTCATAGTTTTAATGAAATTATTTTTAATGAAACTTTTTCATTAGTAGTATGAAATGTTTTAATAAATAAAATGAAATTTTCTAATAAATTCTATGAAAAACTGTATTAATTTAGTGAAAAGTTTCAATGCACGAGTTTTAGTGACATTTCGTAGATCTAATGCAAAAATTCATTGATATCATACAGAGAATTCTCTCAGTTTAGCAAATAAACACTTTATTTATTTTTGAAAACAAATAAAAGAAATATATTATATACTAGCTGACCAGGCAAACGTTGTTTTGCCTTCAAATTTTAATTGTAATTAATTCTTTAAATCAAGAAATTTCTTTTACGCAAATAATAATTTAATAATAATATATTTTTTATGTTAAGTGTACCTGTTAAACATGAATTGTTACTTAAAACCATATCATAAAATTTATTATTTACTTCTTTACCTTTTTTATTTATTCTAGGACTATGAGGAACGCTAAAACAATTATTGAACAATATTATTAAATAAGCTTGCAAAAAGTCTTGAATGTGATAATTTATTTTAATGCTTATTTGTTTTTTGCTTTTGGTACCACGCCCATTTATCCCATTCCGCCCATTTTCAGTTCGACTACTAATATTTGTAATTGATGGACTCGTATAAAATTTGAAGGCTATATAGCTTATATAGAACCCTAGATATTTAATATTAATATTAATTTTGTATATGAGCTAAATAATCACTTTGTATGGGAGCTGCCACGCCCACTGGTATGATCCCGCCCAATTTTTCCATGACTATTCATAATATAATCAATGTGCACAAATTTCTAAGACTCTGGCTATTATAGAACTGTAGATATATGATATTAAATATTTACTTTGTATGGGAGCTGACACGCCCACTGGTCCGATCACGCCCATTTTTCCCATGACTATTCACATTAACAAATAATCAACGTGCACAAATTTCTAAGACTCTGGCTATTATAGAACTGTAGATATATGATATTAAATATTTACTTTGTATGGGAGCTGACACGCCCACTGGTCCGATCACGCCCATTTTTCCCATGACTATTCACATTAACAAATAATCAACGTGCACAAATTTCTAAGACTATGGCTATTATAGTACTGTAGATATATGATATTAAATATTTACTTTGTATGGGAGCTGCCACTCCCACTTTTCCGATCCCACCCATTTTTTTTTTCCTGATTATTCAAATCAGTAACATATGGGATACTGCAATGTTTCAAAACTCTTGCTATCACAATATTCAAGATATATGATGTTATTCAATTTATGTGGGAGGTGCCACGCCCACTTGAAATATATATAGCCGAAACCCTAATTTGGACTATAACCTTTCAAATGAAACCGGTTTGGGCCAAATCGGTTGGATAGTTTTAGAGTCTATAGAGGACAAACATACAAACATTGTATTTTATATATGTATATAGATTATTTTTATGTTTCCGCTCATAACTTTAAAAAAAAAAAATTTCGGAACGATATATAGCCTATGTCCATCCTGGAGGACCAAATTAAATATTGGTAAAAAAAAATTTTGAAATCGTATGATTAGTTACGGAGATTACTTTCTACAAACAAACAAACATACAAACATTACCTCTTTATAATATTATATTATTATTATATTATATTAGTATAGATCAGCTATGCCCACTCCATATGCCCGCGAGCGAAAACAGCTTTTTGTGCTTTCACATGTACACATAAAGAGCTTTGTGCTTTCACACATACGCGAAAACTACACCGATAAAATTGAATAGTCGCATAGTTAAAAAAATTCTTAGTTCATTTTAAATAAATTAATTTTAACTATCTTGATCATTAATAACTATTTGTTTTTTGTGTCAAAAATTTTTAACTGTCATAATAAATATAACGAATTTTCGTAAGCATAGAAAATTTGACTTTTGTCTTAAAAATTGTAAACTTTAAATTTAAATTTAAAATATTTTAATTGAAAAAACTTAAATTTTGATGAAATTATAAGTATAAAGTTTATACTTATCTTATACATCCATTGTTTATACTTTAAACAATGGATGCAACATTTAAATGAGTATTTGTTACTACTAGTATGGTTAAATTATAAATCAACTAAGAAATATTTTGGGTGTAGTGATAAACAATAGGATGGGCCGAAATATACACATAAAGAGCTTTGTGTACGCGAAACCTAGTAATCAATCGGGTCAGATAGAAAACATTTGTGCAATGCTTGCGTTTGGTTTTGTTTTTTAACGACTGTTGATCAGTTGTCACGCAGACTTCATGCAAATCAGAAAGTGAAGTACAGCACTGCTCAAAATGTTTAATGAGGTTTGGGAAAATGATTTTTTGTTTACACAAAACAGCGTTGGCGAGCCAGTATGTTTGGTATGCCAACGCAATGTTAAGCCTATTCATAAATTTAATGTCGAAAGGCATTACAGGTCTTGCCATAAAGAATATTTCGATATTGTAGATGCGGAAAGAGAAATTTTAATTGCTAATTTAAAAAAAACATTTGTTGCAGGAAACATTGTAAATAATGATGTTGAAAAAGCGTCTTTTATTGTTTCGCTTGCGTTATCAAAACGCTGTCGTCCTTTTGATGATGGCATTTTTTTTAAGGTGCTCGCTAAAGAAGTGCTGGGTTGTTTTGGAAGTAAGGGTAGAGATATGGCCCAAATTTTAGAAAAAGTACCATTATCAAGGAACACAATTACCCGTAGGACAGAACAAATTAGTTCGTATATTTTTTCCCTCACCAAGAACAGACTTAAAAATTGTAAATATTTCGCTCTATGTTCTACAAAAGTTCTACAAAAGCGGATATTTCGGCCCATCCTAATAAATAAAAGTAACAATAAAAGAGCTTTTACGCGTACCCAACACACTCGAACAAATCGCATACATTGACGTTGGGCATAGCTGGTATAGATATATATATATATATAGTTTAGGGACATTTGCTTACTTTGGGGACTGTCCGCAAAGTTTTCGCGCCTTTTCATACATCTAGCGTATAAGATGAAGACAGTTGGGTCGATACACCGCATAGTTTGGGGACAATTTTGGCCGCATACTTTAGGGACACAGCGCATACTTTAGGGACACACGCAAAATTGTCCAATAAGTATGCGGTGTATCAAACCAATTGCCCTCATCTTATACGCTAGATGTATGAAAATGCATGAAAACTTTGCGGACAGTCTACAAAGTAAGGAAATGTCCCTAAACTATACGGGGGAACGAATAAATGTCCCAAGAATATAAGCTGTTTAATTAAATTTAAAATCGTTAAATTTCATATATTTTTATTAAAATGGTTATTACAAATGAAATGTGTGTAAAATATGTTCTTTGGAACTTCGTCAATTAAAAAAAAAAAACACAAAAAAAATCGTTGCCAAGTAATAAGGAGCATTTTAACCGATAAAGTTTATTCGCAAAAATTATGTGAAAACTAGTAGCATTATACCAAGTTTTTTCTTGTTTCTTCTTAATGTTTGAATAATTTATGTGAAAAAACTTAATTAGTTGAAATGCTGCTAATTACTTGGTTTATCAAAATATTTTTTGATAAATCATCAGCATGTAATATTTAATTTTCAACTTTCAGTTACAAAATACACATATAGCTTACAACTTTCATAATTTAAAGATCAGAACTTGTATATAGTATAAATAGCTTTGTCGTTTCAATTAAATTGCTTGTTAGATTTTATTAAACTAGTTGCAGTAATAAATAAATAAATATAAATAAAAAAAAATATATATAAAAAAAGCTCTGGCTTATTTTTGGTTGCCCTTTTTAAAAGCCTTTGGGGTTGTTGTCTGTGCTTAACAGTTGTAGAAAAGGAGAGTAGTACGTTCATTACAGTGCTGTTACTTGGATTCATTATTATAAAAGCGCTAGAATTTAATCATGTCTGTTCTGGAAATTGAATAGATACAAAATTCTGTGGTTATGCAAAATAAAGATTAAAACAAATTTCGTTAAATGTTTGAACATTTGCTAGTTGTTTTTCTCAGGGATGTCAGGCAATACCGCTAAAATGCCGTTATCGATTCAAAACCGTTTCAACTGACTATCGATATCCCTAAAATACCGTTACCGAAATAATTAAAATACCGTTATCCGTTTCATCTGACTATCATTATCCCAAAAATACCGTTACCAATATAACTAAAATACCCTTACCTAAATAACTAAAATACCATTATTGCTAAAATATAGTTACCAATATAATTGAAATACCGTTATTCATAAAATACCGTTACCGATATAACAAAAATATCCTTACCGAAATAAGTAAATTACCATTATTGCTAAAATACCGTTACCGAAATAATTAAAATTGCGTTATCCTTAAAATGCCGTTACCGAAATAATCTGACAAAATAAAAAAATATCGGCTGTAAATAGATACATATTTTACCAGAGCTTGATCATAACTAAGCTAGTCATTAGAATTCGGGCATAATGGGGCTAAAAATATCGATTACACTGACATTACCTGAATAACTAAAATACCGTTACCGAAATAACTGAAAACCCGTTATCCCTAAAATAATGTAAGCGAAATAATTTAAATACCGTTATAGCTTAAATATCGATACCGAAATAAGTAAAATACCGTTAACGCTAAAACCCCGTTAACTCTAAAAACCCGTCAACGCTAAAAATCCGTTACCGAAATAACTGAAATATCTTAACCCCTAAAATACCACTACCGAAATAAACAAAAATAGCGTTACTCTTACAGATACCCGCATCGAATCGGTTACCATCCATTGATTTTTCCAAAAATTATAGCTTTCTAAGAAAAACAAAGCAAAATATTACATAAAAATCGGCCACTTTTGTCAGTGCCTACTGTAGTTGTTGAATATTTCTGCAATATTAGTTAATTTTAAAAAAATTGCAGTTTAAACGTTTTTAATAGCGATCATTTTCTTTTGATTTTATTCACTTGCACTCAAAATGATTTACAAAAGAATGTACTGAAAATGACAGTTAAAACAACTGTAAATTCAGTTTATTACCGTTAAAATAACTACAAATTTAATTATCTTAAACTGTTGAAAAATAACTAATAAATGCAGCAGAAATAACTAACAGTGTCGTAAAAATAACTAAATGTTTGTGTTAAAATTTTTAAAAAAATGGTAAAAACTACTGTTTTTTCACAGTTCTTCTTTCGGTAGTGTAAAAATATTTTTTTTAATAAGAAAAAATATTTTTTTCTTTTAATTACAATAAAAATTTGTATTCCCTATATCGAGGCCTTATCTTCAATACCTTCTACACTCATAGAAATAAGCCTGTAAAAATAGCGAAAAAAAAGTTACTAAAAATTTGTTAAAAATTACTTTGTAGAAAAAGCTGCTAATATAAGAATAGGAAAAATAAATTTGTGGAATTTACAAATATTTAATTATATTTGAGATAAATTTTAGTTAATTGAAAGTAACAAAAAAATCGGCATAACTGCACTTTATAGGGCGTTCATTAAAAAAAAATAATAAATATGACCCCCTCTGGAATTAAAAACGAAAATTTTTGTCTATCTTTGAGGAAGTTTTTTTAGTGTTTTTTTTTTTTGTTTTGGTAATGAAACATATAAACAAATATTAAAAAAAGTACTAACATTTATTGTGTTTTGCTGAAATTTTTGTCCGAGATGTAGCTGTCAGTGAACAGTTTTCCCTCCAGTGATTTTCAAGAATTTGGTTGATAGAGGGTATTTAATATAACGTCTCGATATCCAATTTAAAATACAAAATCAATATTCCAAACCGTACTTCAGCTATGACGCTTTAAGGCATTTTAGATGCAATCAGTTTTCCCATGTTTGACGATTTATCATTTTGACGATTTTTAGTACCCAAAATAAATAAATGACGATTGGACGATTTTTCCTTTCAAAATGACGATTTTTTGACAAAATTTTGCAAAAATGCAAATTGTAATTTAATTTCAGTGTTTACATTTTTAATAAAACTTTATTCTTTACATTTTTATAAAATTGAATTAGTGTAAGATTTATGGGTCGATTATGGATAGCAACCGAACTTCAGTTGCGTTGTCAGTTGCCAAAAACTTCAGTTGTCAAATAGCGATTATATTGGCAACCGAAAAGTTCTGGTTGCTGTAGAATTTTAAAATTTGAAAATATATATACATTGTTTTTGTTTTAAATTTTACCACTCATTGCAAAAAAAAAGCAATTTTTTGAGTTAATACCATTTTTTTGAAATTTTATCGATTTAAATTTACAGAATAAAACAAATTTTATCAACAAAACAGTATCAACTCAAAATACAACCAAATATAAATAAAACAGTTTGATTATTTTTAACATAAATAAAGGCTCAAATCAAAATAATACCTTTTTTGTGAAAATATACGATTCAATTCTATTTGAACTTTTGTATTAACTCGAAATAATACTACATTACTACATTATCTAGAAAATTGTCTCAAAAGTGGTTTTCGAGATGAAAGAGTAATCGGAATACGTTGAAATTTCTACAATAGATAGATATTGATGTTGTTAGTTGATTTTTGAAAAAAGTGATATTTTAAAAAATTTGAGTTAATACCCTCTTGTTGATCAAGTGCGATATATTTTATATAATAAATATTTTAAATAATTTTATTTGTACCTGTAGAATTTAAAGTGGTGAAAATCACAACCGGAAAAGAAATTTGCGTTGTTGGTCCAACAACTCTAAAAATACCCATTTACATACAGCATTTTTAATTAAATACTTTTTTTACACAACACTTTTATTAATTTATTTTTAATACAAATTCACATTTGTCAACCTTTTTTATTTGTTTACATTTTTTCAGTTGCTGAATTCTCAAAATAAGATTATCGATAACTTTTTGGCAACTGGCGAAGGTTGCCGTACATAATATCAATTTTCATTTCAACTGCTATCCATAATCGACCCATTAGATAAAAATAATAAAAAAAATTTTAAATTAAAAAAGCATGAATTTTTTTGCGAAATAAAATAAATCCAAAAATAAATTAGGTGCTTTGATATAATTTTTATTAAATATTATTTTTTTTCAAATTTATTAATTGACCAATTTCAGGAATGCGTTGAAATATCTATTTTGGGAATTTTCTAGGTTCATATCATCAGAACACGTTTTGAAAAGGTAACAATCCCATGCCAAACATCAAACATTCATATAAACTAGTTTACTCACTAAATGAGAACTAATACATATATATATGAGATCGAAGTTAAAGATTATCACCAAAGGTAGACCATACACACAAAAAACAAGTTTTCAATTTATTTTCTGATCAATGCATTTAAAGCAAAATATGTGAAAATATGCATTTATAGCAATATATGCAAAAATATGCACCAAGTCGATGCCATTTTATCGAAAATTTTTTGATTCACAAATATATTTTAGGTCTGTTCAACGTCCTTACCTCGGGAACCCAATTTACCCGAAACAACAACAATTGGCACACAAATTTGACAATAGAAACGCTATATAGTAAAATTGTGTACCCGCGGTAATGTACGTCTAACAGAGCTTCTGTTTATTCTGCTTTCAGACTTAAGGAAAAAACCATGCATTTGCATGAATCTCCGGTCCGTGAATATCACGTTAGCACTTAAAATGTGTATTATATATAATTGCCCTTTATTTTTTTATATTGTAAAAAATATTGCTTGAGTCAGAGTAAAAACTAAATTTTTTTTTATACAGGATGTCTGGTGGCAAATTTGCCGTTGGAATTAACGATTGTGCGGATTTGTCAGTCACGATGTCGCAGTGGTCGAGTGAGCATCGCGCGTTCGCTGTGTAGACATTTTTTAAGAGTAATGATTCTTACGTAATTGCTTGTCGACAATTTTGTTCAAAGTTTGGTATTCGGCGAATACGTGATTGGCCGAGTGGATCCCATGGATTTTTTTTTACGGGGCTACCTCTAAGAGAGGGTTTATAATGACAATCCCCAATCTTTTGTGGCTTTAAAGGAAAATATTTGTCGAGAAATCAGCTCAATTGAACCAAGTTTACTGCAGCGTGTGGCGAAGAACACAAGGCTCTGTTTTGAACAGTGTGTTCAACTCGACGGAAGACATCTGGATGACATACAAATAAAATCCGCATTTCCATTCTTTCGTTCAATGCTCTTAATAAAACTTTGTGTCAATTATTACGTTTTTTATTTAAGTTTGAAAATATAAATCTGCTACCAGACACCCTGTATAAATGGAACATTTTAAGCCTTAAAAGCATAGTAACGTCATGATGCTTGTTAGGAAAAAACCCTAACCACGTATTTGATTACCAAGAGGACAAGAATGGAGCAACATTAATGATTAATAGGTTTTTTGTTAAAGCTTTGCCTATTAGCTTTTCTAAAACTTCGGGTTCTGATGAGATATTTAGCTGGATCGAATTACTAGTATCAACCTAGCTAATATGTTTGATTTGCTTTGTTTTTGTAAATATAAGGATTTCAACCTACGTATATTTACAAAAACAAAGCTCGTTATAAATTACACTTTTTTGACGATTTCTCAATATATGATGACGATTTTGACGATTTTTTTCGAAACAATTTTACGATTTTATGCTCAACAAAACTGGCAACACTGGATGCAATGACATTTTGTAGTTATTGTTTGCAAACTATAAACATATCATTAGAAACAAATATAAACTAAACGAGAATTTTTAAAGACTTGAAAAAATTTTCGATTTCTAAATAACTGTCAAAACTAAATTTGTTACCATAAAATTACTGTTCTTGGTAGTTGTTTATTAAAATAATAAGATAACTGCTTCAAACAACTAGAGCAGGGGTGCCCAAGGCCTATGCGCTTGGTGCTCATTTGTTTTTGTAAAAACACTTAGCTATAGGCTGTGTGTTTTAATACACATATAGAGCGCTCAGCACTAGCAATACGAAATACACAAACAACTTTGTCTTATTAGTTTTTTTTGTCGTTCTTCACTGTATACACGCAAGCGCAAAGCAACAACACTTTCGTATGCTTTGCTGGTAAACATTGAAATATTTTTTTCTTTTTTCTTGGTATGTATTGGTTTTTACAACAAAAAATATTGAATAAAAATTAGTTTTTCTTTAAATGTATTGGTGTTTGCTCTTCCACAAGGAACTTTTGGGCACTCCTGAACTAGAACAAAAGTACAATAATTTACTTCAGTTGTTTTTTAAATAACTGTCAAAATAGTTGATTTGCATTATTTCATAGAAAAACATGTATAATTGCAGTTAAAAACAACTACTACTGATTACTACTACTGTCATGAAGAAACTGGAAAACTTTTTAGACTTTTTGCAATTAAATAATAACACCATTTCCTGTATCATTTTTTTTTTTTTTAATATTTTATATTTTATTACTCTTTTGCTTTCTTATACATTTTCTTTTTATCATATTATTGTGTAAATTTTTTATATTTATAATTAATTTTTTTTAATTTTAAATATTTTTTTTTTGTTTTTCATTTTAATACAATTACAAGATACGAATATAATTAATATTTTTAATAATAATAATATAAAGTGTTATCTTTTGTTTTTTGTTATTAATAATATATATTTAAGGTAAATTTAAGAATTTTGGAATTATTTTCTTAGTTATTTTTATATTTTAATATTTTGCATCCAATCTGTTTTATCAAAATTTAACAAATTTTTCACTCATTAAGTAAAAATTTCATTATAAATTTTATTTTTTGTTTAATTAGTACAGCAAAGAATCATACTTTAATGGGATACAAAATAGTAGTAGTCTATGCCAAAAAAAAAATTAAAACTTTCAGTTAATTTTTATTTTAAGCAAATTATTTTTTTATGATTATTAAATTATATTTAAAACTTTAAGATATTTTTATATAGAAAATTATATTAAAAAAAAGAAGTTTTACAATTCTAAGATAATAAAGGCAACATATTTATTTTTAATACTAATTTAAAACAAAATGGGTAAAAATTAAAAGAAAATTATATTTAAAGGGACGTTTCAATATACAAAGTTTAGGTTTTCGTTTTTTTTTTTTTTTTAAGCGCAAATAATTATTTTTTAAAGTATTTATTACATTATTTTAAATAAATTTAAAAATATATTGAAATTATTTTAAGCATAACTACAATTTAGTTACTTTTATTTTTGTTTTTTTTTTTTGTAAATATTTAAATATCATTTTTAATTATTGAATGTTTAATTTTTTTTCGTATAGTTTTTATATTTTTTTATATAAATCATAAAAAAAATTTGACTTAAACCTTATTGTAACTTCTATTTTGTATTTAAACTTAAAACTATTGGTCAAAATTAAAAAAAAAAGGAAAAGGAAAAAAGTTTTGCAGACAAAAAAATATAGTTTATACATAAGATTTTTGAAATTAAAGCGCAATTTAAAGGATTTTTTAAAAGATTTGAATCATAAATAAAACTGTCATGAATACCGAATTTTCGGTATTTGGTTTAAATTGAATACCGAATCTTTGCTGAATAGTAGTTTTTTGTTTTATTAATTTTCGTATAAATTTAACATAAAAATACACTGTACTTAAGATATAGGCGAAATTATAATCGAACGTTTTTCATTTTTAGTTTGAAAAATTATTTCAAATCCATATAAATAGCCGTGCTGGACACTACAAAAGAGAATTATGTTTATTTACGAAATATTTTTATATAAAAATACAGATTTTTAAGTTATGTTCATATAACCGAATAACCCTGCCGAATAGTGCTATTATTCGTTAATAGGTCTAGTATTCAAAATATGCCGAATATGCCAAATATTGACCAACTATTCGAAACATCTCTTATTAAGGCATTAGAATCTGTTCAAAAAATAGGGGCTGAGTTTTAAAATTGCGGGATTTTTTTTTTTTTTAATTTATTTTTTCTGAAAACAAATCCACAAAAACCTTTTCGTTTTGAATTAAAATATGTGTTTTTCTTGGAGAAAAACTTATAATTTTATGTAAATTGGTTTTTAAAACAAGTCCAAAATATGAATTTTTTATATGAAAAATGACTCAAAATCTGAAAATGTTTTACAAAAAGTCTATGGTATATTAGAATTTTTCTATAGAAACAGCCCTGAGATCTTAATTTTTTTTTCATAAGTGCTCTGAGGAAGCTTTCTTTAATTATTAAGCCATAAAATCTAAGAATTTTTCTATAGAAAAAATTATATATAAAAATCTGGAAATTTTTCTATAGAAAAAAATCATCAGCATCTAAAAAAGAGAACAGAATCAGGTGCGGATCCAGAGGGAGGGAAAACAAAATTCTTCAATACAAAAAAATGTAAGAAAGTTATTTAAAAAAATTGTAACTTACCTCCCCCAAAAGCTTTTTCTAGACCCGCGCCTGTTTGAATCTAAAAGTTGTTCTATGAGAGAAAGTATTTCGAATTTGGCCTTTTTTGATGATTTTTTTTTTATATGAAAAAGAATTCAAAATCTAATAAGCCATAAAATCTAAGAATTTTTCTATACAAAAAAAATCCTATAAAAAAATCTGGAAATTTTTCTATAGAAACAAAAAATCAGCAATATCTAAAAAAGAGAATAGAATCAGGCGTGGATCCAGGGGGGGTTGGAAATAAAATTCTACAATAAAAAAATGTAAGAAATTGATTTAAAAAAAATTTTAACTTACCTCCCCAATAGCTATTTCTAGACCCGCGCCTGTTTGCATCAAAAAATTGTTTTAGACTCTAAAAACATTTTTTCAACAAAAAAACTGTCAAATTTTCGCATTAAATCTTTAGAAAAAATACTTTAGAAAAAAAAAAAACAAAATTTCTACATCGAAAATAATCCAACATTTATTTAAAAGAAATAGTTTTAAAAATCGGAGACATTTTTAGGATACAGGTTTTTTTTTGTCAGGAAAAGCTCCTCTGAGTTTAGGGCGTTCTTAAGAAAAGTACTTAGAATCGAACAAATTTTCGATAAAAAAAATTCTTAAAATCTGAGAATTTTTTCATAAGAAAAGTCCACATAATTTGTGAATTTTTTATATGAAGTTTCGATATGTCATTAGAAATCTATTAGAAAAAGTCAATTTAACCTGAGTTTTTTTTTTTTATTAAAAAAAAATTTTTAATAAAAGAAAGCAATTTGTACCTAAGAATTTTTTTTTACACAAAAGTTTTCCGAATTTACGAATATTTCTTTGACAAAAACCTTCAAATTTCAAATTTTATAAAAAAAAGCATTCTACATAAAAAAACTTTGGATTCCATATTTAGGATCAAGTTTTTTTACAGGAAAAGTTTCTCTGAGTTTAGGAGCTTTTTAAGAAATGTAAACACAAGCGGAAAGGTTTTCCATACAAAAAAAATTTGTGGATTTTTTATGAAAAAATAATCTGTGATTTTTCTTATAATTAAAATGCGATATATTCTTAAAATTTTTATACTAGAAACAGTCGATTTAATCAAAGAATTGTTTTTAAGTTTTTAGAATCTTAAAATTTTTCCATAAAAGAAGATTCCACGAATCTGAGAACATCACACCCCTGATTGATTTTTAGCCAAATCGATCAAAATCAAAATCGATCGTTTTTCATTACATGCCAATATTTTTTCTAAAAGTTACAGTATTCAGGATCTTAGAACTTTTCTTTCATAAAAAAATTAATCATTTAATAATTAAATTAAAAAATCAATCATTCAAAAATTTCACATAATCTAAAAACAAAAAAAAAATATCAAGAAAAAAAATTTGAAAAAACTCCAGAGCTGGCAAACTGCATATTTATATAGATTGTCAAAAATGAAAAAAAAAATCAGTGTGAGCAGAAAAATGTTAAGCAAAGTTTTTAATAAAAACATTTTTTTAATAGACTAAAATTTTATAAATTTTCTGCAATTTTTTATTTTTATTTTTTTTTTTTCAATATTATGTGTAGTTTATTTTTTAAAGATTTCTTGAGTGGTTTAGTCTATTTTGAAGGTGACTTTAGATTTAGATTTTTTTTAGGTATCTTTAGGTGCATTTATCTTTTTTTTTTTGTTTTATCAGGTAATTGAAAATATTTGTTTTAATATGGTAACATTAGTTTTTTTTTTTTTTGTGGAAAAATTTTTAGTTTATAGATTACATAGATCTCAAACTCTTCTTCATCTTTCAACAACAAACACATTATTTCAAACACATTCAAATATATTTTATACAGGTATACGACGTATGTCCAACGCTTTCTTATGAGTTACGTGCACTGACAGCTAATGTCAAAGAGTTTGAGATCTATGTAATCTATGGTTTAGTTATTATTAAAGATGTTCATTATATTTAAATTTTTTATTTATTTTTTATTTGTAAAATAATTAAATTTCTTTTGTTTACCCTTAGAGACAAATAAGTTTTATTATATTATATAACTTTTTAAGGAGGGTTTTAATTTTTTTTTTTAACAATTTCTGTAATTTTTTTTTCTTTTTTGTAAAAAAATTCTGGCAGTATTGTTCCTCAGTGTAGAAAAGCGTATTATACAAGTACATATTTGGTATCGGCAATTACTTACAATTGTCATTACAAATCCCAATACTTTTATATGGGAATGTCGCACAAAATAATGACATATCATTACTAACCATTTTACGAAAAAAAAGTTAAATGGTTACCTAAATGCTTACCAGTATGGACAAAAATAATGAGTCCAAAAATAAATTTTCAAAAAAACTAAATTTAATAAAACAATATTTTTTTTATTGAAAAAAACAATTTTTTTAATAAAATGTTACCACACGGGATTCGAACCCGGGCCTTCAAGTTACCAATCAACCGCTCTGCCATTTAAGTTATATCGACATGTTATATTTGATAGATACAAACATAAATGACTTGCTTGCACAAAATGTCATTACTTTCCAGCTTACAAAAAAATCAAAAATATGTACACTCAGGGAAAAGTTGCATCATATTGATGATATTGTTTCATAAATCGATTGTCATCAATCAACTTCATAAATATGATGAAAAGTTTCATAAAAATGTATGACAAATGTTTCATAGGCCTTCATCATTTCATAAACTTCGTAAAGATAAATTTTAGGTTTTTATGGAAATTTTATTTTTTGTTTTTTTTTTTAAATTTAGAAAATATTTTATTGCAATGTAGACTTTTTAAAACTTAAAAACAACCCGAAATTATTTGAAATTCTGAAACAGTAATTTAATAATATTTGATGTGTTCTTAACCCATTTTTTTTTTTACAAGCATAGATTCTGTGCGAATTTCTTGACAAAACTTGGTAGGGAGATAGATTGGTTTGCCAGTGTAAGCATTTCCAGTAAATTTTATAGCCCAAGAGTGCCCTCTAGTAGTGGTATAGTTAATTTAATTTGAAACTGTGACGCTTTGTACGCAATTCAAGGGTTAATATCTATTTTTAATGTATTAACATGTCAAATTTCATTAAAAAATTTAAAAAAAATATTTGATTATTGTTTTCGGACTATTTTTTAGAATTTTTTAAAAGTTTTGGTAATTTCTGAAATTTTTTACAAATTGTTATTTGGCAACTCTAATTGCTTAAATTTGTATGCTCATTTGTTGGTTTGGAGACACTAGCTTATTTTTTATATTAAAGACAAAAAATGGATTAATTTTCTGTGTACTTAAAATTTTACAATAACGAAAAAATCTTGATTAGATCAATTAATTTGTTTCAAAAAATATATGTTAAACGAAAAATGTTTCCATTTCTAAATATATATTATTATGTATCTTTATCGAAACTAGCAAATCACTCCTCTAGCTCATATTTTTAAATATTTTTGAGAAAAGGGCTTTTAAAAACAGTTTTTTTTCCAATCATTATATGACAACCCCAGAAGTAGAAATTTAATTTTGGTTTGATTTTTGTTGCGTCGTTATATTGCATTTCTATCAGTAGTAACACAGAGGACGCGTTAGTGAAAAATGGGTCAATTTTAAATAGAATTGTTTGAATATAATATGAAATCAAATGTTTTACTTTTAAATTAAAAAAAAAATAAAAATTAAAACCAAAACCAAAACCAAAACCAAAAGTTTATTTTTCGATCTTTTATCTTGCTCACATCATAATAATATGAAATGTTTCATAATATTTATAAAGTATTTCATAAAAATTTATAAAATGTTCATAAAAGTTATGAAACTTCTTTATCATATTTATGAACCCTGTGATCAATTTGCACTTTTATGAAACAGCCTCATCATATTTCTGAAGTGTTATTATGGACGAAATCAATGAAGTTTTTCATCATATTTATGAAGTTTTTTATAAATGTAATGAAGCTTTTTCGCTGAGTGTACTTATGTATGTCCTTACTAGAGTTGGAAAATAATCGGCCTGATTACGGTTGTCGTAGTGAAAATTTGTCGTTTTTAAAAAACGGTATTACGTTTGTCGAAAACTACGAATGTACAACACTGCTAGAAAATCTATTACAATTTCCGTATTACGGTTGTTGTTTTCGACTGTCAAAATGTATAAAAACAGTCGTCTATTTTAATTCTCACGACAGATTTAAAAAATTATTAAAAAATGCAAATTTCAATGAAATTTTAATTAAATTTAAATACTTTTAGAATAAAAATTATAGCACCGAAGCTGTTTGCGAAATTGGACGACGTTTTAGAGTAAAAAACATAATTGGCAAAATCTGGAACAAGTGCAGTTTCGAAACATAACTACGATTACTTCAAAACTTTTACCCCAAAAACTAATTTTTGAGCTGAGTTCAAGAAACAAAATATTTGTATTCGCCGGCGCCCCCTTGCGGCTGGGCTGGGCATTAAAGTTGAAAAAGTTTTTTAAGTATCTCAAAAAGTACAAGTCCGTTTATAACAATATGCATGTCGTATGAAAGCTCTTTTAAATGGCTTTTCAATGGTGTACAATATGTCAATATAAATTAACCCATTAAAGGCCGGTTTAAAATGTTCTTATTTTTACTTTAGTTTATTAGATAAAATGTGCTTTTTATTCAAAAATTGGCCTGTGTAAGTACTTAATAAGACTATAGAAACGGATAGCCGGATTTATAAGCTTTCTTTTGAGGTACAATATGACCACATATTTCTTGAAACAAAAAAGAAAAATATCAAAGGTTAAATTTAGACAATGTGGATTTTTTACGATTTTTTTAACCTTTTAATCTCTTTTTTATTTTAAAGGATAAGGTAGTCTATTATACCTTTAATGAAAGCTTGTGAAATTTTCTTTAATTTTTTGCACAGGTTTTATATGCTTACACAGTGCAACACATAAATTGGTTCCTCTTTCGTACCCGGTTTTTTTTGAAGTGTATATCGAAACTAAAAAAAATCCACAAAGGACTTGGCCAGATTACATCGAAATTTTTTTTTTTGGACACCCTAAGTTTTTGCACCCAAACATGATTTTTTTAAAAAAGGAAAATTTTTATGGAATCCATATATCATAAACCGTTCGGAATTTTGTTTTTATGTCTTTGGCAAAGTTGTAGATCCAAACCAAAGCAAAAAAATTCTCATATGGACCGACCCAAAAAAATTGCATCCACTGCATCAAAATTGCAAAAAATTGGGAAAAATGCTATTTTTTTTATGATTTTTTCATGATTTTGTCCTGAAATGGCTTAAATACTGGGAATTTAAGAAATCTTTCTTCAGCTAAATTATATCTAACAACAATATAAACAACTTTCTAGTACATGTCATCTTAATACGAACATTCCTTAACCCTAGAAAGCACATCTTTTTGCTCACACTTATTTTGCATAGCCAATGTTTGTCGTTTCGACAAAGAAAGACTATATAGGTTAATGCCGTTTTTGTTGTTACTTGTTTTCAAATTTAATATTTAAACATAAAAACAAAATTCCGAACGGTTTATGATATATGGATTCCATAAAAATTTTCCTTTTTTAAAAAAATCATGTTTGGGTGCAAAAACTTAGGGTGTCCAAAAAAAAAATTTCGATGTAATCTGGCCAAGTCCTTTGCGGATTTTTTTTAGTTTCGATATACACTTCAAAAAAAAAACGGGTATGAAGGAGGAACCAAACGATGACCTTAAAAATGCTGCACTGTGTTATATAGGCCAAAAAAAAAAACACAAATAAATATAAAGAAATTTTGAATTGGGCTGTAATGGGTTATATTTTTTTGCTTCTTAAAACCAGCTCAAAATGTACTGTGCGAGGTAAAAGTTTGGACGTGATCGGAGTTATTTTGCTAAACAACACTTAGCCGTTTTCTTCGAATATCATTCGTCTCAGCCATAGGCACTCATATTTTTCATCTGAAGTTAAAAAAATAAGTCCAAACTTAGCATTTTTTTATATTATAGATAGTTTAACAACAAAATTAAAAATTTCTTGTTGCCGCCAATCAGCTGTTTTTGACAGATCGTCATAGAGTGCTTCATAATATTAATAAATTTAACAAATTTGTCAACACTCTGTTGTTTTCAATATATTACAAAAACCTTTTAGTCGAAAAATTTACGTAATACCGCAACAAATAAAAATCGACAACGACTTCGACTAGAGTCGAAATACGACTACGACAACCGTGATCAGGCCCAATGAGTCTTAAAATAGATTTTCAAATAATGTTTAGATCTTTACTTTATATTTAAAATAATGCTACAAATAAGTTCTTATTGGTAATGCATTATTTTTTGTATTAAAATATTGGAAAAATTAACTAGTTATTAGTAGATCCTTCCTTATTTGTATTAAAGTAATGTAGAGAGTAAGCTGGTGTCATTACTGGTAGTGAGAAAAGTAATGACATGTCATTACCGTTTCTACACCGGGTTGTTTTATAAAAAAATTAACAAATCATTGCTAAAGTAGAATAAAGGTTAATGCTAGAAAATATCAATTGTAGTAGTTTTTAAATATGAAACGTGATATTTTCTGTAATACAAATGACAATTTGAGAAGAAATTGTATATTTTTTTAACAAGAAATATTGAATGTATAGGATGATGAACGAATTTTGAATTATTGTAATGAAAATAAAATAAAAAATTTATATTGGTTTTTAAAAATTATAAAAAAAAAATGTTACATACATTTGGTGCAGCAAAAATGAATATATTGTGAAGCATACTTTTAGGGGCTTGAGAAAGTTGTAAGAAAAACTCCAAGAATTGTTCATAAGAAATCTCGGAATTCTTAGAACAAATAGAACTTATATAAAAATGAGTTCAAAATAATTGCAATCCTCTTTTTTATTCGCTTGTTTTAATTTCGATTTTTAACCAAATCGATTGAAATCAAAATCGATTCTTTTTCACCACATGCCAAAATATATGAAAATTTTTTATTAAATATCTCAGGAGCAGTCGGAGGCGTCGGCTTAATCGCACGCAGCCGCCAAAATATGGTCAGACGAGGCTAAATATTAATCGGCTGAATGTTAAATTTCATAAGAACTTTGTATGTTACAAGTATAAAATCAAAATTTTTTCAAAAACACAAAACACATGCCTAGAAAAAAGCAAAAGTAAATTTATTTTTAGGTTGCAAACACTGTTGCCAACTTTTGTTTAAGAAAAGTATCTAAATCTGACTCAAAAAATCGCTACAAATAGCTAATTTTTTTTATAGCTAGAAAAGTGAAAAAAAAACTATTTAAATTTTATAAAATAAAAACAGCTAATACTTGAAAAATATAGGAATTATTGGGCTCTTTGAAATATTTTGGGTTAACATTAGTTAGTATTACTAAATAAATCTAAGTAATACAAAATATTACCGATATTTTGTTCCAAAATGCAAAAAGCCCAAATTAAAATAAATTTTTAGTAAGCTTGTCGTAAGATGAATTTTAAGGAAAAATTAAATATTTTTTATAAAAAAAATGGGAGATGCAATACAAAAAAGGTTTGTTTTGCATATATTGATAAAATTTGATTTCTTTTAAAACATATTTTATACATTTTGTCGCTGGACTCGACACTTTGACTAAAAATATTTAGATGAATAGTATTTATTAGTGATTTTGTGCATATTTTCAGAATTGACATTTTTGTTCTTAATCAAAGGTTTATTAGAAAAATCTTTATTTATATAAATTTACAACCGTTATTCGAGAATTGTTAAGGTATTATTTTATCACATAACTAGTTGTTTTAACTGTAGTATAACTGCGCGTCTTCACATGCAATAAAATTATAGCAAGCAATTGTCAAAATTATTTCAACTCAATAAATTTTACGTGAAGACACTTAATGTTATTACAATATCAAGATATCGTTGACATAAAATCGGCTCTTACAATGATGTCTGAAATCAAATCTCATTTTTAGTTTTCATTTGAATTTAGCAACCAAAAACTACATCATTTTTAGTAAATAAAATCGGAGAAAAGTATTATTTGTAGACAAAAAAAATTTGTGTTAAATTTTATATATTTTTATTTTAATTGTACTTGTTTTAATTGTTTTAATTGCTTTAAATGTGTTTCATTTAAATTATTTAAATTATGAGTTAATTTTAGAAACAATCACATAGCGATTCATATTCTCACTTTCACCATTCGCCTTAGATTTTGAACATTAATTTATTCCAAAATTTTTTTATTTGTATTTTTTATTGTCCAAGTGTCTTTACAATCAACAAATATTCAAAAATCAGAAATCAAAATGGGGCAAGTTACTAATAATTTGGGAAATAATCACATTTGAAAATTGAGGTGAATAATGAAAGTGAGAGTTGGAACAGGTAGTAATGATATTTACTAGCATTCTTTAAGTACAAGCTAATTCAGTTTTTCTGAACCACAAAATAAGTTTTTGTATGTAATTTGAAAGTCGAAAGTCTAATGAAAGTCTAATTAAAAGAATTGATCATTAAAATATAAAAAAAAAATTGTAATTATGGTGAAATATGTCAACCGGCTTAGCCGACAGCCGATTCAAGCCGATAATGTCGGCTTGAAAAAAAAACCTTTTCGCTTTTAAAAAACTGGTAAATTTATATATTTTTCTTTTCACATAAAACGTATTCATTTCGACAAATTTCATTTAAATCCGCTAATCTGTTTTCAAATTAAAAGAAGTCCTTTGAACGTATCCTGACGAAATCCTGTGAGTTCTTGAACGAAAACCGTAATTTATTTTTAGAGAAGATATTTTTGTCTAACTTTTTGAACATTGTCGACGACTTACAGCAAATTTTATTTTTTTTGGTAAATTTAGTTAAACAAATAGATTTTTTTTAATTTGTCCTTTTGCAACGTACCTTGTACACATAAAAATAATTGAACTCCTTCAATAAAAAAACCGTGCATTTTAAAAATAAAGCCTAAAAGCGAGAACCCTTGGGCATGTGAGAGTTAATGAACTTTCAAAGAAGCCCATTGTTGTTACTTTTGTCAACAACTTGATAATCCATTGCAAAAACTTTCTCTTTAGAAAAAATGTGAAAATTTGCGATTATTTTGCAATTATTTTGCAATTTTCAAATTACATGTAAATTTGAATGCAGACGATTTAAGTACGCTTATGGACTAATATATCTCACTTCAAATTGGGCATTTATATGTCTTTTCTGCAGATATATAGCTTTTTTATATATCAATCGTTTCATGGTACACCACATTCCCCTACACCAAACGCCCCTTTTTTCGTAGATAAATATCGCGACTATGAGCAGTTTCTCCATATAATGATTTTGTTTCAATGACCAATATCCTAATGAACATATTTCAACAAAAATATAAAGTTTTACTGCAGTATAAAAATTTGTATATTTACTCGTACATATTTAAAAATGTGTACACTGTGGTGTACAGGGGTACTAAAAGGGTTAAGAGAGTCTTGTAGTAAATGAAAGATATGATTTCAACTTTTAAATTGGATTCTCCATTACATAGCCGAGTATTGTTTAAATCATTCATTGTAAGCACTGGATGTAGACCTCTTTAGAATTTGACACGTTTTCTTAATAAAAATGATGTCCCAATCTACGAATTTTTTGTTAGGTAATAGTCAGGTAGGCTAGTTGGTAGAGCGCTAGCCTATCAGTGCAGAGTCCGTGCGTTCGATTCCCAAAATATGCATATAATTCGCAATTATAACATTATAAAAAATATAAATATTATAATTAATTATAAATTTTAATTAGTAATTGTATTAAGAAAAAATTTCTAAGATTTTAAGGATATTTTCATAAAGAATTTACATTTCTCTGAGCATATTCTAGTTATAAAATGTTTAGTTAAAAAAAAAATCTAAAGTTCCTCCTGAGCCGTTAAAAGTATGTTGCATTTATTGTACAGCTTAAATGTTAATAGAACCAATGTTAGTGGAAAAGGTAAACAAAATATTAAAAAATTTCAAAATTAAAATAAAATTCAATCTTGATTTTTAGAAGACGTTTTAATAAAGCAAAGACATTTTAGTGATACCTAATAATTTGTAAAACACATTAAATTAAGAAATTTTCAAAAGTTTGTAAAATGTATAAAGAAATTTACGCAACATCGGGTCCTCAATTCTCTAACTTTTTGACAATATAATAATCATCATGTCGTCGATATGTTTGATATCACTTCACTAATTTTGGCTGAAAAATACAATAATAGTATTCCATTCAGGCGCGGATCTAGAGCGAGGGAAAATGGGACATTCCCTCCTCCAAAATAACAATTTTAAATACAAAAAATCAAAAAGATTTGAAAATTTATCAAAAAAAAAAAAAAAAATCTCTAACTTCCCTCCCCAAAATCTTTTTCTGGATCCGCGCCTATTTCCATTATTGGTTTGGTGAAAAGTTTCATAATAAGGACCAACAAAAATATAGTGTTTTACAAATTAGTGATTAAAAACTGGTTTCTTTTGTTAATATTTTTAATATTTCATAAAAACTATTACAAAAGCAAATATTAGAGCAAGAAAGAATACAAATTTAAAAGAATTATTTCTTAAAACTCAAGAATAAGCTGCTCAACACTTTAAATTATAAACTTTAATTAATGCAAAAGTAAAAAAATATGAACATACGTAAAAAGAATAAAATTAAATGTTTTGTCCAAGTGTAAATGCGCTTTTGTTTTTCAATTATATAAAAAAAATTACAATAGGGAAGAAGTTTTATGAAAAGAAAATGTTATGGATTAACACCTCAATATTTCGTTAATTCTGTTACCACCTATTAGCATTGCTAATAAAAATGCAGCATAATTTAAGGATATTTGCAAAGTTTTAGAAAATATATGTTTGATTGAGTTAAATTGTTTCGAAAGATTCCTAAAAGCAAGTTACAGTTTAATCGCGTTTAACTTAAAATGTTTAATTAGCAGAATGGTAACTTAATATAATGTTTAGAATAACATGTTAAGACTAAAGTAATGTTAAACTAACATAATGTTAACTTAATAGAATGTTTACTTAACAGTATGTTAACTTAAAAGAAAGTTGATTTAACAAAAAGTTAACATATTAATGTTAATTGAACAATATGATAACTTAACAGAATCTTAACTTAGCAGAATGTTAACTTAACAGAAAGTTAAATTAACAAAACTTTAACTTATACTACGTTCTTATTGAACCCCAAAATGACTATTTTCGTTTTTTTTTCAAGGTTTCAAATTAAAATTTGTATGGGAGTTGACAGTCAAAAACTAGATAAAAATACGTATTTTGGGGTTCAATGTTAATGTAGTTTTAGCATAATGTCAATTCAACAGAATATTAAAGTAGAGTTAACTTAACATATTGTTAACTTAACATAATGTTTACTTAACATAATGTTAACTTAAAATAACAGAATGTTAATTTAACATAATGTTAACTTATTAGAATGTTCACTTAACAGCATGTTAACTTAAAAGAAAGTTGACTTGACATATTATTAATGCTACTTTAACAATATGATAACATAAGAGAATGCTAACTTACCATAATATTAATTTAACAGAATGTTAACTAAACAAAATGTTAACTTAACACAATGTTCACTTAACATAATGTTCACTTAACGGAATGCTAACTTAACACCATGTTCACTAAACACAATGTTAACTTAACAGAACGTTAACTTCACATAATGTTAACTTGACAGAAAGTTAGCTTAGCATAACGTCAATGGAACAGAATGTTAACTTAACAGAATGATAAATTAACATAATGTTAACTTAACATTATGTTAAGTTAACTTAAAATAATGCAAACTTAACAGAATGTTAACTGTATATAACAGGGGTTGACACGTATATGGCTTGAAGGGCCAAATTTGGGATTTCAAAATCTTACGTAGGGGTCGCACTATATTAAAGTTATCAACAGAAATCCGCACTGAAAAGCGGAGAAAAATTTTTAAAAGGATTTTATTCTCCAAACCCCAAATTCAAAGTCAAAAAGCGTATTTACAATTGCGGGTATTTATTTTTTTATGGTTTTTGGAGAAGTACATCAACACCTTCAATATTTTTATGAATTGGTTCTTATAAAACTTAAATTTTGCTTTAAATTCTGTAATCATACCTAGGCAGATCAACAATTAAATTTCGGAGAAATTCCTGCAAATAACAAGTTTTATTAGAATAGAAGTCTATGCTTTTAATTAAATAAATTTCATCGATCATAATAATGCTTTTAAAATACAAATCTGAAGCAAAAAAATCTGTCGAATCGATGTCATGAAATCTTTGACGTTAGGCAAAAGGTTTTAAGGCAAAAAAATGCATTTTGAATTTTTGATTGGGTTTAACTAAATTGTTTTCTCTTTCGTTTGGTATCGATTACTTAAGTCTATCACAACTGCTTCCCTTCGTAATCATTTGGCAGTAAGTCAGAAAAATTCATATTTTGTTTGGTATTAACGAAAAACTCTAGTTTCTGACTTAAGACCTTTTTGCCTAACTTCAAAGAATTGCAGAACCTAAGTTGTATAAAAAAAGTTCTAAGTACGTTGACATATTTTTCAACTATTATTAGCGAATCAACTTAAAACATTTTTAAAATTGTCATATTTATATATGTACATAGTTTACCATCAAACTTTTTGTAAAATTTTATGAAACGAGTTTTACAATTTTTTCTTTATTTAATAAAAAGTTGTCATTAAAATTATTATTTTTAAAATTGCCCATATTATATTTAGATATGGGCCACTTTAAAAATAATTTATCGAAGTTTTTATAAATAATAATTTTATCGAAGTTTTCATAAATAAAGCTTTCCTTTAAGTGTAGTATAAATAAAGTTTAAATGTGTACAAATGTTTTACCAAATTTAAGTACTACAATGACCATTCCCAAAATGTAATTATGGTATTAGTGAGAAATACATAATTTTTCTTAGGGTTCAGGTTTAAATGGAGATAAGCAACTTGGAAATACATTCCAATTTTTTTACTTCTAATTCATTGTGGTTCTTTGTGGAGCAGTGTAATTTTCTGTTGAGGCTCCATGTTTAATTATATTTTTAAATTCTCATCTTTATTTCTATTTATTTGTCTTACTACTTAATTATTTTTATCTTTTATTTATTTTATATATTTTTTTTAATTTAAATTTATTTGTTTAACTTTTTTATTTCATAAACGGCGTTTTGTTTTATTTTTCTTTGGGGGGTGGGGGGGGGGGGGGGGGGGGGGGGTTTGGACTTGTGCTGCACGAAATTCGTTCTGGTAACGCATGTGCCCACCCCCCGAGCATATGCCCATGCCTGGTATAAACAGATTGTCAACTTAACAGAATATATCTTAACAGTTTGTTAACTTAACAAATTTTTAACTTAACAGCATGTTAGCTTAACATAATGTTAACTTAAAAGAATTTAAAAAATTCTCAAATTAAAGCCATTTTAACATTTACTTTCCATAAAACTCCTTTAACATTTTCTTTCCATAAAACTCCTTTAGAGAGCGAAACAAAAATCAAAAACTTATATTGCAATAAAAAAGTTAAATGATAATAAAAGGAAATTATTTATATCTTCAATGTATATATATATATAGATATATATATATATAAAAATAATCATAATTAAAACAATTTAAATATACAACTTAAGCATGTAAAAAAATTATTTATATATAAGAAAAAAAAAAAAAAAAAGAATAAAAATAAAAATAATGTAACTAAAATAATAGTACATTCAATATTAAAATTAAAAGAAAATAAAAATAAAAATGAAAATTGCAAAATTGTTTTTGTTGTAATAATGTATGTGTTGTGTATAATAAAATGAAATGTTATACTTTCTTGTAGAGTTTAATTTTAAATTTAGTTTTTTTATATTTTTAGAATTGTTTTCTTTCTTTACTGACTTAAGCGTATAGTGTACATTCAATATAACTTGTGGGTACAAAACCTTCATCCCAGCCATTTGTATTATTCATACGACGCACACGCGTCCAACCATCACCTTGATCAATTTCAATAACTTGTAATTCTTCACCCTCATTCATGGGTATACTACCCTCACTTGTGGCTGTAATGTATTCAAAATAGAAAAAATGTTATAAGAGAAATATAAATTTGGATTTTTTGTTTTAAGTTTTGCTTTTCCTGTGAAATCGTTACAAAGATTTCAAATGAAAGGCAAAACATGAAATTTAAAAATAATTTAATTTGGAAACTTACCTTCAAATGGATATAATGCTCGACATGTCCCTAATGGTTGTAGTGGTTCCATTTCGGTTTCAAAATACGTATCTTCTCCAATGGCATTTTCATTTGCACTTCCTTGTCCCGAACCCGGCAGTGAAGTATGCGATGTTCCTAAACCACTTTCAGGACTTGCCGAACTGCTGAATTTAAACATGTAAAGAAATTTTTAAGGATATTGTTGAAGAATTTGTTTGCTTTTTTCAGTTTAAAGGAATAAATTTTGTTAAAAAAAAAAAAAAATTGTAAAAAAATAATTATACATTTTTGTTAAAATTGTGTGTTATAAGGGTGTAATTGTATATTTTATTTCAATCCAAGTTCATAATCTTTAAAACATATTTGTAATGTATTTACCATTACGAAGGAGGAAAGTCAATCGAATCTAAGGATTTTTTCTTACAATCTCAGAAATTAAAGGGCTTCTTCTATCTAAACCATCCGCAAAATTAAAAAAAAAAAAAACAGAAAAAAACCTTTTTAAGATAGAACAACTTTACGAATCTTATTGCAAAAAATTTAAGAGTCTAAGGATTTTTCTAGAATAAATGTCTTTAAACCCTAAAAGTTATTCCCTATGAAAACTAAGATTTTGACACTTGTCTAAAAGTGGTCATAAGAAAACTCACCCAAATGTGAACTCCAGTAAAGCTGGAGGGTTTTTATGTAATTCGATTTGAAAAGAAAAGGCCTTCGGACATAATTTTCAGATTGAAAATAAAGAAAATTCACAGTAAATTCGAATAGACCAAAAAGTTTAACTTTGAAGAATGGTTTAACTTTCTCAAAATTATTTGAAATTGAGGTTAATTTAATATTATGGCACAATAATATGATTTTATACGATAATAAAACACTATTTAGGCAATTCAAATCCGTTTGCTTCAATCTCTTTCTGCAAGAGTCGCAAAAGTTATGGCGGTTTAAACCCGTTCAAAAAAAATATATATATCTTAAATATAAAATCATATCCCTTTTTATATAGATCGATATTTAATCGCATCCAAGTTAATCTCAAAATTGGGTTATCCAGTAATATCCAATTATATCCCTTAAACATAATACTGCACTCATATTACAAATTCGGTTGTCTGAAAAGAATTTCATCCTACAGAATTGATTCGGTTGTTGCAACCTCGTAAATTCGGTTGTCACAACTGAATTCCATTGTCACAACTAACTTCAGTTGTTGTTACAGAATTGGTGCTTGTGAGAATCGAATTTACTAGGTTGCAGCAACCGAATAGATCCAGTTGGATAAAATTTTAGAATTTTTATGAGAGTGATAGTGAGAGGGGAAAAAGTTCAAATTAGAAAGGGGGAAAAGTTCCCTCTTGGTGTTCTGGCCAAACTGATGAAGCAAGGAACTTGAAATTTGACATGTGGGTTTTTTATCCCGTATACACATTCGCTCACGTGGGATTTTTGGAAGTTTCGTCTGGGAGGGGCATGAATGGGAACATTCTCCCTCTTGGCAGCCTGGTCAAACCGCTGAAACTTGGAACTTGAAATGTCTCAGAATGGGAAGTCTTTCTCTTTCTATTCTGTTCCTTTGAATATAACCTTATTCACTTATATAATACTTTTTGGAGCTTTGGCCAGCAACGTGGTAAAAAGGAGGTTAAAAGTAAGAAAAATATCCCCCTTGAAGGACTCACAAAGCCGCTTAAGCGAGGAACTTGAAATTTTGCTATGTGAGTTTCCTAATACCTCTTAGACGGTATTTTTGGAAACTCATACGGAGAGGGGCATGAATGACGGCATGGTCAAAGCATTATATCGTGGCCAAAGCATTATATCGACGCACTTCAAACTTGGTATGTGTGTTCATAATACCGCTTAGACAAATACTTAGACGGAAATTTTAAAAATGTCTACGAGGATAGGTATGAATGGGAAAAGTTTATCTATTAAATGCCTGGACAACCCGCTAAAGCTATAAATTTTAAGAACGGTGTTTATCCTCCCTTGTAGACATCGTCTTAGACAGGATTATTGCATTTTCGTACGGGAGGAACAAAAATGGAGGGGCCCTTGACAGCCTGCCTACAATTAAATTTTAATAATTCAGTTGTAAAGTATTTTTGTAATTTTAGCTAGGATCGTTGTAAAAATGTATGTTTAAAAGTCTCCCTCTTAATGTCCTGTCCAAACGCCTGAAACTTAAAATATAAGAAAAAGTTCTTATCAAAAAGTTTAGTATACTTTTACATATATTCCGGTATTTAAAGCTACTGGTAACGAAGTCTCGGGTTTTAAGCTAACTAGTATTTTTATAAGTAGTTCGACTTTTCCCCCTTTCAAAATTGATCTCAAAATTGCGGAATCCAATAATATGTAATTTAAGATCCTGATAGATCCCAAAATATGGCATGGTATATATTTAGATCTAGTTGGATCTAATTAGCTGCAAACATATAAGTAATTGTTGGTGGAACGAATAAGATATTTTGAGATTTAATTGTATCTATTTAAATCCTATAAAATACATAATTTTGAATAAAATTAAAAAAATTTTATCATATATAATTATGTATGGGGTTATATATAACAATACATACTCATATTTTAAGCTCATGGAAAATATTAATGATGTTGGATCATATATAATCATAACTCAGATAATCAGTATAATCTTGGGTCATATATGGGATACAAGTAAATCCAATTTAATCTCAAAATATCTCATTTTATCCACCAAAAATTACTTATCTTTTTGATCTAAATTCATCCCACGGGATATTTTGGAATCCATCAGGATCTTAAATTAAATATTTTTAGATCCCCCAATTTTGAGATAAATTTTGGTCTAACTTAATTTGGTAATATGTTTGAGGGATCTAATCCGATATTACTGGATACTCCAATTTTGAGATAAAATTGAGTTATAATAATTACCGATCTATATCAAATGAGATCTGATTTTCTATTTGAGATGTAAATTTTTTTAAGATCACGAGAACAAAAAAAGTAAGCTTGTTTGAAAAGATTTTTTAAAAATGTTCCACTTTGCGTAACGATAACAATTAGAAATATAGACCTATGGCCCTATGGCCCTAAAAACTGAGTTTCGATTAGTTAATCCAAACATATTACCCAATTTTCTAAAATAAAAAATTTCGAAAATCATTAAAATATTAATAAAATTTGTTAAATTTAAAAAAAAAAAATCCATTTTTATAAAAAAAAAAATCGCTGATTTGAAAAAATTTACATAAAGTGAACAATTTGGCCGAATAATACTAATATTCAGTGTTTGGCCGAATAGCTAAAATATGCCGAATAATGATCGAATATTCGTGATGATCCATTAGAAGCCTTTTAGAATCTAAAGATTTTTTAAAAGAATTTATCCCTAAAGACCTCTGAGTTTGAGCATTTCATTAGATTTTCATATTTCTTGGGCTTCAAAAAAAATTTTTTCTATTTAAAAAAAATTAACTTGAATTGTACAAAAAGTTGTTAAGACATCATTATTTACAAAAATTTTAAATAATTATATACAAATTCGCTTAACAGGTTAATGCTTTACTGAGTTGTATAGACAATTTAGTCAAATTGGAGTATGTGTGAAATTTTTTGATAAAAAGTGAAATGTGAGAAAATCGTACATGAAAAATAATATGGATTTTCTAATGTATTATGTGATAATTATTACTAAAATGAAATTTGAAAATTTTTAGTTTATTCATATTTAAATGATCGAAAATATTAATTTTCGATTAATTAAATTGATTTAAAAATAGAAATGTAGAATAAATTTCCGCTTTTTGAAAGTTTTATTTTGATTTGGAATAATAAAACTGTCGTCTGAAGTTTTTTTTTAAGACACTATCGGAATTTATTATTGGTAGTAAATAACCCTTGTAGATCTGTTTAATTATGTATCTTCTTTACGACACAAGACAGTGAAATGACACCTAGATCATTATCGTTTCGGGGCTGGAACTAAATCTTGTTTATTCATCTCATGGCTTATAAATGTCATATGAAACCGATGCAACAAAAATTGTTACATTTACGCTGTTAAAACGAGAATGATTTAGGTGTTATTTCACTGTCGTGTGTCGTAAAAAAGATACATAAGTGATATCCAGAATTTGCCAGAACCAACAACAAAATTGCGGTTTCAATTCTACGATTTTTTCACAACAAAGTGTAATTTGTTCACTACAATGAGTGAGTGTTTTTTTTTTTAATGCATGGTAAATTTATAAATCATCTGATTTTTGTTATTCGCCACATGTGTACCAAAAATTATTTTAATTTGCGAAAAATGCCAAAAAATTACAGAATAAGAAAAAATCACAAATTTTTTAGTGCAAAATGTAAAATTCTTTCGTTTTAAACTGGGTTTTCGATATTTTTTTAATCAATTTTAAGTTTTTTCAATAGTTAACACAAAATAAATTTTTTTGACGTCAGAACAGTCAGCTGTTTTTTGTTTGCTGACAAGACGCGTGTCTACTACAGTTTTTTGTGTGGTATTTCGCCACAGCGTGTTAAATTTTAGTGCAATACATTCTGTTGTTGTATCCGGTAAATTCTGATAAATTTATCAAACGTACACTATAAACCAGATCTACAAGGGTTATTTACTACCAAGAATGAATACCGCTAATGTGAAATTTCACATTTAAAAAACATGATGAATATTATTTCAATGTAAGAGTAGTGATTTAAGTGTAGTTTAGTGAAAATACTGAATAAATTTAAATGTTAAAAAAAAAAATTAAATTATGAAAAATATGGAAAACGTAAAAAGGAAAGTTACAAAAATGGAAATGAAACCAAAACAAAAAGTTTAAGAAAATAAATATATAAAATGCATTTTGTTGGAAATTTCAAACATAGACTTATGAGTGTACCCGTTATTGTTATTATTATGGCCATTTTGTATTTGCGCCACATTATCCTCAGAATCTGACCTGCTTAAACTGCCACCATCATCGTGTTGAAATTCACCATCATAATTATTATCCTCAGTACTACCATTGGAATGCCTTAAAGAAGATATAACAAATTTAAAATACTTTCATAATTTATAATCATCAAACTACATATTCATTATAACGGTAGTTACGTAGCACTCCCACAACAATACCGATATGAAAAATTTTAAAACTGCGATTCCAACAGTGCCAGACCTCGGAGCATGTTCTCTGCGAATGTCCCAGGCTTTGTGATAGGAGACTTAGGTTTCTAGGTGATCGCTTCATTTCGCCTTCCGACATCACGAACATTTTGCCTAATAGGATAATTGGCTTTATAGGTAGCTTGAATCTGTAGGTAATCTTAGGCAGCACAAAAGACCTACATTGGTCGCGGTGCATAGTGCCTTCTGATCTAATCTAATCTAAACAGTGCCATTTATTAGTATGTCTTTTAATATCACAGGGTTTATTACAAAATTTTACCCATTAAAATTTGTTATATCAACAAAATACCGTTGTAAATCGGCAATTCGGTATTTTAACGGTGGTTCAAGATATTTCAAAATCAAACCGCTAAAATAGCGAAATAAACCCGGTTATACCAGAAGACGTATGTCTTTAATGGAATTGTTTTTTTAAATCACGGTCACATTTCGGTATTGATGTAGCTCTGGTAACCAACTACCGTTATTTTGAAAAGGTATTGAATGCCAAATTTAAAAAAAAAAAAAATTAATTTCTTACCTTGACGATCGATGACCATTATTCATTGTATTACGATTGGCTTGCGGACTATTATTGGCCATTGGTATTTGATTTGCTCTCTCTAAATAACCTTGATATTTTTTCAAATCAATTTTTAATTTTTCCAATTTATGTTCGGATTCATTTAATTGACCCTCTACTGTCATTGGATTACCCAGCGATGAATTGGCTTCGTAGACCACTTTCATTTTCATGAGACCGTCTCTGGCTGCTGTTTCTTGTTGAATTTTCTGTTGTAGTTCGGCAATTTTTGCTTGCAGTTTTTTACGTCGTTGATTGGGTGGTAAATCACTAAAATCTTCCTTTTGTCCGTCCGCAGTTAATGAATTCTAAAGATAAAACATGATATGTTAAAAAATATATATTTTTAACAAGAGATTTTAAAATTTGTGATTTATTTGAGGAATATTTTAACAAATTTGTTAAGTGTTACTTAATGTTAAACAAAGAGAATACAACAGCATGCAAAACAACATTTGCCAGACCAATAAAAAACTAAAAAAAAAAGTATTTAATGGAATTTTTCTAAATCTAAATATTGCTGAGCTATGGCAAAGGAGGGACTCTAAATGATCAATATTATTGACGTAGTATTCGAATATCAATTATGTGTGAACCCTATATTGAAAGTTAATCAATAATTTAATAATGTTTTAATTTTTGTTATAAAAATAAAATGTTTGAGCTCGAGGCCTGGATTTTTCTTTTAATTTTTGTATTAAAAATACATTTTTTTCCCCACTTTCTATATTTTCATATATTTAGTTAGAATACCTCAAGTCCAAAAATTTAATATGATTTTATTTGTTGCTTTTCAAAAAGTTTAATCATTTTCATGATAGACAGTACAATTGTTTCATTGGCATCACCCAAATCTTCTGTTGTCTGCAATAGAAAAAGATAATTGGCTTAACTCAAACCGAGACTTAACAAACAACAGACAAAATTAACTTTATTGGTCCTGAACCATTCTGTTTAATACCTGCGGGGTATGTTAGGGAAAGGCTCAGGGCATGGGGAGTCTGAATTCTCTGGTTACTGGGAAAACTCTCCTAGTCAGCGCCAGGCTAAAAATTTGATCTCTTTTTCCAGTAGGGGGTCGAGGCGACTCTTGTCGCTTGAAAGGGGGGGTTTGAGGACCCTGGCCTCATTTCGCCCTCCGACATAGCGAACATTTTGCCTAATAGGATAATTGGATTTATAGGTAGCTTGAATCTGTAGGTAACTTTAGGCAGCACAAAAGACCTACATTGGTCGCGGTGCATAGTGCCTTCTGATCTAATCTAAACTCGATGAGAATATTTTTGTCTGCTGTAGTGTATAAACTGCCTGATCTGGTAACCCGTATTATAAAATCAGAACTATTTGAAAAACAACAATTTTACATGTCTATATACATTGTATACTGTGGTATGCTAATTGTTCAAAAATTGTTCAAAAATACAAAAATTTAAACATTTTTGAACAATTAGCATACCACGGCTCTTCTCAACAAACACTGTTTGTTGGGATAAATGTTGTTTTTACAAATTGTAATGCAACAAATACACATACATGTACTGGCATACAAAGTATATGGACATGTAAAGTTGTTGGTTTTCAAATAGTTTTGATTTTATAATTAGGGTTACCAGATCAGGCAGTTTATACATTAAGGCAGACAAAAAGATTCTCATCGAGTTTATTTTGTCTGTTGCCTGTAATGTGTCGGTTTGAGTTGTGCTAATTATATTTTTCTATTGCAGACAACTGAAGATTTGGGTGATGCCAATGAAACAATTGTATTGTCTATCATGAAAATTATAAAAATTTATGAAAACCAACAAATAAAATCTAATATGACAATATCATATTAGATTTTTGGACTTGATGTAGAAAAATATTCTAACTAAAGTTAATCAATATTATTTAGATATTCAAAATGATTTTGATTTTTTGTTTTTCAAATTAATATTATTGAAAAGTCCGTGGGCAATGTTGATTTTTTTCCCAAATCTGTTATTTCTGTTTAAAAAATAAAAAATAAAGAAAAAAGAACAAAAATTATTGCAAAATAAAAAATAATCCCTTTAAGTGTAGTCTTATAAAAACTGCACCAAATTTTGCAAATTTCTTTTAGAATGGAAAGCACTGTTCAATTTAATTTAGTATATTGTTTTTTAAAATCATTGAAATATGTGTGTGCAAAGATCAATAATATGTAAATCAATTATATTGACCGTCTGAGCTAGGCTGTATAGTTTAATTTTTAAGAATATTGTCAATAATATTGATCGTTCTTGACACCCTTAAAATTCTACAATTTGTTAAACATTTCAAAAAAAATTTAATGACTTTAAAATATTAATTTGTTGAACAAATATTGGTTGAATTTTAAAAATAAATTATTACGTTTAAATTATTTTGTAAAATATTGTCAATAATATTGACCGTCTGTGTTCGAAATACAGAATTAATATTTTTTTTATTACTATAGACCAACACTCTACTAATGCAGTGCATTGTGTTGATATCAGGAAAATAGGTTATGGGGTGGAGGAAATTGAGAGTATTGTCTATGGATATTTGACTTGAATTTCTCTAAATTGTAATTGTCTGGAAAGACGTCTGCGGGGAGTGTATTCCACATACGGGTGGTTCGATTGGTGAACGAATTCTCTCTGTAATTCGTTATGCGATTCACTGGACTATTATCGACCACAAACGGATGAGATCTACTGGACAAGCGTGTTTGTTATGAACAAAAACTAGGGTCCTGGTTATAAGTCCACTTATCTGATCAGAACATTTCCCATGGTAGTATCGATAGAACAATGGCACACAACCCACATTCCAACGATGCTCCAACGAAGCAATAGAGCTGGATAGCCTACTGCCATTAATGAGCGCCAACGTCCTCTTTTGCACAAGGTCCAAAAGAACCAAAATAGACTTTGCAGTCCCTGCCCACTAGGCCGGGTCGATTTGTATGGAGGCAAAAAATCGCTCAACGTTCAAGGAAAATCGTATTCTAGGGAACAAAATAAGAAACTTTGCCGAAGGAATCATACCTCTAAAACGAATTCTGATGTCCCGACTTTTGACACGTAGGGTCAAATTTTGAAAAACTCCACTTTGACCCATTTAGAGTGCCCCAAATCGAATCCAACCCAATCGAATATAATTTATGCATTAATCTGTTAGAGCGTTTCTGGAGAAGAAATAGAGACCCTAATCTTGGAAAGACTCCTCCTATATATTTGCTATAAAAACACGGCTAAAAAGGCCCTCTTTCAACTTAAATTTTAACCCCTTAACGGTCACCTAGAATTGTGATTTATGCATTAATCTGCTAGCGCGTCTCCCGGAGAAGAAGTAGCTCCCATAATCTTGGAGAGATTCCTCCTACTTTCTGAAATATCAAAGTGGGCTTTTTCAAAATTTGAACCTACGGGTCAAAAGTCGGGACATCAGAATTCGTTTTAGAGGTATGGTTCCTTCGGCAAAGTATCTTATTTTGATCACTAGAATACGATTTTCCTTGAACGTTGAGCGATTTTTAAATCGACCCGCCCTACTGCCCACATATGGGAGTTGTATTCCATCTTCGGCCGAATATATGTGGTATAAACAGTAAGGAGATCAGAGGGAGTAAAGTAATTCGTGCACCGGTTAAGAAACCCAAGACACTTCAATGCTTCCTGTGACTCTTGAATAACGTGATTTTCCCAGAGGACATCACATTGGATTCTCATGCCCAGAACATCATTTAATATTTGTTCGAAATACAGAATTAATATTATTATTAATATTAATGTTCTTAAAAATTAAAAATTAAACAGTCACAATCGACCTATTTACGGTTGTCGAATTTTACGACTCCATACAAAATGGTTTTGTTAATGTTAGAAACTATATAGAAATTAAACCATGCTTAAATATTTTCTGAAATGGAAATGATGTTAATGATAAATTCAGTTGTAAAATTTTTGACAATTTTTGTTTTTATTGAATTTTTTTTAGCAAAATTCGACTTAATCTCTAATTCGACTACGACAACCGTAATAATTTTGAATGCTAATATATTATTGAATGATTATTAAAAGTACTTTTTATTTAAAAAACTTGTGTTTATTCAAAACTTTTTTTGAGTTTCAAGTAGTTCGTCTACAGCTATTAAGAAAATTCTTTAAAAATATAAAGAACTCTACACACTGTCAAAATTATTGACAATATATAAAAAAATCAACAATTCTGAACAAAATATTCAGAGAAATTTTTTTTATTGATTTTAAAAACAATTTTTGGGGCGTTAGAACTTTTCAATAAAATGTTCTGAATTTTTTCAAGCAAAAGGTACTCAGAATCTAATGTTTTATTTTTAAATAATTTTGAGATTTTTTATATAGAAAATGTCTCTCATGTTTAAGAAATTTTTTTTTGGAAAAACTTTTCAAACTTCAATATGCCGTCCTTGAAAAAATTGTCTGAATTTAAGTTTATTTCAAAGAAAAAAAAAGATTGCCAGTTACTGCATGACAGTTGTTTGTGATGTGATCAGTAGTTGTTTTTTAAACTGTTTTTCTATGAAATAATACATATATATTATTAATATTTTTACTGCATTTATTAGTTGTTTTTCAACTGTAACTCAACAATAACTAAATTTTTAGTTATTTTAACAGTAATTACTTGTCGCGTTTATAACTGAATTTACAGTAGCTTTAACTGTCATTTTTAGTAGATATCTACTGTCAAACATTTTTGAGTGTTACTTTAAATCCGTAGAGTTTTCTATTAAAAAAAGTCATTAAAAGTTTTAATTCAAAACCACAAATTTTTCTAAAGAACCAGAAAGTTTTGACAATAAAAAAATATCATCATCTGAAGATTTTCAAAAAACTTCTTATTTTTTTTTAATTCTAAATATAATCTGTAGGAATTTCTCATATAATACAAAGAATTCTGTAAGAGAAAGTCGTTAGCATCTAAATTTGTTCTATATCCAAATATTCTCAGTATCTAAAGAATTTTTTACACAAAAAACTTTTCTCAATCAAAGCAAAGAGTTTAGAATAAGAGGACTGTTTAATACAGAAAGGTCTTAAAAGTGTTTTGTGTAGAAACAATTATCATATAGGGGAAAAAGTTATTAAAATCTGAATGTTTTTTATAGGCAAATGTCCTCAGACAAACAAATACTGTTAAAACTCTCCAAAATTTAAGCTTTCTTATATGGCTAAACGTTTTTAAAAACTGAGATTATTTTATAAGTAAAATTTCTCAAGTCTTAGGGTTTTCTATGCAAAAACGTCTGAAATAAAATTGTTTCTATAAAAACTGACCAGGATTTAAGCTTTCTGATGTATGTGGCTAAAAGTCTTTAAAACCTGAGCTTTTTTAATAAGTGAAATTCCTCAAATCCTGAGGTTTTCTATACAAAAATGCTTCAAATGAAATTTGTCCCATAAAAAAGGACATGAAAAATGTTTGCGTTTTTCTATAGAAAAAGTTTTACAAATCTGATAGAAAAAAGTCATCATAATCTGAGGAGTTTTCTATAGGAAAAAGCCATTACAAGTTGAGAGTTTTCTCTAGGAAAACGTACTCAAAATCTGACAGAATCTAAGAGTTTTTCTATAGAAAACAGTCATCAGAATCCGAGAGGTTTTCAAAAGCATAAAGTGATCAGAATCTAAGAGATTTTCTATAGAAAAGTCATCAGAATCTGAGAGTTTTTCAACAGGAAAAAGTCATTGAAGTCTTTAGATTTTTCTATTGGAAACAGTCATAGTAATTTGAAGATTTTTCTATAAAAAAAAATTATTAGAATCTGAGAGAATTTCTATATCACAATCAAAGAGTTTTTCTATAAGAAAAAGCCATCCGAATCTGATAGTTTTTCTATATTAAAAATTCATTAGAATCTGTGAGTTTTTCAATAAGAAAAGTTCATCAGTGTCCAGGTGTTTTTCTATAGGAAAAAGCCATCCGAATCCTAGAGTTTTCCTATAGCAAAGAGTCAATAGAATTTTAGAGTTTTTCTATGAGAAAAAGTCTTCAAATCTATATATTTTTTTTAAAGAAAATATTCCTAAAAATGTGGCAAGTTTTCTTTAGAAAAACTTATTAGCGAGTATGTACTAAAATACTTTAAACAATCAACAAAGAGGTAATAAAATTTATTTTTTAAAGTGAAAATCTAAAAAGTGTATTAAAAGTAGTACTAATTAAAGTATTACTTTAATATTACGATACTGAAAGTGAAAACGACACTAAAAGTGAATGAAAAATCGAAGTGAAGGTGATTAGTGTTACGAAAAAAGAGAACGATAGAGAGTGATAGATATATATTAACGAATAGTGTTCTAGTGATAGTGTGAATTTTGCAAATAGTTAGTAATTACTTAATCTTAATTAATTTTCTTAATCTTACTTAATTTTAAAATTAGCATTCTTAATTGTTGTTATTTTAATTAAATTACTTTTTTAAATTAATTTACATTCATACCTTCATAGTGATACAGGCTTCAATAATCTTCTGTTGCTGTGACAGAGAGAGTTTTTGAAATTGTATCACATTTTTTTTATTAAATTTTTTTAAATCAAAGTTTTTTTTTTTGTTGAAATTTAATAAAATTATTTAAGAATTTAACAAAATCATTAGTGTGGGTGGGTTTTTTGTAAAGTGTAGCAGTGATTTTGATGATGTAATGTTATGAATTGAGTCGAGTAGATGATAAAAATAAAATTAGTTATTATTTGTGGTTTGTAATCAAAAAAAAAAAAATAAATGAAAAATAAAAAGCATTCAATTAATACCAATGTTTGTGATTTTGAAAAATAAAAATCGAAAAGAATAAATAAACTTAAAAAAAAAATTTTTGTACAAAAAGTCCTCAAATACTAAGGATACTGTTTCTTATGCAAAAAATTCTGAGATGAAAAAATTTTTCTATAGAAAAACAAAATTATATTGAGGAATTTTTGTTATAAAAACAAAAACCCAGTTTACATAAGGATATTTCCGAAAAATAAAATAAAATATATTGAAAAATTTTTCTATAAAGAAATCACTTCAGAGTCTGAGGGTTCTAAAGGAAACAATCTTCAGAGTCTGAGGAATTTTCTATAGGAAAAAGTCTTTAGAACCTGCAAATTTTTCTATCGGGAAGAGTCTTAATATCTGACGGAGTTTTCTATAGAAATACTTTCAAATGTGGAGAAATTTCGTCAAATTGGAAAATGTATAAAAAAAAATTATGATATTAAGAACTTTTTTCTACGGACAACCCATTAGATACTTTGAAATGTTTACAGATGAGTCGATTTTAAAGTAGGGAAGTTTGTAGTGAAGTAGTGAATACGTTTTTAAGACTGTGTCTTGTTGCTTAAAATAAATTACTATTTTTAACTATATGTATATGACTTAGAAAAAGTATGTTTTAATTGTATTTTTTAGTATGTTGGAAAAATTTATTCACAATTTTTTTTTTTGGTGTTTGTATTTTGTTTTAATCATGGTTTGCAAACACTAACGTTTCATTATAACGGTAGTTGCCTACCACGCCTACATCAATGCCGATATGAATGTTTTGAAACTAAGAGTCCAATAGTGGAATGTGTCTTCGGATGTAACAGGGCTTATTTACAAATTTTATATATTAAATTTTGCTAAATCAACAAAATAGCGTAACAAATTGTCGTTTTTGGTATTTTAGCGTTTGACTTTAGTTCAAGATATTTCAAACTCAAACAGGTAAAACAGAAAAATAAAACCGCTTATGTTAGAAGAAACGGGTCTTTAGTTTAATCGCTTTTTTAAAATTTCCATTTCGGTCTTATTGTTACTATAATAGCCAACTACCGTTATTATGACAAGTTCTTGAATGCCAACCCTGGGCCGAATTACGGCATTCGTGATCGAGTGAAATCGTTCGAAAACTGTTTTTTTAATAAGTACCTACAAAAATACTTATAATGAAAACACAAAGTTTTTAATTTATTTCCAATCAAGGGCCGAACTAAAGGGTGTTTTTTATAGAGGTATAGAACTTTGAAATGGAATAAAACAAAGATGATATTTTTAAATTGACGTAAAATTTACTTTATTCGAAAGATAATCTCCTGGCATTATAATTTAAAAATTACTTCTGGCATATGACTGCCATAGCTGGCTCAGACGTAGTCTAATCTGGAGGACCAATTTTCGATGACTTTTTCCAACATTTGTGCCCGTATATTGGCAATACGCGGCGAATTTTGCCCTCCAAGTGGTCAATCGTTTCGGGATTATCGGCGTAGACTAGCGACTTCACATATCCCCACAGAAAATAGTCCAGCGGCGTTAAGTCGCACGATCTTGGAGGCCAATTCACGGGTCCGGAACGTGAAACTATGCAGTTTCCAAACGTTTTCCTCAATAAATCAATTGTGGCACGAGCTGTGTGACATGTTGCGCGTCTTGTTGAAACCACAGCACCTGCACATCATGGTTGTTCAATTGATGAACGAAAAAGTCAGTAATCATGGCTCTATAGCGGTCACCATTGACTGTAACGTTCTGACCAGCATCGTTTTTAAAGAAGTACGGAGCAATGATTACACAAGCCCATAAAGCACACCAAACTGTCAGTTTTTCTGGATGTAACGGTGTCTCAACATACACTTAAGGATTATCATCACTCCAAATACATCAGTTTTGTTTATTGACGTATCCATTTAAACAAAAGTCAGCTTCATCGCTAAACAAAATTCACAGAATTCGCGTATTTTGAACAGAACCATGATTTTCAAAATAAATTTGCAGAATTTGGAAGTATTGTTCAGGCGTCAGTCTATTCATGGTAAAATGCCAAACCAAACTAAACATAAATCACTTGACAGCTGACGAAATGACGAAATGACCGCCAGTTAAAAAAGTGTTGCGAACTTAAAGTTCTATACCAGTATAAAAAACTCCCTATACAACATCCCTGATCAAAAAATTTTCGTCATAATGTTTTACTTTCTAAAATAGAAAATTAACTTCGATCGAAAAATTACGATCACAAATGCCTTTTATATGGCCCCTGGTTTTAATACAATATTTTAGTTAACATTTTAAATTGGATAAATATACAAAAATATAATTTATTTACATCTTTTGAATGGCTATCTAATATTCTCAGAACTTGGTATTGTTACGTTTGTAATTTAAGAAATTACTCAGGTTCGATTCTTACGGCGGGCAGGTTGTTAAAAAATGTATTATATATTGACCATCTGACAATTATAAGACACAAATAATAATACAATTCAAATGGAAAATGAATGGTGACGCCTGTCCATTAAAAAGTCAGAAGCTAGACTAGTCTGATTTGAAAATTAATAAAGGGTGATTTTTAAGAGCTTTCGGATTTGATTTAAAAAAAACTTATCAAATTTAGAGAAATGTATGAAATCTTTATTTGAGTCGATAGAACGATATAATATAATAATATAATATATAATTCAATATTTAAAGATGATTTCATGTAAATGTTGACCGCGGCATACTCTCTCCAACATATCGGCCATTATCTCACGAATAAATTCTTCTATATTGGATTCCAGTGAGTCAACCGTTTCGGGCTTGTCCCTATAAACAATAGCCTTAACATAGCCCCACTAAAAATAGTCTAAAGGCGTTAAATCGCACGATCTTGGAGGCCAATTTACGGGTTCGAAACGTGAAACTTTGCGGTTACCAAACGTTTCCTTCAATAAATCAATTGTGGCACGAGCCCCAAACTACACAAATATGAAAAGCACAAATAAGTCAAATATTATTTATTTCCAAAATTAGCTATTCAAAGTTTGCAGGCAAAATAGTCTTTGCAAACTAAACACAAGCTGGTTTGTGACAATGTAAGAACTTTGGTATAGGCGTAAGCTATTTTACAGATATACTTTCAGATATTTTTAATTTTTTACTTATTGTAGATTTCGAAAATTTTAAGCGACACCCATCAGCAATCTTTGAAAGACTTTTCATAAAATTGTCTGCTGTTCTTAATCTCCCTAGATAACTTTAGTATCCACTTTGAAATATTCATACATTTCGGATAAATTTGTCCGGTCGTTTTCCCCCTAATTTTCACCATTTTATAAAGCGGCTAATTTTTGGGGTTTTTTTTTTTTTTTTGTTGACATCCTTATTCGTTTTGTTTGAAAACGAATAATTAAGTTAATTTAACAAAATAAGCTTTAGATCTGAACTCGTTATAACGATGCAAATCGAAGTGCGGCTATAGTTATGAAACACTAAGAAGTAACGTGTACAAAGGCCGTGTGTCGTGCATTTTAAAAGTTGATGGCTCGAATTTGCATAAAATAAAGTATGTAATCTTTATAACACTTATGGAATATCTTTATAACACTTTAAAGAGAAAAGAAACCGAAATAAGTTTCATTAAATTATTTCTTAAACTTTAAATATGACGAAAAAAGTAGTGCGTTTATAGTTATTAAATGCAGTGTATATTCTCCATAGCACGTAATTATAATATCTCACTTCAAAATGTATACCGTTTCATACATTTATCGGATGCGGAGAAAATAGACACTTCGAAAGATGAGAATTTGTATGATTGTATCGAAAGAATTTGATTTTATTCAAAGAATTCCCTAAACTACAACGCATGTAAGAGGGCTGTTTATTTGAATTGTGCAAACATAACAGTCAGCTTTTTCAGCTGTGTCCTGTATTGTTAGTTTTATATTTTTTCTTATCTCTTTCGTTTGTATTTGTGTTAATAAACATAAATTGCGGTAAAGTTCATTATTTTTTAGTTTTGGTACTTTTTACATATTACCACTTCACCCCCAACTTTCCTACTACACCCCACATTGTTTTTTTTTTTTTTTTAGTTCATGAAAAAGCAACTGACAAATGAGATAAATGACAAGGCAAATAAGTTAAACCACTAATCATTGTTTAGGATGTGTCTATTAAACGACCTCAAAAAATGATTGTTCGGTATATTAACCATCTAATCGGCCATTACACACAGAGAAAAAAAGTGCCAACCGAATTGAAAAGTGTATTTTAAGGGTAACAAATTATAAATTCAGTTAGTACAACGATATTTACATTAGATTTCTAGATATTTTGGGTGTCGCAACAAAACTTCAGTTTGATTAACCGAACTTTGTTGTGAAAACTAATGTTCAGTTGTAACTACAGACTGAAATTCGTAGTAACCGAATTTGAGCAGTAGTAACCGAATTTCAGTTGGCAAATAGCTACATTTTTCTCTGTATGTAGGTCTTCAGACGGGATATTTTAAATTGCCAATAAATGGCTGGGACATGCGATGAGAAAGGCTGCTGACGATATCACGCGGCAGTATCTTGAATACAACTCCCAAAAGCTCCAGGAGAACCGGAGATGTTAAATCGAGGCTGAACTAGCATGGCTTATTCTGGAGGGAAATGAAGGCATTTGTGCTAGCCCCTTTGTTAAACAATTAGAGAACTTAATATAATATAAATGTGCCAAATAAGTGCTATTAAGATAGAAATTAGGCTATTTCAATAGAAACCAAATTAGTTAAATTTTTTGTGAAGGAACTTTTCATGTGCGGTCCACCACGGTTAAGTGTCACAATTAAAATTTCGTAATATTTCAAAAAATAAATATTTTGAAAGAACACAATTTTCAAAAATCTCAAAAATATATTTAAGATGACTCAAAACCTTTGTTAATGAACATAAATTGAACCAAGAATATACAGGATTTCAATAGGATACATCTAAAGGGCATTGTCTTAACTTGAAAAGGTATTGACGTATTTTTATGAAATTTGACAGAAACAATATTTGAATGTGGTTTCGATTCCCACCAAAGGCACTGGTCTGTTTTCGCTACAACGCGCCGAAAGTCATAGTAGCTAGTGCTCGGTTAGGGTAATAGTATATAATTTGTAATTATATGATTGTTAATTAATATAATAATAAAAAAAAAAAAATATTTTAAATATTAGTAGCAAAGCGTTTAGGTTTAGGCAATATATATTAAAGTTAAGGTGTGTTTTCGCTCAATTTCGCTATTTCGAAAAACGATTATCGCCATATCTACTTAAGTAAAAACACGAATAATGCAATTTTTACACTGTAGTTATATATTGGAAAGAGCAATAATTAATAGTGTTCGACCGAACAGTTCGGCCAAAAAACTATATTTTGTCGGTTTTTTGATATCTAGAGGCAATGATGACAAATTTTTGTATTGGAAACATGTTTGTTGAGCCGATTTAATTCGATTTTGTGTATAAAATTTAAGAGAAAAGCCGAAGTTTAGCTATAAAGTTAAAAGTTCGGCCGCCGAACTATTTTCGATTTGGCCGAACTTTCTGAGGCCGAACAGTGAATTCATTGCTTAACTACAGACTTTTCTTTAAATTTGACACTCAAAATAGCATCTAATCAGTCCAATAAACATTTTTCCATTCGCCAAATTTGTCCATAATGCTTTAAAATACCGAATACAGACCAAATGCATTTTCTGGCCGAACTGTTCGGTCGGACACTAATAATTAATACATTAACTTATTAATTTTTATGCATAAATTTTTGAGATTTACTCTTAATTTATTTTGGACCATTCGCCTGAAATAAGCAAGGAAAAAAAATTTAAAAGAAAATAAATATTGTTTATTTTTCGTTCCGAATACGTGGTAAACAATACATTGCAAAAAATCTAAGTCCAGTTTGAGGGTTAAAAAACTCATCAGATACTTTCTTTTAGACGAGTGCGCAATTTCGAGTTCACAATTTTTTCTGAAATAGAAACTAATTGATTTTGAGGATTTTTTACCAATGAAAAGTCTTGATATTTTAAGAAAACCCCACAGATTTATTGCATCTTACAAAGAAAAAGTCACAGTCTAAAAACTTTGACAAACAAATTTTAGGATATTTTGTTCTAATAAACCATCTGATTAAGAAGAATTTGTTCTATAAAAAACTTTCCGATTATAAAGATTTTTTATAAATAAAAATTTTTTAGAGATTTATACTATTTTAGTTTTAAACATTTTAATGAAAGTTTTTACTTTTTTTTTTGGCTAGAAAATGCATTTTATATCAGATATTTTGAAATTTTGCAAGTGGAAAAATGTTTATTCGGCTGATTAGATGCGATTTTAAGTATAAAATTTATGAATTCACTATTCGGACAAACCGGAAAAAGTTCAATCGGACACTATAAAGTGTTAATCGATCATTCAAACGAACGAAAAATTATAAAATAAAACCTTAACTAAATTTTTACACAATAAAATGTAAAATTAAAGAAAAATTAAAAGTTTTTATTAATGACTTTATTGAATAAGCTCTAGGTCACGTTATTCAATATTTCGTCATTCTTTGAATGACATCTTCAGGGAGTATGAACAACAACAAACAATATTAAAAACAAAATTTTTTTGCCGCTGCCCTCCACTCTGGTCAACACAACATTTAAAACTCTTTCACAATTTATAAAATTAAAAGTTTTTAAAAATCAATATGCAACGAAAAAATTATATGAAATCTGTATCAGATGAAAGTTGAAATGAAAAAAAAAAAAAAATATTAAAAATGTATCCCAGTGAAAAATAAAATTTTATTTTAACAAAAAACTTAAACACAAAATATATGAAAAACTAGTAATTACAATAACATAAAAATCGAAATGGCAGCCAATTAAACAATTCGAATTGAGGACTGGAGGGGGAAACATGTTAAAAACAAATGTGAAACAACAACATACCACTGAGAACTATAAGGACATATTGTACTTACATTAAATATAAATTAGAAGTAGTAGAAGAGATAAAAATGTAACGAAATATTTGGTTTTTGACAAACATCCACAAGTTAAAAATGCCTCAATCATATGAAGAAAGAATGCATTTATAAAATCACAGAAAAATAAATTATAATTTAAATGAAAAAAGAAGAAGAACATAATTAAGAAGAAAAAAAGGAACAAAAGACTTGATGAGTATAGAAAAAAACAAGATTTTTTCTTTTTTAACAAAAAAAGAAACAATAAAATATCAAATTCACAAACATTTTTTTTTCTTTTTTCAAATAAAAAAACAGTTACTAACTACTTGAACACAGAAATAAAATAATTCTATTACATTTTTCATTTATTCAGTTAGCAGCAGTTGAATTATTATTTTTAAATACAACATATGCTTAGGGGCAAATAACTATTGTGCATTTACGAAAAAGTATCAAGCCTTAGGATATGCAACAAATTTTAAATATTCCCCAAAAATTAATTCAATTTAAGGCTTTAAAAATAGGCAACAGCGAATATATGAATGACATCACATCAACTTATTGTAAGAAACTATAGCAGATATTAGGGTCTCCCTTAAAAATGGATTTGTCATTACACCCCTCAGTTTTATTGCAAATCGTTCCAAATGCAAGAAATCTTTTTTTCTTCTTGCAAACGTTAACTCGTGTCGCATTTCGGCCGAAAATTGCCCAATTGTAAAAAAGAGTATGTTTATTAAAAAGTCCAAAAATTCAAAATTTTTTAAAAATTGACTATTTTGTCAAAATTAACAACATTTTAATGTTTTCATCGAAGTTTGCATAATTTGCGAAAAATATCACTTAAATTTGTTTAGACTATAATTATCTTTACTTTTATTAAAAAAATCTTTAACCGTTAGTGGCCTGGTGACAAAAAGGACCCATAAAACGTAATTTACACTATGACTAATAGAGCGTAAAGCTTTTAAATTAAAAAAATATATATATAACTAACGAACTAGCGCAATTCTTAAACGTACGAAATGGTGGGTTCAAATATGGCTCCCGTTTTCCTTTTTTTTTTTTTTTTTTTGTTTTTCACATTTATTTCAAAGAACGTATAAAAAAAATTGATATCAAATTAAAGGTACTTTAAAGGTCTGTCTAACGATTTACAAAAAAAAAAATTGAAAGTTTTACATGTTTGTTTGTTTTTCCTTAGACAATTTTGGACACTACCCTTTTCACCCTTTCCATAAAGAATTGAGCTTGTTTGTTAACTTAGTACCCTTTATAACATATCCAAATGTAATGAAAATCTGAAATAAATTATTCTGTAAATTTCGCAGTAGGTTGTTTTTGGTCAAAAGTGGAATCACTATTGGTTAAGGCCTTTTTCACTGTCACACTTTCTTTAAGTATCAAGAGTTGCTTTTCGTTTGCCACATTCACAATACAAATACAGAGAATCAAATTACATAAAATATTAATTTTTATCAAGTCGAAATTTTTTTGGATCAATTTAAAAGCTTTGCAATCTTGTAGTCATAATTAAAATTAGGTTTCATAGGTCTTTTTTGTCCAGGGCCACTAATTGTAAGGTTTAAAGAACTTTTTAAATAAAAGTTAAGATAGTTATAGTCTATTCAAATTAAGGTGATATTTTTCCGAAAATTATGCATAATTAAACATTCAAAAACTAAAAATTGGGCCCTTCTTCTGCACCTTCTACATTGGTTCTCTGAGGAATTTCGGTGACGTGAAATGAAACATGTAAGGATCTGTCAGTAGATAAAATCTGCTTCGGCAGTTGAAGACATTTTTAATTAATAATTTACATTGTGCGGTTTTTTGTTAAACAAAAATATAAAAAATGACCTGGAACTTGAATAATCTTGCAAATTTTGTGCACCTTTTTACAAAATAATCAATTTTAATAAAATGTCTCGGAAAGCAGTCGATCCACACATAAACACGAAGTATCATTATTTCAATTTATTATTTTTTTTTAATTACAACTAATATCCCAAGTAAAAAACGTTTAAAATAGTTATATATAACTTTATACAGTGATATGTTGCAAAATATATATTCATATAAAATAATATATAATTATATCTTTTTTTATATTACACTTTCAATTTTTAAGATAACTTATTTCCTTACGACATTATCGTCGGTTGAACTTGATAATAAATTTGAGTTTTTTAAAATTTTGCTTTGCGGGACCTTAAAATTGCTGTTATAACCTTAATTTTGATTTACAATAATGTCGTAAGGAAATAAGTTATCTTAAAAATGTCGGAGAGTGAATCTAAGGCCAGATTTGGATACAGCGTACCTTGTACCTTTAGAAAAGTATAATTTAGTTCTAGTGTCAAATATTTTTCGGCCTGAATCTTTAGGTACTTACATGTACTCACAAGTGCTCCCCACTGTATATACAATATGATTACATATGTCACATGTAATTGCATATATTTGTATAGAATTGTATCCAATTGGATATAAATGTATCACATTTTACGAGGACAAAATTCGGATACAATTGTATCGAACTATATCTAATTTCATAAAAATAGATCTAATTGTATCATATAATGTGTAATTTTATTAGTTTTGATCTAATGTGATACAATTAGATGTTCTCAATTTTCAGATATAATTATATATAATACTAAAATTCACAAAATATTTTTGTTACATGGGATTACAAATAATATATTATAAAAAAAGTAATCGACATCTCCAAATTATAAATTTGAAAAAATCTTTAAAATTAATTTTAGAAAAACAGGCTTCTGCATTTTTGTCAAATTTGTGCGTCATTTGTGAATAATGACTGAAGTGGGTTAATGAAATCCGATGAAGTCAGAATTACATATCTAAATAATTTTTAGTATATTAAAAGAAAAAATGAAATAAAAAATTTCGAATTTTGGAAATTTTTAATAATAATGAAGTTTTTTTTCAAAAATGTGTAATTTTTAGACGAAATTCGGTACGGGTTAAGGTTTTCCAAAAAAAAAAAAGTCGATTTCTTTCACTTGGAACCATTTGCAAATAAATAAACTTACATCGACAAATCGTTTTTAAAGGGACATCCCAGTAGATATTTTAAATTTTATGTAGCCTATTTTAATGACTTAAATTTAGTTGATAATGCTAATTTTTGGCTGTCTTAATTATTTGTTGACAAAACGCAGATCTTCAAAATAAGTTAATGAAAATTTTACGAACCTAATTTCAAATAAAAAATGCATGAAAGTCACTGGTTTATATATGATTCATTTTTTCTATTATCTTTCTTAGCCCCTAAAAGTATGTTACATTTTAGTCAAGTTTTCAGTAGTGCTAACACAATAAATGAAAAATTTATTAGAATTTTAAATTATAACCTAATTTAACTAATATAAATTGAATCTTACCTTATTACTGCCAAATATATTAAATATGCCCACACGTTTCTTTAGATTTTTGGTACTTATCGTACCCTTCACAGTTAAATGACTGGTCTGTACGGTATTATTATAGTGGGAATCTTGTGATGAATCGAGGGCATCTTGTTTGGATAAATCTTCAAATGGTATATCCAGTGGTGGTGTAAAACCAGATTGATACCTAGATAGAGAAACAATACATTATTTTGAGATTAATTAAAAAAAAAAAGTAGTTTATAACAAAAACCTTTCTATAACTTTATACGAATCTTCTTTTTCATTTATCGCTTCACCAGCTTTAACAATACCCTCTAAACATCTGGCTATAATGGGGGCAACAGAAGACTCAACATCAGCCGCTCCTATAACAAATTCACGTATGCCCCTGGTACGTTTTTCATCCAGTTCTTGTAAGCGATTGAAAACCTAGGAAATAATTAAAAATATTAAATGCATTATATAAATAATCTGTAACTCTTTTTGTTAAAATCAGCTTAAGAAAGTAGCATATCGTTGTCTTATATGCAAACGGAGCTATCTATTTTTTTTTTAGAAAATGAGGTTTTGATGTCAAAATATTCGATGTCATCTATAGTATTAATTTCAAAGTTAAAAGATCACTCTAACAATGTTTTTTTTTTACAAAATTTAGATTGAGCTATCAACAACAATGTTTATTTTCGAATGGAAATGAGCTATCTACAGTACTATTTTGATTTTATAATTACTAAGTGATACAAATGTGGTTTTTGTATTATATGTTTCGTATATTTATAATATGCTTGTTACGAATCTGGTCTCAGAAAACTTTCAGCTGCTAGCGATTCTGAGATATTTGTGATGTAAGAACGAAAATGATAATTATTCGAAAATAATAACTAATAATGAGTCAAAAATTGTGACCATCAAGCCCCACAGCTAGTAAACTAAATTCGATTACGCTGAAAATTATTGGACATAGCCACTTTTTGAAGCTAGCACTCGTTTTCGCGATATTTGCGATTTTAAACTTAAATTTTATGCAGAAACCGTTAATATTTAAAAAAAAAAGTTTTATAGGTCATAGCATTTCGATCAATTCATTGACTGAAAAGTAGACATGTCACGAATATTCGGTAACTATTCGGTATTCGGCATGGTTTTGCTATTCAGCTGAAAACCGGATACTAAAAGAAATTTGCTTAAAACCCGTTATTTTAATCAAAAAAAAATTTTGAAAATAAAGTTTGTCACAAAATATTTTTCTTAAAAATGTCAAGCACTGTAGTTTGTATTGCTTTCAGATGATTTTTTAACCTTAAAATGTTTTATTATTCTATTTAATGTTGTCTACATCTAAAGTACAGTTTAGTTTTATATGAAAATTATATTAAAATGTATGATAGAGACTTTTTGGCAAATATCCGGTATTCGGTTTAAACCGAATATTCGGTATTTGGTAAAATTCCGAATACACAATTCGTGACAACTTCACCCCCAGAAGCTCTTTTCTAGCTTCTTAGTTTCCTGAATTAAAAATTATTAAAATTTCAATTAAAATGATTACAAATGTAGTGAAAAATTCAACGAAAATTACTAACCATGTAGTCACTTTTAACTATTGATAAAACAACTACAATGGTAGTAAAAACTTTAATTAGCCATATAAGGGTTCAGTTATGTAAATGAAGATTTAATAATAAAAAAAAAAAAAAAACACTATCGAAGCTGTTAAAAACAACTAACCGTAAATGAATACACAAACCATAAAAAGGAGCAACAAAAAAATGAACATAAAAGGACAGCATAACTTTTAAAAACTACAATCATTTTTTCGTTATTTTAAAAATATTTTTTAATAAATAATTTCCTACATTTTATTTAAAATGCAAAATCAAAATTCCAAACGAAATTCGCTTGTATTGAAGATACAATGAAATGTTCTAAGTATTATTTGCAAACTATGAACATATCAATAATAACAAATATAAACTAAACGAGAATTATTAAAAACTCGACATAATCTTCTAATTTTAAATATCTAACAAAAATTAACTGTTTATTGCAAAATTTCTGTTTTTGGTAGTTGTTTATTAATAAACTAAAATAACTACTCAAAACAACTGTTACTGAAGAACAGTATTTTTGATTAGTTACTTTTTAAAATTACTGTCTAAATTATTCGTTTTTTATTTTCTCATATCAAAATGACTACAATAGCAGTTAAAACAACTAATTCTGTTTACTACCCAAATGTCCTACATGTAGTTGCTGTAAGAATATTCTGAGTGTACTGAAAAACACTTAGGAACAAATTTTTTGCGTTTATTGATTTTAACACGGCTTTTCGTAAATTATTCTAAAAGTTTTTTCTCTCGATTTCATTAATTTTAAAATACTGTTTCTTATCATGTTCAACACATTGTAAAAATTAAAATCAAAATTTAAATAAAATGCGCGAAAAAATTTATATTTGCTAAAAGAAGTTTTGCGATTTATTGTAATGTTGTGCATATTCAGTAGAGTAAGTTGATTTAAATTCCATAAATTACCCAAATTGAAAAAAAATATCGTTTTTATTACACTTTAAAATCGAACTTTATATGTCGAATATCGGCAAAACAAGCGCTAACTTTTGAAAACGACAAGCACCATCGCATTTATCATACTTTATACTTTACGAAACGCACAACACAGCTTCCATGGTACATATCTTTATATTATTTCGAAAATTTTGTTCAGCATCAGTTACGTTATTACCATACAAAACTTTATTTAATTCCAGACGAATAAAAACTACTTATTTCTAATATTAATAAGAGCAATTAATTCAAAGGTCCTATCTACTCATGTTGATTAATTTCAAATACAAAAACGGAGCTATCTACTGTAACGCCGCTAGTATTACGAATCATTAAGAAAAAAATTGCATGTAGTATTCAAGGCAAAGATACTTTAAGGGTTTTTAAATAATTATTGAGTTCTTCAAAATCATGCACTGATTTTAACGATTTTCTAAAAAAAAAAAAAAAACATAAGAATGTAAGTGATTGTGTATTAGAAAAAGTACTTCCAAGGAAAGTATTCAACCCAAACACTTATATATTTTTGAAATTTGGATATGTAACAGAGAAAAAAAAACCCCTCCTCCAGGCGCGATATACTAAATTGACCATATATCCGCCAAATTATTGGATTTTTAATAAGAAAATAAGTTATTTTGATAGAAAACTAAATTTACGTAATTCTCCGTGTAGAAATTTTTCGTGAAGAAATTTTTCTGTGAAAATAGTGGCGAGAAAATGTTAAAATTTAAATTTCGTAAAGTTTAATAAATTAAATACTTTGATACAAAAATGTTAAAAAGCGTTAAAAATAAACACAAACCAAAGCTTAAGCTTTTACAAAATGCTCTCATTTTAGTCCAAGAAAATACAGGACTTCCATAGTATATATCTGACGGAAATTATCTTAACTTACAAGCGTATGGACGAATTTAAATGAAATTTGGCAGAACGATAATATGATTAAATTAGTAGCAAAGCGTTAAAGTTTGAGGAATATATTTTGAGGTTAAGGTACGTTTTTGCTCAATTTCGCTTTTCTCGAACGAAAACGAAAATCGCAATATCTTCTTAACTCCTAAAAGCATGTTACATTTTACACAAAAATATACACTTGCACTCAAAAACGTCTGTAGTCAGCAACATTTTTGCTGGGAGGATCCTTGCAGAAAAATTTGCTAATTTTAGCAAAATTTTTGTTGAATTTACTAATTTTTTTGCTGATCAAAACAATTTTTCTGCAAGGATCCTCCCATCAAAAATGTTGCTGACTTTACTGGCTTCTTTTTGAGTGTAGCAGACGTTAAGCAGAACCAATATTAAAGCTTAATTTATTTAAATTAATTTTTTTTATGAAATCCCAAGTAAAACCGTTTGTATATAATAATACATTATTTTATATAGAATTATATGTTTTTGTCTGCCAGTATATTTAACCGGACATAATTACATAAATTCATATATAAAATTATTTTTGTCGAAAAATGTTAATATGATGTCATATATATTTGCGTCTAATCGTATCTCGATCAATACATAATTATATATTGCATTTATAATTGGATAATATTAATCCAATTAAATATGTCGTTTTATAAGCCTAGACATTGCGAAATACAAAATAATATACATTTAGATATTATATCAAATTAAACACAATTTAATTTTAGATTACATTGTATGTTAGACCATAAAGACTCACTCTAGAACGGTTGTCAATCTTCTTTTGGATATAATTACATCTTACATCAAAACACTTAACAAATTCCTATCTCATTTTGTAAATAATTTTATATGCGGACTTTTGATAAACAACTTAAGTAGACTTAAGAAACTTCTTTTCTTTTGAATACGCATATTGGTCCCTGTTTGGTTCCTAAATTTCTACACCTTATGCATAACAAGATGTAGGACCCTTTAAATCAGGCGAGGATCCAGGGGAGGAAAAATGGTAAATTTACTCACTCAAAATTAAATTTTTCAGTACAAAAATGTAAAAAATGTTAAAAAAGTTATTCAAAAATACTCTAAACTTTCCTTCCACTACGGTAGTCTTTACACTAAAATAAATATGACAAATTTTGCAGTTACTGTCGAACGTCGTTATATTGTTCGTATTTTTGGCATATTTTCTCTCGCATCAACAATCGTTGTGCGAGCTATGCTCGTATTCTGTTATAAGTTACAAAATCCCATCAAATTTTTGTTGGATTTCTCAAAGTGTTTTTCTCAAACAACTTATTTTTTTAATGCAATTTCAAGACAATTTTATGAATAAAATTTCCAAATGGAAAGAATTTCCGAATGAAAGCATCAAATTCGAACTAAACTAACGCAAAATTATATAATTATATGGGCGGGCACATTTCTTGGATAAAACTGTATAAAGACACATATCAAATTACGTATGATTAAATCAAGCACCATATAAATTTTTTTAATCGGGCTGTTTATTCATCTTACCTCTGGTAATAATTCATTGTAATGCTGTTGCTGCAAATGATTTGTTTTCTGCAATTGATTGGCATATTCATTTTTTGCATCATCAGACTGTTGTATTTTTGCTGTCATTATATTTTTATAACGTTCAACTTCGGCTCGACTTAAATTTAAATCCATATCAGCTTTTTTATAATTTTCTACAGCTTTTTCTGAATCACGATAGGCTTTCTCATAATTACGTTTGGCTCTTTCCAAAGAGGCTAATTGTGTGGTGAGGTTTTGATGTAAAAATGTACCATTTGTTAGACATTTCTAAAAGAAAATTAAAAAAAAAATGTTTAATTTAATGGAAATTAAACGAGTGTTTAAAATTATACTTTTCTTTCTTCTCTTAGAGTTTTGGATAGTAAGGAAATGCCTTGAATTATTTGTAATTGTAGGGATTCTGCTACCACTTCCCGTTGTCCAGCCAAATCACTGATTTCATTGAGAACTTTACGGAAAGCTTGCCATGATGTGAATCTAACAAAAAAAAAAAAAAAAATTACATATAAAAATTATTTATAATGATTGAACAATTAACTAATTCATCTATTTAAAGAAAGTGATGATTGATGACATTGACACTGACACAAACACAATGAAATCATTTATAAATTTATTAATCATAATTTATCGTATTATAGTAGAAAAATTTATACATTTAGAACTAAAATTTCGATATCATAAACAAATATGACTGTCAACCAAAGTTGCATTCATACAGAATTTTTAACTATAAATGAAATCTATATATCACGAGTTCTTTGATACATCATATTGAACGAGGGTCTTCAAATTTTATTAAGTTTTAGTACATGTTTTTAGTACATTAAGTTTTAGTACATGTTTGTTTTTTTGGGGGCGAAAACAAATAAAAACGTTCGTTTTAAAATGTTTCAAATCGGGTGTCTGGTTTTGAGTAACATTAAATCTGGCATTATTGTTGTATTAAGCAAAAAATAATGCATAGCAATGCCTATTTCATTTAATCGAGGGGGTGTCTGAGCTTATTCCGATATTCGAAAAAGTTCGCTTTTTGTGCGACTTTTCCCGAAGAGTCTTTTCTCCTATATTTCAAATAATTCAATAATGTGGCAGCTCTGTGTCCACTTTATAGGCAATATTGGTATCAAAATGTTTGTTCTCTTGAGTACTTTAAACATGTGTACAAATAAGTCTAGACAAGTTTTCATACAAAGCCAAATAAACTATTCAAATTAAAATTAACCCTTAAACGTGATATTGGGCAGCAAAAAAATACACGTGACTGAAAAAATATAAAATCAACCACCCGATTTCATCCACCCTACCTGATTTCAACCAAACTTGGTATAGAAGATGATTATCATATAATATAACTATAACATCGTCCAAATGTAAGACAGCTTATCCCAGCAGATCAGAAAATATCGCGTTTCAAAATATGATAAATATTATAAAATTAAAAAAAAAACGTAGTCGTACATAATCCTGCATATCTTTTTAACGGCTTAAGCTACGATAGTCATTGATACCTCATTTTAAAGCTAATTAAATTTACCGGTAAGCACAAGTTATTGACTTCTTCACATTCTTTTAAAAATTCGCGATTCAAAAAGCTGTATTTCAAAAAACTGATTATTTAAAATTTAAAAAAAATAAAAAAAGTACTTTCCTACGGCGTATTCAAATCCCTATAACTAGCTCTTACGTTATCCTAAGTTATGAATAAAATTGTAACAAAAACAACTATAAAACCGATAACACAGGAACATGAAAGAGCACCATATAGGGAATTGGCAACGGAATAGAAGAAAAATTTAATAAATAATTTTTTTTTTAATTTTAGTAAACCAGGTTTATAAAACACAGATTTCGAAAAAATAAAATAATTTTGGAGTCAAGAAAAGAATGAGTTATGTGTACCATTGAAACCATAATTTAAGTAGTTTTAAGCTTTGAGGTATCAATGACTCTCGTAGCTTAAGCCGTCAAAGAGATATCGCACACCCAGTTCAAAAGTGACTCAACTCAAAATTTTAATTATTCAGTTTTATATGCTTAAACTATGCTAAATATACTTGTTTATCTATAATCAAAATATCAGTGTATTTTGTTGTTGTTAACTGTTGCTAAAAAACAGTTATGTCTTCCTTTATGTTTCAATTGGTATGAAGTTGCAAATATTTTTTTTTCGATTTCTGAAAAATGAAAAATTTTGAGTTGAGTCACTTTTGTACTAGGTATGCGATATGGAAAATTATTATGTGCAACTACTTTTGTAAAACTTATTTTTATTTTTTTTTTTTTCAATAAATTATTTTTTTTATGTAAATATTTTGATCCCGTAATATCTTCACATTGGGATTTGGCAACCAAAAATGTGTAATAATTTTTCATTTACACTCTAAAAAATGATTGCAAATTTACTACTATAAAACGATTAAAGTTTCATGTATTATTACGCAAATTCGGTAAATTTATACATCAAAATGCGTAAAACTATTTTGCGCACACTTTTATATACAATAATACGCACTTACAGTATTTTTACCAATTATGTGTTTACAATTAAACATATTATGCCTAAAAGTAAGATTATTTTGTTAAATAAAATTTTTACGCACAATGTTTGTAAATATACTAACTTATAATAGTAATAAATATTTTGATATTTATAAATTGAAAAAAAAAAATAAAACAAATTAAAAAAGCTAAAAAAATCTAAATAATTTAATTTATTGAGAATTTTAATGAAAAAAAAAATGTATAAATGTAGTATTTGTAATAGTGATTTAAAAAACTTCGTATTGTACCAAAAACGTTTATTTCCAAGTGTATGCAGCCTAATTGTGGAAAAATATTTTCAAAATACGAGCATACTATATGTACAGAGCTTTAAAGAATTAAATTCTTCATTCGATTTATTCAGTCGGTTTTTACTCAATCGATTTAAAAAGATTGCCAATGTTGAAAAAAGTTGCCAAAATTGAAAAAAACGCCAAAAATCGCTAAAATTTTACAAATCTTTAAAATAAAAAAAATAAAAAAAAAATTAAAAAAAAATGTAAAGATTAATAAAAAAAAATCACTAAAATTAAAAAAAAATCTCCAAATTTGAAACAAACGCTAAAATTTAAAGAAAATCGCCAAAAAATTAAAAAATTGCTTTAATTGAAAAAAAACGCCAAAAATTAGAAAAATCCCTAAAATTAAAAAAAAATTGGCAATAATTAAAAAAAAATCGTTAAAATTAAAAAAAATCGTCATTAAAATAGCTAAAAAAAAAAAAAGAAAAAACTTTCAAAATTAAAAATAAAAAATTGCAAAAAAAATCGCCAAAAATGAAAAAATGTTCAAATTGGAAAGAAAGCTGAAATTTAAAAAACGATAAATGTACATTTATCTTTATTAGTTTTCGAAACACAGGCGATGTTAACAATAAATTTTTTTTTTTTGCTTTGCGATACTTTGTCTTCGAGAAAAACGCGATCTAAGAATCTAGCTTATCAGTTCCAAATTTAGGACCTTTATTGGGGTTGAGTTTTGAACTCCGGTGCAAACATTTTTCCAGTAGCTCTCTTATTTTTTAAGTTATGGATGTTTTTTATTTAGTCGATTTTTAAAAGGTACATATTTCGAAAACTAATGGAGCTGGATTAAGAATTGTTGAATTTCGATTTGATTGGCTGGATTTGTAAATCGCGTTTATCTCGAAAAGTAAGCATCACAGATAAAAAAGAGTATTTATTTGAAACATCGCCTATGTTTCAAAAACTAACAATTTGAGCTATTTTTTTTTTATCAATTATGGTGATTTTTTTAAATTTTCGCGATTTTTTACTTTTGCCGCTTTTAAATTTTTAAGGTTTTTGCATATTTGCGATGTTTTCACTTCTAGCAATTTTTCTCATTTTTGTCGATTTTTCAATTTGGCAAATCTTAGTGATTTTTTTTAATTTTGGATTTTTTTTTTTTAATTTTGTCGATTTTTTTTTTTCAATTTAAGTGATTTTTTACAATTTTGTAGATTGTTTTAAATTTTTGGGGATTTTTTCATTTTAGCGATATTATTTCAATTGTAGCGATTTTTTAATTCTGGCGATGTTTTTCAGTTTTGCCGATGTCGGCAAATCCCAAATTGTAAATCGATTGAGTAAAAAATAGATTGAATTCCCAATTATTGAATTCGCAATGATTGAATTCCCAACGATTAACTTCCAAACGATTGAATTCCCAATGATTAAATTCAATAATTGATAATATCGAATGAGCTAAATTGATTGAATTCTCCACTAGTGAATTCCAAAGAATGAATTCTCTGCGATTGATTAAGAAAAAAATCATTCGATTTAAAAAAATCCGATTTGATTTTTTCAAAATAGAATTCAATCTTTGAAGCTCTGTACATGTACAACCACTTATATACAAATATTCATATTATATTAATATTTTATTAGTTAATTTATTATTATACAACACATTAATAAAACTCTTTCTAAAAATAAATTTTTTGTTTTATTTGAAACATTTTTTGGGCTGTTTTTCTTTCTTACCGCAATGTAAATATACGCATTTTTATGGGATTTTTACGCATATAAAAATGTATTTTTACGCATTTTATCCGTATATTTACAAGTAAAGCATGTTTTTTTACTCAAAAATTCAGTAAAATTACTCATTTATTTCTAAATTTAATTACATTTTTACGCACTTGCATAGTACATTTACACACTTTTTGTTGACCAACTTACACGTAATGTGTGTATTTTTTTCATTTACACACATAGAGTAAGTTTACCCAACTTATAGTAGGAGTATAGTTTCCTACTATAAGTTGGGTAAATTTCAACAGAAATTAATTAAGAGTGTACATATATGTTTTTGATAATTAAAAACAAAAAAAAAACAGTTTATTGAAATACAGCAATTTAGCAGCGGATTTTGAAAAAAAATCATTTTACCTTACAAAAAATTTTTTTTCTTATTTTATTTAAAGCAGTAAAATAAGGTATCAATCAGTCACGTAGTCACGTAGTTTCCAAAACCGTAACATGGGTGATGACATATTTATATGACATTTACCTTCCATTCCAAATTTGGTTAAAAATGAAGGGGGTAGAGGTCGAAAATTAGATATTTCATTAAATGTAAAACATGAGTCACGTGTCCCTTTTTGTTTGCTCCATCAAAACATATCCAAAGCTCATTAAAATCTGAGCGTTCGGGTCGGGATACCTCGCTTGTAAGATATATATGTAGCTAAATAACTGATTTTAACTGAATTAGAAGCCATTAATGTAGATATCTGAAACTTGAAATTGATATATCCACTATTAGAGGCTAAAAAAAATTATTATTAAGTAGCAAACAATAATTTAATTTTCTTCTTAATATTTAATATTTTTAATAAATATTTTCTTCTTAGCCCTCTAAGGGGTGCTTGTCCTCCAGGCGGGGTATTTTAAATTGTACATATATGCAACAAATGAGTGTGGTTTTTAATAAGAAATTTAGCTCTTTCAATAGAAAACCGAATTTTCAAAATATTTTGTGAAGTAATTTTGTGTGTGCAGTGCACGGGTTGGAAGCGAGAAAGTGTTAAAGTTAAAATTTTGTAAAATTTCAGAAAATAAATATTGTAAAATGAACCAAATTTTCTAAAAGCTTAAAAACATATTTATATCGAGTTAGATATAATTTTTATTAAAAATTAAAATTATGTTTTTTCCCTTGCACATAACACACAAGTTTTCAATTTATTTTTTGATCAATGGTTATAATCTTTAACTTCAAGCTCATATATTAGTTCTCATGTAGTGAGTAAACTAGTTTATATGAATGTTTGATGTTTGGCATGGGATTGTTACCGCTTTCAAAACGTGTTTTGATGATGGGAACCTAGAAAATTGCCGAAATAGATCTATCAACACATTCCTGAAAGGATCAAATAATAAATTTGAAAACAAAAAACTCTATAGATTATTTGTTAGGACAATATCCTGATAAAGAAATATACAGTATGGTCTCGAACTTGAATAATTTTCATTTTCATTGCATATTTATCTCGACTAGAAAACACAAAAAAAGGTTGAAGTTTCAACTTTAAAAAAAAGCTTTTATTTTTAGTGTCCGACCGAACTCATTTTTTTCGGCCGAAGCCGAGGCCGAACTTCGGCCATAATATCAATGTTCGGCCGAAACCGAAGCCGAAGCCGAACTTTTTGTTTTAATAAAAAAAAATATAAATTGTTTTTTTAGATAAATAAATTTAAACCAAAAAGTGATTAAACATAAACAAAAATAAAAATTCATAGGTATATTTTTTAAAAAATCATATTTGGAAAATAGTTGTACTATTTTAAGTACAAAAAAAGAATAAAATATTTGTACCATATTTTATAGTCAAAGAAAAATATTTGATCGATTTTAAGTTGATATAGAAAAAAAAACTTAAACTTTAATATTTAAAATTAAAAAGTTTGATATTGTCATGACAGAAAAGCAATTTTTCCGCATTCACACCATGTGAATTGCTTCGTCTATCAGAATACAGCTGTCCGGCAGCGCTAAAAAGCTGTTCGCTAGCTACACTAGTTGGTGGGGCTGATAAATTTTGTATTGCTACAGCTTTTATATTTGTAAATGGACTTGAATTCCAATACTCAAATATATTTATATTTCGGGACCTAAAGGCTCCGTAATAAACATTTTAATTTCTTCTTCAATAAAGTTTTCGTTTGGTTCTGCTACTTCTAAGTCTGGTACTGCATCATGTCTATCAGAAATTGATGAACCTGTTAATCTCTTTTTAGGATTACTTACTACTTGAAATTAATTGCAAAATATAAAAGTATACTTTTATTTAAATTATATCGCATTAAACTTGATTATTTGCTTATAAGTCTTGTAGGTATATTTCTGGAAATGTACTCGGTCGGACACTATTTATTTTGTTCCAAGGATATGCAGGATTCCAAAAGGATACCTCTTAACTTGAAAACGTATGGATGGATTTTTATGAAGTTTTTGTAGAAAGTTTAAATCTAGTAGTAGTAGCAAAACCTTTAAATTAAAATCATAGAAGTTAAGGTGCATATTCACTCAATTTCGCCTTTTTGCGATAAAAGAAAATCACCAGATATTCTTAAGTAAAAGCATAAAAAGTGTAATTTTTGGACTATAGTTATATCTTCGTAAGAGGAATAATTTATGCCAAAGCTTGTTCATATTTATGGATAAGTTATTGAGATTCGCTATAAACATATTTTGGCAGTTATCGGTTAAAGTAGGCAACGCAAATAAATTTGGCAGAAGAACATACTGTTTATGTTTCGTGCCGAACACATGGTACAAATTTTATTGCAAAAAAGCTTAGGCCGGTTTAAGGGTTAATTAATATATTTCGACATATAAAACTACCGATAACGAATTATCGACTTTTTAAGCTCTTATATTATAAAACCCCCACATTAATTTCCGTGGACAAAAGCACTTAAGTTGACTTAAGAAAGTTTACTACCACGAGCCAAAAACACTTTAAAATACGTATATTTGTTGATCAGACCTCACATTTCTAGACATTTTTCATTAAAAGATATGAATACATTTATTTCATTGTGCGCCCCGGTAGGCTAGTGGTAGCCTACTGGCTTACCAGTGCTGGGGTCGTGGTTTCGATTCCCACTAGAGGCACTGGTCGGTTTTCGCTAATTTGTAATTTTTTCGTATTTTTATACATGGATGATGTGTTTTGAAAATAACAATAACTGTGTTTTCTGTCAAAAGTAGCCAGATTTGTTTATTAGCCAAAGTTTTTAATTTCTTTTAACAAAATTTGTTGTTCTTTTTTCAAAAACTTGTGTTTCTTAAATTGGGGGTTTTTAAACCTTTTCTTTTTGGTAAGACATTTTAGATAATATCTTTAACACCTAACCTTATTGCGTCAATTTAAAAATTACCCGCCGCCAGTCCAATTCAAATTATACATAAAAACACTACACGTATCATTACATTTCACGTGTCAGCACGTAATCATTTAATAAACCCACGTTTAGAAACCAAAAACTAAAACGCGTTAAGTATAAATATGGCAAATATGTACTGACATAAGTAACACTACAAAAAACAAACAGCAGTTGAATGACTTGAGTGACAGCCAGAGTTTAGATGGATGGTTGACAATTAATTATGAGTAAATATTTTACTTTAATAAATACTAAAAGAATTTTAAAAAGCCTGTTATGGATAATTAAAAAGCGTCAAAGTTTAAATATTAACCCTTTAACTACCCTTGTACACTACAGTGTACACTAATGTGGGTCGAATAAAAAAGTTAAGTCAGTCACCTCCTAGGATTAAAGATAAGTTAAAGACGATTCTAGAAATATATATATTTTTTTTACCACGCCCCTACATACCGCCCTTTTTGTTTTTTGTGCACTGCGTCGCCATTTGAAGTCCGATCGTAACATAATGCATATCGTTGTTCATGGATTGACAGCAGTTACATTTCTCTCTTTTGTGACTTTTGACTCCGACGTCAAATTCTAGTTGAGATTTTTGATATCTGGTTTCGTACTGGCTCAACTTTTTTTTCTTGTATGTGGACGGACCCACACTATTGTACACATTTAAAAAAAATATAAAAAATTTGACAATTATAAAAAATTTTTTATTTTTGTTTATATATAAAGGGTCCGCCAAATAACTTTTTTTTTTTTGAAAATGCTATAAAAAAAAACTACTGAATATTTTCTCAAATTTCTTTTTTTATTTGAAAGTACAATCCTTCCGGTAAATAATGGAAAATAATTTCATTCAAATGGCTGCCTCGGCTGGCCATGCAGTAGTCTACACGATCGGTCCAATTATGCCCAATTATGCCTCTGGACCAAAATCCGCACCAAACAGTGACTCGTTTTGGGTGTATCGGCTTATCAATGTATGCGTGCGGGTTTTCTGTGCCCCAAATGCGACAATTTTGCTTGTTTGTTTACATACCCGCCAAGATCAAAATGAGTTTCATCTGAAAAGATGATTTTTTTGGCAAAATCGGCATCATTCATTTTTGCACACATTCTGCAACATTACCATGATTTTCAAAGTAATGTCGCAATATTTCCCGGCGTTGTTCAAGCGTATACACAACCATATTCGTTCAGCGGAAGGATAAAACTAATTATCTGTCAAATCAGACATGAGCTAAGTGTTACCATTCACGAAATAAGCACTAGTTGAGAAAAAAAAAACGTTAGATGGCGGACCCTTTATATATAGACGCGATATTTGTTAACAAAATCCGCTTTTTTTTTAATCAGCCTTTATCTCCGAAAAAATGTGCGTTTGGTATATCTCCTAAACTAACAATGCTAGAATCCTTATCTAATGACCAAAACAAAATCGGAAAAGCAATTTTGGATATTCGAATGTTTAAGTGGTAAAAATGGGCTAAGAAGTTACAAAAATTTCAGGCAGCGGGCATACATGGCAAACTTTACTTTATATTTTAAGGACCCCAAACAAAAATCTGAAGTCTAAATGGAAATATATAAACAAACAAAAAGTCGCTAATGAAAGGGTTAAGAGAAAAAATAGAATAATAAATATTTATAATGACTTTATAATTATGAAATGCACTATATTTGTTAGAGAGCCAACAGTTTTGGTAACATACTCATAAAATTATTCTCTTATCTAAATGTGTGGCGGTCGTGTAGTCAACGGTAACAGTAATTTTTGACTGTAATTTTTACTATCAGAAATTTAAAATAACTATTTTTGATAGTCGTTAAAAAGGTAACTAACCAAAAATATTGCATTTTTTAACTTTTTTGCTAATATTTAGCTTACTAAAATTTATTTGCTTACAAAATAAGAGGACATTCCATTGAAATAAATTTATTAGGCCCATGTGGTCTAGAATTAGGTATTGAAAAAAAAAATACTAAACAAAACGTGAGTATAGGGGTTGAAAACACTATATTTCCGATTTTAAAAAACATATTTTAAAAAACGATATTAAAAAGGTTAAAAACATGAGTTGTGACAACAATAGGGTGAAATTTCAGATGGCATAACAAATTTTGTGAAAAAGTCATAACGCGCGATGTTGAAACGTCCCGAGTATAGCAAAAAAACCAGGTTTTTCTAAATTATATGCTAAGATATCTCGAAAACCTGATAAGATATTGCAAAGGTTAAAAAGGTTTTGAAATCAACAGGGAGGAATTTTAGATGATATAACAAATTTTGTGAAATAGTAATAAAACGCGATGATATAACGTCCCGAATATAGCAAAAACCGGGTTTTTCGAGATATCTCAATAAAGAGTGTAAAGAAATTCTGACACCAGAATCGGATTCAGCGGACTTCAAGACTTTAGAATAGTACAATTTAGTCCTAGGGTCTTGACCTCTCCAAAATGTTGCAGGCCTGTGTAGTAGGGTGATCGAATCGGTTTTTCAAAACCGGTTTTTTGTGTGTTGTCGTTTTATTTTTTAACTGTATTAGCTTCAATATATTATAAACCTCAAAAAAAATTACAAAACTTATTGTAAAAACGGAACATTCAGAAAAACTTTCCTAAAACCCAGTTTTTTATTAAAGTGGCTTTTTTAATCACAAATTACTTATGTATATAAACGACTTTAAAAACCTCAAAAATTATTATTTTTCCGTGTCATTTTTGAGTTATTTAAATCCCGACGAAAAAAGTTCTGATATAATCATATCAGTATCATCACATATAACTAAACATCACATCTCATCTGATCCCAAAAATGACATACATAAGCTGATGTCATGGTAAATCATATTATCATCTCAAATTATATATAATTTGATACAATTTTATCTAATGAGTTTTTTAATTTAAAAAATTTAAAAAAATTTAAATGTTTTAAAGATCAGTACTTTTTATTTAAATCCAATTAAGTACTACTTGTAATTCATTTATAAAATATATAAATATTAATTTGAAAAAATAATGTTCAATATAAAAATTAGTTTTTATGAACCTGAAGTTCGAACATATAAGAAATTATAAACGTCCCGAGTATAGCAAAAAAACCAGGTTTTTCTAAATTATATGCTAAGATATCTCGAAAACCTGATAAGATATTGGAAAGGTTAAAAAGGTTTTGAAATCAACAGGGAGGAATTTTAGATGATATAACAAATTTTGTGAAATAGTAATAAAACGCGATCATATAACGTCCCGAATATAGCAAAAACCGGTTTTTCGAGATATCTCAATATAAAGTGTAGAAAAATTCTAACATCAGAATCGGATTCAGCGGACCTCAAGCCTTTCGAATAGTATAATTTAGTCCTAGGGTCTTAACCTCTTCAAAATTTTGCAGGCCTGTGTAGTAGGGTGATCGGGTCGGTTTTTCAAAACCGGTTCCAACCGGTTTTTTGTGTGTTGTCGGTTTCGATTTTTCTAAAAAATTTTCGAATACCGAATAAACCGGTTTTTTGTTGTCAAATAACCCGTTTTATTTTTTAACTGCATTAGCTTCAATATATTAGAAACCTCAAAAAAAATTTACAAAACTTATTGTTAAAAATGGAATATTCAGTAAAACTTTCTTAAAACCCAGTTTTTAATTAAAGTGGCTTTTTTACTCAAAAATTACTTATGTATATAAACGACTTTAAAAACCTCAAAAATTATTATTTTTTCGTGTAATTTTTGAGTTATTTAAATCCCGACGAAAAAAGTTCTGATATAATCATATCAGTATCATCACATATAACTAAACATCACATCTCATCTGATCCCAAAAATGGCATACATAAGCTGATGTCATGGTAGATCATGGGATCTGATCTCAAGTTATCATCTCAAGTTATATATAATTTGATACAATTTTATCTAATAAGTTTTTTAATTAAAAAATTAAAAAAAAATTTAAATGTTTTAGAGATCAGTACTTTTTATTTAAATCCAATTAAGTACTATAAAATATATAAATATTAATTTGAAAAAATAATGTTCAATATAAAAATTACTTTTTATGGACCTGAAGTTGGAACATATAAGAAATTATAAACGCTAGTCTAAAAAAACAACATTTACCGAGGAAGAATATAAAATTTTTCGTTCGCAAAATTTTAAAGTAGAAGTTTTTTTAAGAGCAGAAATATACAGCAAACATTACACGTCCTTGTCACACAAAATAATATATACGGTCGGTAATATGGATCAATACGATATTTTTTGTATAAATGATAAGTCTCCCTATTTAGTACTTCAGCAATTTTAGATTGTTCAAGACAACTATTTTGTTAACTACAAAACAAGAAAGAAAGTATATTGCCTATAATGGAACTAAGCTACTATTTAACATTTAAAATGAAAAATTTTGAATCTATTACGCATGTTTTAAGGTTTGGGTCTTGCATTCGTTTAAACAAGCCGTTTCCAACGCTCTCTTCTAAAACCCAGGACTGGTTTTAAGACAGTTTCGAAAAAATGTGTTAACCGTGGTACTTTTAATTAATTAATTTTCGTGCCTTTTAGCATTTTAATTAAATTTTAAAGTTAATTTGTGTTGATTGATGTATTCTCGGCATAAGTTTTGTACAGGTAATACAATTTTTTGTTTATAAATACTAAACAATGTGAATTAAAAAACCATTTAAAAATTGTTTCTCCTAAGGGGGGTTAGAGTATTTAAATTTTTTTTTTTTATTCTTTTAAATAAATGCGTAATATGTGTTAAAATTTCATGTCGATTGGAACAAAATTGACGAAGTTTGAGTATTTTTATGTCAAGTATGTCAGTGTAGAGTCTAGAGTATGTAGAGTGTAGAGTCAGTGTAGAGAATCTCACCAATGCACTTGAGTGGAACCTCTGTCATCGTTGAAATTGCAGCTTATGTGGCAGCCAGTGTCTTCAATGAAGGTTCTTTTGCTTTAATAACCTTCATGGAAGACATGGGAATCAATAGTGGATCAAGTGCTCATGACTGCGCGCGATCAACTGACTCCATACGTATAAGCAAAGTAGAGCAGGAAGCTGAGAGACAAACTAAAGAAGGCAGGATTCGTCGTTGACAGGAGCAAAAAGGTGAGGTAAGCCGATAAAATTTGCTTATAAACGTTTAATACCAGATTTTTAATGTTCAAAACTTTAAAGCGTTTTTCCCACAACTCACGTTTTCAAAGTCGGTGCCCCTCATAACTTCAAAACTACTGCACCGACCGATCCTTTCGAAATTTTGAACACTATTTCTGTGCATAATTTACAAGGTAACGCCGGAGAGTTGTTTCAAATTTGTTAATAATTTTTATTTTACAATAACAAATTAGCCGATTTTTTTTTTACTAAAAATCGCGTTTTTCCCTTTAAAGTGTTCCAAAAAAGTGAAAAATTAAAATTTCGAAAAACATATATAACGAAAAAACGAAAAACATATATATATGCAGCATATATAATGATATCAAGTTGTATATGAGTATATAGAAACTTTTTTCATCGGGATGTTATTAATCTGGCATTTTATATTTGGCTATATTAACAAATACAAACAAAAAAAAATTAATTTTGGTAAATAAAAAGCACATATTTCCTATTTTTTTATTGACACTTGAAAAAATTTTTGTTAATTAAATTATTCTTGTTGAAAACCTGTGTTATTACAGTCGTTTACAATAATGAACTGTTTTTATTAAATTGTTTTTAGTGCAAAATTTATGCATATCTCATAAAACAATATTTTAAATGTTTTGTAAACATTATTATTGTGTTCTGAAATGCACCGAAAAAACGTTTCAAGGAGATTCAAGTTGAATAATAAATAAATAAAAATTATTTATTTTTAACAAACTTTCAGCCGTATATTTACTAAAATAAAGCAAATTAAATATATTAGCTAGGTTGATACATGTATTTCGATCTGGCTAAAGATCTCATCAGAACTCAAAGTTTTATTAAAGCTAGAGTGTCCGAATATACAGGGGCTGTTTCTAACAACCATTATGACCTTACTAAACTTTGAAGACCAAAAATGTTCTATTTCTTACACACAGAGAAAAATTTTCAACCTCCGTATATTTGCAAAAATAAAGCAAATTGAATATATTAGCTAGGTGGATACATGTATTACGATCTGGCTAAAGATCTCATCAGAACCCAAAGTTTTAGAACAGCTAGAGCGTCCGGAATAGGCAGAGCTTTAACAAAAAAAAAAAAAAAAAAAACTATTAACTAATCATCAATTTGCTCCATTCTTGTCTTCTTAACAATTAAACACGTCGCTAGGTTCTGTTCCTAATAACCATCATGACGTTACTAAACTTTGAAGACCAAAAATGTTCTATTTATATACACAGAGAAAAATTTAGCTATCAAATTCGGTTATTACGAATTTCAGACGGTTGGCACAACTTGACATTCATGTCGATACGACAATACGCACATCACTTCGTCGGTGTCGACTCTTCACTTTCACCACCCATGATTCAATACATTCTAAAACACGATTAAAGAATTATCGGTTAAACCTATCAAATTTTTGCCATCTCTAAAAAAAAATAAACAAAAAAAGAGAAGCACAAAAAACCTTAAAAAATGTTAATTTATTGATTATATTGCATTGTTTTTTTTATTAGTTTTGCATGTACTAAATTTTAATTGAAAAAAATTTAATCATTTTTATGTGCTTTTGCAAAAATAAATGATTTTTTTCCCAATGCAAAAATCTTTGCAGACAAAGGGACAAAACTTTTGCTTTTTAAACTTTATCTCGTTAATCTGCCGGAGTTGATTTGTTTGTTTTAATAGAAAAAACAAGAATTTTCTTGTCTAAACGCGTCGATGTTATATTATACTTGATTTACAAGACGTTTTACTAACTTTTCTACTAACTTATTTTGTTGAGTGTAGCGAATACAATTATTAATTATTGTATTAATTATAATTATTTTTGAACAATTATCAGATCACAGCTTCTCTGATACAAACAATGTTTGTTGGGATTTTTGTTGTTTTACAAATTGTAATACAACAACCACACATACTACATACAATGATATACAAAGTTTATTTATATGTCAAAATTGCTGCTTTTCAAATAGTTTTGATTTTTTATTTAGGTTTACACTAAGGCAGGCAAATGCTCATAGAGTTGATTTTGTCTGTTGTAAAAATCGTCTAATTAAATTTAAATGGTATTTTTCCGAAAATTATGAAAGGTGTTATTCTGTAAATTTCCTAGTGGGTCTATTTTGTCCAAAAGTGTACAAATTAACCCTATATGGATCACGTTACAGAAAATAATTATTTGTATCAAGTGGAGATTTTGTTTTTTTTTTTTTTTTTTTTTTTTATATAATTTAACCAATACTCAGGGGATGCCCCCTACTCATGCAGTGCATTGTATTGATCAGGAAAATAAGGTATGGGAAGGAGGAAAGAGGGAGTAGTGTTTGTGGATATTTGATTTAAATTTTTCTAAATTGTAAGTAACAGGGAAGACTTCTGCGGGAAGTTTGTTCCACATACGAATCGTTCGACTAAAAAACGAATTTTCTCTGTAATGCGTTGTGCGAAACACAGGACAATCAACTACAAACGGATGTGCTCTACTAGATAAGCGAGTATTACGAATAAAAACTCGGGCTCGTGGAATAAGTTCACTTATCTCAGATGAGCATCTCCCATGGTAATATCGATAGAAAAGTGACACAGAACCCACATTCCGACGATTCTCCAATGAATCAATGTTGTAGAGTTGGATACACTACTGTCATTGATAAGCTTCACCGCCCTCCCCTGAACACGGTCCAGAAGCTTCAGAATAGACAGTGGAGCCCCTGCCCATATATGAGAGTTGTATTCCATTTTTGGCCGGATATAGCTGGTATAAATAGTAAGGAGATCGGATGGAGTGAAGTAAGTCTTGCACCGTTTTAGAAAACCGAGACACTTGAATGCCTCTTTCGACACTTGAAATACGTGTTTATTCCAACGGACATCACACTGTATTCTCATGCCCAGAACATCAAGAGTATCCGATTCCTCAATACCTATACCATCCATAGTTACAGATGACAATGTCAATTCCACAGCCCGTCTGTGGGTTAACATACAACATTGGGTCTTGCGTGCATTAAAATCGACCTTATTCGCGCGACCCCACTCGGAGATTGTAGAAAGGTCTTGATTGAGTGTGTCATTCATGTTCTGCCGCATGCCCTCTATCTCCAAAGAGCTTGGCCTATGATCGAATGAAAATGAATGACAAATGTTGCTGTCATCTGCAAAAGAGTAGATAGGGTTGATGGTCTGACCAAGAAGGTCATTAATAAAAATAAGAAAAAGGGTAGGAGAAAGAACAGAACCTTGCGGTACCCCTGAATTTAGCTGAAACTCGTTTGATGAGACCCCATCTAAAACAACACGTATAGTGCGGTCTCTGAGAAAACTCGTTATAAATCGAGAGAAGACATTACCGACACCAAAAGCAACTAGCTTAGTCACGAGTGCCCCGTGCCACACACGATCGAACGCCTTAGAAATATCTAGAGCAACCACTTTACTCTCACCAAAGCGGTGGATTGACCGGCTCCAACGTTCCGATTGAAACGCCAACAGGTCTCCCGTAGATCGACCACTACGGAAGCCATACTGTCGATCATTTAAAAGTGAATTGGTCTCTAAATATTTCACAAGATGGTGGTTAACCATGGTCTCCATCACTTTGGAGAGCGCAGAGCAAATTGCGATTGGGCGGTAATTTTCAGGGTTGTTAGCCGCACCCTTTTTAGGGATAGGCTGGACATTATCCTTTTTACAATTTTTTTATTTTTTTTTTTTTTTCGTTAATAACAACAATTATATTATAAAAATAGCAATCAACATCTAAAAATTAGGCGTTTTGAAAAATCTTTAAAATTAATTTTAAAAAAATTACGTTTTTTGCTTTTTTTTTTTCAAATTCATCGGTAATTTTGGATTCCAGGCTAAATTGGGTTACTGATATCCGATGAAGTCGGAATTACATATCTGAATAATTTTGAGTACATTAAATGCATAAGTGAAATAAAAAATAAATTTTTTCGAAACTTCGAATTTTAGGAATTTTTAAAAAACAATACACTTTTTCCAAAATGAGTAATTTTTGGCCGACTTGCGGTTAACGTTTCCAAAAAACAAATCGACTTCTTCCATTTGTAATAAAACGCGGGGGTGTAATGAACGAAAATCGACAAATGGTTTTTTCAAGGGACAGCCTAACTTACATCATGTCAAAAACTTAAACTCCAAGTTTAAAAGTAGAGAAAAATAAAATAGACATAAATATTGTTATACAAAAAATAATCAACCAAATAGGGTAAAATTACATTCGGTGTTTATTATTAAAATTGTTATTTTATTCCCTACTTGTAGAATTTGGCACAATTTCAAAAAACAAAATACAAATTTTAAACTTTCTGTTTTAAACGATAAATTATCAAATATTATTGAAGAAATAACAAAATAAAGAAATTAAATTATATACTATATTTTGAATTTGATATTTTTAGATTATATTAAATTTACACAAAAAGCCAAGTAAAGTTAAACCATGAAATACTTACTCATTGTCTTCTTCTTCTTTCTTCTTAGGCTGATAATTTTTGACTAATCGCCTGCAAAAATACAATAAGAAAAAAAAGAGAAATTATTAACAATTTTATTAATGGTTAATTAATTGGGTTAGTTTTGTTAAAAAATACATTTTCACATGATATAAAATAGAGAATTATTTAAATTGATTAAACAAACATCATGGTATTACGATTTTTCAATATAACGTGTATAATTCAACAAATTACAACAATGTTTTATACAAAACAACAACATGCAATTGTTTCTTAATGAATAGTTAAGAGATTTTAATTTTTCATAAAGTTAAAAAAAATAATTAAAAATCAAATGTGCTAAAAACGTTTTATGATCAAAAGTTTCGTTAATATCTACAAAAAAAAATTATTCCCCCTAAAATTTCAATTAAACTTTTGTTTGATTTCAATCCCATTTTCAATTAAAATAATATAATAAATATTAAATGTTAATTTGAAAATGGATTTGGTGCACTCAAACTTTCCAGTTTTTATAACCCATGACGAGAGAAACAAGACAAAATTTACCAAACAATTCGCCAAAATTTAAAAAATCGCAAAAAAAACAAATCATAATAATTAGAAACATTTTTGGACGTTTTAAATTTTACTTATACAACGATTTGTTTTTCGGCCTTTTTTTTAATTTTAGCATTACTTTTTTAATTTTGCAAGATTTTAACTTCGGCAATTTTTTCAGTTTTGACGATTTTTTTTTTTATTTTTGGCGATTTTTTTTTCCAACATTGACTTTTCCCTGTTTTGACGATTTTTTTAAATTTTAGCATTTTTTTTTTTTTTTAATTTTGACGAATTTTTTAAAATTTTACTGCGATTTTTTTTTGTGATTTTTTAAGATTATAGCATTTTTTGTATCTTTTGTCAATTGGTGTTACTTTAAGAAGTAAAGCCCTTAAGTAAAAATTAACTTTACCACTAAACTTCAGGATTTTATAAAAAGTTTGTAATAGTTTAAAGTTTTATTAGTAAAATTCGTGGGAAAAAGTAATAGATATTGTAGAAAATTTTCACAAAATAATCAGCATTGCCTTTTTTATGATTCAATATTTTTTCAGATATTTTTATGCTGTCAGCGAGACACCTAATGAACTCATCTTAATTTGGCGTTGCACAGTGGGGCTATGGACAAATAAATGGTAACTACTGCTCCGATCGGAATGAAACCGGAAGTACCACAAAATTTATATATTTTTGCACAGTGGGGCTATGGACAAATAGATGGTAACTACTGCTCCGATCGGAATGAAACCGGAAGTACCACAAAATTTATATATTTTTTGACAACTTAAAAAGTAGAAAAAAAGATGCAAATGGTCCTTTCCAGCAATATAAAAATTACATATTGTCATATAGCTAATATAAACAAAATGTCAAAAAAAAAAAATCAATGCTGAAATAACCCATAAGCCGAGACAGGTCTATCTGTTTATGTTTTAATAAAATCGGAGTGGTTGACTTTGGTATACTTCCCTTACTAGATTTTGAGGACTTTCTTCTACTCTAAAAAATTTTATAAAGAAATTACTTCTCAGATTTCGAGTTTTCTTTTTAAAATTTATAAAGAGTCGAATTCATTAAACATTTTCCAAAGGAAAGCTTCTCAGATTTAAAAGAGCAAATCTAAAGAATAACCTTTTTTAAAAAACTTTTTCCTACACCGAAAGAACTAAAATCGAGTTTCAATTAAAATTTTAATTGAATTCGGTCCTGCTGAGCAAATTGTAGTATAAATTAAAATAATCTGTAACTATTTAATTGATTTTATTTTCAACTAAGGTTTTAATCATATCTTTTAAAAACTTAATTGAATTGTAAGAAAAAATCCAATAAAAAATTAGAAAAACGCTAAAATTAGAAAAAATTGCCAAATTAAAAAAAAAATCAGAATTTTCAAAAAAAAAATCCTCAACATTACCGATATTGAAAAAATTGCATATATTAAAGAAATAAAAAAACAAAAACTGAAAAACAATTATCAAAATTGAAAAAATAAAAAATGTTTTAATTTTTGTGTTAAAAAAACAAAAATTGTTTTTTCGGACTTTGTACATTTTTATATATTTAGTTAGAATATTGTTCTACTTCTACCACAAGTCCAAAAATCTAATATGATATAGTCATATTAGATTTTATTTGTTGCTTTTCAAAAAGTTTGACCATTTTCATGATAGACAATACACTTGTTTCATTGGCTTCACCCTAATCTTCAGTTGTCCGCAATAGAGGACATTTTTGAACAATTAGCATACTAAGGCTCTTCTCAACAAACACTGTTTGTTGCGACAAAGGTTGTTTTTACAATTTGTAATACAACAAACAGACATACATGTACTGACATACAAAGTACATCGACATGTAAAATTGTTCTTTTTCAAATAGTTCTAGTTTTATAATTAAATTATAATTAGAGCAGGCAGTTTATACACTAAGGCAGACAAAAAGATTTCCATAGTGTTTATATTGTCTGTTTTATGTCTCGGTTTGACTTAAGCCAATTATCTTTTTCTATTGCAGACACGTGAAGATTTGTGTGATGCCAATGAAACAATTGTATTGTCTAGCATGAAAATGATAAAACTTTCCAAAAAGCAACAAATAAAATTTAATATGACAATATCATATTAGTTTTTTTGGACTTGAGGTAGAACAATATTCTAACTAAATATATGGAATTAAAAAATCGCAATTTTAATATACTTTTTCTTAATAAAATATAATAAAAAATTGTGTTAATTTATTCGTCTTTATATTAGTCTTTCGGTATATGGAGTCACATATACATTCTTATATGTTCATATATGAGTCCTTTTTGGACATATGGAATTCCGTATACTTTCATATCTGGCTATAAATTACCCTCTTTTGCGAAAATGAAATAACATATACTTCCATATATGTCAATATATGAACATCTTTTGGAATATGAAATCACATATGCCTCCAAAAGTCGCTTATATAATAAAGTCACAAAAAAAAAAAAATCATCAAAATTTTCAACAACAAAAAAATCGCCAAAATTGAAAATATCACGACATTAAAAAAACAAAAATGTGTTGTTGGAGTTGTACTTCTCAGATTATGTATGCAAGAACAAAAACACCGTGTATTGAATAAAACTACCCAGAAAGAAATTGCCAATGGTCTGAAAAATCAAGCACTGGCAGAGCACTATTTGCCAATGATCCAACAAATAAAGTGCTGGCAAAGCACTGATTTACATCGCTCTGCCATCGTTAGTAAAAAGTGCTTTGCCAGTGCTGAATTAACAAAATTTACAACAGTAAAAATAATAAAAGCACTGGCACAGCGCTGGCTTAGAACGCTCTGCCAACGTTCGTAAAAAGTGCTTTGCCAGTACTTGATTTACAAAATTTACAACTGTAAAAATAAAAAAGCACTGGCACAGTACTGACTTAGAACGCTTTCCCAACATTGGCAAAAAGTGCATTACTTATTTACAAAATTTACAACTACATATTAACTTAATAAAAACAGTGGCACATCCCTTGTTCACAACAGGAGTGGGAAAATTCAAAACGAAATTGCAATTTATGATTTGAAGTTAAGAATATTAAGGTCTATTATAGTCAGCACAAAGTATAGTTTTTGCACTAAAATTTTACTTAACAAATTTATTTTCAAATTTCTTTCTTTAGTAAAATTTAACTTATCACAAAAATAATTTGATAAAAAAAATATTCAGTTATTTTGTATTTAACTTAGCTAAAGCAAGCCTATTGTTATTTCTGTTCAAATTACCAAAATCATTCAATAAGAAATAATACAAATCTTTACTGAAGTGAGGACTTTAAGTAGGACTTTATTGGTCGTTTTTGGTTTTGGTACTTGCAAAGCGCTTATTGCCAGTGCTTTGCCAACGTTTTAAAAAAGAAACGGCCAAGCCCTCCCCGGTGTTATAATTTTGGGGTTGGTAAAGCACTTAAATCTTCAGATATCCAACGCTCTGCCAACGCTCATACCACCGTTGAAAGCACTGGGCCAATGCTTTGCCGTACGTATTTTTCTGGCTGGGTAGTTTTAATCACAACAAAACTCGACCTGACGATAGATCAGTGTGCTAAAGCGCTCTGTCTAACGTGTAGTGCGAGTGCATGTGGCATTAGAAATCAGTTTATCTATACCACGGTCAGTGATTGCACAGAAAACTTCATATAGACGCAATCGAACAAATAAAAACATAACAAATATTACATTATTAAAAAAAAAAAAAAAAAAAAAACAGGGTCACTGACGAAGGTTCAATACCAGAAACTGCGCAGTCTGATTTAGAAAATTGAAAATTTACAATGTAGTTATGATTTTTAGAAAATACACTCATTCTTCTTTCACAATTAAAATCAAAAATGTTTTCGAGGTTTTAGCGATTTTTTCAAATTGTTGCCGATATTTTTCAATTTAGGCGATTTGCCTAATTTTGACGAATTTTAATTAAATTTTGATTAAACACTGTTGATTTTTTTAAATTTTTTAATTTTTTTTAATTTTTATCAATATTAGTCATTTTTTTCTTAGTTTAAGGGATTTTTGTTCTAGAATTTTTCCCAATTTTATTTTCAATTTTAATTTAAGTTTTAATAATATATGTATACTAAATTTTTTTTTTTTGTAATTTATAACCATATTCAATTAAATGTTTAATAGATATGATTAAAAACTTAATTGAAATCAAATCAATTAAATAGCTACAAATTATGTTAATTAATACTACAATTTCAGTATAGCCAGAAATTAATTAAACTTTTAATTGAATTAATAAATATTTTAATTAAAATTTGATTTTAGTTTTTTTTGTGCATTCAAGAGGGCAGTTACCTTAAAATGTGCAAACATAACAAACAGCTTTGCACTTGTGTCCATTGCGACTGAGAATGCTCGGAAGAAGATTTATAATATTTTTAAATTTCTCACTTCATCCAGAAATATCTTCTTTTTTTAACACAAATTAGTCCACTAATCACTCGGTGCGACTTGTTTATTGAACAACTTAAAAAAGTCGTTTGTGTGGTATTTTGTAGAGCAAGAACAAGTCTGTGTACCATTTCATCCCAAACTCTGCTACATTATTTTAAAAAATGGGTATCAATTCGGCACGGGTTAACGTATAAAACAAAATAGTAATTCTTCTATTTCAAACAAAACTCCAAATGAAATGAATGAAATGTGAAATGAATGAAAATCTACATATCGATTTTTAAGAGACATTATATATGTTCCTAGACTATTAACGCAAGGTTAAACTTATTTAATTCAGTTCAAATTTGTAAAAGTTGTATGCTCTTAAATCTTTATTTATAGCGTAGCTCCTGCACTGAGAGAATTATATACATAATATCAATGAATTTTTACATTAGATCTCTGAAGTGTCTATTGAAACATTTCTTTAAATTAATTCAGTTTCTCATAACAATTTATGAACAACTTCATTTTATAATTAAAAATTTAATGCGCCTAATGCAAAAATTTAATTAAAAATAATTTCTTACAAATTATGATGCTTTTTCATAAAGTTTACGAAATTTTTCATTCACTTTGTGGAAAAAAAAATCATTAGGAAATTATCTCTGTTGTTTCATTCTGATTTGAGCAGTAGTTAAAAAGTTATATATTTATTACCATTTATTTATTCACATACCCCACTGTGCATCGTTGTTGACTTTGTAAGCAACTGAAAAAACTATAGTTTCAATTGCGGTTTGCTCTCATCATTATGTCATTAAAATTCAACTAATTCGTCTTGATTTACAAGTTGTGGAAATCAAAGAATAATATTGAACGTCATTATCATCATCATTCGCATCGTTATCGTACACATAAAATTATGTACCCTTCTGGGATTAATAAAAAAAAAATGATTTATTGATAGTGCAACTATTAAAATATTAATGAAAATAATTTCATTATTCAATTTCAAACGATTCACTTCCATGGAATTTTGACAAAACAACTTAAGTAGACTTAAGAAAAGTTTTCTAGAGTTTTCTAGTCAATGCTCCTATAAAACAGATTCGGGCTGTCAACAGAATTTGTTGCCATTTCGAGTGACTCGATTTTTGTTCAACCGATCGAAATTCTGTTGTCACATTTAAATAGCAGTTGTCTTAAATAATTTTAATTTGTCACAAACGAAAAATTCGAAATGAAATGGTAAGATAATTTTTCTAGCTCTTTAAAAGAAGACAAAAACCATTTTGTTAAAAAAAATATTAAACTCAGAAAATAAGAAATGAAAAATCAATAAAAAGAAATAAAAATTTAATTAAACTCATTTTCAAACTCATTTTCAGTTTAAAATTTATAATATATGGCGGATTTCATCTCAAGTGAGCGAACTTTTGAAACCGATGTCTTGGGTTCGGGATAAAACTTGCACCAAGTTGATTCCTATTGGGTAGTAGTTATGACACAAATTTCAGCGGGATCGGTCAAGGACTGTCAAAGTTGCAGGATGTTCAATTTTGATATTATCGTCCAACAGCAATTTTTTCGGATACATAATAATAACTAGTTATTTATTGTAATTAGAAAATGTTGTCCAAAATTTTGGGGTTTTTTTTTAGAAAGCTCAGGTATTTTCCTTTAAAAGCTTTGTGGTCGCTTAGTGGGATGTGAATTGATTATGTTTCTTCTTTTCTTCCAAAGTAGGGTACAACATTTTGCACAATTTTAAACCGCTTTTAATTAAAAAACTAATTATTTTTTTGAAACAGTATTTTTATTTATAACACAGTATACTCAAATAAAAAAGTTAGTAAAGTCAACAAAAAATTTTGCTGAGTTAGCAAAATTTTAGTCAGGAGGGTGCTTGCAAAAAAAAATTGCTAATGTCAGCAAAATTAGTAGATTCAGCAAAAGTTTTGCTAACACTTAGTAAATTAGAAATTAAAAAACCGTTGCTAAAAATTAATTAAATTTTTGCTGAATATTAGTAGACTGAAAAAAAAATCAAAAAATTTGTAGAAAATTTTTACTTTAGTTAATTTATTTGCTGAAAATCATAAAACATATTTTTGTGATTTTGTTTAAAATAATTTACAATACGTTACAAAATATAAAAATGTTCATACTCCCAAATTGACGATATGAGTTAATGTAAAATCTAATAACAATAGAAATAATTATATATAACATAAACGAAATTATCTTTGAACTACTTACATCAATTATTGTCTAAATGATGCTATCTTTTAAAGGAACGCAAATGCCGCAGAGAATTATAGGAACGAAACGAAAAACTAACAAAATATAACATATACAACCCTTTTTTGGAATAAGAAAAAGGAAACAGAAAAATCTAGTTAAGATGTATATCTTTGTCTTTGTCTTTCGCTTTCGTCTGCCAACTTATTGCACATTTGTTTGCAATTTGACCACACAATATTAATATTAATATACATAAACATTTAGTTTACAAATACACATTTAATCTTTATTTAATTTAAATATATTATTTTGTTTTTTATTTAATTAATAGATTAAGTTGTTTTAATCCACAATTTTGTATTATGTATGAAAAACAGATACAAAAATCTTCCATGGTTGATTTTTTTATATTACGTCTCACTAAAGCTGAACTTCTTAGTATAATTTTCCTTGTTACTACTGCATCGTGACATGCCGCGACATCTAATTCATTCTGCATATATCTTTCAGTCTGGTTGATGTACTAATCAACACAATTTTTTTAGCAAAATAAATTAGTGACACATTAATAAAATATTAGTAAGACATTAGTTCAAAACAGTTAAGTGCTGAATAAGTATAACTAAAATTTTAGTATAAAACATAATTTTAGCAAAAAATTTGCTAAAAATTGTATACCTGATTTACAAGATGTTTTACTAACTTTTCTTCTATTTGGCGTATTTTATGCTTTCTTTGGACGACATTTATGTCAATTTTTTTTACACTGATTTTAATTTTTTTTCTTCAATTATTTTTGTCATAAAAGATTCCATAAAAGTTCGCAATTTTAGGTGCTTTTGGGACGTTTGGATTATTTGCGTATTTCGGTACAAAAGGAATATTTTTTTCATTAAGCCATTCCAAAGTATTTCTGGCCTTATGAAAGCTTGCTAAATCTATCCAAAATTATACTTTGGTCACTATCCAAAATTATTGGTCGGGCACTTCAGATGACATCCGCCATATAAAAAAAATTATTGACCGAAAAATTTGCGTTATGTTTGAAATAAAATGTCAAACAAAAAAAAATTTATATTTAATTGTATCAATTAAAAGCTGAACTAAAAATGTGAACTAATTTTAAAATGTTTGAATACATATTTTAAAGCTTATAATTCCCATGACCTTTTTACCTTAACTTTTGGTCAATTTTTAATTGATATGATTATAAGTTTATGTAATTCTTATTCAATTAAATTTTTAATTATATTTACAAATATATTAATTGATATTTAATTTTAGTTTTAGTAAATGAACGATAAATTTATCGATTTATTTCCTTAGCAATTTTATATGCATTTGACATTAATCAAAAAACCGCAAATTGATAAAATATTTCATAAAAAAACTACAACTTTAATATCAAAAATCCACTTGTAGCTAAAAAAAAAAAATAAATGTATTACATTGCAATCGTTTATGTACTCGCCGCCGTAAAATAAATGTAATGAAATACAAAAACAAACAAAAACTTGAAACTGTCAGTTAATGTGTCAATATTGTAGTCTTTTGTTTCTAGTGTTCTTAAAAAAAATAATGAATTTAAATCGTACTCCAAAAAAGGTCAATATGATTCGAGATATATTTTAGTAAATTGTATCTAGTAATAAGCAACTAACTTCAAGGTCATGTTAATAGTTCTTACATGCCAAAATACAAATTCGACATATGGTGGTAATACTAATAGTAACAAACAAGTTCTAATAAGAAGGTGCCTAGTGCACGTTCTCCACAGTTTTTAAACTAAATCATATCAAATGGCCTGAATCAAGATTTGTTTTAATAGAGACCATTTTAGAATTTTGAGAAAAAAAAAATATATACATATACATTACATGTGTTTAAGAGTGGCATTTTTTTCAACTTTTGGTTTTTATCAATTATGGTGGCGGTTATTGAAGAACTAGGTCTAAAAGTTAGATGATGCGAATTTGAGAAAAATCGGATAGCATTAACCCGTGGTGCACTGCGTACAAAGTTTTCGATTTTTGAACATTTTTCTTAAACTGCTTTAATAAAAATATGTCTTGCGACAGACACATAATTTTTAATTAATTTTGTCATGCTAAGCACGAATATTTTGAATCGGTTTTCGAGATATTTTTACTTGATTCTTATTAAAAATTGAGTTTTTTCCTTCATTCTCTTTTTATTACTGCACTAGCAAAACAGACAAAATTACTTTTCATTTGAGTTTTATGTCAATATTGGTTGAAGCATAACTTTACCTACAAATATTTCGGAAAAACAAATTTACATACCCTGTTAAAAACCGACATATATGTATCCATACATGAACACACATGTTTCCTACATGTCCATATGCATCCTTACATGATTCATATGTGTTCATAAACCATTCTTATATGTTAATATGAGGAATCATATATGCTCATCTATGTGCATTAACGAAAATTGAGGAAATATTTACATATATAATCATACATGTCTATACATTTCCATACGTGGCCATATGTGCACATTAACAAACATTGAGGTAATATTTATATATATGATCACATCTGAACTCTTATGAATATATATGAGTCCTATATGGTGGTATATGGACATGTATGACTTCGAATCACTTCATATATGAGCATGAATATGTTCATACATGTTCATAAATGGGTACATATATGTTGATTTTTATCCGGGTAGAAAAATTGAAAGCGTAATTTTTTATTATTTTTTTTTTTGTAATTTCAATTAAAGTTGAAGTTCTTTAATTGACATTTTTAATTCATATGATTACGAATGTAATTGAAATTAAATTCAATTAATTAATTAATTGATATTAAAATTTCCTTAATTGGTACAAATTCAATTAAATTTTTAAATAAATATGAACTTTATTGGAAACTCAATATTAGTTTTAGCAAAGTACATTGTACCACTGCCTAGTGTAGGGTACACCCGACAACATGTAAGTCACTCCTTTATTTAAAAATTATTTCATATTCTTAAATATTACCACAATAAAAAATGTGTTAAATATTTTACTTTTATGCTATAAATTCCGTACTTAATCTTAATTTGAAATTAAAAAACACACCTTTTGTACAACTGGCCTTAATAACTCTCAATGACCAATAAACAATTAGAAATAAGTTTCAAATTCTAAAACAAAATTGTCCTATTTCATACGTAGTAACGTAATCTAATATTTCAAATTGTCAAAAATGGGGCGCCACATTTCATGTGTCATTTATGATCATTATAACACTTATTTTTAAAAAGTGAAACGGGTGGATGTTCAGCCATTATATTACATTATTACACTGTGTACATTACACAAATTACACTGTGCTACACATTTTGGGTTATCGTCGTCAGCGTCAACGGTTCCAATGCGAAATGAAAGTTGACTTAGAAGATAAACTAAACCGCTAACGGGGTTTTCAAAGTTAGTTCAAATTTAATTTTTATAACCTCTTGAAGTTGGGGTATTTTTGACAATTTTTTACAATATAAGCGAAAATTAAAATAAAGTAATAACACAGTGGAGTGTGGTTATAAGGAACTCGCGGTAACTGGACGATTTAGTTCGTTATAAGCTAGTTAAACATTTTCCAAAAATTATTCAAATTTCCGAATTTTTTCTTAAAATCTACTAATTTTAAAATTTTTGTTAAAATTTAAATTAAACCACTGGCTCAGCAATTACTTACAACGCTTTCCCGACGTTGGCAACGTTTGCTTTTTGCCAATGCTGTGATTTATATAATTTACAGTCCTAAAAAAATTAAAGCACTGGCACAGTCCTGATTTAGAACGCTTTGCCAACGTTAGTAAAAAATGATTTTAAAGAATTGATTTTCAAAAATTTACGGCACTGATAAAAATTAGTTAAATTGTGAATATTCTATTTTTAGACTAACTTTTTTTTTTTGATTTTCCAGCTTTGCGAGTCAGTTCCAACAAACGTTACGCCAGTGCTGGCAAACTAGCACAACCAACGGTTAGCCAGCTGTTCTAACTTATTTACGTTTTAAGCTATCAAGTATTATGAGTCTCATTAGATCAGTGGGTATAGCTCTCAGCTGCCAATCTGGTGGACAGGGTTTGAGGAGCGGCAGGACCAAAAAAATTTTAAATGATTTTTTTTTTTTAATTTTATTTTGGAAAATCTGTTTTTAGACCACATATTATTTAGTTTGGCCAGTGCTTCGACAACGTTGGCCCTTTCGTTGAACCAGTGCTTTGCCAACGCTGTAAACAAGAAACTGCCAAGCCCTGCCCGGTGTTATCATTATGGGGTTGGCAAAGCACTTAAATCTTTTGAAAGCACTGGGCCAACGTTTTGCCGTTCGTTTTTTATTGCTGGGCGGTGTTTGTTATATCCATTTCATCTAATTTCGCGGGATTCCGGGATATCCCTCTCGTTAGAAAATATTAAAATTTGATATAGTTTGTAATTGAAAAGTTCGACTTTTATTCCAAAACAAATTAATTAACGAGAAATATGTAATTTTTACAAGAACTGTCAATTTACTTTAAAAAGCTAAAATTCGGAACGTGAGAACGAGTTTTTGAAATTTTTTTATGTTACCACAATATCTAATAATCCATATTTTGGTACAGTATTTAAATCGCAGTTTTGTCTACAGGAAGATTTCGTCTTTCAACCCTTTAACGCCCAAATCAAATATGGAATTGAAAACCTGATTTAGACTAGTTTATTGAATAAATTACGTTAAATTAGAATACAAAATGAAGACAAATAATTAAAATATCCATTGATATCCTTTTGCAGGATATGTCCCCAAATGGGGACAATGGGCAGCAGTGATATGAAACTCTTCAATCAATATTGTTGAACGAAAAATGTTTTTATAGATTTTGTTGCATGGAAAGTGCACTATTTCTATAAAAACTTCAATACAAGCGCATTAATGATATTTTAAGGATAATTTTAAATGTCATAGTGTTGTGATGTGTGGTCTCTTCAATATGCTCTCTTCAATATTTTTTATATAATTTTACTGCGTCTTTTTAATCTTTAATATTATACTTGTTATTAACCCTATAACCGGCAGGCCCTCCTAAAGGTGGGGTATTTTAAATTGGCCATAAATGATTCAAATTAGTGTTTTATAGCAAGAAATTAAGCTATTGCAATAGAAAACCAAATTTACTCAATACTTTGTGAAGTAATTTTTTGTGTTCTTGGCACGGTTTGGAAGCAAGAAAGCGTTAAAGTTAGAATTCCGTAAAATTTAAAAAAATAAGTATTTTGAAATGAACACAATTTTCAAAAAATCTTCAAAACATATTTACGATGACTAAAAATATAGTAAGATTGAATCTTAAACTTTTCGAATAAACTGTAAATTTGGTCCAATTACGTACAGGATTCCAATAGTATACCTACACTCAGGGAACTTCTGCTTTAAAAATATGTAGTTGTTTGGGTTGTAATACAGTTTCTTTATTTTTAATGTAAATGTCAGTCATTTGTAGAACAAATTAAAATATTTACTAACCTTGTAGTTCATTTAAAAAAAAACAACCCACATCAAATGACGGTTTTATGATTTTACATTCATTTTTTACAGTTGTTTTTTGTTATTTAAAAAAATAAATGTTTGTTTATTTTTTACTACCATGTGGTTCACTTTTACTACCATGACAAAGTTAGTTGAATTTACTGTAATATAAGCCGTCCTTTCTTTAAGTGAAATTTCATTTGTTTTCAACTACAATTGCAGTGGTCTTTACCTACATAGTATTCTAAGTGTATAAAGGAGATCGTCTTAACTTGAAAATGTATGGTAGTATTTTTATTAAATTTGGCAGGAGGATTATATCTAGTAGTAGCATTTCAGTTTAATCAATATATGTTGAAGTTTGGGTGTTTTTCGCTCATTTTAGCGTTTTTCAAAAAACGAAAATTGCCATATCTTCGTAAGTAAAACTACAAAAAGGGCAATTTTTGGACAGTAATACTATATTGGTAAGAGGAATAATTTGTGCCTAAACTTATTCACTTTTATGGATTACTTTTTGAGATTCGTACTAAGCCTGTTTTGGCCCATATTGCCCAAAATAGGGAATAAAAACATTTTGGTAGTGGAGCATATTGTTAATTTTTCTTGCCAAACAATTGGTATAAATTTCATTCAGTGATGTCAACTCAGTGCTTTTGCCACTATTAATGGTGCTTTTCATATTATAAAACGCCAAAATTTTACTAATGGTGCCAAACCATAAAAAAGCACTAAATTTGTGCTTTTGCAATTTGGTTTAGTGTTTTTGGTGCTTTTTAACTAATGCCGTTTTAGACACCAGTACTTTGTTCAAAAAGCCCTAAAACCGCAGTTGAAATTATCGAAAACTCTAATTTTTACATTACCATCAAATTTTCTCTACATTTTAAATGGTCTCATTTTTTTATATGGAGTTTGACAGATATTTTCGCAAAACAACGAACAAAATGCTAGACTATACACCGAAATTGTCGGTGAATAAATTTGTTTACTTTATTTTATCACGAAACCAAACTTTAAAACTTTTTTATGGCCAACTCGCTATAACTGCAGTAAAAACTGTTGGAAACTCCAATGTTTGCACTAAATTTTTTTACAGATTTAACAAAATTACAATCAAATGTAACTTGTTTGATACATATAAATGGTCTTGTCTGTTTAATTGATACAAAAACCCCTTTTTTTGTATAAAGTTTGGCAGATATTTTCGCAAAAGAACTAACAAAATACTGGACTAAACACCGAATTTGTCGATGAAGAAATGTTACTTTGTTTTAACATAAAATCCAATTATAAAACTGTTTTAGGGTAAACTTGGGTTCATTTCTTTAACTTTGTAAACAAATAAAAAAAAATTTTGTCTGATGCTTTTTTACAACTTTTGTTGCGCTTTTTGCTGTCAAAAAGTTTGCAACACTGATTTCATTGCAAAAAAGCTTAGGCCGGTTTAAGGGTTAATAACACTCAATGTTGTCATTATTTAATACTTTATACATCTTTCGATGTTATTTTATTAGAATAAGATAAGAATTACAATTTTGCTGTTCCATTAGAGTCGGTGGAATATACTAGGATTTGGCCGTATTATTATAACTTCTTATATTGTCACATCATAATTTTAACCAAATAGCAAAAGTATGTGCTTTTTCTATTCCATTTTATACATTTTTTATGAATATTTTCATATTTATTGCAACATTTAGAAATTTTGTGATTTAAATCTGTACAAACAATTGCTATACATATCAACCCATTGTCCCCTTTTGGGGACATCAATACAACTACCCAGGCAGAAAAATACAGCGGCAAAACATCGGCGACGTTCGGTTATGCGTTTGCAGAACGTGGGATTAACAATCTTGACAGTATTGTCCTGTTACCCGATTTATAACAGTGTCCAACCGTTGGTTTGAGCGAACTTGCCACCGTTGGCAAACCGTTGGTAATACAAAAAAATTTGTGCTTTTAAAATAACTTAAATTAAATTAATTTTGAGAAATATGTATAATAAAACACACTTTAAAAGCTCCAATACAGTTCGGTCTTATTCTATACATTATATTTTAATGTGTGAAATAAAATAAAATTAAAAAACGACTGTTTTACTTTTAAATTTTGAAAAATTAAAACCAAAAGTTTATTTTTCGATCTTTTATCATAAATTATGATGTTAGCAAGATTATTAAAGTTCAAGATCATTTGTTTTTCGTTACTTCTCATCTCGAGAATAAAACAATACGGGTAAAGCGTTGATCTTTTTCCTTCAAAATTTAGGTAAAAATTTTCTACCACTTCTACGTCGGTTCTCTGAAGATTTTCGGTGACGCGAAATGAAACATGTAAGGACCTGTCAGTAGATATAGTCTGCTTTAAATTAGCAGATAGAAAACATTTTTTTTAATTAATAAATAAACATTGCACGGTTTTTTTGTTTAATAAGCCATTTTTACATTTTGAAAACGTTTTAGTATCCTATGAAAAACGCAGACCTTTGACCACTGCTATTTTTGTCAAACCCACCGTGCTTAAAATTAACAAAGGGTACAACTAATATTGTACTAGAAAAGTACTATTTTGTTTGCAAAGCATGTGTTTTGACAGTGCCTTCCACAAAATTATTTGCCAATATTTTTACCAATATGACAACCAATTAGAAATATTTTTTTTTTTGATATTTTATTATACTTCTCACATATAAATATAATGTAAATGACTAAGACGGAGCTGTATTGCTGCTTTTTAATGTGTTTTATTATACATATTTCTCTACTAATTAAATTTGGGGCACTTTAAAAGCACCCAATTTTAACTTCCAACATTATGCCAACGTTGGCAAGTTCGCTTAAGCCAACGGTTGGACACTGTTATCAATCGGGTAATGCTTTTCCAACCCTTTGCCAATTGTAATTTTCTGCTTGGGTAGTTAACTTTGATGACCTACAGTTTCTAAACTGGCTACTTCAAAAAAGCTTCTAAAAGATGCGTTTGTCTACTTTTACGATCTGTAATCCAAAAATTACTTTTGTAATAACGTTAACTATAAACCCTAAAATAACCTAACGAAATAACGTTAACCTGAAAATAACATAACGACATACATTAAAATATCGTTAACATTAAAATACCTTAACGAAATATTTACAAAATACCGTTATGCAATACCGATAACCGAATGAAACGGTTGCCAACCCTGAAATATACACAATAATGTAATGATAATTCTAATACATATATAGCAGGGTTGGCATTCAATAACTTTTCATAATAATGGCAGTTGGCTACCACAGTAACACTAACAAGAGGCGTCTCTCTAAAATTTCGATGCGATAAAGAAAATAAAAATAAGGGACACGTATTTTTTGAGCGGCCCAATCTCATGTTCAGGGGTTACACGGGGGTTAAAAAAATTACCCCATTTTTCGTTTTTCTGCTAATTTCGAATTGTTTGAGAGACGGTTTAGACAAATCGGACACCAAATGAAAGAGCTTTTGGAGACGCATTAACTGGTATACGAAACATGCCCAATAACTTTTTAACATGTCCGATAATTTTCAAAACTGGCGTTTTGTTAAATAATTATAGTTGGATTAAGCTGAAAAATATGTACATATATAAATAACTATTAAAGTTTTAAGCTTTTTACGACATTCGTAGTTATTCGGCTTTTATGCGACTTCTTCTGAAGAGCTTCTTAGCCAATATTTTAAATAAATGGCAACCCTAACAAACTAGATAGGCAATATTAGTAAAACTGTTGTTATCTCGAGTACATCAAAGATGTGTTAAAAAAAAACTGAATTTCATTAGTTTCAGACATGTTTCAATAAAAAAATTTATAAACGTGAGATTGGGCCACAAAAAAAAACATGTCCCTTATTTTTTTATCCTTTAGCAAATAAATAAGTTTCATTAAGATCGGAGAGAATCCATCAGGAGACTCCCCTAGTAAGACTGAAATGAAAACTAAAAAAAAATATTCCATTAAAGACACGTTTCTTCTTATGTAAGCGGTTTTATTTCGCACGTTTGATTTAGAAATATCAAAATAACGCTAAAATACCGAAACGACGATTTATAACGGTAATTTGTGGATTAAACAAAATTAAATGATAGAATTTGGAAATAAACCCTCTGATATCAGAAGACGCATGCCACTGTTGGAATCGTAGTTTTAAAACTTTCATATTAACATTGATGTGGGCGTGGTAGGCAGCTACCGTTATAATGAAAAGGTAGTATTTGCCAACCATGGTATATAATATTTAAATATAAGGAGTTCGATCGAAAATTTCCAGCCGGGAGTGGATAATTATGTCACCTTGTTTAATTATGTGGGTTACGGACAGTTATGTGGAGTTACGGACAGTAACACCCAAGTACACAGTGACAGATTGAACACCATCGGTACAGTGAGCAGCAGTCAAAACCCATCGGTTACCTATCAAAGAACCACCACACCAGGCCGAAGAAAAAGAGCTAAGTCTTAAGGATAGACCTACTTGATAGGGAAAGTTACCAGGAGAGGCAGTGTTGAAATTAGTAATGCGTCCTTCAGTTTCTACAACTGGAACAACAACGCTGCGGGATTCAATTTCACCCGAACAGAGGCTGAAGCGGTGGCCAGTGACAAAGCGAATGCGATCAAGATTTTCATGTGACTATTCATTGTTTAAACAACTGATACTTTAGCCTTGGCCTTTTATAGTAAAAATTTTCTTAATATTATTACAAATTAAATACAAAGCTTATCTATAAACTAATAAAGGGTGTTTTTTATACATGTATATAACTTTAAGTTGGCAACACTTTTTTAACTGGCGGCCATTTTGTCAGCTGTCAAGTGATTTTTGTTTAGTTTGGTTTGGCATTTCAACATGAATAGACTGACGCCTGAACAACGCTTCCAAATTGTGCAAATTTATTTTGAAAATCATGGTTCTGTTTGAAATACGCGAATTTTGTTTAGCGATGAAGCTCACTTTTGGTTAAATGGATACGTCAATAAACAAAATTGCCATATTTGGAGTGATGATAATCCTCAAGTGTATGTTGAGACACCGTTACATGCAGATAAACTGACTGTTGGAATCATTGGTCCGTACTTCTTTAAAAACGATGCTGGTCAGAACGTTGCAGTCAATGGTGACCGCTATAGAGAAATGATTACTGACTTTTTCGTTCATCAATTGAACTACCATGATGTGAAGGAGATGTGGTTTCAACAAGACGGCGCAACATGTCACGCAGCTCGTGCAACAATTGATTAATTGAAGAAAACGTTTGGTAACCACATAGTTTCACGTTTTGGACCCGTGAATTGGCCTCCAAGATCGTGCGATTTAACGCCGCTGGACTATTTTCTGTGGGGATATGTGAACTCGATAGTGTACGCCGATAAGCCCGAAACGATTGACCACTTGGAGGACAACATTTGCCGTGTTATTGTCAATATACGGCCACAAATGTTTTAAAAAATCATCGAAAATTGAGCCTCCAGATTAGACTACGTCCGAGCCAGCCGTGGCGGTCATATGCTAGAGGTCATGTTTAAATTATAATGCCAGAAGATTATGTTTCGAATATAGTAAATTGTATGTCAATTAAAAAAAATCATCACCGTTTTATTCCATTTCAAAGTTCTAGACCTCTATAAAAAACACCCTTTACATGTTAAATATGAAAAACCTATAAGAATATTGACTATTTTAATATCTTATAGAAAACTTATTGATATGATTTTCCCAATTATTATTATTATTAAAATATTTCAGTTCTTTAAAATTAATTCATACAGCACCTGGCTAAACATTAGGACTATTATAGCAGTTATGACAACATATAGTTGGCACTTCTAATGCGCTAAACCGATTTTAACTCATTAATGATGGCCATTTTTCAAAAAAACTTTGCAGAAATATTAAACTATTAGAAGTTTTGTAATTTTTGATAACTTAAAACGCCCTGTAATGGAAATATTAGCAACCAATATTAAAACTTCGACAGTATTATAAATCATAGATAATAAAGATATTTTAAAAATTTGACCAGGACCGACAGATCTTAATGCACTTCGGATATGTTGTAGAGAAATAAAAACCCTTTTTTAGCTGTAAAATCTCATTTTTAGGCGTTATTATATTAAGTGGGTAAAAAATTACCCCATTTTACGTTTTTTTTTTGGTTTATTTCGTTCCATTAAAAAAAACTAAAGACAAATTTAGTATCAAATGAAAGGTTTTTCGAAGACGCATTCACTGGTGTTCAAATAATGACCAAAAACTTGCACGTATTTTTGTAATTCCAAAAAATGTATTTTGAGTAACATTGAATCTGATGTTTTATTGACCAATTTTGGTTGCATTAAAAAAAAAAAGAATGCATAGTAATGTCTATTTAATTGAATCAAGGGGGTGTCTGAGCTTTTTCCGATATTCGAAACCGTTTAGTTTTTATGCTACTTCTTCCGAAGCCAAATAATTCAAAAATGTGGCAACTATGGGTATCAAAATTTTTGTTTTCTTGAGTAATTTAACTCTGTGTACAAATAAATATAGTTTTCTCAAGTTTTCATAAGAAACAAATGAATTTTAAATCCTACTTTTTAACCCTCAAAACGTCTTTTATTTTGATCCTTTACAAGATATCCGAAGTTTATTAAAATCTGCGAGTTCGGGTCGGGATACCTCACTTTTGAGTTAAAACCAAGGATTACAACCGAAACGAAAAACGGTTACGGTTTTCGTACCGGTATAATTTTATTATTATTATTATTAATTTTATGGAATACAATTTCGTTACAGCCTAGATCTTAAAAGTAAATTAAATCTATATTAAAAGATATTTTAATCTCAACAATTCTATTGAACTCGCATAAAGCCCGAGCAATTAATTCATTAGTTGAATAGTTTGATCTTTATTTCGATTACGGTTTCTTTAGTTACAATACAATACAGGTATAAAACCAAAATTAAAAAACCGTTTTCCAATAAAAATATTGACGTCACTGATAAGTATTATGCTGATACACAGAGAGAATTTCTTTAATTACATTTTTTTACCTAAACTGATGAATTTTTCTTAACAATGTGTATGAAAAATTTCTTAAACTGTATGTAAAAGCTTTATAGATTTAATGAAACTTGTTCATAAGTAGTATGAAGTTTTTAATAAATAAAATTTTTCATTCAATTTTATGAAAAACTGCATTAAAAAAAACAAAATTGCATTAATTTAATGAAAGGTCTCAATGGACATGTGGTACTTCATAGATATACTGCAGAAATTCATTGATATTAAAGCAATGAAAATCACAAATTATTTACAGTCATTGGAAAATTAAATTGTCGAGAAATTTTAAAACTAAAATTTTTTTTTGAAAACTTATTTTTATAATATCTTCAACGAAAAATGTCTAAGTTGCTCAACCGACGAACAAACATTTGATCAAAAATAACCGATAAAAATAAGGTTGGACTATAAAACATTGCTCTTGTTCATTATTCGAATTTAATGAAAATCTGAAAGATGTTATTCAGTAAATTTCCACATTAACCATGAAACATAAAATTTTGTTAAATTTTTGACAAAGGAAGCTATTTTCAGCAAATGTTCTGAGAAGGAGTCGCTTCAAATACAAACTCAAATTATCATTTTTCGAATTAATTTTTTTTTCTCTAACAACAACTATTATATTATAAAAATAGCAATCGACATCACCAAATTAGACATTTTAAAAAATCTTTAAAATTAATTTAAAAAAAAAAAATTTTGGATTTTTATCAAATTTGTGGGTCATTTTGGATTCCTGGGTAAAGGGGGGATAAAGTCAGAATTCCATACCTGATTTATTTTGAGTACACTAAATATATAATTGAAATAAAACATAATTTTTGCGAAATTTCGAGTTATGGGAATTTTTAATAATAATATTTACACTTTTAACATGTAGACGCATCAATTGAGAGCCTTTAGCAGGTGGAAATTTCCGACGTCCAGAATTATGAAGACCTAATCTACCTTAAAAATTGTACACACAGTCCAGAAATAACCACTTTATTAACGCAATTAAAGCAATATTAATATTGTGTTAGTAGTATATTTTGTAAATGTTAATTTTTTCTATTAATTTAAGAGATATGCCGCGTAAATACATTAAAAAACAATCATAGACAAAATTGATTTAATAGAATCAATTAAGGATGTATATAATATGATAATTTAAAATGTATATCTCTAAACAGACAAGGCTCCTCGTCATCCTCAATTTCATTAGAATGACGTTTTTACACACTTTGTTTAAACAAAATGCGCAATTACGAAAATTATACTTATTTCTACTTAAGAAAACAAAAAAATTGTATACCCATATTGCATATATCGTGAACACAGACTGGCCAAAAACTGGCCACATATTTTAATCGGTAAAATTTGAATCAAAACCGAACGATAACGAATATCGGAAAAAGCCCAGACACACCTTCGATTAAATTAAATGGGTATAGTAATACCCGCTTACGATTTTTATCTTGTACTGCAACTCTATGATGAAGCGCCAGATTTAATATTACTTACAATTTTTTAATAACAAGAATATTTGGAAGTTGTCAGCATTAATGTATATTCAAAAAAGCTTTATATTTGATACCAAACTTGTCTATAAAATAGAAAGAAATAATCCGAAAAAAATAAAATTTGGCACATTTTTAACCTTACTTTGAAATTCATTGTGTGTGGTTTTTTAAAGAGCTGGAAAAAGTGTCTTACCATTTCACCCCAATTTAAAAAGCCATATATGTATTGAAAAATTGTATCGGATTTCTCCACTTCAAAAAGTTTTTGATTCTTACGAGTACACTTAGAATACTGCTAATGTAGTTAAAAACAAATGAAATTTCATTTGAAGAAAGGACGACTTACATTTCAGTAAATTCAACTAACATTGTTATTTGTTTTTTACTGTTTAAAAAATTAACCACAATCGTAGTAAAAATGAACCACATATGCAGTAAAAAATAAACGAACATTTATTTGTTTTATTTTTTAAATAAAAAAAAAACTATTGTATAAAATGACTGTAAAATCATAATACAGTAAGTTGATGTGGTTTGTTTTTGCAATTGAACTACAATTGTAGTTAAAACTGAAATTTCTTCTACAAATGACGGTTTTTTCACTTAAAAATAAAGATACTGTATTACAACTCAGACAACTACAAATATTTACAGCAGAAGCTCCCTGAGTGTATCATTTTTTTAATGGATGCGATTAATAGTTTAATTGGTCTTAATACAACAAAATTTTTAATTGTATTTATAAATATTTTGGTTGAAATATTTTGGTTAAATTTTTTCTGTGTTGGGGGAGGAAGAAACGGGAATTTATTTGTTGCCCCACTTTAGAATATATGGGACTTATTCATGTGTTTTGAGCTGTAGAGCTCGTACGTTGTTATAAATTGATAAGATTTTTAAAGAAAGTAAATTATCTTCACTTGGACGTAATTAAAAGTTTTAATCACAGTAAACAACGGATATAACGTATTAAATGCTATAATGGAAAACCCCAAAATCATGGGTTTTCAAAGAACAAAAGAAATAGGTACTTGAAAATACACTTGAGGTAAAATAATTTCAAAAAAGATTTTTTTTTGTATGATATAAATAGCGTACACCTGAAAGTAAAGGGTGGTTAAATTTCAAGGGCCGATGTTGATTTTGAATAAAACACAAACTATTTAGGAAATTATTGTAATTTTATTTTATTATGATATATTGGTATTACTCAATTATGTATGGAACAAAATATCGGCCAAATGGGCGCCGCGACCATTTTTTTTTTAGGAGAAGCAACACTCAGGAATGTGTTGCTTTCTTTGAGGGAAGATAAAGGGCAACACTGTAATTGCGCGATATGATAAGTCTTAGAACAGTTGTTGCCCGCCACCTGATGGAGAGTTGGCGAACTCATTGAAGCTTTTCGGTTCATAGCCCTGATTCATTAGTTTACTTCGATGGTGTTAACTGCTATGGATGGTGTTAACTGCTATGGCGCTGCGATACATATGAGGGATAGAAAACTCATATATATTATTTTTCTAAATTAATGTTGTCGTCACCGGGAATCGAACTCAGGACCATTTGTGCAACAGTCTAACGCGCTAACCATTACACCACAGTACCCTACCTGGAATTTGGGCTATGTAAAAAAACTAACAAGGGAGGTATCCCGACCCGCACCGGCAGATCTTAATGAACTTTGGATATGTTGTAAATAATAAAAATTAAAGGGACCCATGTTCGAATCTCATGTTTAGGGTTTACTAAGTTGGGTTAAAAATTACCCCATTTTACGTTCTTTTAGTTTATTTCGTTCTACTAAAAGTAACTATAGACAAGTTTCGTGTCAAATGAAAGGTTTTTGAAGACCTACTGACTGGTGTACAAATTATGACCAAAGATTTTCAAGTATTTTTGTTATTCAAGAAAAATGTGTTTTGAGTAACATTAAATCTGTAGTTTTATTAGATATTTTAGTTGTATTAATCTTAAAATAATGCATAGCAATGCCTATTTTATTTAATCGAGGGGTGTCTGAGCTTTTTCCGAAATTCGAAACAATTCGGTTTTAATGCGACTTTTCCCCTATATTTCAAATATTTAAAAAATGTGGCAACTCTGTGTCCACTATATAGGCAATATGGGTATCAAAGTTTTTGTTTTCTTATGTACATTAAAAATGCGTACAAATAAATCTAGTTTTCGTAAACTAAACATAAGTTTTCATACAAAAAAAAAATTATTTTCAAAGCCTTAAACGAAAGATTGGGCAGCTAAAAAAAAACATGAAGTATACCAAATCCAAATACACCAGCTGGTAGGTCAACTTCTTTTGCATTTTTCGGCTGAAGATAATTATCTTGTAGGAAATTATTTAAAAAAGTTATATAACAATTTTTAAAACAACTTAAAATGTCCACATTAGGGAACATGTACCCTAATGTGGACCTACATTAAAAAACTTTCTATAAGTATATAAAATTGGTAGAAAAAGCAAATAAAATTATCAGTACACTCAGGGAACTTCTGCTTTAAAAATATGTAGTTGTTTGTTTAATGAAAATGTTAGTCATTTGTAGAACAAATTAAATTTTTTACTAACCTTGTAGTTCATTTCAAAAAACAAACCACATAAAATGACTGTTTTATGATTTTACATTCCTTGTATACAGTTGTTTTTTGTTATGTAAAAAAATAAAAAAAAGAAATTAAAGGTTTGTTTATTTTTTACTAACATGTGGTTAATTTTTACTACAATTATGATTCATTTTTTGAACATTAAAAAACAAATGACAATGTTAGTTGAATTTACTGAAATGTAAGTCGTCCTTTCTTTAAGTGAAATTTCATTTGTTTTTAACTACATTTGCATAGGTCTTTACCTACATAGTATTCTAAGTGACTAAAATTTGTATTTAAATTAAAATTTGTTTTAATTCTGTTTATTAAAACGTATTATGTATCGTTTAAAGCCGACCCGGTAGAAATTTCCAAACGTACCGAAAAAATTGTACTGGCAAACCGCTGGTATTATTGTAAAACCCCACCGTGTTAAAAATTACCAAAGGTACAACTAATATTGTACTAAGAAAACAATATTTTGTTTGTAAAGCATATGTTTTGCCAGTACCACCCGCAAAATTCTTTGCCAATATTGTTTTTAAAAATATTATAACCAATCAGATGCACATTGAATTTAAATTTAAAGTTAAATGTTAAAATCAATTGATTTATTAACTTTGTAATTATATAAAGATAACTAATTAAATTTTTTTTGATGGTTATTACTAGGGCAAGGAGTTTCATGCAAATGCATGTTTTTAGTCAGTAGCCGAAAATAGATTTTGAACAAATACTTTTCCGAATCAAAGATGCACCAAAATGACATCGATTTATTGTTGCATATTTTGGCATATTTTGTAATAAATGCATATTTTTTAATTTTTTTTTTACATATTTTGCATATTTTAAATTTAATTGTATATTTTTTAAAAATTAAAATGAAGGTTTAATTAATAATAAAAAAACGAAATTAAAAATAAACAAGAAAATATCCAATTTTCGACCTCTACACCCCTCAATTTTAACCAATCTTGGTATGGAAGTTAAATGTCATATAAATATGTCACCGTACAAGTTTTGGGTTGTTAACTCTAATGGTTTTAGAAATATCGCTGTGTAAAATATAAAAAAAAAAAAAAAAAAAAATAACAAAAGTAGTCGTAACTAATCGTCTATATCTTTTTAACGGTTAAAGCTAAGTGATTCATTGATAACTCATTTTAAAGCCACATAACTTTTGGAGGTAAAAACATATTGCTCATTTACTTACATATCGCTCATTTACTGCCTGCGAAGGGGAACGCCCAGATCTCGTATCTACATTCTTTCTGACAATCAGGCTGCACTGAGGGCCTTAATGGCTTATAAGGTGTCGTCTGGGTTGGTCATGGAATGCATTCAGACTCTCAATAGGCTCGGTAGGGGCAACTCTCTAACCTTGGGGTGGATTCCTGGTCATGAGGGGCATGAGGGCAACGAGAGGGCAGATTGTCTTGCCAACCGCGGGGCCCGAAGGCCCTTTATTTGTCCTGTACCATTCTGTGGAATACCTGCGGCGTATGTTAGGGAAAGGCTAAGGGCATGGAGAGAGTCTGAATTCTCTGGTTACTGGGAAAACTCTCCTGGTCAGCGCCAGGCTAAGAGATTGATCTCTTTTTCCAGTAGGGGGTCGAGGCGACTCTTGTCGCTTGAAAGGGGGGTTTTGAGGACCCTGGCGTTGTACTTAACTGAACACTGTAATCTCAGATACCATCTGCACAGGAAGGGTCAATCGGACACGGATATGTGTAGGTTTTTTGAGATGGTGTCTGAGACCTCGAAGCATGTTCTCTGCGAATGTCCCAGGCTTTGTGATAGGAGACTTAGGTTTTTAGGTGATCGCTTCATTTCGCCTTCCGACACCGCGAACATTTTGCCTAATAGGATAATTGGCTTTATAGGTAGCTTGAATCTGTAGGTAACTTTAGGCAGCACAAAAGACCTACATTGGTCGCGGTGCATAGTACCTTCTGATCTAATCTAATACTTCAAGAACGTCACAACTCAAAAAACAGTTTTGAGTTAATGACGCAGAATTATTCGTTATATCACGTATCATATTGTGCAAAAAAGTCGTATCTTGTATACTCACTCACCTCTTGAGAGAAATTATGTCGTTATTTTTTTCTTCAAGGTGGGAGTAAATAGAAAACTTTAAACTTGTTTTCTACAAAATCAAAATTTTTGAGAAATGACGTTATTGAAGTAAATGAGCGATATGTTAATTATAAATTATTCTTCTATACCGTCACCAAATCCCTATGTGGTATTCATGCATGTTTCTCAGTTATCGGCTTTTTAGTTAAATTTATTCATAACTCTGGATACCGTAAGAGCTCCAAATAGGTATTTGGATACGGTATAGGGAAATAATTTATATTTAACCAGATGCGGATCCAGGCGGAGGGAAAATGGGAAATTCCTCCCCCAAAATAAAGTTTTTCAATACAAAAATATAAAAAATAATTGAAAAATTTGTAAAAATACTCTAACTTCCCTCCCCAACCCTTTCCCTGGATCAGCGCCTGTATTTAACATAAATTTATTTTAAAAATTCAAAAAGAAAAACTGTTTTTTGAATGATATTCCAAAAAAAAAATTAATACTGTTCTCAAACCTCAATTCCATTAAACGGTGCAAAAACCATATGAAAAAAACTGCGAAAGTTTAAAAATTGGAAAATTTTAGTTTCACTTGTAAACCAGTGTACAAATTTTGTACCAAGCAGCGATATGGAAATTCCTTGTTTAGTGAATATAATGAAATAAAATGAAAAAACTTGCAAGTATCAAATAATTTTTTCATTTTTCGACTTTTAAATGGAAATTCATTCTTTGGTAAAAACGTTTCAACGTGAAACTTTGCATGTTATAGCTTTTACGTATAGTCAACCTAATCCAGTCCATCGTTCCTCTAAATTCATAAAATCCTGAGAAATAAGAGCCATCTAAAGTCAGTTTCAACAGGTGTCGAAAATTTTTGAAGTAGCTCATATATTTCTTTTTTAATAAAAAAATTATCATGATTGAATTTGATTGAAAAAATCCAAACAGAATTGAAACATTCAACAAAAAAAATCATATCTTATCTAGGCGAAAGTCAAAAAGTTGTACTCCTATCATACAAATATGTTCAAAGAAAGTTTAGTTATAAAATACCTAAGACAAATAATTATATGTGCAATGTATTTTATATTGAGTTATGATAAGAAAAATAAATATATTTTTAATTCAGAAAAAATAAAAACGTAAATACTTCATAGAAAAAAATTATATGTACATTAAAAAAAAATCCTATTTAATCGTTTTGTTTAACACTGTTAATAAGATTTTGTGTTGCCCTTGTGTATTAAACCTTATTGTTACTTTTACTGTTTCTCAAAGTCACAGTATCAGTATTTTCCCATTCTATCAATATTGCTAGTTTAAATTATTTACGCGTAGTGAATGGTTTTGAATAAATTTTCACACCAGAGGTCTTCAATGGGTCTTTGGTTTGGACTTATATCTGGCCATTCCAATACCAGTATATTGTGGTCATTAAAAATGTTTTTTGTAAAGCGAGCGACATGGATTGGTGCGTTGCCTTATTGGAACGTCTAATTATCTCCATATAGTTCGGCCACAAAGTCCATTACATTGTTCTACAACAAATGCGAATACATATTCTGACTTGTTGGAGAACAATATAATAGGCTTTTATGCCGAACTATATGAAGATAATTTGATGTTCCAACGTTCCGATCCATGTCGCTCGTTTCAGTTTTTTTTTCTTTTATTTATTTTTTTTTTTTTAACAAGAGGCAACAGTCAGGAAATTCGTCCTTGCTTTAAATTTCTTAGTTGCTTTCTTTGGAAAGGGGATAGTGGAGAGATGGAAAGTGGGGAAAGAGGAAGGGCTTCAAATATGATTTTTCTAAATTGATGTTGCCGTCTCTGGGAATCGAACCCGGGACAATCTGTGTAACAGTCCAACGCACTAACCATTACACCACAGCGCCCGCACCATCCTCTCCGCCAGGGTCTTTTCAATGTTAAAGCTATACATTGCACTTAAAGAATTTAAACTAGCAATACTGATAGAAGGAGAAAATATTAATTTGAGAAACTGGCCAAGCAGAAAAATACAATCGGCACAGCGTTGGCAAACCGTCGGCGACGGTTATGCGTTGGCCAAACGTAGGAGCAACAATTTTCAATTTATAACGAGCTTTCAACCTCCGTATATTTACAAAAATAAAGCAAATCAAACATATTAGCTAGGTTGATACTAGTATTTCGATTTCTGCCTCCATAAGAGGCAGAAATTTAACAAAAAACCTATTAATCATCAATTTTGCTCCATTCTTGTCTTCTTAGTAATCAAGCACGTGGTTAGGGTCGTTTCCTAACAAGCAATAACATTTTTTAGTAGAATTTTAGGGATTTTTTCCATAGTTTGTCTTTTGTTACTTTTAGAGATATTTTTCAATTCTGACGATTTTTTCATATTTAAGTAATTTTTTTTTTTTTAATTTCAACATTTTATATTTTGGGCACTTTTTTCGATTTTAGCAATTGTTCCAACTTTTTCCCAATTTTTGGCGTTGTTTGCAATTTTAATTAAAGTTTTAATAGTAAGTATCTACCAAAAATTAGTTTAAAAATAAAAACAATATTCAATTAAACTTTTAGTAGATATGATTAAAATCTTAATTGAAACTAAATCAACAAAATAGCTACAAATTATTTTAACTGATAATGCAATTACCTTTAATTAAACTTTTAATGGAATTAACAAATATTTCAATTGAAACCTCGATTTTAGTTATTTTTATTTCTGTGTATAATTTGGGTAACTTTGAGCATTGGTTTTCTAGATTTATTATATTGTCTATATAATTTTTATACAACCTCGTTTAAATTTTATTGCAATTAATAATTTATGCTTTTTAACAGTTTTACAGATTTTTTAATGACATGTTTTTTGTTAACAAGAAATGTTTGTTAATTTTTAATCTTAAGCAAATTGGAGGAAAAAATTTCAAATTTAGAAGAAAAAACTTACCTTAATTTAGCGGCATATTCTGTTTCTATCGCTAATCGATCACGTATAAAATTTGCATATTTATCCAAGAATTCAATGCCTTTATTTGTGTGTATCGCTAAATTATCGTACTGATCCTGAAAATAGATAAATAAAAAAAAAAGTGTTAACAAAATGAGAATTATTTGATATGAATGAAATAAATTCAGTATAAAAAATTTTTACAGATGGTTAGCTTATATAAATCATACACTAAGAGAATTATAATTCATGATAGTAATGAAACAATTTCAAAGAATTATTTTCGTAGATGCAATGAATAATTTCATTATATCTAAAATATGTTATTAATGTTAAGAAATTTTTCATAAACTTTTTTTCATAAAATTTCATAATTTCATAAAAAAAAAACTTCATTCGATTTCATAAATTATCTCTTCATAAATTTAATGAAAATTTTCCTTAGAGCCATGAAATTATGTTAGACTAAATTTTTTTATTTTTTTCATTAAATTTCTTAATTTCATTAATTTTCATACATTTATGACCTGTTCCACGATCTCGAACGAAAGCCTAGGCGAACGCAAGCTAGTCACTCGAATTCGAATCAATTTGGGTGTCAATTTTTGTGTAAATACAACATTACTTAACAGTGATCAGCTGTATATGACAAATAAATAAATAAAACAAATAAATAAAACAAAAGAAAAATTAATTAATCAAAGGAAGAAAATCAAAAAAGTACACCAGCATTTTCAGCAGTTCCATTGTGGATTTCATTAAGCTGAAATTCAAAGTTCTTAAAAAACTACAAATATTCATGTTATTTTATTCTTACCTTTTGTTAACCATTCTTTTTTTTTTTTAAATATTTATAATTTTTTATTATATCATTTATTCCAGCAAAGAACATTGAAAAATGAGGATTTTTTTAGGTTCTCCGATTTTTTTATATTTTGTACATGATTACTCTATAGTCCCACTTGCACATAGCCTTCGAAATTTGATCTTGAAATTTGTAGAAACTCTCGATTTTATGGACGTTTTTAATTTTCCTAAATTTGATAAAAATGCTAAAAGTGCTTCACTTTGAAGTGCCATAACTTTCTAATTATATATCGCATGTTATTAATTTAAACGATATTTGGAATATGCACTTGTCTACTTTATAACTGGAGGTTTTTAAACAAAATTATTGTTAAAAAAGTTCATATGAAATGCAAATGTAGTATTCTAATGTATTTTTCAAAACTTTCTCCCCCTACGATTTTCAAAAAAAAAATACAGTTTACTAAAATATGGAATCTTACCTTAATATACAAATGCTGATTTTTATGGGACTAACATGTTTTCTATTTGTAATGATTTTTTAAACAAAGTTTATTCTTTTATTCTATGAAAATATTTTTATACATTTCAGTCCAGTTAAAAAGTAGACAAGTGCATCTTCCAAATATCGTTTAAATTAATAACATGCGATATACAATTAAAAAGTTATGGCACTTCAACGTGAAGTGCTTTTAGCATTTTTTTGGTATTTATCAGAACTAAAAACGTGCATAAAATCATGAGTTTTTATAAATTTGGAGATCTGAAAATTTTAATGTACAAATGGAACCATAGAGTATTCATGTACAAAAAATAAACAAAATCAGAGGAACGTGTTAAGATTTTTTGCGTTTTCTAATGGAATGAATGATATATTTTTTTGAAAATATTTTGTTACTCGAAGTCAAAAAAGCAAGTGACTGGTTTTGACATTTACGTTCACACTGTTGACAACTCGTTCGAAATAGAGAAACCAAATTTTGTATGAAAACTGTTACGTTTTCATTCGACTTGTACTTCAAGTCATCGTTCGCATAGAAATTTAGTTAGAGAAACCCAAATCAATTTTCTTTCGCTTAGAAAGCGAAAGAAAACATTCTTTCGAAATCGAGAAACAGGCCATTAAAATTTTTACTCTTTTTAATTAATTTAATTTATTTAATTTTTTAATTATTAAAACCAGATTACCTGAAGATGTCACCCAATGTGGAGACGAAATATTGGAAATAATTAATAAATAAATGATCTTAAGCTCGTTTAAACTAAAAAGAATAAAATAAAAGAAGATCGAAGAAACCTTAACATTTTTAAAATTTTAACTTTAACATTTAATTCGCAAGTGTTCAACATATTTTATAAAAATTGTAATATTTGTTGCCTGAAGATGTCACCCAATGTGGAGACGAAATATTGAAATAAATAATTAATAAATAAATGATCTTAAGCTCGTTTAAACTAAAAAGAATAAAATAAAAGAATATCGAAGAAAACTTAACATTTTTAAAATTTTAACTTTAAGATTTAATTCGCAAGTGTTCAACATATTTTATAAAGTGCTTTATTATTTCAATGTAGCCTTTTACTAACCCTTTAAAGTAAATCTTTTTTTAAGTACATTTTTTTTAGCTTAAAACGCCATTTTTTAGAGCGCATAATTATATAATTAACATTTTAAAACCATTTAAATTTGATAGGAAGAGATAAGAGAAAAAACAAAATTTAAAAAAACCTATATAGGTCTAAAAGACCTATATTAACTTTCTAGGGTTAATTTTGGGCTTCAATGAAATTGTTTAAAAAACCATATAAAGCGGTTCATTGGCTTAGTTCCAATGCATTTTTCAAGACATTCATAAGGAGTCTTATTAATTCAAAGAAACTTCTTAATGTTTAAAAAGTTTATGAAACTGTTGGAATGATTCATTAGTTTTATGAAGACTTTCATTAATTCTATAAACATTTCATAAAAATTTTCATAGATTCTATAAACATTTCATAAAAATTTTCATAGATTCTATAAAAGTTTTCAATGGACGAGTTCTAGTAACAATTTTGATTAAAGCTATGAATAAAATCATTACTGAAGTGAAGATAATTCTCTCAGTAATCCATGCGTAAAATTACAAAAAAATGCCAAAATAACCAAATTTTTTGTAAAATACACGAAAATTTGTACATTTTACGAAATTTATTGTAGTTTTGACAATAATTTCGTATTTTTATGCATGGATTATTATGAGTGTATTTCTAGATAAAAAAAAATAGATTTAATTAAATTTTTGCTCAACAGACGCAAAAACAGAAATTTACGCATACACTGAGAAAATTATCCAAAAGCAAATTGTTTAAAATAAATAAAGTTTCGTTGGAACTTGTTCATAAAAATGTTTGTTACACTACTAGGGGAACTAAATTAATTGGATTTGTTTAAACTAAATTTTATTTCAATAAAATGTTTTGTTATTCAATTAATTTCATAGACTCAATCATGTTGCATTAAAATTATGAAGTTTTGTTTTTCAAATAAATTCAAAATATTTGTTTTTAATTTTGTGATAAAAACCTCATTACGTTACTAAAACTTTTCCTTAAAACTCAAAAAGGCATTTCTCTCTGTGTAATAGTTATATGATCACCACTTTTGTATACAATAGATTTTTAGATTAATTCTTAGCTCAATTTTTTTTTTCATTTTGTATTTCATTTAGAATTCTATACAAAAAATACAACGCATTTTTATACCCTCATTTTGATTTTATAAATAAATTGAGTTTGAAAAAAAATTGTTTCTACAATTTAATTTTAATCAGTAATTGATTATATCTATCAAGTGTTTAATGATTCTTGAAGAAAATCGCATTCACGAAAATAGCACCAGAATTTAATTATGTTATTGAAATGACGTCAATATTATAAATAAAATTAACAAAATTAGCAGCATATATACATTTTCAGAAATGATTTTAAAAAACACTTGTGTTTTCATAATTTAAAAAATGATTTATATAGAATTTTAGCTACAATTTCACATCTGCAGGTTTTGAAAACAAAATATTTTAAATTGTGGAAATTTTAATATACTTAAAAATAAATGCGTTAATGAAAAAAAAAAAATAAACATATTAGAGGGTATAATATAATTCTATTTATCATTTTTTTTTACATATGTTGATAACTTAAAATTTTATTTTTACGTATACGTAATATGGATTTGCAAGAAAAAAATAAACATACGCTCCAAAATCCAGTTACAACTAAAACTTGTGAAAGCTTGGTCTATGACCGATATTTGTTGGGTTGTTACAAACATCAGCAGAAACTCATTATAACCGGACCATGTAGTGGTACACTCAAAAAAATAAGTTAGTAGAAAAGTTAGTAGAAACGTCTTGTAAATCAGATATAGTATTTTTTAACAAATATTTTGCTAAAAATTATGTTTTGAGCTAAAATTTTAGTTATACTTATTCAGCACTTAACTGTTTTGAACTAATTTTTTACTAATATTATACTAATGTTTTACTAATTTATATTGCTAAAAAAATAGTGCTGATTAGCACATTAATAAATGAATTAGATGTCGCGGCATGTAAAGATTTAGTATTGACTAGGAAAATGATACTAAAAGACATATAAAAAAATCAAACATGGAAGATTTTTGTATCTGTTTTTCAGACATAAAACAAAATTGTGGATTGAAACAACTTAAATTTTGCGTTGTCACCGGCTTGTGAAAGTAATTGCCTATTTATTAAATAAAAGACAAAATAAAATATTTAAGTTCAATAAAGATTAAATGTGTATTTGTAAACCAAATGTTTATAGAGATTAATAATCTAGTGTGGTCGAACAAATATACAGCAGGTAGACAGACTAAAGCGAAAGACAAAGACACACATCTTAGTTAGATTTTTATGTTTCCTTTTTCTTATTACAAAAAAAAAGGTTGTACAGTGGACTCGCAGAAACGTGAACATCCAGTAACATGAACGTCCCAGAAACATGAACACTTTTTTTACATTGACTTTTCCAAAACGTGAACAAAGTTCAATAGCTCTAAAACGTAAACACATTTTTTTATAAGAAATGTTTCTATTTCTTCAATATTTTAGTAATTTCGCTAATTCCCGAATAATAATTTCACCACGTTCTTATAGTAAACACCTTTTCTAACGTGAACAAAAAAACTCATTAAATCTTTTCTTTAATCTCCGAATTTAAGAATTTTTTATATAAAAATTGTTTTAAAACGTATAGAATTAAATTTAAATGGAATTAGCAGTTATTTTTATAGTAAATGTATTAGAAATTAAGAGCTATTAAATATCAAAAACGTATTAAAATCAATAATTTGGGTATGCAAAAATTGTCTTAGATTTTGAATTTGGTCTATTTAAAAAAGTCCCAGAATTAGAAAGTTTTCTAATACGAAAAATGTCTTAAAGTGTTAATATTTTTCTATAGGCAAGTGTCTGAATATTTAAAAATTTTTTCTGTTTGAATTTCAGAATTTTTCAGGAGAAAAATATTCAAAATCTTTGCATATTTTATTTTTTTGTTAAATAATCAACATAATTATTGGTTCTGAAGTACTTGGAATATAATTTATTCTAAGTGGATCAATTCTGTAGTAAAATCAGAAACACGAACACCCCTTGCAAAAATTAGTTCACGTTTTTGAGAGTTCACTGTATGTTATATTTTGTTATTTTTTCGTTTCGTTTCTATAATTATCTGCAGCATCTGCGTTCCTTTAAAATATAGAATCATTTAGACAACCATTGATGTAAGTAGTGGAAGGATAATTTTGTTTATGTTATATATAATTAGTTCTATTTTTTTTTTTAAATTAATTCATGTCGTTAATTCGGGAGTATGAACATTTTTATATTTTGTAACGAATTGCAAATTATTTTTAAAAGAATCAAAAAATATGTGTTTCTGATTTTCAGCAATTAAATAAACTAAAGAATAATTTTTATACAAATTTTTTGAGTTTTTTCAGTCTACTAATATTCAGCAAAAATTTTATTAATTTTTAGCAAGGGTATTTTGATTTCTAATCCACTAAGTGTTAGCAAAACTTTTGCTGAATCTACTGATTTTCAGCAAAACATTTTGCTGACATTAGCAACTTTTTTACAAGCATCGTCCTGACTAAAATTTTGCTGACTTTACTAACTATTTTTTTTGAGTGTAAAGCGTACAATTGGTAAGCTGCGTTAACAGGAGGGATAGGTGTAGTTTTATACTTTATACATCTCTTCCTAAATGGTGTAATAATTCAAATTTGTCATAAATTACAAAAAAAAAATAAAAACGCATGCGGTTAGTGGGCTGTAATTACTATCATAGGCCATCACATTAATGTTATGATAAACAAATTTTAATGATAATACGAGGGTAGTCCAATAAGTTTTAAAAAAAATTACATAGAGAATACAAAATATTATAAAAGAACACACACAAAGAATCACAAGACAGGGGATGGACTTAAATTTTGTACGATGTAGACTTGAATTAACTAAACAACGAATTTCTTTTGCTGGACTTAATGAATACAACCAGTTACCTAGTCGCTTGAAAAATATCTCAGTTCTATCAACTTTTAAAAGTAGTTTAAAAGAATTTTTATTGCAAAATGTTGAAGTACTTCTTGCATCTGGAAAGCTTAAAAACTTCCCTGCGGGAAATAAAGGGTCGATTGATCCAAAGTGGTAATTCTGTGATATATGATTGGGGAACACGTCACGAAACTGGTGAAACCAAAATTGTGGTGCACCAAAAAGTGTTAATTTGGGTGAAATGTCCAATCATGTGACTATAGTTATGGTCACAAAACATTCACTCGTTGGTACCAGATATATCACGTAACTGGAGAAAAAGTAACAATAGATCAAAGTGTACTGAAGCAACTAGGGTCGTTGCAGTTGAAGTTGCTACTGGCCATTGAACTGGTTGAAAACAGTTAGCAGTGGATAAAAACATGGCAATTAGTACCGAAGAATGCAGTTTCTTGACTGCTGCAAAGTAGACACAACACTGAAGGAATTTTTTATGTACCAACTTTGTGACAGTAGAAATGAAGACGTAAAACTTCTCTGGTTTAAAATAACTGAATACAGAACTGTTTAGACAGTGACCAAGTTTGTCAGATATGGCGATTTCTCGCCAAACGTAGCGATCTTAGAAATCGTTTGGCAAGTTACTTTTTGAAATGCCGACTGACGATTTTTCGAGTGAATGGCGATTTTACGAAAAAACTATCACCAGAATATGATTTTTTGCACAATTTATTCAAAAACTTTAAACACTTTACAAGAATATAAATTAAAATTTAAAAATTTCTGCATATTGGTTTCGAAATATCTTGTTTAGATATTTTACAAGATTTTTGGTAACGATTTTTTATGTGTAAGTAATTAGCGATTTTTAAGAATTTCTTTGGGAACAAAATTTAAACTGAGTATATATTTTGGTACCCTGGTTTATAAGTAATACATTAAATTTGTGCTGAATTGTTGCAGCTGCTTCTGTTGATAAAGATATTATTGTGAACTAGAATTATAATGCAGCATACAAAATAAAAATGTTCATGAAGTGCTTTTTGGAAGTGTTGGAACATAAAAATTAGTAGAAATATACCAAATAATACCAATGTTAGCAAATAAAGAAAAAACTTGCAAAAATTCTATATTTTGAATTTAGTTTATGCACTTTTTAAGTTTAAATTGTTATAACGAATTTAATGTTATAGTTTTTTGCTTGGGTATAGACAAAGTAAACTAATTTTTGTTGTGCCTTTTTGGAGCTTTTTTGAGCAGATGGTATGACACGCTGTTTTGGATAAGTGTAGTAACTGGTTCGGGACGGGCTATTTATCAACCAGTACATATGACACACTCTGAATAAAAAGTGGCAGGTTACTTGCTAATTACTTTTCGCATGCCCGGCGACATATACCCCTTAGACCTGTGCAGTGATATGTCGCAAAAGTATTCCATTCCAACTACCCCTATAACAGAACACATTGCGCTTAATATGAGACCAGTTTTCCTTTAAAAATTATTCTCCAGTTCTATGATACGTCCACCTACACCAGTCACGTGATAATTTTTTAACCACTGGTTCTGTTGCATGTCACATAAATCCTAAAATGGCCCCACTTTGACACTACATACTTCTAACTTGTCCCGTAGCATATTCATTTCAGTCGGTACGGTGATAGGTTACTTTGGTCAAGTTATTCGCCACGTCACACAGTGCTACACAGGTGGCAATTGCCACCTCCTATGACAAGCACATGTTAAAAGTACCGGTTACTTTCATATAACAGAACCGAAACTAGGACTGGTTCACAAGTTCTAGTCACGTGACCATACCAATGACTGGTTCATTTCCCGCAGGGTTATTATTTTTATAATTTTTTTTATATAGAAAATTGCATAAAGTGGAATAAATTAAATTTAAATTTTGTATATTTAATGTAAATATTTATGTTGCCTACTGGCCTCTATAAAGCCATATTTGGCGCTGAGGCAAAAATATAATTTTTTTGTTAAAACTAAAAAAAAAAAAAGTTCTTTGACAACTAGTTACCTTTTGTAGATAATCTACGGAAAACTAGGATTCAATTTACCCCAAAAGGACCCATACCGTGACTGGTTAAAGCAGGACTTAATGCAAAATTACTGCAACAATTTGTTATTGCTCTTGGTTACGCGGTGTAAATTTTATTAAAAGAACTTCACAATCGCTGACAGTTTTATTTTATCTACGTAATATTTTTATTTTTTTAAATTTTAAATTTAATTTTTATTTATTTTATAGAAGTTTTTTGAAGTTTTAGTTTTTTTAAATATTTTTTATTTATTTTTCCCCCTTTTTTTCATAAATGCTTTATAAGGTTTATGCTATAAACACATAGACGACTGCAGCTACACGACTACAGCCTGTCAAAAATAAAATACACACGTTTATATGAAAACGATTATTTTGGCACCAACACAACTACACAGCTACCCGACTACTTTTGCCGCTGTAGTCAACTTAGGATAATTTCTATTTTTGTTGGCTGCAAAACAAAAATAGTGTTGACAATAAAACAAAATATGTAACAAATTAGTGCTTAAAAATATTTTATTTTGTTAAACACAAAAAACGTCGCAACATTAAATGGTATAATTGCATTAATATTCAAGAGGGGTTAGATAAATTTATTTACACGTTATAATAATGTATTATAAATAAGTAATTGTATTTTAAGTGAACTTTATATACGTGTCTACAGCCATGCATGCTGTTCTATTTTAATAAAGCAAAAAAAAAAAATGTAATTGGCACTACTGAAATAAAAATTCATTTGTATAAAAACAGCTTTTTATTATGTTGCTGTCGTTTCCAAAATAATAAGTAGCTGGCCACACGGCGACGATTGCAGTGAACGGCATTTGTAGTCGTGTAGCTCTGCAGTCTGCTGTGGTCTATGTGTTTATAGCATTATAGTAAGTTTGTGAAAAAAAATTTTATACAAACAAATTTCTTCTGAACCCTTTTTTCAACTTTTAATATAGGGGAGTTCGGGGTAGTGTGGTGATGGTGGTGATGGTGGTGAAATAGCAAAAATTTTTTTTTTTCCAATATGTGTCTTGTTGTTTAAAAATAAATTTCTACTTTTAAGGATTCCCGTTAGGAATCAATATAAACAGCAATATTTAAACAATTATAAAATAAATAAAGGAATATTGTAAATAAAACAAAACTACGCCAAAGCTGAAAAAAAAACTGTCAACTCCATTTTTTCGACACATTCATTGATTTTTTTTTAATTATGGGCCAAAATAGGTTTAGAGCGAATCTCAAAAACTAATCCATAAAAATGAATAAATAACTTTAGGTATAAATTATTCCTCTTACCAAGATATAACTATAATAAAAATTGCACTTTTTGTGCTTTTACTAAAGAAGATATCTGGATTTTCGTTTTTCGAAAAACGCAAAATTGATTTAACTCAAAATTGATTTAACTCAAAATTGATTAAAGGATTTGCTTATACTACTTAATATAATCTTTCCGCCAAATTTGATAAAATTCAATTTAAAGCGACGTCCTTTACAGGTATCCTTTTGGAATACTGCAAGTCCTTGGACCAAAGTTAGAGCATTTTTTTTTTTTTAAGTTTAAGCTTCAATCTTATTTTGTGTTTAGTATCAACGGTTTTCTAGTCCACTTAAAAAATATTATTTATTTTTTAAAATATTAACTTTAACGCTTTCTTGATTCAAAAATATTTTGTAAAATTTAGTTTTCTATGGAATTAGCTTAATGGCCTGTTTTTGTATAACGTGTCACTCAAAAAATTCGTCTAAACTAGTGATAAAAATGACTTTGGGGTTCCGTTTCACGAATGTCACTTTGTAATGAATGAAACGTCACAAACGTCAAAAACAGACGTTCACAAAAAAGCATTCGTCATGTAAACGTTCGTCCGAAAAAAATTTTCATTTAATTAAAAAGTTTAATAAAAACATAATTATGAGCAGCGAAAATAACAAAAATAGGTAGATATGCATTTCGTACACAAAACACGTTGTTTTTATTTGTTTTGTTTGAAAATTTTAGCTTAAAGAATCCCATAGCAATTGACCCGAACATTTTTATTTTTGAATTTGTTTTGTTTTTTTATTACACAAATTTAATTTTAAAAACACTTTTATTATTTTAAAATGAATACAATAGTTTTTCAAACAAATAACAGCTGTTTTTGTTTATATTTCATTTCCACTGTTGGGTTGCCATCTACCAACAAAAAATGTGTTATTTGTATATGAAAAAAACTAACAAAACCGAATCTCTACTGTTGACATAACATAAAGCTTTACGTAGTCAAACGTAAGTGAGACGAACGAATTATAAAAACTCACTTCCTTACGTATTTGTTCGGTTGACACACGTTCGTCTAAAATTATACACGTATTGTAAAAACAGGCCGTAAATTCTTTTAATAAAAACCCCATTTAGAGCAGTTTGAGGGTTAAATTGTAGCACTTTTTATTACTTAAAAATTTTTTTTCTTTGTTTTTTGTTTATAATAATAATCTTTTTATTTTAAACAATTGAATTTTTATGAAATGTTTCTTTTTAGTGTAAATGGAATTTGCATTTAAACACACACGCAAAATATATAAGTTTGCTGTTAGCCAAACAGAAAAAAATATTGTCAATAAAATTTCGATTAAACTTTTGTTTAATTTCGAACTCACTCTCAATTAAAAGTTTAATAATGTCTGTTAAATGGTTAATTAAAAATAAATTTGGTGCACACTAATTTCCATTTTTATTAGCAACAAATTAAAAAAAATCTCAATATAAAAAAAAATCCAAATTAATAAAAAATCACTAAACTTAAAAAAAGTCAAAATTAAAAATAAGCAATAAAACGATAAAAATTAAAATTTTAAAAATTGTATTTAGATTGTTTTATAAATTTTAGCGATTTTATAAGTCTTTTTTTAAAGTTCAGCGCTATTCTTCATTTGACAATTTTTTTTTTTTTTTATTTTCTTAAATTTTTGGTGATTTTTTAAAGTCGGTTGCATCAATTCGTTGTGGAAACCGAATTAATTCGGTTGACACAACTAAATTGTTATGTTAGTGTATATGGAAACTTCATTACGTTTCTCACTCAAAACTGTTTAAATTCTTAAACAGACCTCGTTAAAAAATACAATAGGTAAGAAATAAAGACTATTAACAAAGTGATTAACGATAAAAATTTATAGATAAAATATAAATAAATAAATTAATTTATAAAAATACATCAAAACCACTTGTGTGAAAATTTTTATTTTTAGTCGCTTTACACAAAAAAAAAATTAAAAAGACACCATAAAATATCTCCCACAATAGCAAAAAAAATCTATATCACCATCAATATGTAGACAAAACGGTTTTGATTGAAAGTGTTTATAATTAAACCAAAAAAAAAAAATAAAATCAAAAATTTTAAAAATCTTGAAAATCAATGTGACACAATTCCCCACATCTTGAAAAAAAGCCAACTATCCAGACAGAAAGACAAGACAAGTTACACATAAAAGATTTTTTATTTGTAAAGTACTTAAAATGTAAAAGAAGTACAAAAGAGTTGGTGTTTGGGGCTTAAGTTGCTTAAGTGTGTGTTAGTGTTATTGTCCAAATAGTTGTAAATGACATAATATATATATTTGTTGAAAAATCAAAGCGCCACTGATACATGTAGAATACAATAAAATTGTACCACAACAAAATATTGTTGCTGTCAAAAAAAAAAAAGTGGATGAAAGAAACAAAAAACATTTGTCAACAACGAGTAAACAAATGCTCTACTTTTATTTTCTTTGAAACAGTTGCTTACACAATTGAGACTATAACTTTAAATAATTGAAAATATAATTTGAAATAATTGCAGTCATTTATTAGCTGGATTTCATAATATATTGATGAGTCACTAAATGGCGCCCAACACGCAATAAACTAAAAAGTCTGCTATTCACCTAGGGGTAATGAAAAGTCAATTGCCCTCAAAGAACCTATTCCGTGACTGGTAAGCGGTGTCAATTATATTTAATGACTTGGTGCTGTGACTTATGCAAAGCAGACAACTTTTTTAATATTCTTAATAAATTTTTTTTTTTTTAAATTTTTAATTAAGTTTTAATTTATTTATAAGTTTAGTCTTATTTTTTTATTTACATATTTATTTAAGCTCTTTTCCTTTTCTTTTAAATCTTAATAGTTTAGAAATTGTTTAACTCATTACACCCCAACTGTTCCGTTTTCAATTCACTCAAGAAAAGTTATTGTCAATAAAATTTCAATTAAACTTTTGTTGCGATGTAAGAGAAAATTCAGTTTAATAAATCACCCGATTTGAGAAAAATTTTAATTTAGAAAACATGTTAAAAGCGGTGCAGTCGTTTTTTTTTTTTTTTTATAGCTCAAATTTTGTTAAAAAAAATAAAACGATTTAAAAAAAAATTTATTTAGAAATAATGTTTAAAGCGCATCAGGTGAAAATGCTTTCTAAAAAAATTTAGCGATTTTTTTGATAATATACCGAAAGCTTTGTTAGATCATATTTTTGCATATTTTGCTCTTAATTGCATGTTTTGTTTGTTCAAAAAAATTACCCGATTTGAAAATAATTATATTTAGGAATAATGTTTTAAGCGCCACAGGCGAAAATGTTTTTTTTTTAATCGCACGATTTTTTTTAAGAAACATTGTCATATTCGATAATATACCGAAAGCTCCACGGGCGAAAATTATTCATAATAAAATTTAGTTAAAAAATTAACCCGATTTGAAAAAAATTTTGCTTAAATTTTATAATTTTTATAGAAAAACTTTAATTCTTCTTCTTAACCTCAACCTTTCTAAAAAATTGCCTCCACTAACGACTTTTGGTTCAGTGTAGCGGACAAAAAAAAAACAAACAAGGTTTCCAATAAAATTTTTAATTTGACAAACAATTTGCACTTGCAGCAAATGGAGTACATACTTTTTCTATAAGAGCAGTCACTATAAACACTAGGCCGGGTCGATTTGTATGGAGGCAAAAAAATCGCTCAACGTTCAAGGAAAATCGTATTCTAGAGATCAAAATAAGAAACTTTGCCGAAGGAACCATACCTCTAAAACGAATTCTGATGTCCCGACTTTTGACCCGTAGGTTCAAATTTTGAAAAATTTCACTTTGACCCATTTAGAGGGCCCCAATCGAGTCCAACCCAACCGAATATAATTTATACATTCATCTGCTAGAGCGTCTTCCGGAGAAGAAATAGAGACCATAATCTTGGAAAGACTCCTCCTACTTTCTGAAATATCTCTATCCAGAGCTTTGTACATTTTGCTATAAAAACACGGCTAAAAATGCCCTCTTTCAACTTAAATTTGAACCCCTTAACGGTAACCTAGAATGATGATTTATGCATTAATCTGCTAGCGCGTCTCCCGGAGAAGAAGTAGCTCCCATAATCTTGGAGAGACTCCTCCTACTTTCTGAAATATTAAAGTGGGCTTTTTCAAAATTTCACCCTACGGGTCAAAAGTCGAGATTTCAGAATTCGTTTTAGAGGTATGGTTCCTTCGGCAAAGTTTCTTATTTTGATCCCTAGAATACGATTTTCCTTGAACGTTGAGCGATTTTTAAATCGACCGGCCCTAATAAACACCGATTTGTGCATAAGAGAGCGTTTGGAAAAACGGAATTAGCCATTTATTCGGAAATATGAGGTATCTACTTTCTTAAGGCCTGACCTTGCATCTTGTCATAATAGAAATTTTCCAAAGACGTCATTAAAATAGTTGAACTCATTATTTTATATTTTCCAAAAATTTCTTAATTAGTTTTTATTGAAATTTACTCTTGTTTAAATACTTTTTGTTTAACTTTGAACAAATTTTGTTGTGAAAATCAACCGAAATTCACGTTTTATATAAATTAAAAAGTTTGGCTTCGGCTACGGCTTCGGCCGAACATTAAAAGTTTCGCCAAAGTTCGGCTTGGGCCAAAAAAAAGCGAGTTCGGCCGGACATTATTATATAAAATCAATTTGTATAAAAACCCATTTAACAAACTGTTATATTAGTTAAAACTGGTTGATTAAATCAGAAGTTATATTAATTTATTTGTGCACTACACCTATTGCAACTGTAATTCAGAAAATATCAATTGAAATTTAGAAAAGATCAATTTAAATTCAGAAATTTTATATGAAATTCAGAAAACATCAATTGAATTTCAGAATTTCCATTCGACATACAGAAAACATCAACTGAATTTCAGATTTTCCATTTGGAATTCAAAAAACATCAATTGAAATTCAGAAAATATCATTTGAAATTCAGAAAATACAAACTGAAATTCCGAAAATACTAACTGAAATCCGAAAATACTAACTGAAATTCAGAAACACATCAATTGATATTTAGAAAATATCAATTGAAATTCAGAAAATGGCAATTGAAATTCAGAAAATATCATTTGAAATTCAGAATAATAAATAATAAATTCGAAATAAATCAATCGATATTTAGAAAATATCAATTGAAACTCAGAAAACGTCAATTGAAATTCAAAAAATATCATTTGAAATTCAGAAAATATTAAATGAAATTGAAATAAAAGTTCTCTGATTTTAAATTGATGTATTCTGAATTTAAAGTGATATTTTCTGAGTTTCAATTGATATTTTCTTAATTTCATTTGATATTTTCTAAATTTCAATTGATATTTTCTGAATTTCAAAACATATTTTCTGAATTTCAATTGACATTTTCTGAATTTCCAATCATATTTTCTAAATTTCAAATTGTTATTCTGAATTTCAATTGATATTTTCTTAACTTCAATTGATGTTTTCTAAATTTCAATTGATATTTTCTGAATTTCAAATCATATTTTATGAATTTCAATTGACATTTTCTGAATTTCAAATCATATTTTCTGAATTTCAAATTGTTATTCTTAATTTCAATTGATATTTTCTGAATTTCAAATGGAAGTTCTAAATTTCAATTGATATTTTCTGAATTTCAAATGGAAATTCTGAATTTCAATAGTTATTTTCTGCATTAGAATTGCAAAAGGTGTAGTTGACTGATCTCACTGCTTTCTCAAAATAAAAATAAATGCTAGATTTAGTGAAATACTACAACAGGTGGCGCAAAAGTAATCCTCCTATCAGAAAATGCTATTAAATGCTATCAGTTCTGTTTTGACATTTGTGTAGTAAACACATGCGAAATACACGTTAATAAACAATGTTACGCTACACTGCTCCAGAACGCGGAATATTGGTGACTATTTATTTGACCAATAATCGGTCGGTGACTTTGGCACAACGTGAATTTCGTCGCAGATTTCTTGGCCCACCAACGCCTACTGGTGAAACACTGCGACGTTTAGCCGCTCGTCTCGAAGAGACTGGCACAACACGAGATGCTGCCAGGCGTGGCAGACCCCGGAGTAGCCGTTCTGCAAGAATATTGCTGCTGTAGCCGAGGATGTCATGGAAACGCCAGACGACGTGCCACGCAAATGGGTATCAGTCGACGGTCTTTACAGCGAATTTTGGTACAAGATTTGAAGATGTTTCCGTACAAAGTCCAGACGGTGCATCAGCTGTTAGCTGCTGACCGCCAATCGCGTGTAACATACGCTCAAGCCATCCTTAATCACCATCAAGAAAAATAATCATGAGTGATGAGGCCCATTTCCATCTTAGCGAGTACGTAAATGAGCAAAATTTACGCTTCTGGGGCACTGAAAATCCGCGTGTAACCCACGAAGAGCCATTACACCCGCTCAAAGTCACTGTATGGTGTGCTGTTTTCGCTGGAGGAGTCATCGGACCTTTTTTCTTCGAAGACGTCGCTGGTCAAACGGTTACTGTGAATGGTGAGCGCTACAGAGCAATGATAACCTAGTTCTTTTTGCCGCAACTTGATGAATTGGGATTGGAAAACATGTGGTTCCAACAGGACGGTGCAACGGCACACACTGCACGTGCCACAACCGATATGCTGAAGGATGCATTTCCCGGGCGCCTAATCTCCCGTTTTGGCGATTTTCACTGGCCAGCAAGATCGCCTGATTTGACCGCTCCAGACTTCTTTTTGTGGGGCTTTTTGAAGTCGCGGGTTTATGTCAACAAGCCTCAGACTCTTGCAGCTCTTAAAGACAATATCCGTCAAGAATGTGAGGACCTATCGCCGGAAGTTTTGGCCAAAGTGATGGAAAATGCCATAAAAAGGGCTCAAATAACAAACAACGGCGGCCATTTACATGACATCATATTCTCGACTTGATGTAAAAAAAATTAAAATACCAAATAAAAATAATCCACAAGAAGAATCAAAGTTTTTCATTTTATTTTTTAAATTACAGCCAAAAAACATCGGAAGGTTATTTTTGCGCCACCTTGTATAAAAATTATTAATTTAAAAAATCAAGATTTGCCGACAAAACGAAAATTTTTTATACGTCTTGAATAGTCTAGGATTCATATTTTGTTAACTTTTCAACTGTGGTTGCCAATATTTCCACTAGACGGATCTTTAAGGAAAACAAAATTACAAAAATTTCGTATTAAAGCGTCGTTATATTTTGTGGTGTTAGTTTTTTTTTTCAATTTTTTTAATTTACTTTCTTGTAGTGCTAGTTTTGTTTGGGATTTTTATTTTTTATTTAAACACACATGCAAAAAATTTAAATTTGATGTTAGCCAGCCAATACGGAATAGCAACATTAGTTTAGAAGGCGTGCTAAATTTGCATGCACACAAAAATATAAAATCCATAATATTTTATAAAAAAATTTATATTTTTAAAGGTTTTTACTATTTATGAAATTTAGTTACTATTTATGAAGTGTTTCTAGATTCCGTAGCATTTATGAAAAGGTACAATAAATTGCAATAATACTGGGAATTTTATGTACCTTTTCATAAATGCTACGGAATCTAGAAACACTTCATAAATAGTAACTAAATTTCATATTGCAATTTATGCAAGTTTTCTTTAATATTAGGATTTTGTATATTGGCAAATTTTTTAAGTACTTTTTCATAAATATTAAGTGTTTCTACATATATTTTAAGAACCTTGTCATAATTTACGATACACAAACTTTCCCAGTATTTTTTATGAACTGTTCATAAATGTTATGAAAAAGTTCCTAAATTAGTACATTGGCAAATTTTTCATAAAATATTCATAAATAGTAGGAAATTTTTTTTGTGTGTGGTATTCAGCCCAATGTCCGCTTAATTTTTAAGTCATCTGTATATTTCTTGTGATTTGGAAGATGTTATTTTAAAACAAGTTTGTGAATTGTTTCGTTTTTGTTTATTTTGTTACACATTCTTCTGGTACAAATTTTGTTAAAGTGACCAAGTGATTTTTTTTTTTTTTTTTTTACTACTTGGCCATTTTACTCCCACAAGATACATAGAAAAAAATTTTTAAAGCATGCTCCACTGTTGTTGGTTTAATCATTAAATTTGACCGTGTAACTTTTTTAATGATACTCATCGAATCACAGAAAACATGCGCAAATTATTTAATTTGCATTCACCACTCGAAACACTATGAAAAAAAGACGTTCAAAAGTATGAAATACATAATCGTCAAGTAGTCATTGCTCAATGATAATCATCTTCGCATAAATAAAATTCAGTCTTTTGTTATTTTTTTGGTTAAATAACAACATAACCATTGAAAAATTTGCTAAAACTTATAAATTCATCCAAGTAACTAACAAGAAATTAGCATCAATTATGTAATTTTTCCCCATTTACAGTTAATTAAATTTTATGGGAATTTTTTGGTGGGCGAGGGAAATTTTATGGCATGAAATTGACTGTAAATTTGTTTTAAATTTCATGCAATGCACTCATAACTAATACAAATTTAATTTGTATAATCATACATTTTTACTGCGTTCTAATTGGAAATTCCAAAAAGTATATTTTGCCCATACCTTAAGAAACAAACATTTAAGATTGCAGATTTGGAGGCAGACCTTAACTCATTATCGACCAACTGTTCTATTTTCAACCCAGCACCTTTAAACAGCTTAATATTTTTGCTGGATAAAGATTACACAGGTCAACAGCAAAAAAAAGGCTTGACTAACCACTATATAGATTTGATGCATCATGGCTGCCTAAGTACAAAAATGGTAAAATTTTTCAATTCTATGGATAATTTTTTTTTAAAAAATTTTTTAAGTAAAATTGACAATATTTTGAGACATTTCTCCACTTATGTTGTCATAACTCAAAAACAACTAGTCCGATTTTGTCAAATTAAATTTACAAAAATTAAGGTTTACAATATCTTTAAATAACGCGTACAAATTTTTTTAATGCGATCAATAGTTTCAAAGTTATGAAACAAATTGTTAGCAAAAAAAAAAAAAATGCTAAAAAAAAAAAAAAAATTGAAAAACAAAAATCTGGAAAAAATCGAAAACTGCACAAAATATTACTTTTTATTTTTTTGTAGTAAAGCTACATATCATGCGAATTAAACTAGATATGGATCATAAAAATCGATGCATGCTTTACATTTTTATTTACAATTAATTGAAGGTATCGCATATTTACAAGCACTGTAGAAAATTGTACCTACTATATAATGAAAAAGCAGAACATAAAAACTCAGGTGCATTTTACGACACGCATTTTGGCAAAACCCCTTTGGGAAAAACCTCTATGACATTTTTATGATTCTAATAATTAAAAAAAAATAAGTAATTAACAAAAGATTGTTTAATTTTTACGATTGCGGTAGGATAGTAATAAAACGCTCATAAATGTGCGTGTACGCTGAAGTGCTCTTATTTTCCGTTAGCTACCTGTAACGGATGATTTTTTTTTTTCATAAAAGTCCTTAATGTTTTTTAGGATTCTTGGGAATAATAAAAAATTTGCAGCACACACAAACTGTATCCACACAAAGGGTTATCCCAAATTATAGTATCAGTATTTATAAGATCTCCTTGACCCTTTTTATTTCATTCAAGAAGTGTTTGCGATAACGCAAACATCATTTAATACCTACACAAAAATTAGAGTCATACAGCTTAGAAGTTAAAAACAATTTTCAAATATTAATAAAAATGAGCCAGAAAGCCAAAACATTTTTATGTAAAAACGATCCAGATTTATTTTGTTATGTGTGCGGCCAATATATCACCGGGAAAAAACGGAAGTGCTTCTTAACTTCATTGCAAAAGTCATATCAAGATTGCTATAATATCTATCCGCACAATTTGAACCAGCATTGGACACCGAGTACTATATGCATTCCATGTCGATTGAATTTATCTATGAAGTCTTCTAACGTAAAGTAAGTATAAATTAATAGATTTGGAATATTTTATAATTACAATATTTCTTAATTAAAATTTGAATTCTTCATATTCCTGATTTCAATTTTTTTTTTTTCATTTTACAGACGACACTTGGAAATTTTGAAGCCTATGCTATGGAGAGAAACAGCGAACCACGCATCCGAGTGTTATTTTTGTTTAAGTACAAAAAGCGGTTTTGGAAAACATATGCGATGGTCTTACCCAACGAGGTCTGCTGATGGGTTTACACTTGCAGTTCTACATTCACAAGAAATAGAATATGCTCAAGATCGGGGTGCAAGCTGTAGTCAAGTGCTTTCATCTTCACCAGGACACTCAACCTCAAGTATGTCTTACCAATCAGATATGTCAGATCCAGCACTACAGCTGAAAATGACGAGTTCATCCCACACAAACATTTCTCGCCGAGACCATGGAATCAAGATCAGCTTAATGATGTAATTAGAGACCTTGGATTGTCGAAAAGATCTTCTGAATTACTTGCGTCCCGGATGAAAGAAACAGGTCTCATAACTAAAGAAACTAAAGTTTCGTATTACCGTACTCGAGAAAAAGACTTACTTCATTATTTTGCTGAAGAGGATGACTTTGTGTACTGCACAGATATTTCTGGTTTGATGACTGCCATGGGCTTACAGAGATATGATTCAAACGAATGGCGTTTATTTATCGACTCATCAAAACGCAGCTTGAAGTGTGTCCTTTTGCATAATGGAAATAAATTTCACTCCTTGCCGATCGCACATTCAACCAAAGTAAAAGAAGAATACTCTGTAATTGCATTGGTCATGAAGAAGATAAAGTATGATGAACATAAGTGGGTAATTTGTGTTGATCTTAAGATGGTAAATTTCCTCTTAGGCCAACAAAGCGGCTTTACAAAATATCCTTGTTTTATATGTTTATGGGACAGCAGAGCTAAAACAGAACATTGGAAGAGAAAACAATGGCCTTCTAGGGAAACACTAGTTCCAGGTACGCCAAATGTTATAAATGTGGCTCTAGTGCCCCGAGATCGCATCATATTACCCCCTCTTCACATTAAACTTGGTCTGATGAAACAATATGTTAAAGCACTTAACAAAGATAGTGAATGTTTCCAGTATATTTGAAGGAAGTTTCCCAATCTAAGTATGGAAAAGCTGAAAGCAGGCATATTTGATGGCCCACAAATTCGCAAATTGGTGAACGATACTGAATTTGGCATTTCAATGTCAGAAATTGAGAAGAATGCATGGGATTCGTTTGTATGGGTTATTCAAAATTTCTTAGGAAATAACAAGGGTGATGATTACGTTGCGCACGTTTAAGAGATGTTAACTCACTTCCAGAATCTTGGATGCAACATGAGCATCAAAGTACACTACCTGCACAGTCACTTAGATCGTTTTCCTGAAAATCTAGGAGACTTGAGTGAAGAACAGGGCGAACGATTCCACCAAGATATCCGGACAATGGAGGAACGATACCAGGGTCGCTGGGATGCACACATGATGGCTGATTTTTGCTGGAGTATTCAGAGTAACACTTCGTTATTCAACAATAGTAGAAAATCGACTAAAAGAAAATTTCAGAGTTTGTAGTTTATAATACATATTTATTTATTTATTTTCTTGTTTTATTTATTATAATAAATGTGAATAATAAAATATAAATTTTCTACTATTTAATTTATTTATTTATTTACATTTAAGCTCATCCAACACAAATGTCTTTCCGAAGAATAGAATCAGTATATTCTAGGTAGGGTTTTGCCAAAAAAATACACGAATGTTACTATGTAATGCATTTTTGATGTGAAAATTTGTACATAGCATGGGGAAAATGTTTTCAAAATTCAATCAATCGAAAGAAGAACATTAACTACTCAATTTTATGTATATCAGACAAAAAACTAAAATTTGGTGAAAATGAGCGAATTCACTTAATTGTGAATAAATTCGAAAAAAATCAATCGATTTTTATGATCGATATCTCATTTTGTTCCTATTACATATGGCTTTGCGATAAAGCAATAAATCTGAACGATTTTTGCCGTTTTCGATTTTTTATGATTTTTTTAAAACAAAAAAATTTGCTATTTTCACATAAAAAAAATATTTTTTCCCTCAATTTTTTATTATAACTCCGAAACTACTGAGACGATTGAAACGCAATATATTAACGGATTAAAGGCTATGTAAATTTCAGCTTTTCTAAATTTATTTGAATAATATCGGACTAATTTTTTTTTAGTTATCATTAATTATGTGGAGAAACGTCTAAAAAAAATTATAATTTTACTTAAAAATTTTTAAAAAAAAAAACCTCTCCATAGAATTTCAAAATTGAACCATATTTGTACTACTGGGACCACAATACATCAAAATTGTATAGTGGTTTTCAAAGCCCCTAAAATTTTTTCAAAATGTGTTTCCAAAAGGTGGAAACGAAAAAAAATTACCATTTTCAAATGCGGATTGGGTAAAAGCTATATTCGCTACACTCATAGAAAAAATTTAGTATAAAAATTAGTAATGCCGTTAGTAATCCAACTTTGAAAATTTTAAACTAATTTTTAGTTCAAATTTAGATTTTAGTTAAAAATTTTGCTATTTTGACTTGATGAAATACTAAATTTTTAACTATAACAATTTAATAATGGACAATTTTTAAACGCTTGCAATTAAAAAACTAATAAATTTTTTGAAAAGGCATTTTTATAGTATTAATTCACTTTTTGTAGAGAGCCAACGGACCACGATCTTTTATGTGGTGTAGTACCTCCCTCCTCCAATCATGCTTTCTTTGAACGACATTTATGTGAATTTTTTTACACTGCTTTTAATTTTTTCTTCAATTCTTTAGTGCATTTGGCTTCCCAATCATTTTCATACACTTTTTGGCATAAAAGACCTCAAAAGTCCTCAATTGGACGTGCTTTTCGGAGGTTTACAGGATTTGAGTATTTCGGTACGACAGTTACGTGCTTAGCATTAAGCCATTATAGCGTCTTTTTGGCATAATGACAATTTGCTAAATCTGGTTAAAATAATATGTCCTCTTTAGAGTGTCTATCTCTGATAAATGTTTCCAGTTTTACTAAACATTTATTAATGTAAACATTCGCTTTTGAATCCTGGATGTAAAGTTGTGATATACCTTTTGCCGAAATGGCTGCCCACACTAGTACTTTTGGTTCAAACTTCGCTTTGGCCGAAAATACCATCCATACCTTGTTTTTTTTTTTTAATTCTTTAGAATAAAATTCAAATTAAAACTTCCGTTGTTCCAAGCAAATTAAAAGTATTTGTCATCATCCAAAATTATTTGAACATTTTTTTTTCATGAAGTTTTTTCTCGATTGGTTGGTATTTCTGCCAATTGTTTTTTAGTATATTTGGGTACTGTCTTCCTCTGGTAGTGGGTCACTTCATATTCATTTGGAGTAAGTTTTTGCAAAGTGTTTCTTTGCAACGCGACATTGCGATTTGATGCCCCAATTTGATAAACCGCCGATTTTTTTCAATTTAATAAGCGCAGCTGTGGTAAATTTTGTTGGACGTAATTTCTTTTTGATTCCGGTTTATGCTACTCCATTTTCAAACCGTTTGAATATGGAATATATTGTGCTACGTGGTACTTGTTCCTTAAGAAAATGATGTAACACTTCGTTTTTAGGAGACCGTCTAAGCATGTCATAGACGTTTTTCTTAAACTGTTTTGTTCAACCACTTTCATTCTGATTTTTTTTTCGATTTTGAAGAAAAAAAACATGCCTACTTAGCAGTAATTTATATTTGAATTTTGTTCATTTACTTCGTTGGCATAGGTTATATGGGCTATTTCAAATTTTTTGAGCACCTGCTGAAACCGACATACTATGGCTCTTATTTCGTAAAGTTTTATGAATTGAAAAATAACGTTGTACAGGGTTTGGATGACTATACTTGAAGGATATGACGTGCAAAGTTTTACATTGAAAAGTCTTTACCTTAAGAATTGGTGGTCATCTAAAATTCGAGAAATTAAAAAAACGACTTGAAACTTGCATTTCATTCATTCCGTTTCCTCTGTAATAGTTTTTAGCTTTCAGATCCAAACCAATACAAAAGTCACTAGACTTGGATGATATATCCACAAAAAAAAATTTTTGATATCGCTGCTGGGTGAAAAGTTGCATGGTGGTTTACAAGTGAAACCAAAATTTTCCGTATTTTGAACTTTTTGAAGATTTTAAATAGGGTTTTTGCGCCGTTTAATCAATACCGTACCACAGACATCACAAACTTAAAAGAAATTAGCTTAAATTTTTTGAAAATGTATCTTTTTTGCGTCTGACAATCTGAATTGTCTTTTTAGTTGGCTGGTGTATTGCGTGATGGGAGTAACTTCGTAAAGTGCACTTCCAAGGCGAAAACGCACTTTAAAATTTTTAAACGCAAAAATTTTATGAACTTTTGAAAATTTTTGCAAAAAAAAAACAATTTTTTTTAAGCTTTTTTATATCAAAATATGACATGGCTACGTGTTTAGGTATCTAAATAGATTCTTCGCGACGGACTAAACTGATAAAGGGAAAAAAAAATAATTTTTTTCAATCCTGGCGCGTGCAGCGGCAGTTTTTTCCAAACACATTTCGCTTTGTGACAACTAAAGCGCTGTATCAATTCCGCTCAAACGTACATCGAATGGAAGACTTTACTGAGCTTGATACTAAAATCGAAAACGCACCAAAAAATTTTAAGGATTTAAAATTTTATGGAGGAAACAAAATGTTTCTAACCTCAAAAAGCATCCTTGTATGAAATATTTGATTTTGAAAATTTAAAAGAAATATTTTTAAATTCGGGTTAATAAGTAACCCAGAATCCCAACAAGTATTTTATAATCGGTCCAATATTAATATTTGCAAAAAACGAGTTTTTTTTGAACCCCTAGAAAGTGAGACTATATTTTTAAATAATATTCACGAGGGACACCTTAAAAAATTTCAACAAAACAATTAAAACATACTACCGCGAAAACCGCCAAATTACCGCCGATGCAATGACATCTTAAAGAACTTGCTTTATTATAAAAACTCTATGATCATAGTAGCCTTTGCTGAATGCTTCTAAGAATAAATATTTGAGTTTCAATTCAATTTAGTTTATTTTATTTATGTGCGTTAACAGTTGTGAATAAAAATTAGTAAAATGGTTTCAGATTATACATTAAAAAACGTGAAATTCGTAAAAAGAAAACTGAGAAGCGAAACAAATTAACCGATAAAAGATGGAAATATCGCCAATCTGAAAAAAACAAAGAAATCGCAAATTGTTGTAAGAAAGTCAGTTAGGTATTCGGTTTTAAATAACAATAATAATAATAATAAAAACAATGCCATCAAAACAAAAAATTGCGGATTAAAAAAAACTTGAAAACTGCTTAGAATTTATCACTGGAACCCAAGATTTAACTAACGAAATGTTAGTTACAGCTTCCAATTTGCAGAACAATTTTACAAATTTTCAAAGGTAACAAATCAAAATAGCAAAAAACCATGAGTGGTAAAGTTTAAATGGTTATATCTCTTAAACCATTAGCGATAGGCAAATAGTTTTTTTTCCAAAATATTACAAATTATGTCTTATACTAGCCGTAATTTTGTAAAATGTTTAACAATTTAAAATAAATTTTTATATGCATACACGATCAGAAAAAAAATTTTTTTCAGTGTATTTTAAAAAGTATTGAAGCTTTTACAAATATTTTAGTGTGCTAAGAAAGCCCTTAAGGGGTATTATCCACACGCGTTATCCTTTTTAAATTTTAACAAAAACTGAAATTTTAATATTTTTTTTTTTTAATTTTTAACTTGAAACCGCCGTAAAATTTGCTCCGTTTAATAAAAATGATTAACGCGAACGGATTTCACATGCTCAAATATCGGCTTATACACACACAAATCGACATTAATGTCAGACAAAAAAAAAAAATTTTAAAAAAAATCTCTAGGTGCCGTAAATTTTTGAAGTTGCCCATATATTAGTAAGATAAGAATATCATAAATAAATCTGTATTTTTTGTTATTGTAACATGAACATAAAACAATTTTTCTTAGTCATTAATAGTTAAAAGTATTAATATTTAAAAACGCATTCATATTGGCAAAAAAAAAAAAAAAAAACAAACAAACTCCCCTACTAAGAACCGGATATGTGGCAGATCGTATAAATTCCTTGTAGGAATCTATTTTGCTTTTTCTGTGCGAAAATCAAACAATAATTTTAAGTTCGTAAGCATTATTCGGCCCCAATTAATAAAATTTAAGTATATATTAAAATAATTGTTAAAAAAAAAAAAAATTTAATATAAATAAAACATTTTTGGTCTTCAAAGTTTAGTAACGTCATGATGCTTGTTAGGAAAAGACCTAACCACGTGCTTGATTACTAAGAAGACAAGAATGGAGCAAAATTGATGAATAATAGGTTTTTTGTTAAAGTTCTGCCTATTATGGGGGCTCTAGCTTTCCTAAAATTTCGGGTTCTGATGAGATCTTTAGCCAGATCGAAATACTAGTATCTACCTACACTCAAAAAACTAAGTTAGTAGAAAAGTTAGTAAAACGTCTTGTAAATCAGGTATACTATTTTTTAGCAAAATTTTTTGCTAAAATCTTGTTTTCAGCTAAAATTTTTGTTATACTTATTCAGCACTTAACTGTTTTATACTAATGCTTTACTAATATACTAATGTTTTACTAATTAATTTTGCTAAAAAAAAAATTGTGCTGATAAGCACATTAATAGTGTGGACGACATCCAGATTGAAAGATATACGCAGAATGAAGTAGATGTCGCGGCATGTCAAGATGTAGTAGAGAAGAGGAAAATGATACTAAAAAGTACAACTCTAAAAAGACATATAAAAAAATCAACCATGAAAGTTTTTGTATCTCTTTTTCATACATAAAACAAAATTAAGGATTAAAACAACTTAAATTTTGCGTTGTCACCGACTTGTGAAAATAATTGTCTATTAATTAAATAAAAGACAAAATAAAATATTTATTTATTTAAACTTATATATTATATATGTATAACTTATAGATTAATAATAGTGTGGTCAAATTGCAAACAAACATATACAGAAATGTAGACAGAGTAAAGCGAAAGACAAAGACACACATCTGAGGTAGATTTGTATGGTTCCTTTTTCTTATTGCAAAAAGGGTTGCTTTTTTCGTTTCGTTTGTTTTTGTTTATTTTTTCGTTTCGTTTCTATAATTATCTTCGGCAGTTGCGTCCTTTACACGATAGCATTATTTAGACAACCATTGATGTAAGTAATTGAAAGACAATTTTTGTTGTGTTATATATATTTATTTCTATATATTTTCAGATATTAAATTAATTCATGTCGTCAATGTGGGAAAATAAAAATTTTTATATTTCGTAATTATTGTAAATTATTTTTAAAAGAATCACAAAAATATGTTTTATAATTTTCAGCAAATAAATTAACTAAATTACAATTGTTCTACAAATTTTTTGCGTTTTTTTTTCAGTCTACTAAAATTTAGCAAAAAATTTATTAATTTTTAGCAAGGCTTTTTTATTTCTAATCTACTAAGTGTTAGCAAAACTTTTGCTGAATCTACAAATTTAGTTGCTAAAAATCAGCTCGCTGATTTTCAGCAAAAGATTTTGCTGACATTAGCAACTTTTTTGAAAGCATCCTCCTGACTAAAATTTTGTTGACTCAGCAAAATTTTTTGCTGACTTTACAAACTTTTTTTTTGAGTGTAGCTAATATGTTTGATTTGCTTTATTTTTGTAAATATACGGAGGTTGGAAGCTCGTTATAAATTAAAAATAACATAAAAATAATCTCGATGTATATACAGAGAACGAAGCCGATCGGCTAATACCCGCGGCTAAGCCGCCGCCGATCACTTTTCAGGTACTCGAACCGCCGCCGACCTGAGCGGCTAATTTCGGCTACAAAATATTAGCCGAATATATCAGCTGAGCCGACTATATCAGCTGAGCTGACTATATCAGCTTAGCCGATATTTTTTTATCTAAACTCATTTTAAATAAAAAATCATATTATTTTAAGAATCCTCTGCCTTCATCCGGCTTTTAGTACCCACCAATCTGGCAACCATAGGTTTTCATTATAAATTCTCTAGAGTTTGCAAAATGTGCCGTTGTATTGCACTTCAATAGAAAAAGAAAAAGTAAATTTTCCAACTCTTACAATGGCTCAAAAAAAAAAAAAAATGCTTTTTTCATACTACACAAGCTAATCCCACAATTTCATCTGATTCTGGTTCTAACTCAGATGCTTCTACTAATGTAAATACATTTATTTCAAAATCTGCCGATATAGCATATTATGAAGACTTGTTTAAAAGAAAAGATGATATAAAAAAAATCGCAAAGGTTCAAGTAAACCTAACGGGTTTATCGGAATGTTGGAAGCATTTTGGTAGTCTATACATAAAAGATAGACACATATTGGAAAACATGAAATTTTGTAGAATTAGCTTAGATTACAAATAAGTGAATTAAATTATAATACATTTTTTAACCATCGGCTTAGTCGATTGTTAGTCGCCGCCGAGTTTTTTTCGTCTAGCCGCCGCCGTCGAAAATTGTTTGACTTTAGTCGACTTTCAGCCGCCGCCAAGTATATTTTTGATTAGCCGCCGCCGGCGACAATTTAATGTCGGCTTCGTTCCCTGTATATATAAAACAAAACTGTAAAAGTAAAACTCTTAAGTATTTAATTGGTTTAGTTTCAATTTAATATTTAATCATATCAATTACAAATTTAATTAAATATTGTTTTAATTTGAAACAAAATTTTAGTAGAAAATATTGATTTTAATTGCAAAAAATTGAGATCAATCGTCCAAATTTAAAAAAAAAAAGCCTAAAATTAAAAAAATAGCTAAAATTGGAGGAAAAAATCGACAAACTTAAAAAAATGTCAAAATTTAAGATTAAAAAAACGTTTAAAAAAAAATGTCAAAATTAAAAAAGAATTCAAAATTTTAATAAATCGTCAAAAAAAAAATTATAAAAACCGCCAAAATTAAAAAAACTTCAAAACTGAAAAATCGCCAAAATAGAAAAAAAAAAATCCAAAATCTCCAAAATTTTATAAAAACCGAAAAAATTAAAAAAGTCCATAATACAAAATTCCAAATTTAAAAAAAAAAAAACCAAAATTAAAAAAAAAATCGGCAACATTTAAAATTAAAAAAATTATATTACAATTATTTAAATTTTTAAGATGTTTTTTTTTTTAATTTTGGGCATTTTTGTTTAACAATTTGTTGTCATTATAGGTTATAAAAACTGGAAGACACCACCAAATTCATTTCAATTAAACATTTAATAGATATTATGTATTAGGCTTTTATTTAAAAGTGAGTTTAAAATCAAAAACACAAGTTTAATTCAAATTTTATTGACAATTTTTTCTGTAGATGATTATAGCACATTCCACTTACAGAAAAGGTTCAAAGTTTTAAAGTGTTGTACAAATAAGGCCAAGTCTTTAATACGAAAAAAAATTACGTGATTGTATTGCAAAGATAAAAAAAAAAATACAAAATTATTATTTATAGATAGAAAATAAACTATTAGAAATAACATGTAAAACGATAAAAAAAAAAAAACTTTTACTTAAATCGAAAAATGGGTACGACAGTAGCAGAGTTATAAAGTGAATTACTTTGTGTATATTTGTTATGTTAATTTTGAAAATGCATTAATATGCAAAACATTAAACCAAAATATTAGGGGCATTCGCTTGCTAACACAAATTGTGATTTTGTGATTCAAATGTTTTAGAAAGCTTGAAAATTTTGTAAATCTCCATACTATTGCTACAATATTAATATATTTTAAACTGTTATGGCATTTCAATTAGATTAATATTACAACAAATGCAAAATCTTTGGTTTGGAAATCTTTTTGATTGCAATAAATTCATAATCATTGTTAATTAAAATATTATAATATCAACATGACATGACATGAATGATTATTAAATTAAAAATAATTAAAATTTTTTTCAATATATGAACCATTTATTTTAAAAAAGGTATGTGTCCAATTGTTTTTAAGTTGAGATATAAAAGGTTTTGCACTTTTACGTGTTTAAAAATATGGCTGACATTTTTTAAGAATTTTACATGCAACTATTATCACATATTGGGACATATTTCATAACACAAAGAACTTTTAATAGATGTTGCGAAATTACCTAGTTTTTTTTTTGTCTTAAAGTGGACTCATACCACTCTCGAAATTAACATTTTTATCATTTTGTTATTATTAGTTGGACTTAACTTAAGTTTCTTTGTTTGATGTATTTTATTGGCTAAAATACAAAAGTTCACTGATTTAAATAAATACAGGCTGAAAAAAAAACACCCTGCTTTAAATATAAATACTGGAAATATTCCTATGGGGAATGAGGAGTCAATTTACCTAAAAGTGACTGGTTAAAGAAGGACTTATCACAGGACTGGTATAATTTAATACTGACGTGGGTTAAGCAGTGTCAATTGTACTAAAATTACCAATCCTGTGACTGGTAGAGGGAGGACAAACCACTTAATTAGAATGCCTATTAACAAGAAAAAAAACCAGTTGGTCAAAATTTTACCCATTGGAAGCTGTTTAGTTTTCGTTTATTTTTATGCCCATCTTTGGTTAGCCCTGTGGCATGCCACTATGTGGTTTAAAGCAGGACAAATGGCCACCTCCTATGACAAGCCCAAGTTGAAGTTGCCAGTTGTTTACATAGGGTACACTCAAAAAAGTAAGTTAGTAGAAAAGTTAGTAAAACGTCTTGTAAATCAGGTATACTATTTTTTAGCAAAATTTTTTGCTAAAATCGTGTTTTCAGCTAAAATTTTTGTTATACTTATTCAGCACTTAACTGTTTTATACTAATGCTTTACTAATATACTAATGTTTTACTAATTAATTTTGCTAAAAAAAAAATTGTGCTGATAAGCACATTAATAGTGTGGACGACAACCAGATTGAAAGATATACGCAGAATGAAGTAGATGTCGCGGCATGTCAAGATGTAGTAGAGAACAGGAAAATGATACTAAAAAGTACAACTCTAATAAGACATATAAAAAAATCAACCATGGAAGTTTTTGTATTTCTTTTTTCATACATAAAACAAAATTGAGGATTAAAACAACTTAAATTTTGCGTTGTCACCGGCTTGTGAAAATAATTGTCTATTAATTAAATAAAAGACAAAATAAAATATTTATTTATTTAAACTAAATGTTTATATAATAATAATAGTGTGGTCAAATTGCAAAGAAACATATACAGAAATGTAGACAGAGTAAAGCGAAAGACACATATCTTAGGTGGATTTTTATGGTTAATTTTTCTTATTGCAAAATAGGGGGTTTTTTTTTGTTTCGTTTGTTTTTGTTTATTTTTTCGTTTCGTTTCTATAATTATCTTCGGCAGTTGCGTCCTTTAAACGATAGCATCATTTAGACAACCATTGATGTAAGTAATTGAAATAAAATTTTTGTTATGTTATATATATATTTATTTCTATATATTTTCAGATATTAAATTAATTCATGTCGTCAATGTGGGAAAATGAAAATTTTTATATATCGTTATTATTGTAAATTATTTTTAAAAGAATCACAAATATATGTTTTATGATTTTCAGCAAATAAATTAACTAAATTATAATTTATCTACAGCTCGCTGATTTTCAGCAAAAGATTTTGCTGACATTAGCAACTTTTTTGCAAGCATCCTCCTGACTAAAATTTTGCTGACTCAGCAAAATTTTTTGCTGACTTTACAAACTTTTTTTTTTTTTGAGTGTAGGGTTTAGCAGAGGACCGGTCTCTGGCACGAAGGGACCGATCCTGTGGCACACGCAGCACTGGTCCCATTCCCCATAGTGATACTTTCGTCTCCCATTTCGTTTCTAATATTACATATTTGCTTGCAAATACAATTATGTTTGTGTGCCAACATATATATGTTTGGAACTAGTGAAAAACGTCTACCGACAAACATATATATGTTTGGGTGCAAATATATATATTATAAGTTTGTTTGCATAATATCCAAAAAAAATTTAAATTGCATATATATCTTTGTTTAGTTTTAAAATTTTTAATTTTAGTAAAGATATATATAATTACCTGCAAACATACTCAAAGGCGTATTTTTTCTGCGTGTACAAGTAACAACCAATTTATTAATTTATAAGTTTTGTGATGTAATTTTGATCCAAAATGTACTAGATGTCTGATAATCCGAAAATTTGTAAGAAGGTTCTTTTGCTATTGAATCTGCACTGATAGAAATTTGTGCGTAGTATTAATGAATTTCTTCATTAACTAAATGAATACCATGAATTCCATGAATACCTTGAAGAACATGTTTCATAAAATAGTTTTTAATGAATAGTTTCATTGACCCAATGAAAATTTCATAAAGTATATGAAATTGTTTACATAAATTCTAGCTTAAAGATATGAAACTGTATTTAATGAATAAAATTCATAATTTGTATGAACTTAAGAAATTTTTTAAGAACTTTGTAGTCATTTCACATCAACACTTTATATACTAAATAATTTGAGACCGTATCAAATCAATTTATTTCATAGTTTTTGATAATTCTGTGGGGATGTTCTATAACTATATGAGAAGTTTTCACATCGAAAATAGCAACTCTACCATCATTAGAACAGGGCGAGTGACATAGGTCATATTTTTTACATACGACTAAGAAAATTTTACATCATATGACCCGCCCTGTTTTAAACGTGGCAGAGTTGTATTTTTCGGTGAGAAAACTTGTAGCATAAGTTTAACACTTCCACCGCTTAACAAAAAAATGTATGTCAATTGTGATACGAACGATTATTATTTTTTTAATCCAAAATGTACAAAAATTATAAAATTAAACTAAACACAAATTTCATTGATTTAATGGGCTCATTTTATGAAATTATGAAATATCATAAAAAAATTGTAATGAATAAATTAACAATGCTAATGAATTTTCATTGATTTATTGAAATTATTCATTAAATCAATGAATCCATTTTGATGAAATCAATTCATTAATACTATGAAGAAAAATTCTATTAGTGTGCCATAAAAAATTATAAAATTTTTCATTGAATCTACGAAAAAAAAAAAATTATATTAAATTGTTTCATTAATATCATGAAGGATAATTATTTCAGTGTATTAGTGTTTATTTAGGTATTTTCTATTAAGAACAAAATTAGGACTCATACCACTTTCCAAATAAACATCTTCGTCAAATCGTTGACTAACAAAAATTTAATCTTCAATATCTCAGTTGTTTTTAAAATTTTGAAATTTTTTTCTTTGACATAAAAAAGGATGACCTAGTTTTTCTATTAAGATCCAAATTAGGATTCATACCACTTTCAAAATAAACATTTTTGTCAAATCGTTAACTATCAAAAATTCTATCTTCAATATCTCAGTTGTTTTTGAAATTTTTTTCTTTCACATATTAAAGGATGACTAGTTTCTTTGTGAAAATGGACTCATGCCACTTTCAAAATAAATGGTTCATATTGATTACAAAATCTTATATTAAAAATTCAAAACTTTTTGAGATTTTAGACAAGATAAACAAACAACTGTGACAAATTTTTATGTCAAATGTTACGTCAACTTTCACTACTAACTTAACTTAAAAAAACGAAAAAAAAACACATAAAACAAAATTTTTATGTTTTTTCTAATAAATAATAGTGTATTATAATGCGTGCAGTGCATTCAAACATGCACCCGCAAAGACATACAAAAAAAAAAAAATATCAACAAAAAAAAAAGTGGTGAAAACTTTATGTGCATACAAATGACACCTGTCGCATTTGGTGCGTTTAAATGCACATTTTATGTGTCTGGTGCAAATAGTGTTAAAGTATTTTTATTTTTATTTTTTGGTATTTACACTTGAAATGAATTTGATTGGATTTCAAAATTTCAGGGTTTGTTTTTTTTTTTGTTGTTTTCTTCTTAAACGCCAATATTTGCCAATTTACATATTGTGGTACTTTGAATATTAATTTGTGTTTTTATTTTCAATTGATTTTATTTTCAATATTATTACAAAATATTTCAATTGCTGCCTGTGTTTAATTTTAACGTGGGTGATTATAAATTCATTGTAATTTCGTAATCAACGTAAGAGAATTTCTAGTGAAATTAAAACTATTTTTAACATGATCTGCATATTTTAATAGGGTAAATATTAGGGCGGGTCGATTTAAAAATCGCTCAACGTTCAAGGAAAATCGTATTCTAGGGATCAAAATAAGAAACTTTGCCGAAGGAACCATACCTCTAAAACGAATTCTGATGTCCCGACTTTTGACCCGTAGTCAAATTTTGAGAAAGCCCACTTTGATATTTCAGAAAGTAGGAAGAATATCTCCAAGATTATGGGAGCTACTTCTTCTCCGGGAGACGCGCTAGCAGATTAATGCATAAATCATCATTCTAGGTGACCGTTAAGGGGTTAAAATTTAAGTTGAAAGAGGGCCTTTTTAGCCGTGTATTTATAGCAAAATGTACAAATCTCGGGATAGAGATATTTCAAAAAGTAGAAGGAGTCTTTCCAAGATTAGGGTCTCTATTTCTTCTCCGGAAGACGCTCTAGCAGATGAATGTATAAATTATATTCGATTGGGGCACTCTAAATGGGCCAAAGTGGAATTTTTCAAAATTTGACCCTACGGGTCAAAAGTCGGGACACCAGAATTCGTTTAAGAGGTATGGTTCCTTCGGCAAAGTTTCTTATTTTGATCCCTAGAATACGATTTTCCTTGAACGTTGAGCGATTTTTTTGCATCCATACCAATCGACCCGGCCTAGTAAATATGTATAAATTTTTTAAGCATTAAATAAATTAAACTTTGATAATAAAAAAAATAGTAAACGAAATATTTTATTGCTTTGTAATGACTTAAACTAATATGATAATTTAAATTTAAAATAAGAATTATGGCCAGAAATCAATTCAATAACCTTAAAAACGACACACAAAAAAGTAATAATAAAGGGAGTTTTTTTATAGAGGTATAGAACTTTGAAATGGAATAAAACAAAGATGAATTTTTTAAATTGACGTAAAATTTACTTTATTCGAGAGATAATCTTCTGGCAGTATAATTTAAATATGACTTCTGGCATATGACCGCCCCGGCTGCTCGGACGTATTCTAATCTGGAGGTCCAATTTTCGATGACTTTTTCCAACATTTGTGGCCGTATATTGGCAATAACGCGGCAAAGGTTGTCCTCCAAGTGGTCAATCGTTTCGGGCTTATCGGCGTACCTAGCGACTTCACATATCCCCACAGAAAATAGTCCATCAGCGTTAAGTCGCACGATCTTGGAGGCCAATTCACTGGTCCGAAACGTGAAACTATGCGGTTACCAAACGTTTCCTTCAATAAATCAATTGTGGCAAGAGCTGTGTGACATGTTGCGCCGTCTTGTTGAAACCACAGCTCCTGCACATCATGGTTGTTCAATTGATGAACGAAAAAGTCAGTAATCATCATTGACTGTAACGTTCTGACCAGCATTGTTTTTAAAGGAGTACGGACCAATGATTCCACCAGCCCATAAAGCACACCAAACAGTCAGTTTTTTTTGGATGTAACGGTGTCTCAACGTCACTCCAAATACGGCAGTTTTGTTTATTGACGTATCCATTTAACCAAAAGTGAGCTTTATCGCTAAACAAAATTCGCAAAATTCGTGCTCGATACGTATTTCGAACAGAACCATTATTATCAAAATAAATTTGCACAATTTTGAAGCGTTGTCCAGGCGTCAGTCTATTCATGTTGAAATGTCAAAACAAACTAAACATAAATCACTTGACAGCTGACAAATGGCCGCCTGTTAAAAAAGTGTTGCCAACTTAAAGTTATATACCTCTATAAAAAACGCCCTTTACTTCATTATAAAAAACTTTTTTTAAATACCCGAGTAAAAACAATTATTTATGATCTTATGTTTTTCATCTTAAAATATATTATAATATCTGATTGTGTATGGTGTAATGCATGGCCATATCTTATTATATATTTCTTATGTGGAAACATATATAACGATATATTTTTATATATTGACATTTATAAAATTAGATATTAAATATATGTATATGCTATACACAATAAGATATGATAGAAATATTGTCATATATAATAATACATTCTCACATATAATACATATATAGTAATATATAAGCAATATAATTTAATATATAATAATATATACGGTCTTTTAAAAAATATTTTTTGTGTGATATATGATTTGCTTATATATAAGTGCAAAATATAATGCAATTTACGATATAATTATATATGCCATTAAATGATCTAAGATATAATTATGTAAGATTCCATACATGACACAAGATTAACAATTTAGTTTGAGATATGATAATATATGGTCCAACGTCCCTAATATATGTTATGCTTATATGATATAATAATGTATTGTTATATAAAACTCCATACATAATTATATATGAGCTTAATGACAAACAATATTTTTTTAATTTTTAAATACTAATCTGTATAAAATTATATTTGATATATAATTTTTTTTTTGAACGGCTATATTTAATTTGCTTAATTGGATCAGAATTTCTTAGTTGAGGAATATTAAATATTTGGCGCATGGTTAACGCTTGTTAACCGGAGTCCAAAATTGTGCCACAAAATAAAATTGATTGATTTTGTTCAAATTAACCAACTGAAAAATAAATTTAGTTCTTAATTAAGAAAAAATCTCAATGTAATAAATCAGTAGTATTAAAAAATATTAACCATTATTGACCGAAAGCCGAAAAAGTCCCGACAAAAAAAAAATCTAAAACGTGGTGATTTTGTTCATGAGCAATTTTTCAAAAGTAATAGGATCCAAACAGAGAAAAGAGTGGATAATATTATAAAAATTTGCGAGTTTTTTTATTTGAAAATATTCAGTTATAACCATCAAGTATATTTTAGGTAACATTTTTGTTCCACGCAAAACATGGGTTAACAATGAGACAAATATTTTAAGTTTTTTAACTGAGTAATTGTGATCAAATAAATTGACATAATTAACAATGTAAAATAAGTTTCTTTCACCAAAAATACACTTTTAAAATATTTTTTTTTTATCAAAAATACTGACTTTTCTCCAAAACCGTAAAAATTAAATCGGTCCACACGCTAAGTGGTTTGAGTATTATTATTATTTAATAATAAAAATTGTCCCAAAAAAATATTATAGTTCTTGCAATTTTTCAATTTTGTTTTATATTTTATTCATAATTAGAGCTTTTAAAATAATGCAAAATATTAGAAAAATTTTCTTCATAGTAGGGGTAAGGGTTAATAATCTTATAAAAATTAAATATTTTTTTTTTTCCTATGTATTTGAAGTTGTATGTAACACAAAATAAATTTAATATTGATATATTTTGAAATTTTTCTAAATAAAATATTTTTATAAAAATATGTCCATTTTGGAAATCGGTCAAATTTTCAAAGCCTGGTAGCTACACCTAAATTTTTCTCGAAAATTTAAAGAAAATTAGAGAATTTTTTTCATTTATCTTATCTACCCACGATTGTCGCTTCAAAAATGCAACGTTTTTAAAAATAAGAAGCAGCCTAATACACAGGTACTCAAACCGTAAACATATTTTTGAATGGATTTTTAATTAGTTAAAAAAACAATATAAATGCAAACAAAAAACACTTTTCAAATACCCTCCCTCATTTTAAACAATACCTAATCTTGCTTGATGCACTTAAAATACTATGTAGGTAAAGACCACTGTAAATGTAGTTAAAAACAAATGAAATTTCACTTAAAGAAAAGACGACTCAAATTCAACTAACATTGTCATTTGTTTAAATGACTAAATAATGAATCACAATTGTAGTAAAAATTAACCACATACGTAGTAAAAAATTAAACAAACATTTAGTTGTTTTATTTTTTTAAATAAAAAAAAAACTACTGCATAAAATAAATGTAAAATCGTAATACAGTAATACAGCAATTTGATATGGTTTGTTTTTTTAAATGAACTACATTTGTAGTAAAAACTGAAATTTCTTCTACAAATGACGGTTTTTTCACTTAAAAATAAAGATTACTCAAACAACTAAAAATATTTACAGCAGAAGTTCCCTGAGTGTATGTATATTTAATTTGAAACTTCTTAAAAGCGTAAACGTGCAACCTTGACCTTTACAAAATGATGTTGATAATAATGATGAGATTGTAAATAAAATTAGCTTGCAACAAGTTTTCATTTGCAATTGCGGCTGCAATTGAAAATTTAAAAAAAAAAAAAACTAAGCAAACGAAGAGACTCTTTGAAAAAAAATTTAATTTATGTTTAATTTACGTCACCAATAGTAGAAACAAACATTGGTGGATCGATGTTAAATGTTCATGTATTTCGTCGTCATCATCGCTAGCGTACGTACCATTTAGAGACAACGTTCACATCTCCAGAAGATGAAACACAAGAAGACAAAGATACAAGACCCTAATTGATCTTTAAAGCAAGTGGCGCAGACAAATGGAAACATATGAGATAATAAATATATAAAATCAAATATCTGACCGCTAGAGGGGAAAACTTATATGGTTAGGAAAACTTCTTTCCGCACATTTTCCAAATGAAAAAAAAAATATGAATTCAATTAAACTTTTAATTAATTAATAAACTATTTAATTGATTAAGTTTTAATTAAAATATTAGTTATATTAATTAAACATTTATTAAAAACTCTGCATGAATTTCAAATTTTATAAAACATTGATAAAGAAAATGAAAATTATTCAAGAGGCCATACTCTATATTTCTTTATTAGAGTATTGTCCTAACAAATAATCTATAGAGTTTTTTGTTTTCAAATTTATTATTTGACCCTTTCAGGAATGTGTTGATAGATCTATTTCGGAAGTGACAATCACATGCAAACATCAAACACTCATACAAACTAGTTATCCCACTAAATGAGAACTAATATATGAGTTCGAAGTAAAGCATTATCACCATTAATCAAAAAATAAATTGAAAACTTGTTTGTTATTTTCATTTTCATTGCACAATTAAAGGTCGAAAAAACATAATTTTTATTTTTAATAAAAATTATATCAAACTTGATTTAAAAAACATTTTGGGGTAAATTTACTGATACGGTATCTTAATATTTAAGAGAGCATTCCGGCTATATTTTTTTTTTTTTTTTTTTTTGTTTCTGAACTTTCAATAAATTTGATTTTAATACTTTTGGTTTTCTATTTAGCGATAAAGTTTTCAGTTAAAATATACTGGCATGTGTTGAATACACATCAGTTTGATTTCGATCGGTTTGGCTAGAAATCGAAATTTAAAATATGAATAAAAAGCACAGAAAAAACTATTAAAATTATTTTCAATCGCTTCAGTAGGATCAGTAATATCGATTTACATATTTTAATGATTGTTGAAATCAAAAAACAACACAGAAAAAACTAAAATCGACTTGCAGTTAAAATATTTGTTAAGTCAATTTAAAGTTTAATTGAATTCGGCCGTCATTGATTTTGGTTTATAAAATTTCAAAATTGAAGACAAGTTTCATCAAGCTTCATGAAATGTTAAATAAGTATGATGAACCAAATTCATAACTTTGTATTAAATGAAAAATTAACTTTGGTAGCGTTCAAGCACAATAAATGCAACATTCAATGACGAACGAAAATTAATTTTTAATACATTATTTTTAAAACCCAATATTTTTGCAACTGCAATTCAGAATATATACATTAAAACTCAGATTTTCAAATTAAAATTCAGAAAATATCAATTGATATTCATTTTTATTAAAATACAGAACAAATAAATTAAGTTAACAATTTTCATTTTGAATTTAAAAACATTAATTGATGGTAAGAGTTTCCGTTTGCATTAAAATTTATAAAAATTCTTCGGGTAACCAATTAACATCACCGATTTTATGTGATTGGTTAATATATATACCTGATCAAACCATGAGTTTCTTGTGGGTGGTGGATTAGAATGATGCTGAAGATAACCTAGTCGTCTAGGTCAAATGTGCGGCACTCATTCTAGTGCTGAGCCCAACAAAATTTTTTTCATCTTATCTTACAGTTATTAAAAATTAGTGTTTTCTATTTGTAATAGTAAAATTTTTTTGTTATCTCAAACCTAGCAATTCAAAATGAAATGCAATTTAATTTATATTCACAAAATTCCATGCAAAAAATTGAAATACATCAACTGATGGGCAATTCTGACTTTCAATTGATGTTATGATAGTTTCTCAATTATAAATAGAAGATCTAAATTACATTTCTTAATTTCAAACGAAAATTCTTATTTTCTATTTCTAAATTTAAAATAGAAATTCTGAACTTCAATTGATAGGAAAACAAAAAAAAATATGTGCACAAGGGTTATGAAACTTTTTTATGAAATGATGATGAAATACTTGACATATATTTTTATGAAACTCTTAATTGTATCTATGAAAACTTCACAAATATGATGAATAATTGATCACAATCGATTTATGAAACAGTTTCATCAATATTATGAAATTTTTTTCCTTAAATGTATGTAGTTTCAATTCAAATAATTTGTAATTGCTTCATTGAATTTAGTGTCAATTAAGATTTTAATCATTTCTAAAGGGTCCGCCAAAGAACTTTTTTTTGAAAATACTAAAAAAACTACTGAATATTTTCTCAAATTTCTTTTTTTATTTTAAAGTACAATCTTTCCGGTTAATAATAGAAAATAATTTCATTCAAATGGCTGCCTCGGCAGGCCATGCAGTAGCCTACACGATCGGTCCAATTTTTAAGCACATTATCGATTGTGTGCAGCTGTATTTCACGAATGGCTTCACGAATATTGTCCTTTAAAGCGTCAATTGCCTCTGGCTTGTTGGCGTAACACTTATCTTTGACATTGGATGGTCAGTTGTCTTCAACTTCTGAACCAATTGGATTGGCGTCATACCAAGGTCTTTTTGCAAAATTCGTCTCAATGATGTCTCCGAAATGTTCAATTGTTGAGAACGACGGTGAATTGATGTCAATGGCGCTTCACGCACACTTTCTGCCACAGCAGCAATATTCTCGGGTGTACGCACTGTTTTTGGCTTTTCACGCTTTGGTTTATCGATGAGGATGCCAGTTTCTTTCACTTTTTTCACAATATAACGAACATACGGAGCTGACGGTGCTTCTCTTCATCCAAAATCCGTACGCAATTTTCGCACACATTCTGCAACATTACCATGATTTTCAAAGTAATGTTGCAATATTTCCCAGCGTTGTTCAAGCGTATACACAACCATATTTGTTCAGCGGAAGGATAAAACTAATTATCTGTCAAATCAGACAAGAGCTAAGTGTTACCATTCACGAAATAAGCACTAGTTGAAAAAAACGTTAGATGGCGGACCCTTTATTAAAAATTTAATGGAATATTGTTTTAAATTTCAAACTAATTTTTTGACTTTAATTTTTTTGACTTTAATTCAAATTTGCAAAAAAAACACTCAAATTTGGGGAAAAAAATTGCTCAAATAAGAAAAAATTACAAAATTTAAAAATATCACTTCAATTGCAAAAACAAAATCGCATAAATCGCTAAAAATCGAAAAAAAAAATTGTAATTGATTAATTCAAATTTGCAAAAAAAAACACTCAAATTTGGGGAAAAAAATTTTGAGCAAAAAAAAATTGTACTCTTAGAAAATAAACACCTGTATAAGTGCCACCCTAGACATATTGTATATATCTTAGGGTGGATCAATTTGGATTTTGATGACGTTTTGACAACTCTGGGTTGCAAATGTTATGGATACTCTGAGACTTAACCATGGCGTTGTCTTAGAAGCGGATAATTAACAAGGTGACAGCTCCCTGCACCGATCCTGCAACTGTTTGTATAATTTTTCATCCAGGAAAGATAAACAATTGGGAAGTTCCAGTAAAATCAAAATTTATGTTCAGCTTTTCATTTAAAAATCTGATTTTTTCATGTCTCTGCTATTACCCGGTATATGGCGCCACCAGAGTGTTCGAAGTTTTAAGGATGGCGCTATCTCGTCCGCTCCCTATTTTTGAAAATTGCACATAATTATATAACCAAGAGAGGTGAAGATAAATGGAGGAAAATATGGAATACCCCGTGAAAGTGCCATCCCCGTCCAAAACTTTACCTTTCTGGGGCCCAGGATCTTCGAACTTTTTTTGTAATAAAATAATTTTCACAAAATCCGAAAAAACTCCCTAGACCCTCAAATATGAAAACTTAGAAGAAATTGAATAAGTTTGTAAGTCCACAAATAAACCTGTAGTTTTATTAATTATGTTTTTAAAATTAGTTTTTGACTTTCATATGCTATGGTAAATTTTGCACAATTTGTTTTCCATTTTTTAATATTATTAAATGCGTCAAGAGATTAAGGAGTTTTTTTTTATAAATTTCGAGCATCACAAAAAAAATTGTGTAACTACAAAAATGTTTCTATCGAAAAGTCATTTTTAAATTTCTTTCAAAATTTTACTAAACCGCAAAATCAATCCACCCTAATGTATCGTATATATTGCAAGTCACTCATTACAATTTTTTATTTTTTTTGTTTTCCATAAAAAAAGACATGCTTTACCATTTATAGCAAATGTTGTATCAAAAAAGAGACAAAACTCCACAAATAAAAACAACATTTTAAGTTATGAGATGTACACGCTCGTCGTCGTCGTATTGTCAAAGACCATACAACACGCATGCGCATATGCTGTTTGTAAGTGGTATTTGAGTTCGCGGCACATGTGCACTGCATTTGTGCAGTAGAGCTCGATTTTTATGGCTTTTTGCAAAAACAAACAAAAAAAAAAACGTTCAGTGTCAACTTGTGAATGCTTGTGGCATGAATAAAATATTTGTCTATTTTTTATATTTTATATTTTCTGTTATATTCCAAATTATTTGGATACTTAAATTATTTCTGAATTATTTTACTTATTGGGGGAATACATTTTCATATTAAAACAAAAAACCTCCCATGAAGAACTTAAAAAAGAAGCTTTTAACTCGTTATGGCCCAAGTGATACGTTTTCAACCCATTACGACATACATACTTGATTGCATCTACTAAATCTCTTTTGTCAATGGCTGGCTTTGTATTTTTTAACTTTTTTTGCGGTATGTCTCCCAAAATTAATAAAAAAAATAAATACGCTCTAACATTGCTTAAACTGCTTTTATTATTTCCCACAAAATACTATTAAAACTTCACCCCAAATTGATTATTCACAAAAATTCGCTTAATTTAAACAATTTGCTACTTTGTTCGCAGATATCAGATCGTAATTTCAAAAATGATAGCCACAAGTTCATTGTTATGTTGATGAGAAAATATGAACATATATTTTTCTCCAAAAATTAGTCTATCGATTTTATTTAATTTTTGAAAATCTGACAGATTGAACCATGAATTTTTCAAATACAAGTTGTTAGAAATATGCCATAATGTATTAGGTACTTTTTAACTTAAAACACAAATAATGGATAGTTTTAATTAAAAACTATTACGCCTATAAAAATTATAATATATCGCTCAAAAAATAAGTTAGTAGAAAAGTTAGTAAAACGTCTTGTATACTATTTTTCAGCAAATTTTTTGCTAAAATTATTTTTTCAGCTAAAATTTGAGTTATACTTATTCAGCACTTAACTGTTTTTAACTAAAGTTTTACTAATATTTTACTAATGTTTACTAATTTATTTTGCTAAAAAAAAAAAAACAATGTGTTGATAAGCACATTAATAATGTGGACGACAACCAAATCGAAATATATACGCAGAATGAAGTAGATGTCGCAACATGTAGAGAGACGAGGATAATGATACTAACAAGTACAACTATTGTAATATATATAAAAAAATCAACCATGGAAGATTTTTGTATCTGTTTTTTCATATATAAAACAATTTGGGGATTACAACAACTTATATTTTGTGTTGTTACCGGCTTGTGAAAGTTATTGTCTTTTAATTAATTATTAATGAAGATTAAATGTGTTTTCGTAAACTAAACTAATAATGTAGAGCGGTCAAATTGCAAACAAAAATACGTTCAGGTAGACAGTATAAAGCGAAAGACAAGGGCACACATCTTAGGTAGTTTTTTATGGTTCTTTTTCTTATTTAAAAAAAAGGCTTGTACTTGTCATATTTTGTTATTTTTTCGTTTCGTTTCAATAATTATCTGCTGTATTTGCGTTACTTTAAAAGATAGATTCAGTTAGACAACAATTGTAAGTAGTTGAAAGAAGTAGTTGAAAGAAAATTTTGTTTGTGTTATATATAATTATTTTTATTTTTTTTTTTTTTTGATATTACATCAATTTATGTCGGCAATGGGGGAGTATGAATATTTTTATATTTTCTAACGTATTGTAAATTATTTTTAAAAGAATCACAAAAATACGTTTATGATTTTCAGAAATTACACTAACTTAAGTATAACTTTTCTACAAATTTTTGAGTTTTTTTCAGTCTACTAGTATTTAGCAAAAATTTTGCTAACTTTAAGCAAGGGGTTTTTTTAATTATATAACCAACTAAGTGTTAGCAAAACTTTTGCAGAATCTACTAATTTTGTAACTAAAAATCAGCTCGCTGATTTTCAGCAAAAGATATTAGCAATTTCCTCCTGACTAAAATTTTTCTGACTGCCAAAAGTCTACAAATATTTAGTAAAAGTTTTTGCTAAGTAATTTGACAGAGTAATTTGCTATATTCAATTAACTAAAATGCACATCGAATATAACGAGAATTTTGTAAAGTTAACATTTTAGCTGTTCTTATTTTATTAATATTTAGCAAAAAAAATGCTAAATTTAGCAGTTTTTTCTGCAAGGTAATTTTTAACTAATTTCTAGTAGCTTTTTCTGCTATTTTTACAGGTTTATTTCTATTTGTACATGTTTATGTCTATGAGTGTAGGACATGTCTTCGAATAGATGAAATTTGAAACAAATTTTAGAAAAAAAAATATGTAATTAAAATATTAACACTTCGTGTTATTTATTGTGGCTCTAATTTCATTATTTTATATTAAAATTTTCATTTTATTTTGTGTAGTGGGAACTATTATCACATCGTTTAAATTGTGTCTATTTTATAGTTTTCCCCCTGCAATTTAAACTAATTTATCTAATCTGTTTAATTTTTCAATCGATTTACAATTACAAAACAAATCCGTTGTCATTTTTTGTATGCTCGTACGGCTGAAGCACAAAACAAACATGTTGTGGCAGCGGAAAGATAAAAAATTGAATTAATTGAGGTTTACTTTTTTTATGTGTGTTCCTTAATGTGTAAGATAAAGTAATGTATGGCACAGGTAATAGTAATAGTGTGTAAATACACTGAGAAAACTAACAAAATTTTGAATTTGATAGGTTACTGTGACCGAATGTATTATACGGTGGGCAAGAAATTTGGTTGCCATAACGGCTTTGTCATATCTTTGTTATTAGCTTTTTGTGAATTTTCATTTAACCCATTAACGCCGAAATGTAATCTGCTGAAAAGAATTTAGTGAAAATGTATTTATATGTTAGGCAAAGGCGTCAAATCAAATTTGAGAAAAATTTTAAAATACTCTTTCATTCAAGAAGCAAAAAGTGAAAAATAGCTCCCCCTAATCGTACGGTTTCAAAATTCGGTATTGTAAAACTTAATTCATGGGGTTTAATTAATACATATCATATCACTATTATCAAACATTTTAAAAATTAAAATTTGTCCTTTGCCAAAATTTGCATTATTTTTTTCATTTGCTGTCAAATGGTGTGAATTTAAAGGAAGAAGAAGTTATGTGGTTAGAAAAAACTTTTGTTTCTTGATTTCTAAATTTAGTTGGCTTTCAAAAAAAAAAAAATACTTTAGCTATTGGACAAATAGTTCCAGAGAAAATCGCAAAAATTGAGGTGTTCTCATATGGGGACAGTGGGCGTTAATGAGTTAATATCGTTATAAATATTTCTCTGAGTGTACCCACATAAACGGGTACGAGTTACTGCTGTTATAATGTAGTCATTAGATTTAGATTTAAATTGGATGTTAATTTTATAAGAGTAATTTAACAGTCTAGCAAATTTTCACAAAAAAAAACTATTTAACCAGTCAACTGCGTAAGACAAAAATACCAATATAAAAAAGGGGGTTGGAGGTCGCTGGTAATGAAACTGAAATCTACATTACAAAATTCAAAATGGTAGATCCAATATGGTAAACTATTACAAAATATGTCTGAATTTAAATTCAATATGACGAAATATTCAAAAATATGTCTGAAATTAAAAGAATAATTCGGAGTTAAAAACTTCAAAGTGGAGAATTCAATATGGATTCACTAATTTTTTTATATTCTTTCATTTTGTTCAAAATAACCAACACTTTAAGAGCGTTCTATGCATAATATACATGAATTTTTGCAAAGAAGCAATAAAGTTTCACTGAAAATCGTTAAAATCATAAAATTTAGGAAAAAATATTATTTCACGTATTAAAAATTTCAGTTACTTAATGAAGAAGTTTCATAAAAAAACTAGTCTTATAAAAAGTATGAAGCATTTCATTAATTTTAAGCAATTTTGCGTTCACTTTTTGAAGTAAAGTTTCATTAGTTTACTGAAAATTTTCATTATTTTTCGTCCACTAAAATGTTCTCTGTGCAGGGGAATTTTAGGATTGCTAATACAGAGTGTAAAACCATTTTTTTTAATTTAACATGGCGGATTCAATATGGCGGACCTATATATATATTTTTCAGATTTAGGAAATTCGAAATGATGGATCCAAAACGGCGAACATAAAAATTAGTTGCTTAGATTTTTATTTATCATTTGAAGTGGTTTCAAAGTCGCTAAATTCGAATATAAAGTTAGATTTAGAAATTTTAAAATGGCGAATATAATATGGCGGCCATAATGCTATTAACGTGCTAAATATAGACAGTTTAAGGGTGGCTGAATTCGAAGTCGTTAACTATCTATGACACTGTGCAACAATTTTTGGATCATTGGCGTTAGCCTCAGTGATTTAAACACAAAATAAAAGAAGACCATTACCTCAAGGAACAAAGAAACCAGAAAGTTCAAATGTAACTTTTAACGGAATTTTTGACATGACCGAAATTATTTTTTCTGGCGTTCGCAAACGCTGCAAGAAAAATTAAACCAAAAGGAATCCGTAGAAACAATACGTAACCGGCAGAAATGTTTCTTAAAAAAAAATTTGTAAAAAACAATTTAATTTAATATATGATGAACTAATATCCACATAAAAATTTCAAATGGTTCAAGTTATGCAAATTTTTGTAAATATGTTAAACTTTAAGTGAAGTTTAAATAGTATTTTGGGGGAAGTGTTAATGGCAATTTAAGCGATGTAAGTGCGTATTTATGTTGCATTAGTAGAATATTTTGTAAATGTGAGACAAGCCGAGAAAAAACATCAAAAATTAACAAAGCAAGCCACTGACAAAAGCGATTTGGTAGATGCAATAAAGGATGTTAAAATAAGAAAAAAAGCTTAATTATAAGCTTAAAATAGACGATGTCTTCTCAAATTAGATAAAAATTTCTGTATAATTTGTGTGAGTGAAATGCCCATAGAATTAAGTTCTAACAATTTCATAAACATAAACACCTGCAAGTGGGCTGTTTCCTTGAATTGTGCAAACATAACAGCCAGCTTTTTCACATGTGTCATCAATTATTCATCGTATTTATGAATTTTTCATAAATATGATGAAGATTTTCATAAAAATGTATGACAAATGTTTCATAGACCTTCATCATTTCATAAAAAAGTTTCATAAACCTTGTGAAAATAAATTTTTCTTTTTTAGGGAAAAATAGTGAATTTTAGAAGCCATAAGTTAAAATTTTTATTTTCGGTTTGAAAAGAAAATATCATATGGAATCTACGAAAAATTATTTAAAAATCTGAAACATCAATTAAATATTATTTGAGTTGCTCTTAATTTTAAATAGAATCAATATAATATAAAATTTCGGAATTTTAATTGATGTTTCAAAATAGAAAATTTTATTTTTTGATTTCAAACGGAAATTTTTAACATTAATTGATGTTTGTAACTTTAATTGATGTCCCTGTTAAAAACCGACGTGTTTGAATCCAAACATGAGCAAGCATGATTCATTTATGTCCACATGCATCCATACATAATTCATTTATATATTTTCATATGACGGAACATACATGTTCATGTGTGAGCATTAACGAAAATTGAGGTAATATTTACATGTATGACCTCGAATGGCTTCATATGTGAACATGCTTATGTTGATATACGTTCATAAATGGATGCATATATGTTGCTTTTTAAACGGAGTATAAAAATATTTATGAAAAATTTCATAAAAGCTTAAGAGCCAGCATCATCATATTTATGAAATATTTCATAATATTTATTAAGCACTTCATAAAAAGTTATGCAACTCCATCATCATATTTATAAATCATTTTATAAATATGAAAAAGTCTGTCATCAATTTGCTCTTTTATGACACAACTTCATCACATTTATGAAATGTTACAATGGATCAGACTTGGGCGACAGCAATTACATTTCAAAATCGTTCTCTTGTGAAATTTTTCTATGTCATTAATAATTTCAGACCTACGCTCACACTTGTGGGATTAAACGCTTCCTTGGGAAATTTTAAATTTTGTCAATACCAGACTTGGGACATAATTCCAATATCTGTGTATTTAATTACAGGCCAATTACTTTTTTATGTTCAATTACATGTAATTGGGTGTAATTGAGTAATTTCCCTGTAATTAAATATCCAGATGTTGTTACTAATCCCCATGTTTGGTATTAAAGATTTTATAAATTTTCCAAGGAAGCGATTAAGCTCACAAGTGTGAGTGTAGGTCTGATATTATTAATGATATAGAAAAATTTCATAAGTGAACGATTTTGAAATGTAATTGACGTCGCCCAAGTGTGCAATGGATGCACTTTCTTAACCGAGCATGAATTTTGATAAAAAAAAATTCAATAATCTGCAAGCGTTGTTCGTTTGTAAGTCGATTCATGGTTAAATTATAGACCAAACTGAACATGTTTAACAGTAACATGTTACAGGAAAACAGCTGAGCTGTCAAAAACAGTTTTGGAAAAAAGAAAGTTTCTAAAAAATCATCCTTTACCTAAATTTTATTTAACAGAATGTAAAATTTTCCGCTCAAAAATTATATTTTGTATAAAAGCGCAAAAACAGCTACAAAATGGCTAAAAAAAATTTTTAAAAAGTTATTATAAAATTATGGCTAATGGCTAAATCCAAAATTTTCCGCCAAGAGTGCTCATAGATGGCTTAATCTAGCCATCAAATGGCTAAATTTAATTTTTTTTTTTTTTACGTTGAACCAACACTCAGGGAAAGCCCCTACTAATTTATTGCATTGTGTTGATATCAGGAAAATATGTTATAAGGAGGAGGAAAGAGGGAGTGTTTGTGGACATTTGACTTGAATTTTTCTAAATTGCAATTTGCAGAGAAGACTTCCCCAGGGAGACAATTCCCTAGTGCGCTAGTGCGACTGAAAAACGAATTTTCTCTGTAATGCGTTGTGCGATTTGCCGGGCTAAAGACATCAAACGGATGAGATCTACTTGACAAGCGGGTAGTACGGACAGAGACCTTCTTGTATAAAAAGCTCGTTATAAACGATGTTCGTTTTAACCGTGTTATTTTGTATGAAATATGTTATGGAACCAGAAAAATCGTTTGTTATGACAAAAGTTCGTTACAACCGGTGTTCGTTTCAACCGAACTCCACTGCATTAATAATAAAAAAAAAGTATGCAATTTGTAAAAATTTCTCATAGGCTATTTCCCTTATAAAATGTTATTAATTTTATTAAAAAAAAAAAAATCCACAATATTGACCATATAAATGTGGATATTACCACAAAAACTAATACATTTCTAAATGCCAAATGTCCCTAATTGGACACACCTTAAAGATAGTGTCTGAAAAATAAATATAAAACTTGAAATATGCCCCATATACATATACCACAATCTTCTTGCCCCAGCCTGTTGCTGTAGTTAATTGATTAGTTGGAGACTTATTTGTCTTTAGTTTGTATTATACAACATAAAACTGTATGGGCCCCAATACGTATAAAATAATAATAAAATAGATAGAATTGAAAACTTTCCCTTACAAAATTACAAATTTCACACTTTCGTTTAAAAAGCAACAGTTTGTCGCAAGAATTATCTACAAACTATGACGATAAAAATAAAAAAAAAAAAGTATAACTTGATGTTTATTGACAAATTACTTATAATTAACACATTTTTTTTCTGTGCCTCCAAACGCTCTCTTTATAAATCAAAATAAAGGTAGGGTCGGTCGGTCGATATAGTTTTTAAGACAAAATTTTGTATTGAATAAATATGGATAAAGAACATGAATAACATTTTGTTAACAAAGTGTAAATTTATGATTAACATGACGATGATGATGATGATGACAATGTTTCCATATCTGATATAAAAGCACTGTTCAAAATTATAGCGCACTTATCTGTATTTTGTTGTTCGAATATCTCGTTAACGACTTATTAGAAAACACAATTGTATTGAGAATTTAAAAATATCAACACTTATTTATTTTCTTAACTTTGATGAAAAAAATTGCAATTACACTCAAAAAACAGTTTGTAAAGTCAGCAAAAAACTTTTGCTGAGACAGCAAAATTTTAACCAGGAAGACAAAATCTTTTGCTGGAAATTAGTGAGCTGATTTTTAGCAACAAAATTAGTAGATTCAGCAAAAGATTAGAAAATAAAAAACCCTTGCTAAAAATTAATTAAATTTTTGCCGAATATTATTAGACTGAAAACAAACTCAAAAAATTTGTAGAAAAATTATACTTTAGTTAGTTTATTTGCTGAAAATCCTAAACATTTTTTGTGATTCTTTTAAAAATAATTTACAATATTTAAATATTTATAGAAATGAAATAAAAATCTTCCTAAGATGTGTGTCTTTGTCTTTGTCTTTCGCTTTAGTCTGTCTACCAGTCTGTATAATTGTTTTCAATTTGCCCACACGACATTATTAATCTCTATAAACATTTAGTTTACAAATACACATTTAATCTTTATTAAATTTAAATATTTTATTTTGTCTTTTATTTAATTAATACACAATTACTTTCACAAGCCAGTGACGACTCAAAATATATGTATCCACAATTTTGTTTTATGTATGAAAAACAGATACAAAAATCTTTCATGGTTCATTTTTTTATATGTCTTAAAGGAATTGTACTTTTAAGCATAATTTTCCTCGTCGCTACTACATCTTGACATGCAGCGACATCTTATTCATTCTGCGTATATCTTTCAATCTGGTTGTCGTCCACACATATGCTAATAAGCACAATTTGTTTTAGCAAAATAAATTAGTATAACATTAGTAAAATATTAGTAAAACATAAGTTCAAAACAGGTAAGTGCTGAATAAGTATAACTAAAATTTTAGCTGAAAACATAATGTTAGCAAAAATTTTGCTGAAAAATAGTATACTAACTTTTCTACTAACTTATTTTTTTGAGTTTAGTTACCTCACCTGTAAAATTAGTGTGTCAAAATATTGCTCACTTTAATAGAATCTTCAGAAAAAACTCAAAATATCGTGAAATTATTTGGTATTTTGAATTGAATTTATTATTTAGGTTGTTTTTTTAAATCGTAGGTAGTTTTTACTATCAATTTCAGAAATGTGTGTTAAAATTTTCAGAAACGTTTTTACGAGAAAAATGTGGTTATTTCATAAACCAAATTTTGACTAGTTTTATCTTATTTTACTTACTCTTCTTTTATCTTACTCTTTACTTCTTTCATCTTTACTAATCGTATACTAGATTTATTTTTAAATATCAAAAAAAAATTACGGAAGCAGCTGGCTTGAAATATGGTATATTGCGGTCAAGCAGTTTTGGCTCCGAAATACTATAGTCATATTTTGTTTAAAATCATAATCAAATGTGAGGCGAAAGTATTGAAAGATGGCCTTAAATTAATTTCGGATGATCAAAGTTTATTGAAAAAATCAATATATTATCGTAATGTCAAACGAAATAAAAATGCCAGCCCTAGGTGTATCCGCGCTATTTGACATTGATCTCCTTAAGTCCCACTTCGTATAGCTTTGTAAACATTACTAATACAAATTACACGTTTCTTGTGGAAAAAGTACTTTAAGGTGATTTTTTTCTGAAAAATATGTTAAAACAAGTAATTTTTCACTGAAAGAATTACACCGGTCGTCACGATATTTGAGTCTGAATTCTAAATATTAAATTTTGGTTTCCTTTGTGTTTCTTTTGTGTTATCAATGTTTGTTTGTGATATAATTGTCGATCGTAAAATCTATAAAAAAAATTATATATATATGTAAATACAAACTTAAACAGCTGGGAATGTGTATTTTGGTATTTTTCGATGTCTAGAATCCGAATTTCTGCATTAAAACAAAAACCCAAGAAAATAATTGTTTTGTAGACCGGTGTTATTTATTTAAATTTATTTGAATTATTTTTTTATTGCTGTTAAAGTCACTTACTAGTTTTTGACATTGCTTCATAGAGTATCCATAGTACTAACCGAGATTGGTAATGATATTTACTGTTTATGAAAAGTAGCGTCGAGCAGCCGAGACTAATTTGTAGCCATCATGCAATACTTTCATCTCATTTTTGATGATGATTCTGAATAAAATATGGCTATAGTATTTCGGAGCCAAATCTTCAGGGCCGCAATATATCATATTTTCAGGCATCTGGCTGATAATTTTATCGAAAATATAAAAATATATCTAATATACAAATCGTTACCTATGCGAATTTAGTAAATGGATATTTTTAAAACGCTCGTAATTAAAAAACTAATTGCATTACATACATACAGACTATAAATTATTAATTCACTTTCTGCAGAGAACCAATAGACTGCGATTGTATTTGATGTATTTTATGCTTTATGCCTCCAATCATGCTTGAGACGACATTTATGTCAATCTTTTCTACACTGCTTTTAATTTTTACTTCAATTCTTCAGTGCATTTGGCTTCCCAACCAATTTGATACACTTTTGGCCTAAAAGACCCCAAAAGTCTTCAATTGGACGTGCTTTTGAAACGTTTGGAGGATTTGAGTATTTCCGTACGAAATGTGTGGTTTTTGCATTAAGCCGTTCTAACGTCTTTTTGGCATAATGACAGCATGCTAAATCTGGCCAAAATAATATGTCGTTTTTAGAGTGTCTATCTCTGATATTTTTTTTCAGTTTTACTAAACTTTTATTAATGCAAAAATCCGCGTTTACAGCCGTATCTTTTTAATCCTGAATGTAAAGTTGTAATATACCTTTTTTTCGAAATGCTGGCTACGATAGATAATCTGATATCAAATAAATAATAATCTGTTTTCAAAATTTGTTAAAATATTTGATTTATGAAAAAAGCATATTCTTCTAATACAAACTTAGAGCAATTAGGTATTTTCTAAACACAAATTTCTGAAATTGGTAGTGAAAAGTTCATTTTAAAATACATGCTACAGAATAATTTGAAATCAAAATACCAAATTATTTCTCCATTATTTGAGTTTTTTTTTTTCTAAAAAGATTCTTTTAAAGTGCGCTATAATTTTGAAACACTACACTGATAATAATCCATGCATTAAAATACGAAAAAAATGTCAAAAGAACAAAATCTTTCGTAAAATACACGAAAATTTGTTCATTTTACAAAATATTTTGTTATGTTGACATGTTTTCTTCAAAGTTAAGGAAATAAGATAGTATCCGCATTTTTAATTTCTCAGTAAAATTGTGCTTTTAAATGCCAAAAATTATAATTTTCTAATAAGTCCTTAACGAGATATTCCAACAACAAAATACGGATAAGTAAGTGTGCTATAATTTTGAACAGTTCTTTATGATTTTAATGAGAATATTTTATATATTTTTTTATTTTTTTACATTAACAAAAGTTGTTGCATGATTGTAATATCATCATTCAAAAAATCGTGGCTGATTTTATTAATAAAATTGACTTTATTGTAAAATTGATTGATTTTTATAACAAAATTTGATTTTGTATTGAAGTTTAATGTATAATTGGTTATTTTTGTTTTATTGGCATCATAAAAATTAATTTAAAATCAATTTGATATTATTGAATAAATGTAGGGTTGTAACCAGCGGCGGATCCAGCTATCGCTTTTGTGGAGGATTTTTTTATCAACAATTTTTTACTTAAAAATTATTTTTTTTTTTAGTTCGATATTCTGCATAACCGGCATGCTTCTCTATTTGGCCAAAAACCAAATAAGTTCATTATTTGGCCACTTAACTTGTTTTTTGCGTTTAAACTACACTCTGGGGATGCCCCTACAAATGCAGTGCATTGCATTGTGTTATCTGGAAAATAGGTTATGCGGAGAAGGAAAGAGGGAGTAGTGTTTGACTTGAATTCTCCAATTTTACAATTCTCAGGGAAGACCTCAGCAGGAAGATTCTTCCACATGAGTTTACTTACACCTCCCATGGTCACGGTCCAAAATCTTCAAACCAAAAGATTCAACACGGTCCAAAAGCTCTAAAATAGACTTTGAAGCTCCTGCCCATATATGGGAGTTGTGTTCCATCTTCCGTCGGATATAGGTGGTATAAATAGTAAGGAGACCAAATGGGGTGAAGTTGTTCATACACCTATTTAAATAACCAAGGCACTGAAAGCTTCTTTCGACACTTGATTCAATTTTTTCATACCCAGAACATCAAGAGTATCTGGATTCCACAATATGTATACCACCGAATTACACAGATGACAACTTTGACCCCACATCCCTATGGGACAACATGGGTGTTGCGCGCATTTAAATCGAACCTATTCACACGACACCACTCAGAGATTGCAGTTAAGTCCCGATTGAGTATGTCATTCATAATGTGCCTTTTGCCCCAACCTAAACAAGGCTCGGCCTACGATCAAAGTAAAATGAATGACAAATGTTGCTGTCATCTGCAAAAGCGTCAATAGGGTTGAAAGTTTGTCCAAGAAGTTCATTAATAAACAGAGAGTATTATGTGCATGATATCAATGAATATTTGCATTAGATCTAAAGGGTGGTTAAATTGTAAGGGCCAATGTTGAATGTGAACCACACCTAAACGCCAAGTTTTTTTCCGAATTTTATTTGACATTTCTCTATTTCAGACTTACTCAATTTGAACCATGGAGAGATACACAATCCAACAACGTGTTAAAGTTATCCAGACTTATTATGAAAATGGGCGTTCAAATCAAAATGCATATCGTGCACTTCGTGATTTTTTTGGTCAATTTGATCGTCCAAATGTGCGTACAATCGCAAAAATCGTGGAAAAATTCGAGCAAACCGGGTCTGTAGAAGATGTGAGAACACCAGTGCATGCTCGTACAGCTCGTACTGCAGAAAATATTGCTGCTGTTCGCGATAGTGTGGCTGAAGAGCCGTCCACCTCAACTCGTCGTCGTGCCCAACAATTGCACCTCTCACGCTCGTCGTTGATGAACATTATGCATAAAGACTTGCATTTACACGCTTACAAGGTGCAATTGGCTCAAGAACTAAAGCCTCTTGACCATTCCAAACGTCGTGAATGGGCAGAATGGTGGCAAGAAATGGCAACAGTGGATGATCAATTTTCGAAGAAAATCATCTTCAGTGATGAGGCACATTTTCACCTCAGTGGATTCGTCAATAAACAGAATTGCCGCATTTGGGCGAATGAGAATCCAAGAGTGATTGTCGAAAAACCAATGCACCCACAAAGAGTGACTGTTTGGTGCGGTTTATGGGCTGGCGGCATCATCGGGCCGTATTTTTTCCAAAATGAGGCCGGTCAGGCAGTTACTGTGAATGGTGTTCGCTATCGTGAGATGATAACGAACTTTTTATGGCCCGAATTGGAAGATATGGATGTGGACGATATGTGGTTTCAGCAGGACGGTGCCACTTGCCAGACAGCTAACGAAACAATGGCTCTTTTGCGCAACAAATTCAATGGCCGTGTTATCTCACGTAATGGCGATGTCAATTGGCCGCCAAGATCATGTGATTTGACACCGTTGGACTTTTTTCTTTGGGGTTATTTGAAAGAAAAGGTGTACGTCGATAAGCCAGCAACAATTCAAGAGCTAAAGGATGAGATAATTCGGCACATTAACGGCATAGAACCTCCATTATGCCTCAGCGTCATCGAAAATTTGGACCATCGGATGGAGGTGTGCCGCCGTGGTCGCGGCGCCCATTTGGCCGATATTTTGTTCCATACATAATTGAGTAATACCAATATATCATAATAAAATAAAATTTCAATAATTTCCTAAATAGTTTGTGTTTTATTCAAAATCAACATCGGCCCTTGAAATTTAACCACCCTTTATTAAATATCACTAGAACTCGTCCATTAAAACTTTTCATGAAATAAATGCAGTTTTTCATAAAATGTTTTGAAAAATTGTATATAATTTATTCAAAATTTCATACGACCAGTGAAAAAGTTTCATTAAAAATAGCTTCATTAAAACTATGAAGCTTTTTTATAATGTTTAAGAAATTTTTCATTCACATTGTGAAAAAAACTTCATAAGTTTAGTGAAAAAATTTCATTAAAACTAGCCCCAGGAATTCTCTCTGTGTAAAGATAAGAAAAAGAGAGAAAGACAGAGTGTAACCTTGCCACACCCCTAAATTTAGATGAGATGCCATCTATAACAACTCGTTTAGTGCGATCTCTGAGAAAGCTCGAAATAAAACGAGAGAAGTCATTACCAACACCAAAGCCAATATGCTTTGATATCAGTGCGATGTGCTACACACTATCGAACACCTTGAAAAAATCTAAAGCAACTTCGTTGTTCTCGCCAAATATGTGAATGGAACTACTCCAAATTTCCGAAAGGAACGCTAAAATGTCGTTCGTAGAATGACTTCTACGAAAGCCATACTATACTGTCGCAAACTTTTTAGAGATTGGCTGAACATTTGCAACCTTCCAGCATGACAAAAAGTTTAGCCAATGGACGGGCAAGCGTCGAAGCACCAGTGCTGGTATACCATCCGGCCCGCTGATTTATCTACTTTGAGGTCCGCAATAATTCTAAAAATAAAATATCGAAAAAATTTCGTATTTATCTTGTAAATGTCTAATATAATTTCTAGTCTCCGACTGAACAGTTTGCAAAATCGATATAAAAAAATACTAAATAATGAAGGAGGTATCTCGAAACGAACCCGCATATCTTAATTAATATTGTACAGAAAAAAATATAAGGGACACGCATGTTTAGGTGATACTAACAAGGGGAGTCTCCCGATGGATTATCTCCGATCTTAATGAATTTTGGATATTTATCACATATCCAAGGGAACGAATTTTTTAGCGGCCCAATTTCACGTTTAGGGGTTATAAGGTGGAACCAAAGCTATAACATTTTTGTTTGGAAACATGTCTGAAACTAATGAAATTCTGAATTTTTAAAAGCAGTTTTGATGTACTCGATGAAACAAAAATTTGTATGCCAATATTGCCTATGTAGTGCTTTAGGGTTGACATTTATATAAAATATTTAAAAAATAGGTTAAATAGCTCTTTCATTTGGTACCCCATTTGCTTAAAATTTCTCTGAAACAATTCAAAATAAGTCTAAAAAACGTAAAAGAGGGTAATTTTTGATGCCAATTTTAAACCCCTAAACATGAGATTGAGCCGCTAAAAAATGCGTGCCCCTTAATGTTTTTTCCTTTATCACATATCCAAATTGTATTAGAGAGAACCCATCGCGAGACTCCCCTTGTAAGTGCGTTTAAAAATTGCTCAATTATTCGTTTTTTTCGGATTATGTCCTTCTATTTTAAAGTAACCATATAAAAAATTATATGATGACAAATAACACCAAATTTTTGGCCAATGAAGTGATTCAGCTTTGGTAACAGAATTTTTCAGTTGTGACAACCAACAGAAAAAAAACTTAAGATAGTAGTCATTTGATTACGACAACTGAATATTGGGTTGTCTCAACAATTTTTAAAATTTTTTTGATAATTAGTTAAAAATAGTTTTTGTACATTTCAAAAAAAAAAAAAAATATGAAGAAGTGCTCTTATAAAATGTCTAAATAAAACTACAGTAGAATCTCAGAAATTAGAACCACTTTGTACATCGGGCAGTTCTAATTTCTGAAAAGTTTAAATTTCTGGACATTTTTTTTACAGAAAATTATAACAAAACTAGTTATGTAAGCTTTATTTTAACACAAAACTATTTTGATTTAATAAAATTTAATTAATAGAACATATTAAATTCATAAAAAAACTTTAAAATTTTCTGTTATTATTAGGTATTTAATTTTGTACAAGCATAACAAATTTCATATACATATGACCGAATTGTACTCTCCACGAATAACTCGGGGATTCCCCGTTTAATTTTTACTTCAATGAGCAAAAAAATAATTTGTAGCGAAAATACAAAACAAAATAAAAAAACTTCCAGAAATTAGAACCACAGGTTCTAATTTTAGAGCGTACAATACATTGGAATGGCCAGTTCTAATTTCTGGAGAGAGTTGGTGAGAGTTCTAATTTGTGAGATTCTACTGTACTATGAAAAACGAATTTCGGTCAATGACTTTGTTTTGGTAACGAATTTTAGAATTTTTTCATTTGTTATATTTGCTTGCATAACAACTTTCGGGGTGGGGAGGGGGGAGTGAGAGTGAAAATGTTCGTTTATTTAACGACAAAATTTTTAAAAACTGAAGGAAACAACAAGAGGTAAAAAGGGAAAGGTACAGTAAATTTTAACATGCAATACACAACATAAAATAAGCGTGGATTAATTGATAATTAACTATAGAGTAGGCAATAAATATTAATTTATCGAACTTTATTTAGTGCTCAGAAGGAGAGTCTCCCGATGGGTTCTCACCGATCTTAATGGAACTAGGATATTTGGATAACGGAAAATAAATAAGGGACACGTAATTTTTTGTAGCGGACCAATCTCACGTTTTGGTGTTAAAAAGTGAGGTCAAAGAGTATTTACGCTTTTTAAAAATATCTGTTTTAAGTGGCATTAAAACTGGCGATTTGTTAAGGAATGAGTCGGTTTTTTTTTATTTTAATTTTTTGTATAACTATTTTAATAGTTTGAACTTTTGTTTATACTCGTATGCCATGAAATTTTGGAGAACAAATCGCAGAAATAAAAAAGTTACAGTTTGTTAAACAAACTCCTTGCCCTATATTTTATATGAGCAATATTAACTTAAAATGCCTCTTGCTCAAAACAAGATATTGAAATCGGGTGCCACTGTGCAGTCTTAACGAATGGATCTATTTTCAATCGGTTTTTGTGTGTTTGTAGAGTACTAAAAAATGAAGTACCCAAATGACAAGAATGGAGCAAAATTGATGATTAATAGGTTTTTTGTTAAAGTTCTGCCTATTATGGAGGCTCTAGCTTTTCTAAAAATTCGGATTCTGATGAGATCTTTAGCCAGATCGAAATACTAGTATCAACCTAGGTAATATGTTAGATTTGCTTTATTTTTGTAAATATACGGAGGTTGAAAGCTCGTTATAAATTGAAAATAACCCAAATTAGACATTTTTAATTTTTGCCTAGAATTTAAAAAAAAAATGATTTTTAGGTGTTTTTTTAATTTTTAGTCAAAAATTTAAAAATCCGGCTTAGGGACTACGTTATTTTTAGTGTATGAAACAAAATAATTTTTATTTTCTTAAATGAGTACCCAATTCTCAACGATGGCACCCGAGTTTGCCTTAAAAAAAAAAGGTATATAACGATAAGTAGTGTCCGACCGAACAGTTCGGCCAAAAACCTATATTTTGTCGGTTTTTTTACATCTGAAGCAATGATGACAAATTTTGGTATTGGAAACTTGATTGTTGAGCCGATTTAATTCGATTTTGTGTATAAAATTTAAGAGAAAAGCCGAAGTATAGCTATAAAGTTAAAAGTTCGGCCGCCGAACTATTTTAAATTTGGCCGAACTTTCGGAGGCCGTACAGTGAATTCATTGCTTAACTACAGACTTTTCTTCAAATTTGACACTCAAAATAGCATCTAATCAGCCCAATAAACATTTTCCATCCGCCAAATTTGTCCATAATGCTTTAAAATACCGAATACAGTAATAAGGTGTTGCCATGGTAGTCCAAATAAAAATGTTCAGAAATTATAATTTTCAGAATAATTTCTAACATTATGTTTTTCTTTCACAAAAGGGATTTTTTGAATAAACTATTTATTTATTTTTTAATAATTGCATAAATATTGGCGTTTTTATTGATTTCTAAAGCTAGTAAACCCTTTAAGCAAAAAATTATGTATGTTAATGTATATTTAATTTAATCAAGGGTTGTCTGAGCTGTTTCCAATGTTCCTAACTGTTCGTTTTTATGCGACTATTACCGAAAAGATTTTTTCGCCTATATGAAACATAATAAATAATTGGCAACCCTAAGTTATTACATAGGCGTTATGGCCATCAAAATTTTAGTTTTTTCAAGTAATGAAAAACAAATAAATCAGAATTTCGTTAATTTTATACATCACAGCAGAATCTCAGTACTGGGCTCTCATTGCCAGTATCTAATTAATAAGCAGTCGAATCAGAGCCAACTACATATAATTCGGCGTAAAAACTCATTATTTTTATTTGACGAGATCATTTTTGTTAGTAGTTTTACATACACGCCGCAAACGCACAAAACGCACTCGCTTACCAGTTACATTAAAAAAAAACAAAACATTAAAAATTATGCCCTGTGGCGGTGTCTCAAAATGGAAACAAAGTTGGCTACCCTGAACGTAAAAAACATACGTCAATCTGGCAACGTTGTGAAATAGAGATGGAGGAGATTAAAAAATAAACAAAAATCTAAAATAGAATGTTTGAAAAGCTAACAGGAAAGAAAACTGCAATTTAGCTGCATTGCATTCGGGACCATACGTGGGTGTGAATGTTAAGCGGTCATGACTTGGCATAGTTTATAATTTAAGATGTAACGCAGGTTCGATTCTTACGGCCGGCAGGTTGTTGAAAAATGTATCATATAGAAACAATCTGACAATTGAAAGACAGAAAGAATAGGTTCGTGTGAAGTAATTCGGGACAAACCCTGGTAAAATGAGATTAATCAAAAAATTCGCTCAAAAAGAGATAAAACCATTTAAAAATACCTGGAACGCACAAAACCGCATTTCAAGACCAAAAATAAACGTCACAATTTTTCGTATACAAAAAAATGTTATTAAGAATTAAATATAAAAAAATAAATTATAATTTAATAATATAATGTGATATTGTATAAAGCAATTATTATTTTCAGAATTTTTGTTAAATAGTTTTTTAGTTTATTTTCACAAACTTAAAACCTGTGTTTTATTAACAGCTGATGATTTTATAGTTTTAACATTCTGCCCAAAGAAAAATTTCTGGTAATTTCTACTAAAAAGAGAAACACAGTAACACTCTCATCGAAGCTCTCATTTGCCCAATTTTAGACAATAGAAACGCTTTTTGAGCTTCATTGCTAAACAAAATTCGCTTATGAAAATCGAGATCAAGGGCAAAGGCCCATTCACAGAATATACGCCTTGCTAGGTGATCGTGTGGCTTCAATTGTTGTAAAAGATGAATTTTGTAATCAAGGACACCAAGATCTTTCCGCAAAATCTTCCATAAAGTGGATGGACACATATCCAATTAATGTGCACGATGGCGGATTGGGGTCTTCCTATACGCTACGCTCTACAGCAGCAATGACTTCTGTACGCACTGTAAGACGTCTCTGTGGATGCATGGTGCGAAAACTTCCCATAGTTAATCGAATTAATTGCTCTGATGGATGATTATGTTGACCATAAAATGGACGAAGTGCGCGCTACGTATTTTTTTTTTTTTTTTTTTTTAAGAGAAGCAACACTCAGGAAATTCTTCCTATTAATTAATATGTTGCTTTCTTTGAAAAGGGGATAGTGGAGAGATGAAAGGTGGTGAAAGATGAAGGGATTCAAACATGGCAACACTGTAATTGTGCGAGATGATAAGTCTTAGAACAGTTGTTGCTCGCCACCTGATATAGAGTTGGCGAATTTATTGAAGCTGTTTGTTTCATAGCCCTGATTCATTATTTTACTTCGGTGGGGTTAAGTGCTATGGAAACACCGAAGGCGGGCGCAGCGATACATATAAATGATAGAAAACTCATACATATTATTTTTCTAAATTGATGTCGTCACCTGGAATCGAACCCGGGACCATCTGTGTAAAAGTCCAACGAGCTAACCATTACACCACAACGACCACTTGACAGCTGACAAAATGGCCTCCAGTTAAAAAAGTGTAAACAACTTAAAGTTATATACAAGGTGGCGCAAAAGTAATCCTCCTATCAGAAAATGCTATAAATTTTGCGATTGGCCCCTAATGTCAGTTCTGTTTTGACATTTTTGTAGTAAACACATGCGAAATACACGTTAATAAACAATGTTACGCTACACTGCTCCAGAACGCGGAATATTGGTGACTATTTATTTGACCAATAATCGGTCGGTGACTTTGGCACAACGTGAATTTCCTGGCCGTCCAACGCCTACTGGTGAAACACTGCGACGTTTAGCCGCTCGCCTCGAAGAGACTGGCACAACACGAGATGCTGCCAGGCGTGGCAGACCCCGGAGTAGCCGTTCTGCAGAGAATATTGCTGCTGTAGCCGAGGATGTCATGGAAGCGCCGTCGACATCGACCAGACGACGTGCCACGCAAATGGGTATCATTCGACGGTCTTTACAGCGAATTTTGGTACAAGATTTGAAGATGTTTCCGTACAAAGTCCAGACGGTGCATCAGCTGTTAGCTGCTGACCGCCAATCGCGTGTAACATACGCTCAAGAGGAAGATGATTTTTCATCAAAAATAATCATGAGTGATGAGGCCCATTTCCATCTTAGCGGGTACGTAAATAAGCAAAATTTACGCTTCTGGGGCACTGAAAATCCGCGTATAACCAACGAAGAGCCATTACAGCCGCTCAAAGTCACTGTATGGTGTGCTGTTTTCGCTGGAGGAGTCATCGGACCTTTTTTCTTCGAAGACGTCGCGGGCCAAACGGTTACTGTGAATGGTGAGCGCTACAGAGCAATGATCAACGAGTTCTTTTTGCCGCAACTTGATGAATTGGGATTGGGAAACATGTGGTTCCAACAGGACGGTGCAACGGCACACACTGCACGTGCCACAACCGATATGCTGAAGGATGCATTTCCCGGGCGCCTAATCTCCCGTTTTGGCGATTTGCACTGGCCAGCAAGATCGCCTGATTTGACCGCTCCAGACTTCTTTTTGTGGGGCTTTTTGAAGTCGCGGGTTTATGTCAACAAGCCTAAGACTCTTGCAGCTCTTAAAGACAATATCCGTCAAGAATGTGAGGACTTATCGCCGGAAGTTTTGGCCAAAGTGATGGAAAATTCCATAAAAAGGGCTCAAATGACAATCAACTGTGGCGGCGGCCATTTACATGACATCATATTCTCGACTTGATGTAAAAAAAATTAAAATACCAAATAAAAATAATCCACAAGAAGAATCAAAGTTTTTAATTTTTTTTTTTTAATTACAGCCAAAAAACATCGGAAGGTTATTTTTGCGCCACCTTGTACCTGTACAAAAAAAGGAAATAATTGTGACGCCATATGTTAACCTTTAACAGTGGGATTCGACCGCTAAGAAATATGCATGTCCCTTTTTTTCACATACCCGAGTTTCACCAAGATCGAAGAAACCCCATCGGGAGAATCCATTTCTCAGAAAAATTTAATTAAAATAAGATAAGTTCCAGTGGATAAAAGAATATATATTGAGAGCAACTTATCAATTAACCCTCGTATAAAACATAGTAGTAGCAGTAGTTATAATAGTAGATATTTTTAGGTTGACTGACTGACATAACTGCATTTAAAATGAATTTTTTTCATAGTCACGATGCATTCAGTTTGAAGCACAATTACAAAAGAAAAAAAAAACTGCCGGTGATAAAATCGATATTATTACGTTTTCTTTTATATCAACATTAATTTATGATATATCGTAACTAGTATAGATTGACCCAAAACCTCCCCTTTTAATAATATTACATACCCCAAAAAAAAAAAATAAGTAGTGAAATTTTTTCTTTTCAAATTCATTGAATTCAAAAAAGTTTATTTATTGCTTAAATACAAAGATTAAAAAATGCAATTAAAGTTTCGTTGTACATTTCTGACGTAAAAATTCAATTTGTTTGATTAAATTCAGGAATTAATGAAACAGTTATTTCAAAAACTCTTCAAGTTTTCTTGCACATTTGAGGAGTTTAACCAATAAACTGGTTGATAAGTTTTTGAAAATGAAACAAGGTCTAGTATTTACAAAGTCTACGATATCTTTTTTACTATACTTACTATTTACTATTCTTATTGCGTTTTCTGTTCTAACAAAAATGTCCAATTTTTTGGCATTTTGCCCTCAAATTTCCTGTTTTGTGTTCTTTTCCAAAATAAGGTGGACACTCTGAGAGAGTACCGTGTTTCTTTTTAAAAATATTGCCATAATTCGGATAAAATTGTACTGGACATTTATCTTATTGCATCAGATTAGATCTGAACCCATGCTAGCAGATACAATTATATGGGCCCATATTTCGGATGAAATCTAATAAGATTACATATAGCGTCACATAAATGGTGTTTTTTATACAGTTATAAAACTTTAAGTTGGCAACGCTTTTTTAACTGCCGGTCATTTTGTCAGCTGTCAAGTGATTTATGTTTCGCTTGGTTTGGCATTTTAACATGAATAGACTGACGCCTGAACAACGCTTTCAAATTGTACAAATTGATTTTGAAAATCATAGTTATGTTCGAAATACGTATCGCGCATTTCAAAGGCGAATTTCGTTTAGCGATGAAGCTCAATTTTGGTTAAATGGAATTGTCAATAAACAAAACTGCCGTATTTGGAGTGATGATATTCCTCAAGTGTATGTTGAGACACCGTAACATCCAGAAAAATTGACTGTTTGCTGTGCTTTATGGGCTGGTGGAATCATTGGTCCGTACTTGTTTCAAAACGATGCTGGTCAGAACGTTACAGTCAATGGTGACCGCTATAGAGATATGATTACTGACTTTTTCGTTCATCAATTGAACAACCATGATGTGCAGGAGCTGTGGTTTCTAAAAGACGGCACAACATGTCACACAGCTCGTGCCAAAAATGATTTATTGAAGGAAACTTTTGATAACCGCATAATTTCACGTTTCGGACCCGTGAATTGGCCTCCAAGACCGTGCGTTTTAACGCCGCTGGACTATTCTCTGTGGGGATATGTGAAGTCACTAGTCTACGCCGATAATCCCGAAACGATTGACCACTTGGAGGACAAAATTCGCCGCGTATTTTCAATATACGGCCACAAATGTTGGAAAAAGTCATCGAAAATTCGACCTCCAGATTAGACTGCGTCCGAGCCAGCCATGGCAGTCATATGCCAGAAGTCATATTTAAATTATAGTGACAGATGATTATCTTTCGAATAAAGCAAATCTCATGTCAATTTAAAAAACTCATCTTTGTTTTATTCCATTTCAAAGTTCTATACCTCTATAAAAAAATACCCTTTACAAATTGATACACTCACAATATTTTATCAGTAACTGATTGTAGTTTATGTAAAAAGTAATGAGTAAACTTTGCTTTTTAAGAAATATACTCGTACATATAAACTGCAAAGAAATATTTTTTTTAACATCTTTTATCATTTATTAAAAAAAATACAAAATACACATAATTACGGTTTTTCTGTACGAGTTATTATTTTCATTTAAAATTTTCTTTTTACAAAAAAATTCTTTATTTGAACCAAAAAGTTAATGATAGTTAAAACAAAAGAAAACCTGTTGTTATTAATAATTTAGTAGTTCATTTTTGATAGTTCAAATAAAATAAAATCGGTTATTTGTACGCATTTGGGAGTTTGTTTTTTTTTTTGAAGTTTTTAGATTTTTGATAGTGAAAACGGTTGAAAATCTTTTATTTTTAAAATAAAAAAAATTAGAAATCAGTTTATCTATACCACGGTCAGTGATTGCACAGAAAATTTCATATATACGCAATCGAACAAATAAAAACATAACAAATATTACATTATTCAAAAAAAACAGGGTCACTGACGAAGGTTCAATACTAGAAACTGCGCAGTCTGATTCAGAAAATTTAGAATTTACAATGTAGTTATGATTCTTAGAAAATACACTCATTCTTCTCTACCACGCCTTTCACAATAAAAATTACATTTGTTTTAAAAGAAAAGTGAGTAGATAGGTTTTTAACTATATGTTTAGTAGTTTTACAGAACATATTCCTTTGTTTTAAACGACAAAATATTGTTAGTGTATGACAACATAAAGCTCCATATCAATTTTTATTAATCTGGTAGTCAAAAACCGGTCTAGTCACTTTTCTTTTAAATAAATGTTTTTTTTTTTTTGAAAATGAAAATTATTCAAGTTCGAGGCCATACTCTATATTTCTTCATTAGGATATTGTCCTAACAAATAATCTATAGAGGTTTTTGTTTTCAAATTTATTATTTGACCCTTTCAGGAATGTGTTGATAGATCTATTTCGGGAATTTTCTAGGTTCCCATCATCAGAACACGTTTTGAAAGCGGTAACAATCCCATGCCAAACATCAAACATTCATATGAACTAGTTTACTAGTTTTTTATTAAAATAATAGTTTTTATTTTTAATAAAAATTATAACAAACTTGTAAAAAAGGCAAAGTACCGCCTAGTTTACTTCCCCTGTTTTGTTTACAAACTAAACAAAATATAAAAAGGAGAGAAAAACAAAAAACGTGTATTGAATATCCACCAGAGGAGGATCTTGCACATCAAACAAGTTTTCAATTTATTTTTTGATCAATGGTTATAATCTTTAACTTCAAACTCATATGTATATTAGTTCTCATGTAGTGAGTAAACTAGTTTATATGAATGTTTGATGTTTGGCATGAGACTGTTACCTCTTTCAAAACGTGTTCTGATGATGGGAACCTAGAAAATTCCCGAAATAGATCTATCAACACATTCCTGGAAGGGTCAAATAATAAATTTGAAAACAAAAAACTCTATAGATTATTTGTTAGGACAATATCATAATGAAGAAATATAGAGTATGGCCTCGAACTTGAATAATTTTCATTTTCATTGCACAATTAAAGGTCGAAAATAACATCATTTTTATTTTTAATAAAAATTATAATAAACTTGTTTTTTTTTTTATTTATTTTTAACTAAAAAAAACTACCTCAAGATACGTAAAAATAAAGATTTTATTTTATTTTTACTATCAAAAATAAAATAAGAAATTTTAAAAAATCCGAAACTATTAAAAAAAAACAATTTTATTTTATTTTAACTTACAAAAGTTAACTTCCAAATTATTGAAAACAACAGTGTTTCTTTTATTTTTACTATCATTAACTTGTTGGTTCAAATAAAGAGTTTTTTGTAAAAAGAAAATTTTAAATGAAAATAGTAACTGGTACAGAAAAACAGTATTTATGTGTAGTTTGCTTTATAGTAAATGGAAAAATAAGTAAAAACAAATGTTTCTTTGTAGTTTTAATGTAAATTTCTTAAAAAACAAAATTTACTGATTACTTTTTAAATAAACTACAATCCGTTACTATTAAAATATTGTGAGTGTAGTAGCAAAGCGTTTAAGTTTAAACAAAATATATTGCAGTTAAGGTGTTTTTTTCAAAAAACAAAAATCATCATATCTTCTTAGATAAAAGCACAACAACATTATTTTTGTATTGTAGTTAAATCTTGGTAAGTGGAATATTTTTTTTGTCCAAACCTTCTCTTTTAATTAAGTTTTTGAGATGTACCGTAAATCATTTTTGTAGATGAACTTATTGTACGAATTTCATTGAAAAACAGCGAAAATCCGTTACACTGAGAGAATTATGTACACTTCATTAATGAATTTCTTCATAGCTTCAATGATAATTTCCACTGGAACTCGTTCATTGAAACTTTTTATAGAATCTAGAAAACAGGTTTCATTAAAGTCAATTTTTATGAAACCCTTTGCATAATTAAAGAAAATATTCATAAAACTAATGAATCATTTCGACAATGAATCGTTCATAGAATTTATGAAATAATTTCATAAAATTCTAAAACTTTAAAAAGTTCCATTGAATTAATGAAACCATTTATGAATGTTTTTAAAAAAAAATGTATTGAAGTTAAGCCAATGAAAGGCTTCATATAATTTATGAAACAATTTCATAGAATTTTAAAATTCATTGAATTAATAAATCACTTAATAAGATATGTTGAAGGCTTGAGAATGAAATCTTAAAACCAAAGTTTGAAATGTATAAAACTTAATAAAACTGTAAAATTTTATGAAAAAGTTAAAAAGTTTAGTCCTTAAAAGTTTGCAGCTCTAAAGAAAATGTTCAATAAATTTAGTTTTGAAAACGAAAGAATTGTTTTTATATAAGGTGGCGCAAAAGTAATCCTCCTATCAGAAAATGCTATACATAATAAATACATAATAAAAAAAAACATCGGAAGGTTATTTTTGCGCCACCTTATAAAACTATGAAATTTTATAAAAAAAAAAAAAAAAATTATGAAAAATGGCATAATATTAATTGAATTTTTTTTCATTAAATCTACAAAAACTAATTCTTTTAAATACTTTCATTAATACAATGAAGAATAATTCATTCAGGAGCTAGCAAAAAAACTTGCTTACCCAAAAGCAGTTCTGGAAGGCATTATTCAATTACCGAGCGCTTCCGAAACAATTCCAGAAGGCATGATTTTTGTTCTCGATGTCCCTCTTGGTGTGTCTCTTTTTAGCAGGTGAAAAGCGATTCCTTCCTCTAAGAAGCAATAAATTCATGCCGTCGTAGGAAATTAGAAGCGCTTATTTTGCGTATAGACAACATTAATGCTTCATTCAATTTGCTTCATTGTATGCATTATTTACTGCTTCAAAAGCACGCATTCAGGGAAGCACAGCAAAATGCCTTCCCAATTGCTTTATTGCATGCAAGATGGTTAACCGCTTTCTTGGAAGCATATACATGTACCCAGGAAAAAATTACACATTCCAAAAAGAAGGTGATGCCCACACTTGCTTACATATTTCATTGCCAAAATTAGTAACTGCAATATCAAACTCATTCCAACGATAGAGTCAAAAAAGCAAGTAGTATTGTAATCAATTCTTTAAATTTAAACCAGAAAGCATGAACTCAATAACAAAGTAATTATTTACTTAAACGAAAATAACAATGTTATTAACTTATATGTATAACTTTTTGTACTCAAGAAGTAATCATATACTTTTTCTTAATAAAAGGACGTTATTGGAAGTAGTTCCTTAATTTTGAAAAAAGAAGTTATACAATTTTAAAGAATTTATGTCATATATTTTTTCAAGCTAATTTTTATTTGCAGGAAAATAACACTGTGTGTAATTTTTTAAGTCATGGCAAAATAACCATATACGGACACCACTACGTGATAAAAGACTAAAAAAAAAAAAGACCCGTGTCTCCCAATTTTTCCCAAAGTCATCTCCTTTTTTGTTTAGGGGCCGCCAAAGATTTGGGGCCTCGGTATCATTTTCGCAAAAAAGTGATCATTTTCTCAGGCTCATATCTTGCAAACCGTTCAGAATTTCGATTTACTCTCTATGCCAAAGTTGTAGCTCTTGTCATAAAGAACAAAAATTGCGAACATATAAAATCAAAAAAACTTCACCTTCCAGATCAAAATCGCAAAAAACTTAAAAAAATTCGATTTTTTTACCTTTTTTCCCGTGTTCAGCTCCATAGGTAGCAAACCGTTCAAAATTCAAGGAAACAATCAACTACAAAAATGTACCTAAGATCTCAATAAACAAATTTCTAGAACATATAAACTTCCTGGGAATTGGGTTTGCTACCTATGCACCTGAACAGGAGAAAAAAGGAAAAAAAAATTAAATTAAAAAATTTTTCACTTTTGCGCGCTACCTAAACAGTGTTAAGAATCATCTCTAGGAAGTTTATATGTTCTAGAAATTTGTTTATTGAGATCTTAGGTAAATTTTTGTAGTTGATTGTTTCCTTGAATTTTTAACAGTTTGCTACCTATGGACCTGAACACGGGAAAAAAGGTAAAAAAATCGAATTTTTTTAAGTTTTTTGCGATTTTGATCTGGAAGGTAAAGTTTTTTTGATTTCTATGACAAGGGCTACAACTTTGCCATAGAGAGTAAATCGAAATTCTGAACGGTTTGCAAGATATGAGCCTGAGAAAATTATCACTTTTTTGCGAAAATGACACCGAGGCCCCAAATCTTTGGCGGCCCATAAACAAAAAAGGAGATGACTTTGGGAAAAATTGGGAGACACGGGTCTTTTTTTTAGTCTTTTATTACGTAGTGGTGTCCGTATATGGTTATTTTTTTTCGTGTTGCACTGTGTAATACTAAAAACAGAAATTGCATGTTGCCTAAATTTTGTTAAACTGTGGTTAGGTATAAATTAGGGAAGCTCACGTGAGCAGAAAATTGTGAGTGGAAGTTGAATCTACTGACGTTATCGTGAGTGAGTGTAAAAAAATTTTTCGAGGGTGATTGTGCGTGAGTCATGTTTTTGTTTTTCAATTTTGAATTGTTCTTTTTTTTTGAAAAATTTATATTTTCGTGGTTTATAGCTCCAAAATTATGACAAACCCATGTTATAATAACAATTCGATGTTTCACTTTTTAGGATTTTATTTCCCGCTTTTTGGAAATTTTTTGCTTTGTAGTTACTGCTTACCAAATCGAGGATATTTTTTGCTTGGTGAAAGGGGTCAAATATGTCAGTGTTTTTTTTTTTTATTAGCCCGTTTTCGAATAACTAATATCCATTTTGAAACAATTGTATTTTTAACATTATTAAATACCTTATAAAATTTATGATAACCCATTAAAATCAATTGAGGAAGCATCCGAATACATACCTGCAAATAAAAATAAAATAGAAAAATCATAAATCCATGTCAAAAAATGTCATTTGATATTAAAATCTTATGAATTACTAAACTAAATATGTATTACAAATAAATTTAAAGTAATTTTAAAATGTTTGGGTACACTTATTTAAAGCTTATAATTCTCATAAGCTTTTTACTTAAAGTAAACGGTAAGTGAGTCATTCCAGAAGGCCTATTGACGAAAATACATAGATTAGATAGATCTCGAACTCTGTGACATTAGCTGTAAGTGCACGTAACTTACATATAAGTATACTATACAAAAAAAAATATTTGAATGTGTATAAAGAAATGTGTTTGTTGTCAAAAGAAGAAGAAGAGTCTGAGATCTATGTATTCTATGCGAAAATATGACTTTTTTTGATTTTGTGTAAAACTTGGTATAGTGGCGAGCAAAAAAAAAAATGCAACGCTGAGTCCTGCTACTTTTAAGTACGTCTATGTGCTCGTGCCTGCATCCGATTAGGCTATTACTTTGGTTTTTATATTGTACACTTATAGTTAACTAAATAAAACCACTATATCTAAATTTAGGCAATAAAATGTTTATAATTTTTGTTAATTCAGAAAAAACGTCCTTATTCTGTGCGAGCAAAAAAAAAATGCAACTGCAATTCAATACAGTTTTTAAAATTTTATATTAATTTTTTATTAAAATATACTTAAAATAAGAACAGAAATAATATTTCGTGGCAAAGCCGTTATTTGCTAACACTGCACTCATAGAAATAAACCAGTACAATTAGAAAAAAAAAACTACTAAAAATTGGTTAAAACTTTTCTTCAAGAAAGAACTGCTAAAATTAACAGATTTAATCACTAAATATTAGTAATATAAGAAGAGAAAAAATAAATATGTTGAATTTTCAAATATTTAGTTGTATTTGAGCTTAATTTTAGTTAACTGAAAGTAACAAAATAATCTGCTAAAATTAGCAAAGACATTTACTAAATATTAGAAGACAAACAAACAAATCATTAAAAATTGGTAGTTTTTCGATTTTTTTTGCGCTTGCTTTTTTAATGCGAATAAAAGTCTACCCTTATGAAATCAGCAATCTACAATATTTTAGCAAACATTTCTGTTGATTTTGGCACAATAAACTGTTATCTGCATTCCAATAAATTTGAGGCAAATATAGCAAAAAATTGTTAATATTACAGTTTTTGTTTGTTATTTAGTAAAAGTTTTTGCTAATTTTACAAAGTAAAATACTATTTTCAATTAACTAAAATTCAAATTAAATATAACTAAAATTTTTGTAAAGTTAACAGATTTATTTTTGATTTTCTTATTTTATTAATAAGATAAATTTGGCAGTTTTTTCTGCAAGATAATTTTTTTTCATTTTTAGTAGATTTTTCTGCTATTTTTACAGGTTTATTTCTTTCAGTGTGAATTTAATATTAAAGGCATAAAATTGACTACACTCAAAACAATAAGTTAGTAGAAAAGTTAGTAAAACATCTTGTAAATCAGGTATACTATTTTACAGCAAATTCTTTGCTAAACCTATGTTTTAAACTAAAATTTTAGTTATACTTATTCAGTACTTAATTGTTTTGAACTAATATTTTACTAATATTTTACTAATATTTTACTAATTTATTTTGCTAAAATAATAATGTTGATTAGTGTGAAGGACAACCAGACTGAAAGATATACTCAGAATCAATTAGATGTCGCGGTATGTCACGATGTAGTAGTGACGAGGAAAATTATACTAAAAAGTACCACTGTAGTATGACATAATATAAAAAAATCAACCATGGAAGATTTTTGTACCTTTTTTTCAAACATAAAACAAATTTGTGGATTAAAACAACTTAAATTTTGCGTAGTCACCGGCTTGTGAAAGTATTTGTCTATTAATTAAATAAAAGACAAAATAAAATATTTAAATTTAATAAAGATTAAATGTGTATTTGTAAACTAAATGTTTATATATATTGACAATCTTGTGTGGTCAAATTGCAAACAAATATGCAATAGGTAGACAGACTAAAGCGAATGACAAAGACATACATCTTAGGTAGATTTTTCTGTTTCCTTTTTCTTATTGCAAAAAAGGGTTGTATATGTTATATTTTGTAATTTTGTTTCGTTTCTATAATTCTCTGCGGCATTTGCGTTCCTTTAAAAGATAGCATCATTTAGACAATAATTCATGTAAGTAATTCAAAGATAATTTCGTTTATGTTATATATAATTATTTCTATTGTTCTTAGATATTACATTAGTTCATATCGTCAATTTGCGAGTATGAACATTTTTATATTTTGTAAATTTTGTAAATTGTAAATTATTTTAAACAGAATCACAAAAATATGTTTTATGATTTTCAGCAAATAAATTAACAAAAGTATAATTTTTCTACAAATTTTTTGAGTTTTTTTTCAGTCTACTTATATTCAGCAACAATTTTATTATAATTTTGAAACAGTACCAAATGGCGCCCAACATGAAGCGTTTTCTCTTCTACATCCTATTATACAAGGTGGCGCAAAAATAACCTTCCGATGTTTTTTGGCTGTAACTTAAAAAAAAAATTAAAAACTTTGATTCTTCTTGTGGATTATTTTTATTTGGTATTTTAATTTTTTTACATCAAGTCGAGAATATGTTGTCATGTAAATGGCCGCCGTTGATTGTCATTTGAGCCCTTTTTATGGCATTTTCCATCACTTTGGCCAAAACTTCCGGCGATAGGTCCTCACATTCTTGACGGATATTGTCTTTAAGAGCTGCAAGAGTCTGAGGCTTGTTGACATAAACTCGCGACTTCAAAAAGCCCCACAAAAAGAAGTCTGGAGCGGTCAAATCAGGCGATCTTGCTGGCCAGTGCAAATCGATAAAACGGGAGATTAGGCGCCCGGGAAATGCATCCTTCAGCATATCGGTTGTGGCACGTGCAGTGTGTGCCGTTGCACCGTCCTGTTGGAACCACATGTTTTCCAATCCCAATTCATCAAGTTGCGGCAAAAAGAACTCGTTGATCATTGCTCTGTAGCGCTCACCATTCACAGTAACCGTTTGGCCCGCGACGTCTTCGAAGAAAAAAGGTCCGATGACTCCTCCAGCGAAAACAGCACACCATACAGTGACTTTGAGCGGGTGTAATGGCTCTTCGTGGGTTACACGCGGATTTTCAGTGCCCCAGAAGCGTAAATTTTGCTTATTTACGTACCCGCTAAGATGGAAATGGGAATCATCACTCATGATTATTTTTGATGAAAAATCATCTTCCTCTTGGTGGTGATTAAGGATGGCTTGAGCGTATGTTACACGCGATTGGCGGTCAGCAGCTAACAGCTGATGCACCGTCTGGACTTTGTACGGAAACATCTTCAAATCTTGTACCAAAATTCGCTGTAAAGACCGTCGACTGATACCCATTTGCGTGGCACGTCGTCTGGTCGATGTCGACGGCGCTTCCATGACATCCTCGGCTACAGCAGCAATATTCTCTGCAGAACGGCTACTCCGGGGTCTGCCACGCCTGGCAGCATCTCGTGTTGTGTCAGTCTCTTCGAGGCGAGCGGCTAAACGTCGCAGTGTTTCTCCAGTAGGCGTTGGACGGCCAGGAACTCTGCGACGAAATTCACTTTGTGCCAAAGTCACCGACCGATTATTCGGCAAATAAATAGTCACCAATATTCCGCGTTCTGGAGCAGTGTAGCGTAACATTGTTTATTAACGTGTATTTCGCATGTGTTTACTACACAAATGTCAAAACAGAACTGACATTAGGGGCCAATCGCAAAATTTATAGCATTTTCTGATAGGAGGATTACTTTTGCGCCACCTTGTATTTTAGTCCTGATATGTATGCCTTAACACTTCCTTATACACTCATTATTTAATACCACAAGTCCACCACAAAAGTACTAATCCAAAGAATTGTAATAATATTTCTAAAAGTAAAACACTTAAATCACCCTCGCCAAATTAAAAGCAGTCAACAAAAAAACAACTAACCAGCCGACCACTAACAAAATCTATGTATGGCTTCAATTTAAGGTACAGTAAACCCTTCCAATGAGGGACTCCTTATAACGAAAAATTTCGTTGGATGCAAATTAAGTAAAATCAACTTTTGGTAGAAGACATTTCTCCATATGGAAAAAATTCTCTTCGATTTTGTTGTCATTTATTTTAAGGTTGCACTGTACTATGTGTGTGTGTGCGTTTGTGGTAAATATTGTCAATTGTGTTGAAAATGTTGGTTTACAAACTGCCTAGCATAATTGCAGGTAATATGGTACTATGTACTCTACTGCACAATCACCAAGTTAGTGCACCTGTTACCTTTCAACTAGAAAAGTTGGTCAAAATGATAGTATGAGTAGGTACTTTTTTTTTTGTTAATTGTTATAGTAACACAGTTTGTTTTCTTCTTCTTCTTGCTGTTTTGTTACCAATTGTTACAACGTAAGTTACATTTCAAAATATTTACTATTGTGGTTATGGTTGAAAGAAATCAAATTTAACGGAAAAGAAAATTGGATAACAGGAAGTCTATATATTGGATCAAACAAACAATGACTCAAATAAAATTTTCCACTTCAATTAGCAGTTTAATGATTAACATGAAATTTATAAATGGAAATTTCTAATTCACCTATTTATTGTTATTTCTAGATATACAAAAAAAATAAAAAGTTTTAAAAATTGTTAAGCCTCCAGCAAGGTAGGTATCCGGACGCGAACCACCGAACCCGCAATAGAACGTGGATATGTAATAGAGCGAACAACAGTAAGACATATTCGCTAAGAAACATGTTCCACTGGATAAAACTTCAAAATAACTTTTCATTTACTTTTGTAAATTACACATTTTCACGAAAAATGGGGTAGCTTTAACAAAATGTAGATGTTACTTATTTTTTTTTTCCTCTATTCAAGTTATATAGCAGTCTAAGGTCCGTGTCGGGATACCTCCCTTGTAAGGCAGACATTTTCGTTTGCAATGGCACAGAAAAAACTAAAATCGAGATGCAATTAAAATGTTTGTAAATATCCGAGTAAAAATTCATTAATATTTTAGTATATCGACTTATACAATTGGATATGATTATGTATTTACTATGTACAGTTTTATATTGTAGCATATATTATTTAATATTGTTTATATAGCTTATATGGATCAGCATATATGTGACCACATCAAATTACGTAAATTTCTATAAGATTTGATTAATGAGATAAAATTAGATGAGATGAAAAATCTGATACAATCGAATCAAATTATATTTTTTTTTATCTAATTTTATATTATTTTATTTTATTTAATCCAATTATTCAGAACCAATTTCATTATCTAATTATATCCGATACAAAAAATTATTTTTAACGACCCTATTAAAAAAAAAATGAATATGATGCAACAGAGAAATGTATCGAATTTGCTATAGCCTTATATCTAATTGAAATACAATATGATCTGAGAAATGGTGGATCGTATTGTAAAGGGTCCGCCAAATAACTTTTTTTTTTTGAACTCCTGAACCAATTGGACTTTGTATGGCGTCATACCAAGGTCTTTATGCAAAATTCGTCTCAATGATGTCTCCGAAATGTTCAATTGTTGAGAACGACGGTGAATTGATGTTGATGGCGCTTCACGCACACTTTCTGCCACAGCAGCAATATTCTCGGGTGTACGCACTGTTTATGGCTATTCACGCTTTGGTTTATCGATGAGGATGCCAGTTTCTTTCACTTTTTTCACAAGATAACGAACATACGGACCATATTCGTTCAGCGGAAGGATAAAACTAATTATCTGTCAAATCAGACATGAGCTAAGTGTTACCATTCACGAAATAAGCACTAATTGAAAAAAAAACGTTAGATGGCGAACCCTTTATATAAACTGATTTTGATTACATTGAATTTGAAATAATTTGATGCAATTCAGTCGGGTGAAAATAAATTTGTTAAATTGAATACAGGGTGGCTAGATATTACGGCCCCATCATTAAGAGCCAAATTTAAAGATAACGTTCCGTTAAATTTTAATGTTATATGCTTAACTATCAAAAATTTGTATGTCAAACTAAAATTTTTGTATGTCAAACTATAATTTTATTTTAAATTGTGATGTTCATTTAAGATAATTTCAATAGATATTTTCAATGAAAATGTTCGAGTTGATTTTAAAATTTGAGTAGAATGGATATGGATTTCCAAATAAAAACTTTACTTTTCCACAACTTAAAAAAAGTATATTTTTTTACATGGGGTAGTATATTAATTTAAATTTGCCAATCCAATTTTATACACGATTAAAAAAACAACTGATATGGAGCTTTACATAGTTTTATCTTATTTGATATGACCCCATAATTAATTATATAAAATATAATCGGAAAATGGCCCGATTAAATCGAATCACATTACATCAAATTGTATCGTGTTAGATTAATTTAGAAAGAATTAGAAGTGATTTGATACAGTTTTGTCCGAATTTTGCCTCATCCAATTTTAACAAATTTTACATTATACTATAAGATTATATCTAAATTGATATAATACGATATAGTATGGTCCACATATTATTTTAAATATAAATATCGAATGGTCTCTTTCAATTTTAAAAACATTAGTATTACTCGATCAATAAAAAGTTACATCTCACATCTCATAAATATCGATCTATATCAAATAGATCGATATTTATTCTTATCCATGTTAATCTCTAAATTGGGGTATCCAGTAATATCCAATTAGATCCTTCAAATGCATTACAGGATTAAATAAGTCCAAAACTTACCTCAAAAATGGGATATTGAATATAGTTAGATCCAAAAATATAACTAGCTTTGGGTGGATCCAATGAGACATTTTGAGACTAAATTAAATTTACTTAATTCCCTTGGACCATATATAATCATATATCAAACTAAATTGTTGATCTTGTGTCATTTATGAAATCTTACATCATTTAATGTCATATATAATTTTATCTTGAATTGCATTACAGATAATGGTGAAATATATAAGCATATCTTACATCACAAACAAAAATTTTATTTGTAAGACAGTATATATTATATCTTAAATTATACAGCATATATGTCACCATATATGACTACATATAGTGTTATATATGAGAATGTATTATTATACATGACAATAGATCTAGATCTTATTCTGCATAGCATATATGCTTAATATATGATTTTATAAAGGTTTTATACAAGGTGGCGCAAAAATAACCTTCCGATGTTTTTTGGCTGTAATTTAAAAAAAAATGAAAAACTTTGATTCTTCTTGTGGATTATTTTTATTTGGTATTTTAATTTTTTTTACATCAAGTCGAGAATATGATGTCATGTAAATGGCCGCCGCCACAGTTAATTGTCATTTGAGCCCTTTTTATGGCATTTTCCATCACTTTGGCCAAAACTTCCGGCGATAAGTCCTCACATTCTTGACGGATATTGTCTTTAAGAGCTGAAAGAGTCTGAGACTTGTTGACATAAACCCGCGACTTCAAAAAGCCCCACAAAAAGAAGTCTTGAGCGGTCAAATCAGGCGATCTTGCTGGCCAGTGCGAATCGCCAAACCGGGAGATTAGGCGCCCGGGAAATGCATCCTTCAGCATATCGGTTGTGGCACGTGCAGTGTGTGCCGTTGCACCGTCCTGTTGGAACCACATATTTTCCAATCCCAATTCATCAAGTTGCGGCAAAAAGAACTCGTTGATCATTGCTCTGTAGCGCTCACCATTCACAGTAACCGTCACGTTGTGCCAAAGTCACCGACCGATTATTGGTCAAATAAATAGTCACCAATATTCCGCGTTCTGGAGCAGTGTAGCCTAACATTGTTTATTAACGTGTATTTCGCATGTGTTTACTACACAAATGTCAAAACAGAACTGACATTAGGGGCCAATCGCAAAATTTATAGCATTTTCTGATAGGAGGATTACTTTTGCGCCACCTTGTATATGAAGAAATATATAATAAGATATGGCCATGAATGACACCATATATAATCATATATTATAATATATTTTAAGATGAAAACACATAAGACCATATATAATTTTTTTTACTCGGGCAGGTATTCTTAGAAAAACTTGTTAATATGGTAAAACTATGATAAATGTACAATTTATTATAGTTTTTAAGCTACAATAAGTTTTATTTTATATATTTACCATTTCAGTTTAATTCAAAAAAAAAATTCAACTTTGTTAAACGAGAAGAAAAAATATTGTTAGTACTTTTTACAAATTCGTTAATATACTGATAGTTTTAATCAAAGCATGATAAAATTGTGTGAAGAAATGAAGGTCGATGCAGAGCTACTACCCCGCACTTTCAAATTTATAAGGATTACACTCTTGCCTAAGGAAATCGTTCAGGCTTCTTAGAAAATCTAGAGATATTCGTTACGTTAAATCACAAACACAATTTGGTATGTGATGAATTCTATTTTCGATCGAAATTTAATATTTAATCAATTATAATTTGATCCAGAGAACACAAAATCGAATAAAACCTTTTTGAATTGATTTAGTTGAATCAAATATTTCAATATAGGACATTTACTTTTGTTTAAAATTAAAATGCTGCAAAATAACTACATCAAAGTGTTTGGGATCGAAAGTGAAATTCACCACATACCAGACTGAGAATTTCCTGTTTTAGTCAAGAATCGTGATTTATTATTTAAAATATCAAAGAAAAAACAAAAAATTATTGCGCTTTAAATTTTTAAAAATTGAACACTTCAGATTTGATGTAAAAGAAAATGTTAATATGATATTACATATGATAACAAACGTAATATTGTATTAAGCGATATAAAATTATATATGAAATCAATCTAATTAATATACACCATATGTGGTAGGATAATTAGAAAATTCCGCTGTAGAATAATTAGAAAATTGGTATTTATTTCAAAAAGTTTTAAAATAAAAACAAAATTAGAAAATTTAACAAAAAAATTAACAAATTTTCGGTATAAAATACAATTATTCTAAAATATGTCATTAAACAATGTTTTCTAGGAGAGTTCAGTGATTTGCCCCAGATTAGTAGGGCAGACCAGGGACCGTTCGTTACTTTTTTGTTTGAAGCGCTGTCATTACCAAACCAATAATTTTTTTCCAAAAATTATTTTTAATCTTAAGATTTGCTCATTCTGGCTGTCATATCAAAATGTATAAAATTCCCATTATTCCTATGCCTGAAACGGCTAAAAGGACCCACTTCGTGGGGTACAATTCACAATTCGATTTACTATAAAAGTGTAAATTTTTAGACATGTTTTGGACATAATTACAATATAATTAATTATGAGGCTACATTAGTTTGGAAAATACAGCGGAAATCAGAGGCCATTTTATTCCAAGTTTGATTTGATGATTCCCTTACACCCAAAATTGTTTATTAAGGAGAGGTGTAGGAGCGTCCGTTATTGGTAGATTTCACTGTACTTATTGTCTTTGGTGAACGTGTACCATTTGTAAATCAACCCGATTGGAAATATTTCCAAGGAAACTGCTATAACTGCAGGATGGTGAATGTACCCCAGGTGCGACCACACTCCATAACTTTTTTGCACTTTTTGCAAAAAAAAAAAAAAAACATCGGAATTTTTTATTGAAGTCTTGAGAACATCATACTAAAAGATGTTTTTTAACCTCTCAGCTGACGAGCTTGCAAGGCTAGGAACCACCCTGCAAGTTTCTGCGGAATTTGCAGGAGTTGGTGTTCCCCTAGCAACCTGTAAGCTGAACAATCGGCTCTACTCCGAGAGGGCGACTGACCTTAGGTGGGCTAATGGCGTGACTTGTGTGGTGACCAGGCACATCTGGCCGGCTCTGGATCTGGGGTGAACGAGGGCGCTCCTGTCGCTTTCCAGGGGGGAAATCTCTGACATGGTGGCGGTGATAACCGGCCACTGTCTTATTGGCAGGCACGCTCGTAGGTTGGGGGTGTTATCGCCTGACTTCTGTAGGAGCTGCGGGGACGAGGAGGAGGAGGAGGAGAGTATTGAGCACTTTCTCTGTTCATGTCCTGCGCTGGCGCTACGTAGGAGGGCCTCACTTGGATCGGCGTTCTGTCACGATCTTGGGGATCTTTCAGGTGCTGGTATTCCGCACCTCCTTAGCTTCGTAAGGAGCTCTAACGGTGGAGTCTGATCGGTAATCCGTCAGTCTCGTGGCATCACAACGGACCTCAGAGTCTAAGTGTGCTGGTGCTCACAGAGCCGGCTACCACTCCGACCGAAAAATTACAGTTTCAAATAAAATTATATTGTACTGTACTATATATGATGTCATATTTAACTGTAGTAAAATTTGCGAAACTGGATCACATTATATAGGATTGTATAATATTATTTATACTCGGGCAAATACAACTAAATTTTTAGTCATATCAATTTTAAAATTTCCAATGTTTTAATCATATCAATTAAGAAATTTAGTTAAAATTTCCAAAATGTCAACCTTCATAATTTTAAAAAATGTATTCAAAAAATTTAATTAATACAATTATATATTAATTTCACGTTACAAAATTAATGTATGTATCAATTAATCAAATCTTATTTCAAAAAAACCTTTAGTTTTAGTTAATTTTTGGGCAATAATTTGTTCTGTGTAAACTCTCACAAAAACACAGTTTGGCTACACTTTTTTTAGAAGAATTAAGTGCCATGTGCTAGCTAAATGCTAAGACATTTCACAAGGGGTTAATTTCTGCACGGAAAAAATTATTGCCCAAAAAAATGAATCCACTAACCGACAAGCCGGACTTCAGTTGTGCCATTGGAAGCTGGCCATAAATGTAACAAAATAGATTAACTTTTTGTGTAGAAATTTTTCGTGCGCAGTCTACGGTCTGAACGCGAGAAAGTGTCTAAATTTTAATATCTTAAAATTTTGAAATATATTAAAACGAACTCAATTTTCAAAAATATTAAAGATATGTACAAGTTGAATAAAAATCATTGTTAAAGAACACAAGGTAAAATTGAAGAAAAAGCTCTTATTTTATTCCAATGACAGGATTCCAATAGAAAAGCTCTAAACGACATCGTCGTAACTAGAAAATGTATGGACGGACTTTTATGAAATTTCGAAATTTTAGTAGTAGGAGCAAAGCGTTTAAGTTCAAGCTACGATATATATATATTGAAGCTATGGTGAATTTTCGGTCAATTTCCAGTTATCGAAAAACGTAAATCGCTACATCTTCTTAAAGCTAAAAGCACAACAAAGTAAAAGCACTACACGGAAAAAATGGTTACCAAGAAAATTTCAATTAAACTTTTGACAAAATTAAAAAAAAAGATCACCAAAATTAAAAAGCTCTAAAAAGATGTGAAAATATCGTAAAAATTAAAAAAAAAAAAATCTCTAAAATTTAAAAAAAAAAAAAATCTCTAAAATTTAAAAAATTTCAAAATATTATAAATATTAAAAAAGAAACAAAACTTAAAAAAATTGACAAAATTTAAATCAAAACGACGTCAAAATTGAAAAAAATCGCCGAAATTGAAAAAAAATGTCAGAGATCAATAACATATAAAACAAATCGAAAAAATTACAAAATTCCATCCGTGGACAATAATTTATCTTCGATGCGATGTTTAGTTTTCGAGTAAAACGAGATCTAAAAATCTAACCAATCAAGTCAAAATTTAGGACCGGTTTAGGGAGTGAGTTTTTAATAAAAGTGCAAACATTTTTTCTTTAGCTCTTGTAGTTTTCAATTTTATTTAGGCGACTGCAAAATAGTTTCACAAATAGAAAAAGTTATCCGAGTAATTTTGGTTAATTTAGTTTTCGAGATACAGCCTATGTTCCAGATATGGGCGTTTGAAATTTTATTTATTCGATTATTTCCAATTTTGGGGATTTATTTAAAGTTTACTTTTTTTTTTATTTACATTTTTTTAAATTTCCAGAGTAAACAAAAAATTAGATCTTATCAGATCTAACTAGATATGATTGAATCTAATTAGTCATGATTGAATTTAATTAGAACTCGTGCCAGATCTGATTATATATGATAAGATATAGCATTAGTGATACACTTTATACCCGGATCTTGGATCATATATCTTACCAGATCTGTTTATAAAAAATATTTTAGAATCCCTTTGTCCAGATCTGGTACCAGATTGTCTGTTTTAATTTTTTTGTGATTGTTATTTTTAAAATGTTGAGAACTATAGGAAAACTTATAAAATATTTATTAAATTTTTCTGCGTACTTTAACCATCTAACCGGCATAAGCTTTTTTGGACTGAAATTTATTCCACTTGTTCGGCACGAAAAATAAATAATATTTTGTTTTAGCGAAATTTTTTTTGTTGCCTATTTTAGGCGATATGGGTCAAAATAGGTTTAGAGGCTATCTCAAAAACTAACCTATAAAATTTAAAAAGTTAAGGCATAAATTATTCTTCTTACAAAGATATAACAACAGTCCAAAAATTAGCAGTTTTGAGCTTCTAGATAAAAAATATGGCGATTTTCGTTTTTCGAAAAACGCGAAATCGAGCGAAAACGAACTTTAACTTTAATATATATTGACGAAACTTTGAAGCTTTGATAGTGTTACCAAATATAATATTTCTGCCAATTTTCATAAAAATGCGTCCACTCGTTTTCAAGATAAGATGATGTCCTTTATATGTATCCTTTTAAATTCCTGTATGCCCTTGGAACAAACTTAGAGTATTTTCCAAAAGTTAAAGCTTTAATCTTCCTTTGTGTGGAATATGAATGGTTTTATGTTAACAGAAATGTATTTTAAGGACTTTTCAAAATTGTGGTTGTTTCAAAATATTTATTTTTTGAAATTACTGAAAATTTTAACTATAACGCTTTCTCGCTTCCAAACCATGACATGTACACAAAACATTAGTTCGCAAAATATGTGGCTAACTTCGTTCTCTATCGATATAGCTTACATTTTCATAATAAACCACTTTTTTGGAGAACTTATGGCCAATTTAAAATACCCCGCCTAGAGGTGGGCTTGCCGGTTAAAGGGATAAATTGTTCTTGATGTGTAAAAATATGGCGATTTTTTGCAAAATAAAAAGAAAGTTAAATAAAAACATATACTATTATTATATTTATTTAACAGTGATAGTTTACAATATATTGTCCATATTCAAATGTAAGAAAAGAAATTGATATTCCACGTTATCGTATCTGATAACAAACCAGAAACGCCGGTTGCTTGACGAATTAATCAGGATTTATAAAAACTTTAACAAACTACGCAGCCATAGCCGAATTCCAAAAAAGTGAAACATTAAAAAAAGTGTATTTGTTTCACGGTGTCTCTGTTATAAATTTGTTTGCTTCAAGCTTTAGAATGAACGTATAAAAATAGACGTTTTTAATCAATTACCTAGAAAATTTTAAATAATATTGAACCTCTCCAAATCTAAAAATAGCAGATCAGCCCAGATTTGATCAGATCTCCCCAGATCAAATTAGATCCCAAATTTGTCCCCATTTTTCACACCTGATCATATTTGCTATGAGATCTGGTAAAACAGATGAAACTAGATCTGGTCAGATCTGATCTTTTTTCACGGGTTTTGAGATTTTTTTTAATTTTTGATATTTTTTTGTTTTTTTTAAGTTAAGCGATTTTTTTTTTTTGATTTTTTTCAAATTGTGGATTTTTTTTTTAGTTTTGACGATTTTTTTAAATGTTAGCCATATTTTTCAATTAAGATGATTTTTTCCCATATTTGGAGATTTTTTTCAATTTCGATGATTTTTTTTTTTTTTGTCTTTTAATTTACTTTAATTGAAATTTTAATATTTAGTATCCACTAAAATTGTTTGAAATTTAAAAGAATATTCAATTTAATTTTTAATAGATATACTGAAAGAATTTTCTTTCATGATATTAATGAAACAATTTCATAGATTTTTTTTTTTTTATTAATATTAAGAAGTTTTTCATAAAATTTGTTTTCATTATTTCATAAACAAAATTCATTTGATTTCGTAAATTATCTCTTCATAAATTTAGTAAAATTTTTCTCTAGAGCTATGAAATCATTTCAAAGACTCAATGTTTTTATTTTTTCATGAAATTTAATATTGTAATTTCATTAATTTTCATACGATTCACACTTTAGTTTTAAAATTTTATTCTCCAGTGTTCAATATATTTTATAAAGTGCTTTATTACTTCAATGTTGAAAAATCATATTGTATGAAGTTACTTAGTTTTAATGCATTTTCAAGTCATTCATGAAAAATTATTTATAATTTAAGGAACTTCTTAACATTAAAAAAATAATGAAATTGTTCCATAAATCCTATAAACGTTTCATTGTTGGAATAGTTTTATGAACATTTTCATTAATTCTACCTACTTTTCATAAATATTGATATTAATGAAGCCTGTTTCATAGGTCCTTTTAAAAAGTTTCAATGGATGAGTTCAAGTGACAATTTTCATTGCAGCTATGAAGAAATTCATTACTGAAGTGAAGATAATTTGCTCAGTGTATGATTAAAATTGTAATTGAAACTAACTCAATTAAATAGTTAAAAATTATTTAAATTGATAATTAGGGTGTTTTCTATACAGGTATAGAACTTTAAGTTGGCAACACTTTTTTAATTGGCTGCCATTTTGTCAGCTCTCAAGTGATTTATGTTTAGTCTGGTTTGGAATTTCAACATGAATAGACTGACGCCTGAACAACGCTTAAAAATTGTGCAAATTTATTTTGAAAATCGTGGTTCTGTTCGAAATACGTATCGCGCATTTCAAAGGCGAATTTCGTTTAGCGATGAAGCTCACTTTTGGTTAAATGGATATAAACAAAACTGCCTTAGTTGGAGTGATGATAATCCTCAAGTGTATGTTGAGACACTGTTGCATCCAAAAAAAACTGACTGTTTGCTTTGGTCTGGCTCGTGGAATCATTGGTCCGTACTTCTTTAAAAACGATTCTGGTCAAAACGTTATAGTCAATGGTGACCGCCATGATTACTGACTTTTTCGTTCATCAATTAAACAACCATGATGTGCAGGTGCTGTGGTTTCAACAAGAACGCAACATGTCACACAGCTCGTTGATTTATTGAAGGAAACGTTTGGTAACCGCATAGTTTCACGTTTCGGACCCGTGAATTGGCCACCAAAAAGTTGCTAGTCTACGCCGATAAGCCCGAAACGATTGACCACTTTATTTCGAGCATATTTTAGTACATCTCATATACGACCACAAATGTTGGAAAAAGTCATCGAAAATTGAACCTCCAGATTAGACTACATCCTAGCCAACCGTGGCGGTCATATGCCAGAAGTCATATTTAAATTAGAATGCCAGAAGATTATCTTTCAAATAAAGTAAATTTCATTTCCATTTAAAAATGTATCTTTGTTTTATTCCAATTCATAGTTCTATACCTATATAAAAAAAACCCTTTACAATTCCGTTAATAGGACCGTATTCAATTAAACTTTTAATAGTATTTACAAATACTTTAATTTAAACTCGATTTTAGTCTTTTCTGTGTCTAATCAAAAGTTTAATTGGTTCCACTTTACAATAAAATTTACAATAGAAATTTTAATTGAAATTTTAGTACATTTTTAATAAAATTTTTAATGGATATAAGCAAAAGTTTAATTGGTCACAATTCAATTAAATTTCTTATTATATTTACAAATATTTAAATCGAATATTGATTTTAGTTATTTCTATTTGTGTCATTTCACAAATATTTCCCATAGAGAATATTATTTAAAAATGTATATTTTTAATATTTTATATTAAAGGTTTAATTCCTTTGTTCGAAATTCTTAACATAACCATGTTTATGACCTAGTTATATTCATTATATTTTATCTGTATCTAAGTTTTTTCCTTGCCAAAAGCTTAATAAGTTCAGCATATTTGTAGCTTATTTTGAAGAAAAAAAAAAGAGTTAATTTACTAGCTGTGTGGTTTACTCTAGTTCAAATTACTAAAGAATACTACCAGTAAAATTATGATAACAGATACTCAAAAGGTGGTGGTGACAGTAAGTCAGTCGAGTAATTCATTCTTTCAGTGAGTCAATGAGTTAACAGTACAAAAGTTTATATGGAGAATAGATGGGGATGGTTGTTGGTAAAAAAAAAGTCAACAGAATATCCCAGCAAAAATGTCTGTTCAAAAGAAATGGTTGTAGAATAAATTGTTATGTTTCAAACTATCACTAGAAATGAGTCACATAACATGTTCTGTTTGGTTAGTTCTGTGACATGTCAAAATTTATAATTTCGCTTCTTGTGATATCGTCACGTTGAAGTGCCAATTTACTTTCAAGTTAAGTATTTAGCCAAGCATCGGTCGCTGCCATAATGGATCAATCACGTGACAAATACATTACAAATACATTTTCCACCTGGAGAATAACTTTATGTTGGGGCCATTTCAATGTTGACATTTTTGGCACAATATGACATGTCACAGAACTAACCAAAAAGGACATGTTATGTGACGGGTTTTTATTTATAAACATCTTGCGTAGAATTTGTTATAAAATAACTTTGCCATGCTAAATGATCGGTCGTATAGCAGTTTAGAATGGGTTCTAAAAATGTTCTTGGGTAGCTTGGTACGATGGTATTATATTTGTTTACTGCGATAATGTCCATGAGTTTATATATTTAAGAAATTTTCATTTTCGTATGCTTAACTGTATTTATATAACGAAAATTAGAACATTACACAGAAAAAAATATTGTCAGCAAAAATTTAATTAAACTCTTGTTTGATTTCAAACTCACTTTCAAATAAAAGTTTAAAAATATATATTAAATATTGAATTGAAAATAACGCATAATGACAACAAAGAAAAAATTCAAAAAAAAAATCACCGAAATCGAAAAAAAATGACGAAAACTAAAAAAAAAAAATTCACTAATATTAAAAAAATTTACAAAAAAAAAAACTAAAAAAATGATAATTTTGAATAAAATCACCAAAAGCAAAAAAAAAAAAATCGACAAAATTAAATAAATTGCTAAAATTGAAAGAAAAAAAATCGCTATAATTAAAAAAATCGTCAAAATTAAAAAAAAAAATACAGAAATCAAAAATATTTTCGCTATATAGATACTTTAAATTTAATTTAGGTGATTTTTACAATTTTGGCGATTTTTTTTCCAAATTAAGCGTTTTTTTTTTTCTTCAATTTTTAGCGATTTTTTTTTATTTTGACAACTGTTTTCCAATTTTTGAATTTTTTTTTTTTCAAATTTCGACTTTTTTAATTTTGTAATTTTTTTAATTTCGATAATTTTGAGTGTTTTTTTTTATTGGGCGATTTTTTTAAATATAAGCGATTTTTTATATCAATTGTGCGTTTTTTTTATTATTAATTTTGATGTTTAGAAATTTTCCCAGACATTTTTTTTTCCATTTTTTGCAAGTTTTAATTAAAGTTTTGATAGTATCTACTAAAAATTTGTTTGAAATCAAAAAAAAAAAAAAAAACAATATTCAATTAAATTTTTAATAGATATGATTAACAACTTAACTGAAATTAATATCAATTAAATAGTTACAAACTATTTTAGTTAATACTACGATATACTTAATTGGATCGAATTCAATTAAACTTTTAACAAACAAGTTTTTTGTAGATACTATTAAAACTTTAATTCAAATGTGGAAAATAATTCTCCAAAAAGTTGGTCAAAAATCGCCAAAGTGAAAAAGACAATATTAAAAAATATCACCAAAATTGTAAAAAAAAAATCGCCAAAACTGAGAAAAATCGCTAAAAAATAAAATTTTTAACGTCTATATCTCGAAAACACTTAATTTTTTGTAATTTTTTTAAAATTTTTTTTTTCAATTCTGGTGATTTTTTAAATTAAACTTTTTATTTTCTTCGTTGTCATTATGGGTTATAAAATTAATTTTCAATTAAACAGTTAATAGATATTATTAAACTTTTAATTGAAAGTGAGTTTGAAATCAAACAAAAGTTTAATTGAATTTTTTGCACAATAATTTTTTCTATGTACACACAAAAAATAAAAATCCATTTTAATCACGAAAACCACCGATTCCACAACTTTAATTGCTGAAATTCCGCCAACAACGTTATAAAATATTTATTACTAATACCACTAAACATAAACATTTATAAAAAAAACAACTATATAAATATTACACAAAACAACAACAATGTGTTGATGTTTATTTAATTGATTTTATTAATTTTTAATTGACAGCTTTAAAAGTTTTCAATAAACCGATTTAATTGAAAAAAGTAGGGAAATATTTTTTTCTGTGTAGCTAGTGCTCGGTTAGGGTAATAGTATATAATTTGTATTTATAAGATTATTATTAAAAAATAAATACCAGTGAACTGAAACAACAAATATATCGATTAATGCTTAAATAAAAAAGTATTTTAAAATCAGACTTGGGCGAAGTCAATTACATTTTACAATCATTCACTTGTGAAGTTTTTCTGTATCATTAATAAATTTCAGACCTACGCTCACACTTGTAAGATTAAATGCTTCCTTGGAAAGTTTGCAAAATTTTGAATACGAAATTTGAGGATTAGTAACAACATCTGGGTACTTAATTACAGAGCAATTACTCAATTACACCGAATTACATGTAATTAGAAGTAAAAAAGTAATTAGCCTGTAATTACATATACAAATATATGTATTATGTCTGGTGTTAACAAAATTGAAAATTGTCCAAGGAATCGTTTAAGCCCACAGGTCTGACCGTAGGTCTGAAATTATTAACGATATAGAAAAATTTCACAAGTGAATGATGGTGAAATGTAATTGACGTCGACAAGTAAGTTCAAAAATACTTAGAAATTGAGACAATGAATTTAGACACTGCCGCACAGTGCTTTGTGCCCATATAGCGAATGGTCAAAAATAGAAAGAGTTGTTGTAGATACATGAAACTTTGCACACTATTTTGGGCCAAAAATGAACACATACAAACTTTTGAGAAAAGCGGTGGAAGGACACGATAACCTCCCATATATCCTGAAATTTATAAAAGTGTAAAAAAAAAAAAACTTTCCAGGGCTGTAACTTCTACAACTATGTACCAATTTCAAAGATTTAGTCAGTAAAAAATATTATTTACTGCTGATTAAAGAATTTTATTGATATTTCTCGAGACGATTTTGCATTTTCAATATTAACTGGACCATTATTTTTGTATAACAATTAAAATTTTGAAATTTCTATGAAACTACGAACTTTATTTACGTGGTAAATTTTTTACCATAATGCAAAATCCAATTAAATTTCAATGACTGCGTATGCGCTAACGCAAACGCTCTTCTCTAAGGTTAGAGAGCCATTGAAAGGGCTGTGGTTGTATTTGTTATTTGATAAATGTATGTTTTCGCTATTTTAATACTTAGTTTTAGAGTAAAGTATATTCTATCTTCTAGAGTAAAGTGTATTCTAATTACTTATCTTTACTTTGAATCCTAAGAAAGCATTAATCGTATAATAAAGGGCTTCAAAAAGATCCAAAATGGCCATTTTTGATAACAAAATTGTGATGGGATGGAAAAATTTAGATGCGGGATTTGGAATCATTGTATCATCAAAGAGTCTGTAAACCACATATCGGCATTCAAACCAAGGCATCTTGTCGAGGTGTGTTATTTAGATTTATTTATTAAAGTACTGAAAAACAGCGTTTTAATAATTTAAAGTTTTAAACCAAAGAACATATAGACTAAAGAAGAACCAAGGCACTCAACATCTGTTAAATTTTATATGCCAACTGGTTTTAAGAGAAACAATTTTTAGAGGTTTTTTCAATGCATATTTTTTTGTATATATAAACAAAATTTTGTGTTAGTTAAAATTTAAAAATTAAATAATTGCTTTGTTCCACTAAAAGAAATATAATTTCTACATCTGACCCTGTTGTTTTGTGGCTAACAAAATAAAGGGTGTTTTTTATACAGGTATAGAACTTTAAGTTGGCAACACTTTTTTAACTGGCTGCCATTTTGTGATTTATGTTTAGTTTGGTTTGGTATTTCAACATCAATGGACTGACGCCTGAACAAAGTTTCCAAATTGTGCAAATTTATTTTAAAAATCATGGTTCTGTTCGAAATACGTATCGCGCACTACGTCCATTTTATGGTCAACATAATCGTCCATCAGGGCAATAATTTCGATTAACTGTGCAACGTTTTCGCACCACGTTGACTCTAAATAATAATATGCATACACGGAGACGTCATACAGTGCGTACAGAAGAAGGCATTGTTGTTGTAGAGCGTAGCGTGGAGAAAGAAACCAATCAGTCTATCCGCCATCGTGCACAGGAATTGGATATGCGTATATCCACTTTATGGAAGATTTTGCGGAAAGATCTTGGTTTGCGTGCTTACAAAATCCAACTCGTGCAACAATTGAAGCCACGCGATCACCTAGTAAGGCGTAGATTCGGTGAATGGGCCCAAAACAAGATTACCGTTGATCCCGATTTTCATAAGCGCATGTTGTTTAGCGATGAAGCTCACTTTTGGTTAAATGGATACGTCAATAAACAAAACTGCCTCAAGTGTATGTTGAGACACCGTTACATTCAGAAAAACTGATTGTTTGGTGTGCTTTATGGGCTGGTGAAATCATTGGTCTGTACTTCTTTAAAAGCGTTACAGTCAATGGAGACCGCTATAGAGCCATGATTACTGACTTTTTCGTTCATCAATTCAACAACCACACAGTTCGTGCCACAATTGATTTATTGAAGGCAACGTTTGGCAACCGCATAATTTCACGTTTCGGACAAGTGAATTGGCCTCCACGACCGTGCGATTTAACGCCGCTGGACTATTTTCTGTGGGGATATGTGAAGTCGCTAGTCTACGCCGATAAGCCCGAAACGATTGACCATTTGGAGGACAACATTTGGCGCGTTATTGCCAATATACGGCCACAAATGTTGGAAAAAGTAATCGAAAATTGGACCTCCAGATTAGAGTACGTCCGAGATAGCCGTGGCGGTCATATACCAGAAGTCATATTTAAATTATAATGCCAGAAGATTATCTTTCGAATAAAGTAAATTTCATGTCAATTTAAAAAATGTATCTTTGTTTTATTCCATTTCAAAGTTATATACCTCTGTAAAAAAACACCCTTTAGTTGTTTGAACAAAAAGGTTTTTGTTTATTTCTGCTGTAGAAAAAACCTTATACTTGACAATTTTGCGAACGAAAAATTTGGTTTTCTTCTCGGTAAATGTTGTGTTTTTTCAGATGGATAGATTCCCATATATCAAACTGGGGAAGGATTTCCATAGATCGCACTTGGGAATGGATTTTCATCTATCACACTGGGACTGATTCCCATAGATCACACTGGGGAGAGATTTCCATCTATCAAACTGGGGACGGATTTCCATCCATCATACTTGGGAAAAGTTCCCATCTAGCAAGCAGGGGACGGATTTCCATCCATCACACTTGGGAAAGGATTTTCATCCATCTCACTGGGGATAGAATACTATCCCAGCTTCAAACCCGGAACAACCGGAATTCCTTACAATGTTTTATAAATGAATTACAAGTAGTACCTAATTGTAATAAAATAAAAAGTACTGATCTCTAAAACGTTTTCAATTTATTTTTTAAATGTTTTAGTTAAAAAAGTTATTAGCTAAAATTGTATCAACTTATATATAATTTTATCATCCCATTTTTCGGATCAAACTTATGAGATTAGATCCCATGAGTTACCATGTATGCCATTTTTCGGATCAGATGAGATGTGATGTTAAGTTATATTTGATACTATATATAATCATATATGATTATAAAGGAACTTTTTTCGTCGGAACTACAATTTCTTGATAGGACCGAATTCAATTAAACTTTTCATTGAATTAACAACTATTTTAGTTTTTCTGTGCACGACCAACTCGAGTATTGAGTTTAATCGTGTACTCTAGCTACCCGGGTTTTATCGAAGGCACTGCTCTAAATACTAAATCTTGAATTTAATGAAAAGGCTGGTAATTTTTGTCTTTAACAAGAAAAGAAAAAGTTAAATGACTTTGCGGATAAAAATAAAAAATTTTCTGAAATTTAAATGTTCCTAAAATTCTATTAAGCTCAAATTTAGATTTCCTGCCTTTTAACTAAGAAATCATTCAAATCAAATATTATTATAAAGTTTAATAATATTAATGAAAAGTGTCATAATATGTGGTGGAAACGTAAAAAAAACATAAAATTTTGCTATGTTAACGTACATATTTTGATTCATCGAAATTATAAAATAATACAAAAATTTATTTTGCTTTAAATTTCGTAATTTATTAGAAAATCGTTTTCAGATACAATTTTAAACAGAGTTATTAGTATTGGACTTGATCCAATCCAAATAGCTAGATACACGGGTGAAAGCAGCTGGATGACCCTTGGCACAGCCGGAAGCAGAACCAAAAGAAGTCAAACCGATTTGAACATTGGTAGATTCCAAAACCAATGGGCCGCCGGAATCACCATTGCAAGTAGATACACCACCGGTAGTAGAAACGCAAATGTTGGAAGAGGTGACAGTGAGACCGAAAGTACCTTGGCAAGCAGCGTTGCTGATGATTTGCAAACGGGCATATTGCAAATTGTTGGTAACACCGCTAGCAGAGTCGGAAATCTTGCCCCAACCGGAAGCAATAGCGTAATCACCGGTAAAAGAAGGGCTGCCAACAGAGGCCAATGTAACAGGTTGGATCCCTTTAGTGTAAGAGACAGAAGGAATCTTGATCAAGGAGATATCGTTCTTGAGAGTTTTGCTGTTATAGCCGGAATGGATGATAATGTCGCTACTATCAACGGTGTGGGTTAATTCAGCTTTTGTACGTATAGTAGCACCCAAGTAGACAGTAACGGATAAAATAGCTAAGGTACAGTGAGCAGCAGTTAAAACATAGCTCTTGCTGATCAAAGAACCACCACACCAGGCTGAAGAACGACTGTTAACTTTCAAGGATAGACCAACTTGATAGGGGAATTCTCCAGCAGGGGCAGTGTTGCCATTGGTAATGCGTCCTTCGGTTTCAACAACGGGCACAACAACGTTGCGGCCTTTGATTTCACCACCACGGAGTTCGAAGGCTGAAGCGGTAGCCAAAGCCAAAGCAAAAACAATTAAAAATTTCATGTTGCTCTTACTGTACGAAAGTAACTGATACTTTTACTGGTCAATCCAAACAATTTATAGTCCCGTTTTTTTAGATTAGCTTAATGATAATCTATTATTTTTTTTTTTTTTTTTGTTTTTGATAAGATATTTAATTAAAATATTAAAATATATAAAAATAATTTTGAAGTATTGATTTGCCAATTCGATAGTAACACTGCAAACTAGTAACACTGTGCTACACAGTATAATCCACTCGTAAAAATACCTACACAGATCAGACAGTAAGCACTAGGGTATTCCATCGGTTAACCGTTGCTCGATTAATCGATGAATTTGAATCAAGCAATTGTTCGAGTAAATTAAAATGGCCAATTTCGAGTAACGAGTAACTCGAACAATTTAGGGCGATTAATCAAGTTAATCGAGTAAATAAAAATATGTTCTATTTTAGTTTATATTTCATAAAAACTTAAATTGTTTCATATTTTTAAAAAGATTATTTTATAAAATATAAAGCAATGTATCAGTTACCATTCTAATTATATATTATACATATTGGTAGCGATTCCTATTCTCACTTTCACCATTCACCTCAGTTTTCGAACCTCAATTTCTCTCAAATAATACAAATTTATACATTTTTTATTGTCCAATCGTCTTTACAATAAACAAATATTGAAAAATCAGAAATCAAAATGGGACATATAATTTACACACCGGAAATAATGAGATTCGAAAATTGAGATGAATGGTGAAAGTGAGAATAGGAATCGCTACCATTATATTTGTTTAGTAGGGGCATAACATTTTTCAGTGTCATCATGTATGGGCAAAACTGTACTGTTAAAAAATATTTTTCTTTGCTAATTCTGGAAAAAAAAAAATAGTTCCGCACAGAGACCAATGTCCAAAATATCAAATTTTTAGCAATTCCTAAAGATATATTTAAAATATCCTTGAACAATTACATACATTATTGTACTCAAATGAAGGATTAGATTATGTAGACATCGAAACTACGAGTAAAAACAAATTTAAGACACAAAAGGTCCGATTTCTAGAAATTAAGCAAAATGTTTAGAATTAAATTAAAAATCTCAACAATCGCAAAACTAATTTTAAAAAAACAAAAAAAATAAAATTGCAAAATTTAAATTAAATTCATCATCATTGTTTAGTGTTTCAGCTCTGATTAGTCCGTTCAGTCTTTTCTCGCATTCGGATCTATATTCAATTTAATCACATACGTTTAAAATTATCTATTTTGCAAATCTGTCTTCCAAAACTTAACCCGGCAATTTTTTAGCGACGGCGAGAAAGTAATATAAATTTTCTTTATATTTTTCCAAGGAATAAATTGATATGCTTTATTATTTTTAATATTTGTTAAAAATGCTAAAAGTTATATGCCTAATGTTTTCCTAAAGTCGAAGTTAAAAAAAAAGAAAGAAAAAGAGTAAACACCACAATTGTATTTTGTTTTACAAGATTTTGGTAAATTTTGATGAAAAAATATTTAGAAATCCTGATTGTGTATTCGGTTTGCGTGTTATTGTTGCGTGTTATTATTTATTTTTAAGTAAAAATTTATTAAATAAAACTATTAAAATTATTCGAGTTACTCGAGTAATTTTAAAATCTTACTCGATTAATCGCTTAAGTTAAAAACCTCAAAATCGAATTACTACACTCATAATAATCCATGCATAAAAATACTAAATTATTGACAAAACTACAAAAACTTTCGTAAAATGTACAAATTTTCGTTTATTTTACAAACAATTTGGTTATTTTGACATTTTTTCGTAATTTTACGCATGGATTATTATCTGTGTAGTTTACTCGAACAAAACCAAACCCGAGTAATTTGAATACTCAACTAAGCACCAACAATGGAATTTGGAAATTCAAACACCCCAGGTGAAAAAGTTCATATATGATCATATATTGTCATATATGGTTCCACGTATGAGCATATATGGTTCCATATATGGGCATATATGTATATATATGTAATGTATGGAATCATATATGGTTAAAAACATGCAAACGAAAAGTTCATATGTTGATATGATAATATATTGCATATATTGGCTCATATATTGCTTCTTATATACAATATATTTCCATATATGAATTCATATATAATTCGATGTCTGGGCAATATGTTTTATTTTTTTTTTTATCAGATATGACTATTTAAGGACGAATTTTTTTATTTGTAACCCCTTCTCGCACCTGTACGAAATCATGACAAAAATATTTAAAAGAAGATAAATTTTAAAGTTTTCACAATTTATAAAGTTAATAAGAGAAACGTTTTTTATAGTTTTTATTTTAATTATAATACTGAATCTATAAGGTTTAATTGAGCTCTTTACTCAATTTTTTTGTAATGTTTGTTTCAGTACATCATCTACAACACTTATTTTTCTATTTACATACAAGGCATGAAAGATGTTTTGTTTCATATGAGATATCTGACTTGAATCTAAAGAAATATCAGTCACATTTGATGTGTTTAATTCTGAATCGGTAGTACCTAACCTGACTAACCATCCCGCTTTTGGCAATACTATTCCACTTTTCAATATAATTTTTTCTCAATAGAATTTTTACAAAAAATTAAATGATTTAAAAACGTTCCACATATTATAAACTTTGTAGCTTTTTGATAGAAATAAAGTTTTAGAGCCAGTGATATGATTTCGAAATCGAAGTCTAAAATGTTTGTTATGCGAGTCCCGCTTTTTGATGAAACACAGTTGGTCACGTTAGTAGTACTTAACTCCGTATCAGAAGCTGACTTTGTCTCTCCATCATAATTATCAGAATCTGAATATTCATATTGATCTCAATTTGTATCCGTATTGCCATCACTATCAATCTCTTCATCACCATCGGGCATGAATTGTCATCATCGGAATCAACAAGCTAATGTTTAGTTCCCACCTTTCCAATGTTTTCAGTGGTACCTTTGTAACTATCAAACAATCATTTGAGTTAAAGTTTTTGCTTATAAAATTTATAAAAATTTTTACCAAAGGACCTCTTTATGGGTTGGCTTGATTACTATTGTTATCGTCGTCATCATCATTTTCCAAATTTTCGAATTTTATTTTTTTTTTTTGGAACAATTTGGTTTTCTATTATACATACTGGTATTAATTACACTATGCAACAAAAAAAGACTTTTTGAAAAACACAAGATCTTGGCTATATAGGTTCGATTCTACTACCAAAAGGTAGTAAAACCCTATACTCGGTTTATCCAGATTGGTGACCAATTCCTTTTTATGGGCCTCTAAAGTTTCTGAAAAGCAGTGGGACCCTCAAAATATGGTATCAAAAGTTTTTGCCCTAAATCTTAATAAGACTTGGTGCTACGGCTTAACTATATTTGGCAATAATGTGGCCAACAGTCCACTGAACAAATTCTTTCAACATTTTATGCCAAAAAAATATTTTTTTTTGAAAAAACATAGGAAAAAAATATGTTTTTTTCACTTTTTCCAGTATTACTTACAGGGACTGTTAAATTTTTCCTATTTATATTTGGCAAAAGTGTAGCCAAGGTAACGCCAAACAACTCTTCAGAAAATACCAATACAATCTGAACGTGTTTAGGCACTCTAAGCAGCTCATAAAGACCACTCTGCACCTTAAAAATTGTCGTTTTTGACTAAAAAAATCCACAAAAAGCCCCCGCAGTTGCCTCTAGATGGATAAAATGTAAGACCGACCCCCATTAAACTTTTATTTGGATTTCTGTTTTTTACAAGAAAAATATTTTTTTTGTACGAACTTATGGTTTTTGTTTTTTAATTTATATTTTATTGTTTAAAGTTTTTTTTGTACATGTATATTAGGGCTATACATTTTTAAATTTTTTGCAAATATCAAAATTGGCATAGCAAAGTCGCATAGGCCATGAAAAACTATGAAGACAAAAGTTTTTACTTTTTCGCGAATGTCAAAAAAGTACACACACCAATCGCGATAAAATTTGGAATTATTATTTTTGAAAACTGCAATCAAAAAATTACAAAATATTGCTATTTAATGTATGCTTTCACTAAACACGAACCCCAAACTAAAATTTAGGGGGCGGTAAGGTATCCACTACCTCAATACAAATATTTTTGCAAAATTTAAGTATAAATATATTTATTTATTTGTTTTTCTTTAACTTTTTGCACACGTGTTATTCCGATTACTGAAGTTTTTGAATGAATTTTCGAGATAAAACTGTAATTTAAAAAATTATCTAGGTAAAAAATATCGCCCCTCTAAAAAAATTATACCTGATCCAAAACTTTAATTGATACATGTTGCATAGTTAAGGAAAACGCAAATTGTAATCACGATCGCAGGAATGATAAAACTTAAAAATATTGAAATCAGCAGCACAAGAAATGTAACAATAACAATTAAAGTAAAAAACAACTTTAACTCGGCTGTGTCGAATCCTTATACCCCAAATATGTAAAAAAATTAAAAAAAAATTGCAGGGAGTTTTCGGAGGTGTGGGTGGTTGTTGGTAGTCGGTGAGTTATGTTGGGAGCACCTTCCCCACGCGAGAAATGTTTACAAAATCGTTTATTATGCTTTTTGCACTTAAGTAATACAATTTAATTATTATATGAATTCATTCTTATATCCACGCCCATAAAAAGGGGCGGGTCAAATAGCATTTTAAAATCCTCTGGGCCTACATGCAGGACTTTGAACTAACTCTGACATAAAAAATGTTTCATTTGTTTAACAAAAATACAAAAAAACGTGTAAAAAAAATTGCAATAAAAGTATAGTCTAGCCAAAAACACACATTTTAATGTACACGTTGGTCTTTATGAGCTATTTAGAGTGCGTAAACATGTTCAGATTGTGTTGGTATGTTCAGAAGAGTTATTCGGCGTTACCTTGGCTACACTTTTGCCAAATATTGTTGGAAAAAATTTAACAGTCCCTGTAATTAATACTGGAAAAAGTGAAAAAAACATATTTTTTTCCTATGTTTTTTCAAAAAAACTCCAGGAAAAAAATATTTTTTTGGCATAAAATGTTGAAAGAAGTTGTTCAGTGTTAGCCACATTATTGCCAAATATAGTTAAGCCGTAGCACCAAGTCTTATTAAGAGTTAGGGCAAAAGCTAATGATACCATATTTTGAGGGTCCCACTGCTTTTCAGAAACTTTAGAGGCCCATAAAAAGGAATTGGTCACTAATCTGGACAAACCGAGTATAGGGTTTTACTACCTTTTAGTAGTACAATCGAACCTATATAGTCAAGTTCTTGTGTTTTTTTCACTGGTGCACAGTGTTATCATTAAATTCTTTCAGAAATTGTATTTTCTTTAAAAATTTCGTTTTGAACTATTTATATTTATTAATGCATTTTAAATTTAAAATGTATGAATTTATCAGTAACATGTTCATGAAGTATAATAGAAACATTTTCTTTTAATAAAAAGACAATATTTTTGATAAAAACTTAAAAAATGGCATTTTTATACGAGCATGTAGGAAAAGTTATAATATATGACCATATATGAACATTCATATATGCCCATATATGACCATATATGTCCATATACCCTCAAATTTCGGATCCGAACATATATGGATTCATATATGAACTCATTTATGTGGCCATATACGAGAATATGTGAACATTTTCACCTGGGACATTAATTTTTAAATTTTGTATTTTCAAATCATCATTAGTGGTGCCAATTTAAAAAAAAAAACGTTTTTTTTTTATTTTTACAAAAACGCTCGCTGATAATTATTTAATATTACAAAGAGAATTTGGAATTTTGTAGGTCTAGCTGAGTGCATTATAGGGTTGTCACTTGAATAAAAATTATTCAATTAATCGAAGGAACAAAAAAAAAATTCGAACGAACAATTTAAAAACATGATTTTTGAATAACGAATAGTTCGAATGAATGTTGACGATTAATCGAATAAAACGAATAATTGAAAAAAAACTTCTTTTATAAAACTTTTTCGAAAATTTACCAATAAAACGTGTATAAAAAATTACAACAGACAACATAAAATCAAAACTCTATTGAGGAAATTTTAAAACTATTATTAATCGTTTTCCAAGATATGGACTCTTTAATAATGGGGTAAGATTAGGGTTTTTCTTTTCCAGGGCTTTCTCATTTCCCGGGAAGCGGGATATGTTTTTGAATTTCCCACGAACCCGGGAAGTAAGTAAGAATGTGATTTAAGTTCCTTTTAAATTGACAAAGTTTCCTTTCAAAATATTCACTCACAGAATCAAGCTAACTTACAGAAAATCGCATTCTCTCCGGTTTATTGGCAAATTTACAATGCTTCTAACCAAACTCTTTAGTTTTTTAATATTTTAAATAAATAGTAGATATTACAATATTATGACACTAATAAAATAATTTCATAGAATTTTTTTCGTAGATTCAATGAAGTGCTTTTCTACAATGGGGGGACTAATCGGTCGGATACTAACAATTACTGACATTTTAATTATGACCTCTAAACCTGGGGGGTTACCGCGTAACACGATTCGAAAAGAAAAATGTACGAATACGAACAAATTGTACCGCGTAATACGATTTTCGTACTTTTTTCTCGAAAGTGCGGACATTTTTTCCCCCCATTTCGAACAAAAAAATCCCTTTCGAAGATGAACTGTTTTTGCGATAAAAACGTTCGGAAATTGTTCGAAAGCTATTTTGCTAGTGATAAGTGAAAAAAATATTAAAAATGTAAGTATTTACACATTTAAAAAATAAAAAATGATTAACAAATAAAGAAAACTTAATACTATTGTTTATTTATACAAAAATATTTATTAAATTATCCAATAATCATGTTATATTAAATGTAATAATATTTGTGTTTTCAATTTATAAAGGCAAGTTCCAAAAAGAAATTTATACACTAATAAAAAACAATATGAGGTAATCGTCGACTTCATGGTCAAGCATTTAGACTTGGCAAAAGGGCATCTAAAAGTCCCAGATGCTAAGAATAAGTCAAACAATTTGTGGCAAAAGTTGTGTTCGGATTTGAATGCTTTCGGACCACCCGAACGTGATGTCAATGGCTGGAAAAAAGTAAGTTTGTGTAATAAGCGTTTTTAATAATATATTTTAAAACATATTTTTCTAATAGGTTTGGGCCGATTACAAGACTCATGTAAAAGCTAAATGCCGTCGTAACCGAAGCAACATTTCTGGAACCGGAGGTGGTCCAAGCAGATACTGTTCTCTTACTCCATTGGAATAGCAAACGTCCAATTTGCTATCAATTGAAGAGGCCGTTAGTGGTATGAGTGGTACTTCATGAAAATACTTGCAATACTTCTGAAAAACAACTGGACATTGATTGCTGAGATATTCCCAAATGTCGATCTTGTCCAATTTGATGTTGATATCCTCCTTGTGCCAGGATTTTCAATGTGGCTGCTAATTTCAATAAAGGTGCAATGGCAGTCGATCTTTGAGCAGCTCTTAATTCAGCTTCTATGCTAGTAAAAACATACATAAAGCATTCTTATTAAAAGTTTTTTTAGGAAGCTAGAAGTAAAATTTTGTTTATATAAGGGCCTTCATAATATGTTTGGTTACTTACTTCTTATCATTTAGACTCATAATATCGGATTTGTCCCTTACTATTTTTCTCTGTGTTCTATCAGGAATGGAATTATCGTCATCTTCATCAAACCACAAATAAACGCAATCCATTTTTATGTTTTAAAACGAAAAAAACAATTTCTTTTTTGATTTCAAATTTTGTTTGTTTTGGGATTTTTTTGTAATTTTGACATTTGATAACAGTATAATGAATACAACTCTGTAGTCGTTCCGAATGAATTACACAGTACGCATTTATTTTCGATTCGGAAGTTCTTTTCGAAAATTTTTGATTTTCGATTCGAGTTACGCGGTAACCCCCCTGGCAAATTGAAGAAAAAAAAGAAAAATTGATTTTTGAGATTTTTTATAATTTTAGCGTTTTGTTAGTGATTTTATTTTTAATTTTAGCTATTTTTTTTTTTCTTCTATTTGGTCTATTTTTAAATTTTGACGATTTTTTGTTCTTCAAATTAAGAAAATTTTTTTAATTTAAGAGATTTTTTAATTTGACCGATTTTTTTTTTTTTTTTAATTTTGGCGGTTTTTTTCAAATATTGGAAAATTTTTCAAATACATATTTCAGATTTTTAAATTTTTTTGGATTTTTTAAATTTTTGGGATTTTTTGTTTTCACTTTTGGTGATTTTTTAAATTTGTTGTCATTGTATTGAAAGTGAGTGATTAAAAGCGAGTTTGAAATCAAACAAAAGATAAGTTGAAATTTTATTGACAATAATTTTTTTCTGTGTGGATCCGTCATTTTTTATTTTAAAATTTTTTTACATATTTCTAATAAATCCATTATAAACAATTTAATTTAACCTGAAAATATCAATATTCTAAGTATTATGACCGACATTTTGGAACCGTAAGTTTTAATTTAAAATTTTGTATTTCAGAAACGTAATATAACCCATTTTGTTTTTTAAATAAAAATATCCATATTGAATTTGCCATATTGTATTAAAAATTTTTATTCCAAATTCGGAGTCAGCGACCCCAAATTCTTGAAATACAATTCATTAAAATTGAATATATATATTTTTTTTTTCATTTAATTTTTTCTACAAATGACTGAGATTTACATTACAACCCAAACAACTACATATATCTACAGCATAAGTTCCCTGAGTGCACCTCTATTCCCGGTAATATATATGTACTTGCCTCTGGTCAGATCCGGAAAGGCGTTTCTAGCAGAAATTTCCTCTTGATTGAGCTTAAAATTTCTGTTCATTTAGCTAAATTCTTAGTTCATTTAACAACAACTGTCAACTCAAATTTAGTTCTTTTAAAATTTAGGTCACCTAAATTAAGAAGATTGTGATTCTTTACTTCATTAAAAAATCTGCTGGCGCAAATTCAGATACTCTTTTCTGTTGTCGTAGCTGAATTTTCAACTATTTGTAGGGTTTTTTTTTATGAGTGTAACAATACGAAATTTGTATCAAAACAACAAAATTTTTTATAAAATAAACAAAATTTCGTTTATTATAAACAAAATTTTATTTAATTTTTTTTTTTGTTTTGATTTTTTTTTTTTGTTTTGATTTTTTTTTTTTTTTTTTGATTATTATGAACGGATTATTTTCAGTGGGAAAACTCTAATTTAATCCATAGTCCTACCATTTGCAATAGAAAAATTGTGTAAAATTGACACAAACGGCGGATGCGTGTTAATAAAAACAAAATTTTTTTTTTTTTTATGTTCATAATTTCTTTATTTCATACCGATTTGAGTTAAATCGTTTAGTAAGCGATACCAGTATTGGACTTGATCCAATCTAAGTAACTGGTCAAACGGGTAAATGCAGCAGGATAACCCTTAGCGCAACCGGCAGCAGCACCGAAGGAAGTTAAACCAATTTGGACTTTGTTAGATTCCAAAACCAATGGGCCGCCAGAATCACCATTGCAGGTAGAAACACCACTGGGAGTAGAAACGCAAACATTGGAAGCAGTAACAATGGAGGTACCATAGGTGGCAGCACACACAGAGTTAGTGATGACTTGCAAACGGGCCCATTGCAAATTATTGGTTACACCAGAAGCAGAATCGGAGATTTTACCCCAGCCGGAAGCAATAACGTAATCACCAGCATAAGTAGAGTAAGAGTTGGCAATGGAGGGAATCTTAACAGCTTGGATTCTGCTGGAGAACGACACTGAGGGAATCTTTATCAAGGAAATATCGTTTCTCAAATTAGCACTATTCCAGCCAGAGTGGATGATAATATCGCTCTTGGGCACGGTATAGGTAACTTCAGCTGAAGTACGGACTGTAGCACCCAAATAGACAGTAACAGATTGAATACCATCGGTACAATGAGCAGCAGTCAAAACCCATCGATTACCGATCAAGGAACCACCACACCAGGCAGAGGAGAAAGCGTTAAGTTTCAAGGATAGACCAACTTGATAGGGGAATTGACCAACAGAGGCAGTGTTGCCATTGGTAATACGTCCTTCAGTTTCCAAAACGGGCACAACAACTTCACGTTGGTAAAGTTCAGCAGCGGAAGCGGTGGCCAAAGCCAAAGCGAATACAATTAAATATTTCATGTTGTTCTGTAACGTACGAATACAACTGATTGATGCCTTTACTGATCAAATGCAGTCATTTATATAGTGCATTTTCGATTGAGGAACATGGATAGATTTCAAAGAACTATAATACTGATATTTAGATAACATTTGATTTATGGCTCGAAACAGACTTTTTGTCAATGCATTTGTTGAAAGAAAATCCCTTGCAATTTCAAGTGCATTTTTCCCAAGCTTTTCTAGACTTTCGCGGTAATACCGAAAATATAAGTTAATACTTTATGACTTTATTCTATAGCAATGAAGAATGAAAACTTTTCAAATGGACATTAGAGCGGCTTTTTTTTTGTAAGAAAAGAACTTTTTTTTTTTTGAAAAATTTCAATTTGTTGTTCAGGTTATTATAGTATTATGCCTAAAAGTTATTTTGTGCAAATGTTTTGATTATAACTATTTTTGAAATTAGAGATGATGTATCACAAAAGAAATTATTTCAAAAAAAAAATTTTTATTTCAGAGGCTTTGTGCGCAGGTCGCCAAGGGAAGAAGAAAAATCTGATTTTTCTGAAATTTTGCAGCACAAATCTATTGGACCTAGTGCTACAACAATTCAAAACATTAATTAATTAAAATCAATAGTTAAATTAAATATTCCCTCAATAAAAAGAATAAAATTGAAAAGCATAACAATTTTACTATTTAAATTTTCTGTTTTTCTGAGATATTTGTAGGTAAATTTACAAGTTATCCTTCAAATGAAAAGTAGTTTTTGTCTACTTTACTAGTGCAAAAATAAAAAATATTTAGGATAATTACAAGTTTAATATAATTTCTATTAAAAATAAAAATTATGCTTTTTTCGACCTTTAATTTTGAATATGAAAATTATTCAAGTTCGAGGCCATACTCTATATTTCTTTATTAGGATATTGTCCTAACAAATAATCTAAAGAGTTTTTGTTTTCAAATTTATTAACTGACCACTTTCAGAAATGTGTTGATGGATCTATTTCGGGAATTTTCCAGGTTCCCATCTTCAGAAAACGATTTCATTTTCATATTTAGGATAATTTTTTAAAAAATTGTAGAAAGGAGAAAGAAAAACTCCATTTTTAGTAAAAAAAAAAAATTAAGGCTCGAAAATTTAAATATTTTTTTAATATTCGTGCTTAGCATCCCAGCAAAACTTTGGTAATGGGTGCGATAAAGTAATGCATTACCTTGTAATGTGTACTCCTTACCAGTATCATTATTTTCCAACAAGAAGTAATGAGTTACCGATAATTGAACACTCACGTATTACCTTGTAATGATACCTCATTATATTTTACATTATTTCAAAACATAAAATAATGACTTACCGATCATCAATTACATAATGCATGAATTATAAACGTAAAATAATTATTAATATATATTTTAGAAAATTAATTTATTGACGCATTACTTTGTGATTTTTTGTAAGCATGAGGGTAAGGTGGATATTTTTGAAATCACGAACGGAAACACGAAGCACAAGAACTCATTTATATTTTAAGCAATAAAATATTATATGTATCGATAGCTCAGTTGGTAGAGTTGTTGCCTAACTAATTGTTAAATACCAGAGACCCCAGGTTCGAATCCCAGTATGACCACGTTATTTATTTAATAAAAAAAAATAGTTATTTATTTAATTAAAAAAAAATATCTGTTAAAAAATTTTTTATACATTTTTTTTATGAAAATCTATTTATAGACACATTACTTTTTCCCACCATGTAACCATATAAGTAACCAGTTACTTTACCCCCTACAAGGTAAGTAGTCCACCCATTACTTTTAGGCTCAGCGCCTGTAAAATTCATCAGTGAAGTAAGGTGTAATGTAATGCGTGCAGCCCTATGTCGATACATTACTTTACCCATGATTTGGTAATGTGTGGTTTTGCTGGAATGCTAAAATTGATTAAAAATTGTGTGCCTCAAAACATATTTTTATTAAAGCAGTTTAAAAACAAAATTCAAAAATTGAAAACTTTGTTCGCGGGGTGCCAAGGTTTAATGCTATCCACCAAACTTAATCACAACAATAATTGATATAAATCGAAAGTTGAAAAAAATAAAGCTTTTTTTCGCTCTACAACAATACCCATGTTTCATTGCAATCTGAGGGTCCAAGTCGGGATACATCACTTGCAAGGAGAAATATAATGCTAAAGTTGACGCATTAATGAACGTTCGCTCTAAAATGGGTTTAGTGCTAAATTTAAATTGCGACTGAACGTTAAAAATCATTACAAAGCACTATGGGCCGTATTGGGTAAATCTAACACGAAAAGCGCTATTATGGGTCGTATTGGGTAAATCTAACACGAAAAGCGCTAAGTTTGCATCACTGCTATTTATATTTATGGAAACTATCTAATTTTGAAGGCTGATTTTATTCCTCTTTGAAAATATAAATAAAATTTTGTCTTTATTAATTGTTGTATTTTTTTAACCTCCATCCCACAGTGCAGGAGGGTTTTATATATCAGTTTGTCATTCATCGAAAAAAATTCAGGGACTCCATAGATATATTCTTGATCAGCATGACTAGCGAAGCCGATTTAGCGATATCCGTCTGTTAGAACGTGAAATAGTCTGACAATGTGGAAGCAGGATCAGATTATATATACTCTAAAAAAAATCAGTTAGTAGCAAAGTTAGTAAAACGTCTTGTAAATCAGGTATACTATTTTTTAGCAAAATTTGTTTGCTAAAATTATGTTTACAGCTAAAATGTTAGTTATACTTCTTCAGCACTGAACTGTTTTGAACTAATGTTTTACTAGTATTTTACTAATGTTTTACTAATTTATTTTGCTAAAAAAAAAAAATGTGCAGATAAGCACATTAATAATGTGGACGACAACCAGATTGAAAGACATACGCAGTATTAAGTAGATGTTGCTGCATGTCAAGATGTATTAGTGACGAGGAAAATGATACTAAAAAGTACAACTCTTGTAAGACAGATAAAAAATCAACAATGCTGCATTTCAAGATGTATTAGTGACGAGGAAAATGATACTAAAAAGTACAACTCTTGTAAGACAGATAAAAAATCAACACTGAAAGATTTTTGTATCTGTTTCTCATATATAAAACAAATTTGTAGATTAAAACAACTTAAATTGTGTGTTGTCACCGGCTTGTGAAAGTAATTGTCTATGAATTAAATAAAACACAAAATAAAATATTTAAATTTAATAAGGATTAAATGTGTATTTGTAAACTAAAGGTTTATAGATCTTAATAATACAGTGTGGTCAAATTGCAAACAAATATACCTTCAGGTAGAGAGAGCGAAAGATAGGGACATAAATCTTAATCTTTCTTTTTCTTATGCCAAAAATATCGTTGTATATGCCATATTTTGTTATTTTTTCGTTTCGTTTCAAGAATTATCTACTGCACTTGGCTTGGCTTCCTTTAAAAGATGGCATCATTTCGACAACCATTGATGTAAAAAGTTGAAATACAATTTTGTTTATGTTACATTTTTATACTTTGTAGCGTATTGTAAATTCTTTTTAAAAGAATCACAAAATATATTTATGATTTTCAGCAAATAAATTAAATTAAAATTGTTAAAATTGATCTTCAGTCTACTAATATTTAGTAAGAATTTTGTTAAATTTTAGCCAATGGTTTTCTAATCTGTAATAAACTTGTTGCAAAAGATTTTGCTTACATTAGCAATTTTTTTGCGCGCACCCTCATGACTAAAATTTAGCTAACTAAGCAAAAGTGCGTGCTGACTTTACTAACTTCTTTTTTTTTTAGTGTGAAGAATTTTTAAATAATTTTTTAAATGTTAAGAGTTACAAAAAAAAATCGTGTTACTTTCACCAAATTCAGATTTGGATCAGGAATGTTTCACTTTAGAATTTTTGTTTTGTGGATTCGGAACTCAGAACAGAGCTAATAAATTGTCTTTAGGAATAGTAAGCGCAACGTCTGGCAACACTTGTTTTGATAAATCTTATCATATTGTTAATTAATTCCTTTTTTTTTTAATTCATTGATAAAGAATTTTAATATTTGTATGACCAATATTAATGTTTGTGTGTAACAATGGTTAAAAAAAATCAGTTCCGATAATAAATAAGAACTGCGACCATTAGTGTTGGTCAATTTGTTTGGGACCGAAAAACTTGACAAAGAGCTATACTCTACAGAAAATTCAAAGAACATTTTTGCAAGAGACCATTGTTCGAAACTCAAAATCGAGCCTCCGATTTTGCATCAGAAAATTTGTTTATAAGATAAAACAAAAAAATTAAAAAATACATACCACTTTTATGGAAAAAGTGGATACCAATTGATGAAAAAATATTAACCTGTTTCGCCGGCAGCGGTATTTTTTAAAAGAAACATTTCTTAGCTCTATATATCTGTGCACATATTGAAAAAATTGGCTCTGTGCAATAACTCCCACATGAAAAAAGTCCCAAAAAAAAAAAACATGAAATAAGTCCCGAAAATTTTTCATACAAATTTTGGGAGTAAATTTAAATGAAATAATACCCAGTTCGTTTGCAGTTATTTCATTTCTTTAAAAGTTATTTCATTTCTGTTATCAGGTGTTATTTCATAATGCAGTAATTCCGAAATGAAATAAGTCCCAACAGAACTTAGCGTGGAACTTATTTCATTTTATTTTCTTGTTCGGTGTTATTTCATTTGCTGTGGGAGTTATTTCATTTTCAAAAATTCATTATTTTTTTAATATTATTAATATTCTAAACGGTTCCTATAACCGGATCTTTCAAAATATTTTGATGATCTTCTTAAATTGACCTAAATTTATCTGTTCTATAACAAATTTTGAAGGCGTAACGTTATATTCCCCAAAGTCATATTGCCCAAGAAAAAAACGACATAGCGCCCAAAAAAATTATATGTAAATTGTTGTTGTAAAAAGGTTCTTGTTGTTGGGCAATACGACATTGATTTGGACGAAATAACATTTTTTGTTGGGCGCTATGACGGTTTTTTGTTTGGCCAAAATAAATTTGGGCGCTATGACGGTAACAAAAAGAAGTTATTGCCCAAAATTATAATTCTTTTTAAATGTCATAAGACATAATGTCTTTGGGGATTATTTCATTGGGAGTTATTTCGTAGCTCCCATTTTTTTTTTACAAAACCTCAAAAGCTTTACTTAGGTACCAAATTTTTTCAATATGGAAAGCTGAGAAAATTTCCTTTCAAACAAGCCCGCTGCCGGCGATACTGGTTAATATTTCATCAGTTGCAATCCATTTTTATATAAAAGTGACATGTATTTTTTCAATATTTTTTATATTATTTTATTTTATATATTTTATATACACATAAATTTTCTCGTGAAAAATCGCAGACTTGATTTTGATTTTAAAACCATGGCTTCATCTGAAAATTTTCATAGAATTTTCAGCAGATTACGTTTCGGCTATTCTTTTGGTAGGCAAAAAAAAATTTACCCACCCTAGTGACCATATCATATCTATTGTTTATTTGTGTGTGTATTAAATCAGGGATGATAAGCTGGCGTAAATTATACATTGTTTCGTACATTTAAACTTTAAAAGTACCGTGCTGCCACACTCTTAAAAAATGCTTGTAAACATACTATTATAAAATATGTAAAATTGTATGTTACAATGCACAAAATACCTAATTCTAATTCTACACAAAAAAAAACTACCCAAGATGTGTTTTCTTGTCTTTCAGTTTAGTCTGTCTCCCTGACCGTATCGTATGTTTGTTTGCAATTTGACCACGTTACACATTAACCTCTATAAACATTTAGTTTACAAATGCATATTTAATCTTCATTAAATTTAAATATTTTATTTTTTCTTTTAGTTAATTAATAGACAATTACTTTCACAAGCCGGTGACAACGCAACATTGAAGTTGTTTTAATATACAATTTTGTTTTATATATGAAAAACAGATACAAAAATCTTTCATGATTGACTTTTTATATGTCTTACAAGAGTTGTACTTTTTAGTATCATTTTCCTCGTCACTACAACATCTCGACATGCAGCGACTTCTAATTCATTCTGCGTGTACCTTTCAATCTGGTTGTAGTCCATATATGGGGTAACCAGCACAATATTTTGTTAGCAAAATAAATTAGTAAAACATTAGTAAAATATTAGTAAAACATTAGTTCAAAACAGTTAAATGCTGAAGAAATATAACTAAAATTTTAGCTGAAAACATTTACAAGACGATTTACTAACTTTTCTATTAACTTATTTTTTTTTTTCTTTTTGAGTGTAAGACAACGTCTTATTAATGTGACCGGTCACTTACATATACAAAGTCATACCAAAAATCAGTCCCTGCAACATAGAGACCTGTCCTGCGTGTCACCTACGACCCTTCCCTTGGCCCTAATTTATACCTTCAGCAGCAAATGTCATTTAAAATGAAACATTTTAACTAGCTTGTTTACAGTCTTTCATTGAATTTATTTATTTACCGATAAGACAATAGTCCAGGCTGAAAAATACAATCGTCACAGCGTTGGCAAATCGTCGGTGACGGCCGGTTATGGGTTGACAGAGCGTGGGATTAACAATCTTGAAAGTGTTGTCCAGTTACCCGATTGATAACAGTGGCCAACTAATAGTTTGAGCGAACTTGTCACCGTTGGCATAACGTTAATAATTTGAAAAATTTTTTGATCTAAAAATAGCTTAAACTAAATTAATTTTGATAAATATGTATAATAAAACTCATTTAAAAAGCAGCAATAAAGATCGGTCTTATTCTTATACATCATATTTAAATGAGTGAAATATAATAATATTTTAAAAAAATGCTTCCAATTGGTTGTAACATTGGTAAAACCCATTTCACAATCATTCAATTGTGAAATTTTTCTTTATCATTGATAATTTCAGACCTACGCTCGCACTTGTTATTTTAAACGCATCCTTGGAAAATTTGGAAAATTTGTAAAATTTGTAATACAAAACATGGGGATTAGTAACACCATCTGGGTATTAAATTACAAGGCAATTACTCAATTACACCCAATTACATGTAATTAGACGTACAAAAGTAATTGGCCTATAATTAAACATACAATTATTTGTATTATATCCCATGTCTGGTGTTGACAAAATTTAGAATTTTACAAGGAAGCATTTAAGCCCACATGTGTGACCGTAGGTCTTAAATTATTAGAGATATTGTATAATTTAACAAGTGAATGATTTTGAAATGTAATTGACATCCCACAAGTCTGGTAAAAACAATATAGGCAAAGAATTTTTCGGTTGTTATTGGCAAAACATATACTTTTTGCAAACAAAATAGTGCTGTCCCAGTACAATATTAGTTGTACATTTTGGTAATTTTCAACACGGTGGGTTTTACAAAAATAATAGTGATTTGCCAGTACTATTTTTTTTAGTACGGTTGGCAATTTCTACCTGGGATATTATTCAAATTACTCGGGTTTGGTTTTGTTCGAGTAAACGAGTAACACGATTTTGAGGTTTTAAACTTACTCGATTAATCGAGTAAGGTTTTAAAATTACTCGAGTAACTGAAATAATTTCAATACTTTTATTTCATTAATTTTTCCTTAAAAGTTCATAATAAAAAAAAAAATAAATTTAAAAAAAATCATGAGTTTCGAAATGTGTTTCAACAAAATTTAAAAAAAAGGTGGGTAATTAGTTCAAAATTAAAAAGACTTTCTAAAATAATATACAATTAAGGTGTTCAACGTTACTTTCTTTCGTTTTTATAAAGCTCAACTGTAAGCTAACATTAGGGATATAACTTTTAACATTTTGCATATATCCAAAATAGTATGGCATAACTAGCGGTCTATGCGTTGGAAAATATAACGTAAAAGTAACAAAAATTTTTAATTTCGGTGATTAAGCTGAACGGCTGTAAACAACAAGCTGTAACACCACAAGCTGTAACACCAAAAAATTATGATTAATTAAGGGGAAACATTGGCCGTTTTTTGAAATCGACTTTTTTTGTAATTTTGTATTTTAGTAAATATTCTTAAGATTCTAAGAAAAAAAATTTCATGGAAAAATTCCTACGGGTTCAAACGTTACAGCCGGATTAGTGACAGCGCATTTTTAATTTTCGCGCTTCCTACGTACGGCAGCTGGTATATACTTGTTTTACTCGTTTGAAATGCGCCAGAGTGAAGACATATGAATCTTCAAAAGAAGCCCGAATTGCTAAGCGATTGCAAAATACTGTAAGAAACAGCACAACACAAGATAACGAAGGCATACAGTACGAAGCAGGCATGGCAGATTGAAGGTAACCTTTTTTTCTTTGTTCACAAACTTTGAACGCGTTTATCTTGAAACCATGTTTTTCGTACTGGTTGCGGCACTAGCGGGTTCATTTTTTGACGAAATTTTTTTTTTTTTTGTAATTTTTTAAACTTGATTCGCTATCGTATGACACGAGCTTTTTTTAAATATTTTTTCGATTTTTTATGAATTTTTAGTCAATATTTTTTTCGAAAAAGCACACTTTTAAATTTGGAACATCAGCAAAAATTGAAAAAAAAAAATTTAGAAAATGCTCGTGTCATACGATAACCAATTTTGTTAAGTTTTAAAAAGGTAATTTTTTTTTCCAGATCGGACAATTTTTGCTACTCCCAGCGCTGCAGCCACGAGGCCCCGTTTTTTTCTCTGCCGCCAGTTTGGAGCTCTATAAAACCATGTTGGAGTGAAAAATATATTTTTATTTTTTATTGTAATTTGTTCAATTCTTTACAATAAAAAAAAAATGTTGGAAAAATGTTTGTTTTTTACTAAGTTCTGAATTTTTAAAAAAAGGTCTGTATTCTATGTCGCGAATGTAATGTCCCCCCCCCCCCCCCCTTAAGAACAATTCGAGTCTTGCAAAAAAATTTAACACAATCTAATAGTTTTGCGATTTTTTATTTTTTTTTTTTTTGGAAATCGGACCTTTTGTTATTAAATTTTTTATAGTTTCGACCCTTTATTTGTGTTTAATAATAGTAGCGATTCCTATTCTCACTTTCACCATTCACCTCAATTTTTGAATCTCATTATTTCCCGAGTGTTAATTATTAGTTCCATTTTGATTTCAGATTTATAAATATTTGTTTATTGTAAAGAAGATTTGTATTATTTGAGAGAAAATAAGGTTCGAAAACTGAGGTGAATGGTGAAAGTGAGAATAGGAATCGCTACCAATGTATCGGCAGGTGTAAATAATTGACTTAGCAACAAAAAAAAATATTTTTTTTTTATTACTACCATTAATTACTAAATATTGAAAATTTATATAAATTCAGAAAACATAATAGTCAACCAAATAATCGGCCGGACTCTTAAAATTTGTACATCTTCTTATTGTCTACACTTTAAAGTTAAGAGAACTAAAAAAAATAATAAAACTAAACAAACTCTTTAAAAAAAAAATATATACGCTCATAATTGGCATATGTCTCTTGGGGTAAGTTTGCCAAACTCAATGTTCTTTGTAGATAAATGTAGACTAACATATATGTTAGGGTGTCCCGTTGAAATAAAATAATATTACAGTAATAACATTTAAATGGATTTGTTCCGATCAGGGGAAATGTGCCAAAACATTATTGAACTTTTGGTAAACTTTTATCATAAAAATATTCTACGAGAATATTTCCACTTAGAAGTGGAAATTCAGTTCTAGTGTCATGTCACAGGACTTAAATCGCAGGTGTTAACTCTCCTAAAAAAAACAACTGCCCAGTGACATGTTTAAGGATATGTCACAGAACTAATTTAGGACATATCACCGATTTTTTTATTTTTTTTTTTTTGGAGTTCAGTGACACGTTCTAGTTGGCGATATGGCACCAGGAGTGGTTTCAAAGGGGGAGGGGTAATGATAGTTTTCAATACAAAAATTAAAAAAGATAAAAAAATTAATTAAATATACTCTAAGTTTCCCCCTCCCCACAAAACGTTTTCCTGTATCCGCGCCTGTAGGGCATATAGGGTAAATTTTCTATGACATGCCGTAGATTCCTTCTGGGACATGTTGCCGATCTCGGATTTTTGAAAGAGTTAAGCGATTTCAAATTTGAGTTTGAATATCCATTTCACACAGAATTTTTTTCAATAATTTAAAACCTGTTTTGAGGGACACCCCAATTTACATTTTTGTTTAAAAGTATCGAAAACCCCTCTTTTGATAATGACAACAGTAGGAGCAGTAGCAGTAATTCCTCTGACTCGCGCCGTTCTTGTGCTGTTATTAGCTATTTTTTTTTTTTTTGCTTCTTTTGTATCAATATCAGACATTTTTTTTTTTTTTTTTAGTTTGATGGTATTTCATAGCAACAACTCATAAATGTCAGCTGATAAAAAGATCCGGAGTAGAATGTAGAAAAAAGAATGAAGGAAAATTTTAAAGAAAAAAAAAATAATATATCGTAAAAGTGCATTAAATACAGGAAACTATGGTATCATATTAACTTAATAAATAGGATGTGTCATGCAGTTTTTAAAAGAAGCACGAAATATATGAGTTCGCCAAGAAAATATTAAAAATATATTTTTATTAACGCTTTAATGATCGTACTTATGTTTGCAATACAAACTACAGTCAAAGTTTGATATAACGAAAATGCGATATAACGAACGCACAAATTGTCTACATTGACAACCTTATATAACAATTTTTTCTGAAAATTTATACAGGATATGACGACCAGTTGGTAAAAAATATGTTAAAATTAAAAAAAAAAAAAAATTACCGAAAATCGTAAGGAAATAATTTTTTATTGAAGAGATTTTTAAAATACGATTTATTGTGACAAATTTGTTCTTTGTCATCTAAAAAGTCTATAGTAAAAATGAGCCAATAATAAATTCAAAGTTTCGAAATTTTGGTCAAAATGGGCAATATTGTTTTTTTTTTTAAATTCGTTTAAATTAAAAATAAAATAAACTTCTTACAGCCCAGACAACCTGACAATTATAAAATACACAAATAATCATACAAAAAGAGGCATAAACTAGTCTAGTCTGATTTAAAAATTAATAGTGTTTTTAATTTTTAGAGAGAAACGTTTATTCTTCTTCTTAACCTCAAAATTTCTAAAGAAAATATTTTTGGTTTACATTTTTTCATAGATATAAAAATTTGAAATATTTTTTTTTTATGCCAACGATAACGCTTTTTAATTTGGTAGCAAAAAGAGTATTTCAAAGACCGCAAAGTTCAAGTTTATAAAAATTTTGGTGAACAGAATTATAAAAAATATTAAAAAAAAATATTGGTTGCACAGTATGTAAGATAGAGACTTAAACTATAAAATATTGTATTTTTTCCTTTTCCAATTTTCGTTGCAGCGTTTAAAAAACAGGATTTTAAGGAAATGTTATTTTTTGTAAAGAAAAAAAAAAAAATTTTTTGTAAAAAATGCTCTGAAAAAAATATTTTTTTTTACCCAGGGTCATATGTAACCCATTTGTATCTGGGGTCATAACAGCCCAAAATTTAACCTTTTTACTAAAATTTATTATAAATAAAAATATTTTACAAATAATTTTACAACAAAGCGTTTCTATTGTCAAAAATTGTGAGCAAATTGGTCAACGCGGTAACGAAACAGATAATATTTTGTGCCGAACACGTTGTACAAATTTCATTGAAAAAAGCTTAGGTCGGTAATTGGCCTGTAATTGAATACATAAATATTGGCATTATGTCCCATGCCTGGTATAGACAAAATTTTAAATTTTACATGCAAGCGTTTAAGTCAACAAGTGTCAGCGTAGGTCTGAAATTATTAACGATATAGAAAATTTTCACAAGTGAATGATTGTGAAATGTAATTGACGCCGCACATGTATGCGGAGAAATTTGGGACGCTGCTGGTCCCGAAATGATTAAGATTTTTTAAAATTTTAAATTTTGTGTTATTTCTGATAGAAAACTTTTTACAAAGTAATAAAAAAATTAAATACATTTAAAAGGCGAATTTTGAAAATTGTTCATAAGAATCGCAATTTAGACCACTTTTTAAATATTTTATATGGCAACCCTCGTGTAAACATTTTTAGTCTCTAGACTAAAAATCTTTACACTATGTGTATAAGTTTTAGACAAAAAATGTAAAATTTTACAATAAATTTTAAAAATAAACACATTTCTAAAAATTTGTAATTTAATATAGTTGCAATATGGCAACACTGGGCTGATATGTGAATGGCAAATGATGGATAATGCTATAAACACATAGACCACAGCAGACTGCAGAGCTACACGACTGCAAATGCCGTTGACTGCAATCGTCGCCGTGTGGTCAGCTACTTATTATTTTGGAAACGACAGCAGCATAGTAAACAGCTGATCACGATTCAATTTAAAAATATATTTTTATACAAATCAGGGATGTTAAAGTTGGTACAATTGTACTTTTTTTGGTACATTTTGACCTTCTAAAGTACCGTGGTACTACCGCGACTCATTTGGTACAATTTAAAAATTTTTAATTTTTCCACTTTTTGAATTTTTAGTATAGCAAACAAATTGTTATTGTGTCCTTTTTCATTGCATTTATTCGTTTTATGTAATGAGCTCTTAAAATTTATCATTTTAAGGATTTTGAAGAATAAAGTTGGCAATTTTTTTTTTTTTAATATCGATTAAAAATTTACGATTTTTTACAAAATTTATCTGGCAGCTCTTACATATATTGACACTTGTTGAAGCCAACTTCACTTTTATTTTGAATTTATTAAAATTCTGAAGAAGTGAAAATTGATATATAGATATGGCATCACTTATAACATATGGGAAAACAGTGGACATTAGAGTGAGGTGAGTTTGTAAAAATAGAACTGTTGTGTTGTTGGAGTTGTACTTCTGAGATTATGTATGCAAGAACAAAAACACCGTGTATTGAATAAAATTAGTTTTAATCACAACAAAACTCGACCTAACTATAGCTCAGAGGGCTAAAGCGCTCTGTCTAACTTGTAGTGCGAGTGCATGTGGCATTAGAAATCAGTTTATCTATACCACGGTCAGTGATTGCACAGAAAAATTTCATATAGACGCAATCGAACAAATAAAAACATAACAAATATTACATTATTCAAAAATTCAAAAAAAAAAAAACAGGGTCACTGACGAACGTTCAATACCAGAAACTGCGCAGTCTAATTCAAAAAAAAATTGAATATTTGCAATGTAGTTATGATTTTTAGAAAATACACTCATTCTTCTCTACCACGCCTTTCACAATTAAATTAAATAAAATTGCATATTAATTATAGTATTAACTGCAATTGTCTGAAAAAGACGTTAAAATTCAAACTCAAACGAAAATTAAATTATTGTTAAAGAAATGAAAGAAAATTTCAAACAATCTTATATATGTTTAATTTAGAACGAGCTCTCAACCTCCGTATATTTACAAAAATAAAGCAAATCAAACATATTAGCTAGGTTAATACTAGTATTTCGATCTGGTTAAAGATCTCATCAGAACCCAATGTTTTAGAAAAGTTATAGCCTCCATAATAGGCAGAACTTTAACAAAAAACCGATTAATCATTAATTTTGCTCCATTCTTGTCTTCTTAGTAAAAATATTACTTGAGCCAGAGTAAAAACTAAAATTTTTTTAACTGAAGTCGTTAAAAAATTAAAACGTTTGTAGTTTTTGGTCGGTAGTAGCTAATTTTCAAAATGAACTGAATGTCAATATGTTTCCAGACATTTCTAGTCGTTGCTGGAATTTTATCCATTCCACACTGGTCTGCAAATGTGGAAAGAGTTTTTTTCTTTTCAAAATATAATAAAAACTAAGGAAAGAAACAGACTACATTAGCCAACATTATCAAGTCTCATACAGACTAAGGATTGGTTAAGAGCGACAAATTTATGCTGCTATGATGTAGAAATTCCAAATAGTTTATTAACTAAACAAATAATTCCATGATTTGGTCTCATATATTCAAAAGACTTTTTTATGCCTTATTTTATTCATACATATAATGTATGTTATTGGAAGGTTTTGTTTTTTTTTTCTGTACAAGAGAATTTTTATGTATTTTTTTTTTTGTTGTTTTAATAAATTTAAAAAAAATGGTACCGTCAACGTCCAAAAAGTACAATTTTTTTTGGATGTTGGTACAAAATTGAAAACTCCATTTAACATCCCTGATACAAATTCATTTTTGTTTCAGTAGTGCCAATTACATCTTTTTTTTTCTTTATTAAAATAGAACAACATGCTTGGTAGTAGACACGTATATAAAGTTCACTTAAAAATACAATTACTTATTTATAATACATTATTATAACGTGAAAATAAATTTATATAACCCCTCTTGAATATTAATGCAATTATACCATTTGATGTTGCGACGTTTTTTGTGTTTAACAAAATAAAATATTTTTAAGCACTAATTTGTTACATATTTTGTTTTATTGTCAACACTATTTTTGTTTTGCAGCCAACAAAAATAGAAATTAACCTAAGTTGACTACAGCGGCAAAAGTAGTCGGGTAGTCGTGTAGTTGTGTTGGTGCCAAAATAATCGTTTTCATATAAACGTGTGTATTTTATTTTTGACAGGCTGTAGTCGTGTAGCTGCAGTCGTCTATGTGTTTATAGCATAAGACCTTAAAAAATTATTAGCAATTAAAATTCCAATCATTTCTCTGCCATTAAGATTGTTAGATGCCCCCAAAAGACGAGTGTATCCACATGGATACACTCGTCCCACGACTGGGAAGCGTGAAAATATTAATAACAAAATTTCGTAAAATTTAACAAAAAAAACTTTTAAATCAATACAATTTTCAAAACTCTTAAAAAGCCCTTAATGTTGACTAAAACCCGTTAACAGTAAACAAAAAGTAATATTGAAGCTTAAAGTTCTAAAAAGTGATCTCATTTTAATACAATGACATACATGAACCTAATTGGACGGATATACATACTCAGGGAAACAGATTCATCATATTTATGAAAAACTTCATAACTATCATGAAAACAGGTGAACTGCACTTTGTGCCTTGAGCAACAATAAATGCAAAAAAATTCAACCCAAAGGGTAGGGAATTTTCAAAAAGGATCCAAATTTTTTACATTTATTGTTGCTCAAGGCATAAAGTGCAGTTCACAAGGTCTAAAAATGTTTAGACCTTCTTGAAATTTTTTGCATTAACTGTTGCTCAAGTCGCAAAGTTCAGCTCACCAGTTTTCATGATAGTTCGCCTTTAACCATTCTACTGGTTCTCAGGATAAACCAATTAGGACCAAAATAATAAAAAAAATAAATCATAATACAGTAATTTGATGTGGTTTGTTTTTTCAAATGAACTACAAGGTTAATAAAAAATTTTCGTTATTCTACAAATGACTAACATTTGCATTAAAAATAAAGAAACTGTATTACAACCCTTACAACTACATATTTTTAAAGCAGAAGTTCCCTGAGTGTAGTTTCATTAAAACTATTAAGCTTTTTCATGAAGTTTAAGAAATTTTTTATTCACATTGTGAAGAAAACTTCATTAGGTTAGTGAAAAAATAAATTCATTAAAATTCGTCCAAGGAACTCTGTGTGTATTTTCTAAAAATAAAAAATTAAAATTTCAATAAAAATCTAGTTTATATTTACGAAATTTATGAAACTTTTTATGAAATGATGATGGTGTATGAAACGTCTGTCATAAATTTTTATGAAACTTTTTATCATACATTTATAAAAATAACTTTATTTATGAAACAATATTATCAATATAATGAAACTTTTTTTCTCTGAGTGTAGTTACATGGTTGCCGCAGTCATAAATCCAAAAATGTATGATGCTCTTCGAATATGTTTACCCCAACCATGTTTTTTCTTTGCGTGTGTGCAGTGAGGTTTAAAATTTTAAATAATTTTTTGAAATTTGAATTCATTCTAATTCTATCTAAACTCTGGAATTATTTTTTTAACTTTTAGCTAAATTCGACTTTAACCATTTTTCGCCGTACCTTATACATAAAATCATTGTTAACTGAAATTTTTCGTATATTATATTTTCTATTGAAATAATTTAACTGCTTAAATTAAAAATTTAACATTTAAAAAAAAACACTCTAAACCCGGTGTTGGGCATTAGAGGGTTAAAATGATTTCTTAAATATAGAATTTATGTTTTCAATTTCAAACATTTAAAATAAACAACAAATCAATAAATAAATCCTACTACAACAATCGCGATGAAATAAAGTAAATAAATAATATTTGCAAGGGAAGTATCCCGACCCGGACCGGCAGAACTGCGGACATATTGTAGAGAACAAAAATTTAAGGGAGCCGCGTTTTTTTTAAAGCTGCCCAATCTCATGTGTAGGCGTTACTTAACAAGGGAGGTATACCGACTGGGACTGGCAGATCTTAATGAACTGCGGATATGTTGTAGAGACCCGTGTTTTTTTTTTTAGCTGCCCAATCTCATGTCTAGGCATTACTCTCAAAAAAATAAGTTTGTAGAAAAGTTAGTAAAACATATTGTAAATCAGGTATACTGTTTTTCAGCAAATTTTTTGCTAAAATTATGTTTTATACTAAAATTTTAGTTATACTTTTTTACTAATGTTTCACTAATTTATTTTGCTAAAAAAATTGTGTTGATTAGCACATCAACCAGACTGAAAGATATACGCAGAATGAATTAGATGTCGCGGCATGTCACGATATAGTAGTGACGAGGAAAATTATACTAAGGGCCATTATTACAACTTGTCTTTAAAGTAATTGTTAGTAAAAGGTAACTTTAGCTAAAGTGAGGAAAAAAGTGAGCTATAATGTTTTTCGTTATTACAACTTCCCAATAAAATAAAATTAATATTTTTGATAATGTGGCAGCAACAAACTAAAAATCGATTTTTGGTTTATGAATTGGTTTATAAAATTATGTAGTGGCAACGTACTTTTATTTATTTCTTTACAAACAAACAATACTTTGTGAAATTCGGTTGTGAAATTCGGTATTTTCTTATTTTTCTTTATAGAGCAGAAAATGTGGTAACTTTAAACACATAAAACTTACGTTTAAAGTTAAAGGCAACAATGTCTTCCCTTTAGCTTATGGGTCACTTTTAGCTTAAAGTATACTTATAATAACGAAAAACTAATAATCTGTCAGATAACATCCGAACTTTAGCTATTGGCAAGTTGTAATAATGGCCCTAAAAAGTTCAGCTTTAACAAGACATAATATAAAAAAATCAGCCATGGAAGATTTTTGTATCTGTTTTTTATACATAAAACAAAATTGTGGATTAAAACAACTTAATCTATTAATTAAATAATAGAGAAAATAATATATTTAAATTAAATAAAGATTAAATGTGTATTTGTAAACTAAATGTTTATGTATATTAATAATCTTGTGTGGTCAAATTGCAAAACAAATATGCAATAAGTCGGCAGACGAAAGCGAAAGACAAAGACATACATCTTAGGTAGATTTTTCTGTTTCCTTTTTCTTATTGCAAAAAAGGGTTGTATATGTTATATTTTGTTAGTTTTTCGTTTCGTTTCTATAATTCTCTGCTGCATTTTGGGTTCCTTTAAAAGATAGCATCATTTAGACAATAATTGATGTAAGTAGTTCAAAGATAATTTCGTTTATGTTATATATAATTATTTCTATTGTTTTTAGATATTACATTAATTCATATCGTCAATTTGGGAGTATGAACATTTTTATATTTTGTAACGTATTGTAAATTATTTTAAACAGAATCACAAAAATATGTTTTATGATTATCAGCAAATAAATTAACTTAAACATAATTTTTCCACAAATTTTTTGAGTTTTTTTTTTCAGTCTACTAATATTTAATTTCTAATCTACTAAGTGTTAGCAAATTTTTTGCTGAATCTACTAATTTTGTTGCTAAAAATCAGGTCGCGGATTTTCAGCAAACGATTTTCCTGATATTAGCAATTTTTTTGCAAGCACCCTCCTGAATAAAATTTTGCTGACTCAGCAAAATCTTTTGCTGACTTTACTAACTTTTTTATTTGAGTGTACTTAGTGGTGTAAAAATTACCCTATTTTAGGTTTTTTCGGTTTATTTTGTTCCATTTAAAGTAACTATAGACAAATTTGTTGTCAAACTAAAGATTTTTTGAAGACACATTCACTGGTGTTCAAATTATGTCTAAAGACTCTCAAGTATTTGTGTTATTCAAAAAAAAGTGTTTTGGGTAACGTTAAATCTGGCGTTTTATTAAGGAATTGTAGTTGTATTAAGCTAAAAATATTTTCATCTCGGGGATATCTGAGCTTTTTCTGATATTCGAAATCGTTCGGTTTTTATGCTACTTTTACCGAAGAGCCTTTCTAACCTGTATTTCAAATAATTCAAAAATGTGGAAACTCTATGCATACTATATAGACAATATGGGTATCAAAATTTTTGTTTTCTTGAGTAATTTACAAAAAAAAATTGTTTTCATAAAGTAAGCACAAGTTTTTATACAAAAAAAAAACACAGTTTTGACATCACTTGTTAACCTTTAAACGAGAGATTGGGTAGCTAAACAAAAATATGTGTCGCTTTTTTTCTTGCTTCTCTAAAATATACACAAAGCTCATTAAGGGGTTTACGAGCTTTAGATTTATTTATTTTTTAATTTTTTTTTTATATTTTAATAGTTTGCAGAAAAAATCGCAGAAATAAAAAAATTTACAGCTTGTTAAACAAATTAATTTTTCATGAGCAATATTTACTTTAAATGCTTTTTCCTCAAATCAAGATATTGTAAATCGGGTGCCACTGTGCAGCGTTAACGGGTGGACTGATTTTCAATCGGCTTTTTTTTTTGTTCTGTAAAGGACTAAAAAATGAAGTCCCTAACGACATTTTTAAATTTTTGCCTACTACAGTTTTGAAAAATAAAAAACAACGATTTTTTTGGGTGTTTTTTTTTTTAATTTTTGAGTTTAACGTCGTACCACTTTAATGAAAATCAAAAATTTTAAAATCCGGCTAGGTTAGGGACTAAAAAATTTATTCATATGCGAAACAAAATTAAAATTTATTTGGCAGATGAGGCTCCACGATGGTACCCGATTTTGCCTTAAAAAAGGTTCTATAATGAAATGGTTACCAGTGTTGCCATGGTAGTCCGAATTATAAATTATAATTTTTAGAATAATATTTGATATTGTGTTTTTCTATCGCGGAAGGAGTTAATAAATAAAGCATTTATTTATTTTTTTTTTTTTATAATTGCTTAAATTTTGTCGTTTTTATTGATTTCTAAAGCTAGTAACACCCTTAAAATAAAATCTGCGTGCTCGGGTTGGGGTACCTCCCTTGTTAGTAGAAAAGTGCATTGACATGTTAGTAAACAAATTGAAGGCACTGAACTGCACTCTAATATGTTCCGATGTTATGTTTTTTTAGTACTTTTTTTTTTTTTGTTAACGATTTTAACGTTTTTTCCGCGTTTTTTTTTTTTGCTTCTATATTGTGGTGCCATGGTCAATCATTATAAACTACCACGCAAACATATTAAAATTGACAGTTTACTTGGTTTTTGTTGCAGTAAATGACAAATATGACGTTTTTTTTTTTGTTAAAGTACGAGTACAAAATTGTTGCTAATTTAGTTAAAAGAAATCAACATATAAACAGCAAGAGACAAAGGCGCCTACGGTCATTATCAGGGCAGCAACTTTCATGCATTAAACAATCAAAAATATGCAGTAAAAAAATGTGCACTAACAAAAAAAATATGCACTTTAAATGTTTGACTTCTAAAAATCGATTTATTTACTTGAGAGCGTTGGTTTAAAAATAAAATTCAATATAAATGTCTAGCAAAGGACAACTACACCTTTTGCAACTGTAATTCAGAAAATATCAATTGGAATTTAGAGAATATCAATTAAATTTCAGAATTTTTTTTTTTTTGAATTTAAAAAAAAAACAACAATTGAATTTCATAATTTTCATTTGAAATTTAGAAAACACCAATTGGTGCTGAGACAGTGTTCTTCTACGTTTGCCCGTCCATTAGCTAACCTTTTTAGCTCGTCGTACCGTGTGGGTGTCTTTCCCTAATGCTGGAAGTTTGCCAGTGTTCAGCTAATCCCTAAAAAGAGTGAGGCTAGTAACCCTGAAAATTACCACCCAATCGCAATATGATCTGCGGTCCGATAGTGATGGAGACCCTGGTTAATCACATTCTTGTTAATTGGCTTTCGTAGAAGCCGTTCTACGGGAGACCTGTTAGCGTTCCTTTCGGAACGTTGAAGTCGCTCCATTCACAGATTTGGTGAGAACAAAGTGGTTGCTCTAGATATTTCCAAGGCGTTCGATCGTTTGTGGAACGGCGCGCGCGTAGCAAACCTTATTGCTTTTGGCGTCAGTAATGACTTCTCTCGTTTTATTGGAAGCTTTCTCAGAGATCGCACTATACGAGTTGTTATAGATGGGATCTAATCAGTTGAGTTTCAGCTAAATTTAGGGGTGCCGCAAAGTTCTGTTCCTTCTCCCTCTTTTTTCTTATCTTTATTAATGATCTTCTTGGTCAGACTTTCAACATTATCTACTCTTTCGCGAATGACAGCAACATTTGTCTTTCATTTTCCTTCGATCGTAGGCCAAGCCTTGTAGAGGTTGGGGGGCAAAAAACAAATTATGAATGACACACTCAGGTCGGTCCTGGACTACAATCTCAGAGTAGGGTCGTATGAATATGGACGATTTTAATGCTCGTAAAACCCAATGTTGTATGTTGTCTCATAGGGATGTGGAGCGAACGTTGTCATCTGTTCATATGGGTGGTATACATATTGAGGAGTCAGATACTCTTATGACCTGTTCCACGATCTCGAACGAAAACCTAAGCGAACGCAAGCTAGTCACTCGAATTCGAATCAATTTGGGTTTCTCTATTTCGAAAGCTATCGTTCGCCTATACTTACGTGTGGCAATTTTTGTGTTTTACGTATTTACAAATCATAGTGGTGCCAGACCGGATATTTTAAACTTCTATTACAATTTCCTTTAAAAATATTAAAAATACATAATACTAAATTGTTTGAAGATAAATACAACATTACTTAACAGTGATCAGCTGTATATGACAAATAAATAAATAGAGCAAATAAATAAAACAAAAGAAAAATTAATAAATCAAAAGAAGAAAATCAAAAAAGTACTCCAGCGTTTTCAGCTGTTCCTTTGTGGATTCCATTAAGCTGAAATTTAAGGTTCTTAAAAAACTACAAATATTCGTGTTATTTTTTTCTTACTTTTTGTTATCCATTTTTTTTTTTTTAAATATTTATAATTTTTTATTATATCATTCATTCCAGCAAAGAACATTGAAAAATGAGAATTTTTTTTTTAGGTTCTCCGATTTTTTTATATTTTGTACATGAATACTCTGTAGTCCCATTTGCACATATCCTTTTTCAGATCTCGAAATTTGTAAAAACTCGCGATTTTATGCACGTTTTTAATTTTCATAAATTTGATAAAAATGCTGAAAGTGCTTCACTTTGAAGTGCCATAACTTTTTAATTGTATATCGCATGTTATTAATTTGAACGATATTTTGAATATGCACTTGTCTACTTTATAACTGGACTTTTTTAAACAAATTTATTGTTAAAAAAAGTGCATACGTAACGCAAATGCAGTTTTCTAATGCATTTTTCAAAACTTTCTCCCCCTACAGTTTACTAAAATATGGAATCTTACCTTAATATACAAATACTGATTTTTATGGGATGTCTTCTATTTGTAATGATTTTTTAACAAAGTTTATTCTTTTATTCTAAAATATGGAAATATTTTAATACATTTCTGTATCGTTTTTTAAAATATTTTTTTGTATTTTTTTATATGACTTCACCTAGTTAAATTTTCGATATGATGTCAAAAAAGTTATTTTGGATTTAAAAATAAAAATATAACGTACTTAGATTATTTCCCGTATAACAACCCAGCCAAAACTTCTATTCCCAAATACTATTTAAAAGATTCGTTACTCATATTTTTTTAATTGCCAATAAGTATACTAGTAAGATATATTACAAGTTTTATTTGAATCGTTTTTCTGATTTTTGTTCTTTCAATATTTTTTTAATAAATGAATATTTTTATAAATATAGGTCTTCAAGTTACTAAATGAGTTCATATTTTAAATTTATCACACAAAATATGAAATACAAGAATGTATAAAAATATTTCCATTTTATAGAATAAAAAAATATTTTTTTAAAAAAAATCATTAAAAATCATTGAAAAATGCATTAGAAATCTGCATTTGCACTAAGTATGCATTTTTTTACCAATTATTTTGTTTAAAAATTCAGTTATAAAGTAGACAAGTGCATCTTCCAAATATCGTTTAAATTAATAACATACGATATACAATTAAAATGTTATGGCACTTCAAAGTGAAGTGCTTTTAGCTTTTTTTTATATTTATGAAAAAAAACGTGCATAAGATCACGAGTTTTTATAAAGTTGGAGATCTGAAAAAGGAAATGTACAAATGGGACCATAGAGTATTCATGTACAAAAAATAAACGAAATCAGAGGACCCGTGTTCAGATTTTTTGCGTTTTCCAATGGAATGAATGATATATTTTATTGAAAATATTTTGTTACTCGAAATCAAAAAAGCAAGTGACTGGTTTTGACATTTACGTTCGCACTGTTGACAACTCGTTCGAAATAGAGAAACCAAATTTTGTATGAAAACTGTTACGTTTTCATTCGACTTGTACTTCAAGTCATCGTTCGCATGGAAATTTAGTTAGAGAAACCCAAATCAATTTTCTTTCGCTTAGAAAGCGAAAGAAAGCTTTCTTTCGAAATCGAGAAACAGGCCATTAATGTTCTAGGCATGAAAATTCAGTGTGATCTCCGTTGGAATAAACACGTTATTCAGGTGTCGAAGGAAGCCTTCAAATGCCTTGGATTTTTTAACTTGGTGTAGGAAATATTTCACCCCATTTGATCTCCTTACTATTTATACCACCTTTATCTATTGGCTCATTGGAGCATAGAAGGAATGTGGGTTCAGTATCACTGTTCTATCGGTACTACTATAGGATGTGTTCTACCGAGATAAGTGAACTTATCCCCAGGGCCCAGGTATTCGTTCGCGACACCCGCGAACGAACAAACATCCGTTTGTTGTCGATTGTCCAGTTAATCGCACAGCGCATTACAGAGAAAATTCATTTATCAGCAGAACTTACCGTATATGGAATAAATTTCCCGCACAGAGGTTCCCTGAGAATTACAATGTTTACCAATTCAATTGTAATGTCCACAAACACTACTCCCTCTTTCTTCCTCCTCATAACCTATTTTCCTGATATCAACACAATGCAATGCTTTTGTAGGGGGCATCCCTTGAGTGTTGGTTAAACGCAAAAATAAATATATATTATAGAAAATATGCAACAAAAATGCCACAATATGAATTAAAATATGCATTTATAGCAAAATATTCGAAAATATGCAAATTCTTTGATTCGGAAAAGTATTTAGTAAAAGTCGATTTTGGGTCACTGGCTACAAATATGCATTTGGATGAAAGTCGCTGCCCTGGTCATTATTGTTTGCTATGTTTCATATAAAACAGAAGGGGAGCAAATTAAAATATAAAAAATATATGCACGCTCCAAACAAAAAAATTTTCAATGTTGCAGTCAATGTTGAAAATATGTCTGATATTCAAAAAAAAAAAAATTTAAAAATATATAGCGACGGTATATGACAGAGTCAGTGTAGAAGCACAATGGCATTGTTGAGCCACCAATAAATACACTTTTGCTGCTCGTTTTTCTTATGCACCACCACCAATTACACTACTCCGCCACCCTTTTGACAATAAAATGGGTGTGAGCATCATCATATATATTTTTTGTAATAAAATTGCAACAATATTCATTATTGAATCGTGGCAATAAAGCGGCATCATCAGTTGTGATAAAAAAACATTTTTTTGTTTTGTCAAAAGGAAAACCATGAACAAACGATATGATAATAAGTCATACCATACATATTTTGTGCAACATAACAGACGGATGACACATACTAAATTGTGACGGTCACACTGTAACCATTAATTCGGTTTACAAAATTCTTAAAAAAAAGAGACAGAAACGAGCAAAAAAAAACATTATATTAAAAATTTAAAAAAATGTTTGTAGTTTAAGAAATTTTAAAAATTGAAAAAAAAAAATTATCGTCAACATCGAAAACTACAAGAGCCATTTCCCCAATAGAATAGAATTTAGACTTGATTGGCTAGATTTTTAGACCGATTTGTGAACTTTGACAATTTTTTTACTGCGATTTATGTTGAATTTTGAAGACTTTTTAATAGATTTTTTTTAATTTTAGCGATTTTGTGAATGTTTTTTAGATTTCACTATTTTTTAAATTGAATGATTTATTATTAAATTTTATGATTTTTTTTAATTTGGCGATTTTTTTTTTTTTAAGTTCAACAATTTTATTTAATTATAGCAATTTATAAAAATTTGGAGATTTTTGCCAGCGTTGAAGATTTTTCATGTTGGTGTTTTTTTTTTAATTCTTTAATTTGTACACAATTTTTTTAAATTTCAGCGTTTTTCCATCAATACCTGTACAATTTTCAGGAGCGGTGATTTTTAAGTTTTGTCAATATTTTTTTAATTTTATGATTTATTTTGCATTTTTGCATTTTTGTGGTTTTGTTGATTTTTTTTTTTAATTTTGTTGATTTTTTAAAATTGTACTGACTTTTGTGTTTTGTTTTATAGTTTTCACTATTTTTTAAACGATATTTTCAGGATTTGGAGGTTTTAAAATTTTTAAATTTTGACAAAATTTTATCAAATTTTTGCGATTTTATTTAATGTTTGGCTATTTATTTGTTTCAATTTGGTCGTTTTTTGATTTGAGAGACTTTTTAAAATTTTGAAGACTTTTTGCCAGTTTTTAAGTTTTATTTTATCATTTTTGCGATTGTTTAATTGACGTTTTTTTTTTTCAATTTTATAATTATTACAAATTAATAAAAAATTAACAAAATTTCCCCCTTGAAAATGTGCTTAGTTTGTTTTATGACGATTCCCAGCAGTTCATGAGCTGAACCGTTTTTTAAACGTTATTTTTTAGTTTTTTTTTGCCTATTTTTCCTCTTTTTGCCTCTGCAATAAACAAGTAATGCACATTTTATGAAAGGTTTTTGAAGAATCATCCAACGATGTATATGACATGCACGAACATGCACTATACACATGTGACTTTCAGTGAAATATGAATCTTTTCACGGTTTTTGCATAAAAATGTAATCATTTTGTAATCACATCAACATTAGGCATATAACTATTGTAATTTTTTGAAAATATCAAAATTTAACAGGCAAATGAAAAATATGAATAATTGCGTTTTTACTTTTTCGCGATCGTTAAAAAACGTTCCGCACCAAATGCAATAAAGTTTGGAATTAGAATTTTTTTGATGGCACTATTTAAAAAAAAAAATTTCTATGCCACTATTTAATAAAATTTATTTCTTGTAACACCTAGTTTGTACTTTTCTGTTAATAATATTGTTTTAAAATTGTTAAAAAAAAATAATAAAAAAAAATCTTGGAAGGTTTTAGAAATCGCATTCGGTGCGGAAGGTTTTTGTTTCAAACTGATCTAAGATACCGTTTTTTATTATCAGTACCATAGCGTAGTGCCTGTTAAATTTGCAGTCAAAAAAAAGTTATATGCCTAATCAACTTATATTAATCACTATTTGACTTAAAATAGATTATATAATACTTTTTTTCATATTCGTGCTAGTTCGCGATTTAGCAAAAATTTAGTGGATTGGAAAAACACTTCATATGGGCAACATGGGTATCAAAATATAATACAGTTTAAAAAATCGTGCACGTCACATGGAGGGTAGGATTGAATCCTGAAAGCTTTACACCAATATAGAATCTCGAAAAGATTTTCATTGATTTTAACTTTTATATTCCTTATAATTTTTATACTACAATTTATTGCCTTTGTTGTTAGTTTTCAAAATTCGAAAACTTAAAAATTGGGGAGCCGCGGGTTAAAGCTACCCGATGTTTCTCCAAGTTGCATCAAAGAACTTTTAGACCTAATACTACAATAAACTCGACAATAAATAGAAATTTTACAAAAAAAAAAAGTTTTTAGATATTGCCTCGAATTAATAGATATTTGTTAATTTTGAAGTTTTTTATTTCGGCGATCTTTTAACATTTTTATTTTCATTTCATTCTTTATTTATAATCTAAGCCCCAGTGGGCCAAATGATTAAAGATAAATTTTACATGGAAGAATTTAGGTTTATAATTAATATAATTTATAAAAATAAAGTGGTACAATAAGCATTAATTAATATCTAAAATATACATGTAGCAAACAAATTTCGAATATATTGTCTAATGTAGCCAGTAACCGCGAAATTATTCACAAATTTTCAAGTAAAATTTTCCGAAACACAAAATCGGAATTATTAAAAGTCCTTTCACTATAAGGTATTACACTATTCCATAGTCTTATAACACGAGCTTGAAATGACCTATGCAATATCTGGGTTTCAAAATGTATCTGCACTAAAGTGTGTGTTCGTTCAGAATTTCCAAATCTAAATTTTTCCGCTAGATATATTGGTTTCTTCTGCCTATACATTTTGTAGAAAAATAAAAGGCACCTTTTTGACACCACCATTTTGTTGATTTTTAAAATTTTTGGTGATTTTTTTTTAATTTTAGTGATTTTGTTCTATGTTTGGAGTTTTTTTTATAGTTTTTTAACGTTTTTCTCTTCGAGGATTTTTTTGGTTTTGACGATCTTTTAAAATTTTGGAGATTTTTTTAAATTTTCGAGATTTTTTCCAGTTTTGAAGATTTTTTTTTGTGGGGATTTTATAATTATTTTTCATGCGCGGTTCCAGTAAAAGATTTTTAGGAGGAAAGTTAGAGTATTGGTTACTTCATTTTCTATTCTAATTTATAGTTTTATATTGAAAAATATTATTTTCCCATTTTCCCTCCTCCTGGATCTGTGCCTGTCATTTTTAGAATATAATAACTTTTTCTTATAGAAAATTGTCAAATTCTACGAAATCGTTGCCATATTTTCAGATTATGAGAACACTTCCTTGTAGAATAATTCTAAGCATTATTTTTTAATCCTCTAACTTTTTTGCAAGAAATTAATACCACGTGTTCGGTACGAAAAATAAACATATGCGAAAAAAATTTTCCGTTGCCTACACACAGAGAATTAAAGTCCCAACCGAATTTAAAAGATAACTTATTAATTGGCATGCCCGGCGACATGTTCCCCTTGGACAAGTGCAGTGGTACGTCGTAAAACTATTCCATTAAGCTTCCCCTATAACAGAACACATTGCGCTTAATATGTGACTAGTTTTCCTTCAAAAAATGTTCTCCAGATCTACGATACGATGTACGTATCCAGTCACGTGATAAATTTGTTCCCATTGCTTTTGTTGCATATCACATAAAATGGTCCTACTTTTACACTAACTACTTCTGACCTCTTCCGTAGCATATTCATTTGAGTCCAGAGAACGAAGCCGATCGGCTAATAGCAGCGGCTAAGCCGCCGTCGATCACTTTTCAGGTACTCGAGCCGCCGCCGACCTGAGCGGCTAATTTCGGCTACAAAATATTAGCCGACTATATCAGCAGAGCCGACTATATCAGCTGAGCCGAATATATCAGCTGAGCCGACTATATCAGCTTAGCCGATATTTTTTTATCTAAATTCATTTTAACTAAAAAATCATATTATTTTAAGAATCCTCCGCCTTCATCCGGCTTTTAGTAACCGCCAATCTGGCAACCATAGGTTTTCATTATGAATTCTCTAGCGTTTGCAAAATGTCCCGTTATATTGCGCTTCACTAGAAAAAGAAAAAGTAAATTTTCCAAATATTAAAATGGCTTTTTTCATACTACACAAGCTAATGCCACAATGTTATCTGATTCTAAGTCAGATGCTTCTACTGACGTAAATACATTTATTTCAAAATCTGCCGATATATCATATTATGAAGACTTGTTTAAAAGAAAAGATGATATAAAAAAATGGTAAAGGTTCAAGTAAACCTAACGGGTTTATCGGAATGTTGGAAGCATTTTGGTAGTCTATACATAAAAGACAGACACATATTAGAAAACATGAAATTTTGTAAAATTTGCTTAGATTACAAATAAGTAAATTAAATTATAATACATTTTTTAACCATCGGCTTAGTCGATTTTTAGTCGCCGCCGAGTTTTTTTTCGTTTAGCCGCCGCCGCCGTAAATTGGCTTTAGTCGACTTTCAGCCGCCGCCGAGTATATTTTTGATTAGCCGCCGCCGGCGACAATTTAATGTCGACTTCGTTCTCTGTTTGAGTCGGGAAGTTGATAGCCCAGGTAGAAAAATACAATCTTTAAAACGTTTTAAAAGCATTTTTCATGATGGTACAAGCGTTTTCAGAACATACCAAATTACAAATTTAAAGCGTTTTGAGAATGTGCAAAATGATAACCCAAATTTACGGTCTGAGGATGGTATTTTATAACGTTCTCAAAACATTGGAAAACAAAATTTTTGAAATGCTTTTTCAATCGTTAAATAAGTATTTGCAGAACATTTTGGCTTACAGTTATTAAGCGTTATGAAAACGACCCAAATGATAACCGCTTTGAGGGTTGTAATTTTGAACATTGTCAAAACGCTCGAAAGACAAATTTTAAAGATCTTTATGAATTGTTCATAAATACCAATTTACAGTTTTAACGTTCTCTAAGCGTTAAAAAAGCTACAATTAAAGTACTTTGTCATTGTTTTCAACACAAATATCAGAATAATAATTTTAAACAATTTTATATATTTACATTTTGAAAAATAATATTTTTATTGAATTTAATTAAAATATATTTTAAAGTAACAAAATATAAATTAATAAGCTTGAAACATAAAAGTATTACTTCAGAGTTTTAAATTAAGGGAAATGTGATTTAGTATAAAAAATATAAACATAAAACATAATTTTGACGAAACGATATTGTGACAACCACAAAAGAAAAAATAGATTTAAATTTGATATATAAAAACATATCAATAAAATCAATGAAATTAAAAATCGAATATTCAAATATGAAAATAAAAAGCCCTCTATTGGAAAATAGATATATTTCATTTAAAAACGTTTTCAATTAAATTGTGATTTGTTAAATGGAATAATGTAAATTAAAATAGCGATTTTACATTTTAAATTTAGATTTCTTTCCAATTACAATAGTGAATGGTGGGAAATTTATAAAATAAAAATATAAAAGATAAAGAACTTAACAGTTAGTGATTTTACTAAAATAATAACACTAAATATTTACGTAGATTGTTTTGAGCAGTTTCTGTACTTAGCAGTCGCCAACCAGCGGCTTGTCTGTGTCAAAATTTTTGATGGTGTTTCAGTTTCAAACTGATGTAATAAAAAATCTGTAGAAAATAAATGTTGTAAAAAAATACTTTTTTCACAAGTTATGTACTTATTACCCTTTAATTCTTCATATACTTGGGTTGAACTGAAATTTTCTTTGCCTACACCCTTATTTGGTTTTCCGCATATTGGCGTTAGCAAATATTTGCTACAAAATTTAATTTGCAAAAAATCACATTCATTTGTTTCTCAAGAAAGTGTTGCGGTTTTACATCAAAATTTTTTGAACATTTCTAATGACGTAACATCAGAGTTCCAAAGGAAAACATTTGATATAATAGATATAAGAAATTGGAAAGCTACCCAATTCATATTTTTTTTATTATATGGTGGAGCTCTTGTTTTAAAAAATGTTTTAAGTTCTGATCAGTACAGACATTTCTTACTTTTATATACATCTTGCAGAATTTTGTCGTCTACCACATTAGCGACGTTAAAAACTGATTATGTAAAACGTATTTTAAGGAAATTTGTTGAACTTATGCCACATTTTTATGGACCAAATTCGCAAACAATGAACATCCATAATCTTATTCATATTACGGATGACGTAGCTAATATTGGGGCTCCTATATCTCACTTTTCGGCTTTCGATTTTGAAAACAGTTTAGGCTTTATAAAATCAATTGTAAAATCACCGAAAAATCCTATTGCACAAATTCAAAGAAAATTGCACATTTTTCACAACAAAAACGTACAAAACAATATCCCGTTGGTTTAGCCAATTTCTAAAAACACAAAATATGCTGTTGGAACCATTTTAGAATCCTCAAAATCAAAAGTATTGTTTTCCTTTGTAAATATTGAAGGTTTTAAATTCACTACATCTCACCCTGATAATGTATGCTTACTTAGTAATGGAAATATTCTAGTAATTAATGAAATTTTTAGCATTAACAATAATGAAAAACACAAATATGATGATATATTTTTAAAAGGCAAAACTTATAATGAAATAAATGATGTATATTAGTATCCACTCTCATCAAAAGAAATAGGTTTGTATAATGTTAAAAATTTAAATGAAAATTATACTGAAGTTAGTATGCATTTAGTAGAAGTGAAGTGTATACTTACAAAGTTCTACAATGAAACAATTGCTATAACGCTATTACATAAATAATAATGAAACATGTAAAATATGATTAAAATAATATAAATAAAGTAACAAAACATTGTAATTTTAAATAGTTTAACTAGCGTTTTATTAAGTTTTGAAAAAGTCTTCTAAAATATTGCTTTATCTGTCCTCAAAATATAGTGCTTTATAAAAGATATACAAGGACTAAAGTACTATTGGCAAATGTTAGAAAAACGCTTTAACGCAATGGTTTTACATTGGTTTTATTTTATAAACCGTTGTAAATTTTGTACGATAAGAACTTCTAAAGTACTTTTTACAAACGTTGGAAAAACGCTTTGAACCAATGTTTTTACAGTGTTTTTATTTCACAAATATTTGTAAGTTTTGTATAAAAAGTATTCCTAAAATACTTTGTCCGAACGTTCGAATAGCAATCCAAAATAATGTTTTTTAAATGCTTTTTTTTCGTATTATTTGCAATTATCGCTTTGGAAACGCTTTTATTTTAGTACCATCAAAAACAAACGTTTTGAAAACTCTTCGTTTTTTGTACCATCCCAAATTTCTACCTGGGAGGTTACCTTGGTCAAGTTATTCGAAACGTCACACAGTGCTCAACAGGTAGCAATTGTCACCTCCTATGAAAAGGCCATGTTAAAACTACCGGTCATGTTAAAAGTATCGGTCACTTTCATATAACTTTCATGAAACTAGGACAGGTTCATACACACTAAGTTCTGGTCACGTGACCATACCAGTGACTGGTCCATTTCGATCAGGGATATTACTAATATTTAGTAAAAAAAATATTTGCTTTTTTTAGCCGTTTTTTCTGCAAGAAAATTTTTAACTAATTTTCAGTAGTTTTTTTTATATTTTTACAGGTTTATTTCCATGAGTGTTTAAATATTTGTAAAACCGCTTAACTCACAGCAATGGTAAATCGTACAAGTTCTGATTTAAGTCACGGAATAGGTTCTTCAAGTGCAATTGACCTATCATTTTACTAAGGGTATGTCTCGTTACTTTAGCCCGCGAGCTCACTTATGCTAATCTGACGGCCTGGGTTCGAACCATGGCACGACCAAAATAATTGCAAATAATCTAACCTTTTTACATTTTATTTTGGTTTCAAACCACCTATTTTGTCGTTTTTGCCAATGTTGACAGTTTTGTTTTCCCAATTCATTGTCAATGCTTTCTGAACTCACGGCTCCTTTGTCTAATGATGTTATTATTTTGAAAACTCACTTGAACCACCTGTTAAAGTGCTCTGACAGCTCTTTTACATTTGTATTTTTTTATGTGGCTTAACTTCATTTGCCGAAAATTCTCTCTGAAATATTAACCCTACAGAATATCTTTATGAACTGCCACCGAAACGGTCCCTTGAACGAAAAAGACCCCTTGTAACAGAACTTACCCTGGACAGTTACACTCAGGGAAAACAAATTTTAAGAGCATTTGGTAATGATTGAAAATTCGATTTTATCATAATATGATCTTTAGTTATCATAATATCTGCCGCAGTGATCATAACATGATCATATTTATTATCACTGGGACAATACTAAAATAAACCCGAATTCCTAATCATTAGTGTCCGACCGAACGTTCGGCTTCGGCTTCGGAGTTCGGCCAAAAAGTGATGTTCGGCCAAGTTCGGTGTTCGGCCAAATTTTGGCCGAACTTGGCCGAATACCGTATATTTGAAGAAGAACAGTTAATTTTTGATTTATTTCACGTAAAAAACAAAATTTTCAAATTTATTTCACGTAAAAAACAAAATTTTCAATTAAATTCGTCATATACTTTTGTTAAAATAATGAAGTTCAGGTGTTTCCATATTTTTGTTGAAAACTTCAATAAAATAATTGAACTGACTTTATAATATTTTTGAAAAAATATTCTAAATTTGCTTTTTTACAAATTTATTGATGTTTGAATATTTTTTAATATACTTTAATGATGCTTTTTGTAGTCAAAATCAACGAAAATTTAAATTTTATTCAAACTAAAAAAAAATTTAAAAGTTCGGCTTCGGCTACGGCTTCGGCCGAATATTAAAAATTTGGCCGAAGTTCGGCTACGGCTTCGGCTTCGGCCAAAAAAAGTGACTTCGGTCGGACACTACTAATCATTATATGTTGTTCATAAACCGTATATTTTCTATGTGTGTAAAAGAAGTTCTACGGAAATATGACAAGTTCCGTTCATGTAAAAATAAGAGTCTGTGACAGTATTTCTCGAAATTTTTTTAATTTAATGATTTAAAATTTATTATTCTGACTTACAGTTTTTTTTTAGATCCAAAAATTAGGCATTACTGTTATAAATTCTTTCAAATAGACTTCAATACATACCTGAAAAAAGACGAAAAAAGTATTAAAATTAGTAAAATTTAGGTTTAACGATTAATTAAAAAGGCTAATTGAACACCAAGCCACTTAAAATATATTTTAGCCCTGTCAAAAAAATATTAGCCGTGTTACAAGAAACTGTCGTCCAAGAACGTTTAATTTTCTGTTATACAACTAAAATTGATGTTCAGCCTAAAAAAGGAATTCTTATAGAATTTTGCAAATAATATTGCAAATCTTTTACAAATAAAAATTAACATATCAATGCCTCGCTCGAATAAGGGGATAAGTGACATTTTTTTAAAAGCTTTTTTTTTTTGTATAATATGGTTTATCAAGAATTAATAAGTACACCTATAAAAATAATTTTGTTAAATTTTGTCTCTTTCTGTCCCAAAATTTATATTAAATTATGATTTTTGTTAAATAAATATTTTTATTTTCAAAAATTTTATAAAATTTAATGGGTAGACTTATGCATTTTTCAGTGAGACTAACGTTAACTTAACAAAATTTAAACATTTCTACTACATAATATATTAAGAATATCCCAAAGTTATATTATTGATATTTAAATTTGCCAAAAGTGAAATATTAACATCTAAAATATAAACACAGTAAAAGGGTATGTATGTATCCAAATGGAAAAAATCGATTTTTATTTTTTGAAAACGTTAACCCGTGACGCAAGCGGCCGAAAATTACATATTTTAAAAATTTCCAAAATTCCCAAAATTCGAAATTTCGAAAAATTTAATTTTTATTTCATTTATTTATTTACTACACTCAAAATTATTCAGATTTGGAATTATAACTTCATCGGATATCATTCACCCACTTTAGTCTGAAATGTAAAATGACCGACGAATTTATTAAAAATGCAAAAACGTCTTTTTTCTTTAATTAATTTGAAAGAATTTTTTTAAAAAATAAATTGGAAAAATGATAATTCAAGTTTCTAATTTGAGCGAGTTATACGGTACTAAACTATAATAAACGATTAAAACGATAATTCGAGTGTATATTATGTCCTTTACAGTACATTTTATGAAAATAGTTTATTTTTTAAAGAATTTAACAAAACTTGCATGTTTTTTCTAAGTTTGCACAATTTTTGGCAAAATATTACTTACATTTAAATAGAAAATAATTATATTTACTTTTATCTAAAAAAAAATCTTTAACCCTTAGTTTCCTGGGTACAAAAAAGATCCATGAAACGTAATTTTAATTATGACTACAACATTGTAAAGCTTTAAAATTGTTAGAAAAAAAATCTCAACTTGATAATAAAATAATTATTATATGTAACTTGATACTTCATCCATTTATGTAACTAGATTTACAGAGTTACACCTTTCATAATTTTCGGAAAAATATCACTTAAATTTTATAAGACTATAGATATATTAACTTTTATTCAAAAAATCTTCTACCCTTAGTAGTCGGGGTACAAAAAAGACCCATGCAACTTAATTTTAATTATAACTGCGAAATTGTAAAATTTTTAAATTTAACAATGAAAATGAAAATTATTCAAGTTCGAGGCCATATACTCTATATTTCTTCATTAGGATATTGTCCTAACAAATAATCTATAGAGTTTTTGTTTTCAAATTTATTATTTGACAATTTCAGGAATGTGTTGATAGATCTATTTCGGGAATTTTCTAGGTTCCCATCATCAGAACACGTTTTGAAAGCGGTAACAATCCCATGCCAAACCTCAAGCATTCATATGAACTAGTTTACTCACTACATGAGAACTAATATATATATGAGTTTGAAATTAAAGATTATAACCATTGATCAAAAAATAAATTGAAAACTTGTTTGATGTGCAAGATCCACCTCTGGTGGATATTCAATACACGTTTTTTTTTTTGTTTCTCTCTCATTTTTTATATTTTGTTAAGTTAGTTAACAAAACAGGGAAAGTAAACTAGGCGGTACTTTGCCTTTTTTCACAAGTTTGTTATAATTTTTATTAAAAATAAAAATTATGTTTTTTCGACCTTTAATTGTGCAATGAAAATGAAAATTATTCAAGTTCGAGGCCATATACTCTATATTTCTTCATTAGGATATTGTCCTAACAAATAATCTATAGAGTTTTTGTTTTCAAATTTATTATTTGACCCTTTCAGGAATGTGTTGATAGATCTATTTCGGGAATTTTTCTAGGTTCCCATCATCAGAACACGTTTTGAAAGCGGTAACAATCCCATGCCAAACCTCAAGCATTCATATGAACTAGTTTACTCACTACATGAGAACTAATATACATATGAGTTTGAAATTAAAGATTATAACCATTGATCAAAAAATAAATTGAAAACTTGTTTGATGTGCAAGATCCACCTCTGGTGGATATTCAATACACGTTTTTTTTTTTTGTTTCTCTCTCATTTTTTATATTTTGTTAAGTTAGTTAACAAAACAGGGAAAGTAAACTAGGCGGTACTTTGCCTTTTTTCACAAGTTTGTTATAATTTTTATTAAAAATAAAAATTATGTTTTTTCGACCTTTAATTGTGCAATGAAAATGAAAATTATTCAAGTTCGAGGCCATATACTCTATATTTCTTCATTAGGATATTGTCCTAACAAATAATCTATAGAGTTTTTGTTTTCAAATTTATTATTTGACCCTTTCAGGAATGTGTTGATAGATCTATTTCGGGAATTTTCTAGGTTCCCATCATCAGAACACGTTTTGAAAGCGGTAACAATCCCATGCCAAACCTCAAGCATTCATATGAACTAGTTTACTCACTACATGAGAACTAATATACATATGAGTTTGAAATTAAAGATTATAACCATTGATCAAAAAATAAATTGAAAACTTGTTTGATGTGCAAGATCCACCTCTGGTGGATATTCAATACACGTTTTTTTTTTGTTTCTCTCTCATTTTTTATATTTTGTTAAGTTAGTTAACAAAACAGGGAAAGTAAACTAGGCGGTACTTTGCCTTTTTTCACAAGTTTGTTATAATTTTTATTAAAAATAAAAATTATGTTTTTTCGACCTTTAATTGTGCAATGAAAATGAAAATTATTCAAGTTCGAGGCCATATACTCTATATTTCTTCATTAGGATATTGTCCTAACAAATAATCTATAGAGTTTTTGTTTTCAAATTTATTATTTGACCCTTTCAGGAATGTGTTGATAGATCTATTTCGGGAATTTTCTAGGTTCCCATCATCAGAACACGTTTTGAAAGCGGTAACAATCCCATGCCAAACCTCAAGCATTCATATGAACTAGTTTACTCACTACATGAGAACTAATATACATATGAGTTTGAAATTAAAGATTATAACCATTGATCAAAAAATAAATTGAAAACTTGTTTGATGTGCAAGATCCACCTCTGGTGGATATTCAATACACGTTTTTTTTTTTGTTTCTCTCTCATTTTTTATATTTTGTTAAGTTAGTTAACAAAACAGAAATAGATCTATCAACACATTCCTGAAAGGGTCAAATAATAAATTTGAAAACAAAAACTCTATAGATTATTTGTTAGGACAATATCCTAATGAAGAAATATAGAGTATATGGCCTCGAACTTGAATAATTTTCATTTTCATTGCACAATTAAAGGTCGAAAAAACATAATTTTTATTTTTAATAAAAATTATAACAAATTTTTAAATTTATATAAAAAAATCGCAACTTAATAAAAATAATTATTTTTTGTTACTTGATTTAAGATATTTTCAATTTTGACCATGGCAAACTATAGAATTAAGAACCGCGAGTCTTTGTTTAAGCGGGATATAAAAGTGTCACGTAGTATCGCGAAACTTGTTAGTGGTGTAAACAGTAAAAATTTAATGGATGTATGTTTTATTTTTTGTATACAATCTAACGCTTAGTAATTTAAATATATTGGTTCGAAAACCCAAAAGAAGAAAACTACTAAGAAAAAATATATAAAATACAAATAAAATTGGAACATATCGCTCATTTACTTCAATAACGTCATAACTCAAAAATTTTGATTTTGTAGAAAACCCACCTTGAAGAAAAAAAATAACAACATACTTTCTCTCAAGAGGTGAGTATACAAGATATCAATACAATTTTTTTACGCAATATGATACGTGATATAACGCATAATTCTGCGTCATTAACTCAAAAATCATGTTTTTTGAGTTATGACGTTTTTGAAGTAAATGAGCGATATGCATGCCTTATTCCAGCAAAGAAAATTTTCAAGTGAAAATTTCTGCTTCTTCTGCTTAATATCCCTATGGGGAATGAGGATTCAATTGACCTAAAAGTGACTGGTTAAAGAAGGACTTATCACAGGACTGGTATAATTTAATACTGAAGTGGGTTAAGCAGTGTCAATTGTCCTAAAATTACCAATCCTGTGACTGGTAAAGGGAGGACATTTCACTTAACCAGAATGCTTATTAACAAGAAAAAGCCAGTTGGCCAGAATTTAACCCATTGGAAGGTGTTTAGTTTTCGTTTATTTTTTAAACTAAAAGTTATTAATTTTGCTTTTTTTGTCGATATTTATGTTTTTTTTTTTTTGGGCTTATTAAAAAATTATCGGCAAGCGAAAATTGGCCTAAAAGAACCTGGACTGCTGGAAAAGGACTTATCACAGGACTAGTATATTCACAGTTGATGTGAGTTATGTAGTGTAAATTGATCTAAAAAGACTAGTTCCATGACTGGTAGAAGTATCACCTAACTGGTATACATATTGACTAGAAAAAGCCAACCCCAAATGTGTTTAAAATGTTGGCGGGAAATTGCAAGGGGGAGTGCCATCTTCCGTACAATCTCAAGGTTTGGATTATATGAGAGTTACCACGTCCCCTTGCTCTATCCCGCTCACATTGGTTTTAGATGTTTTCATATAACGTTGTGCAAAATTTTCCTCCGACATGCCCTTTTGCGACAGTCTTGTGGTATGCCCATCTTTGGTTAGTCCTGTGGCATGCCACTATGTGGTTTAAAGTAGGACAAATGACCCCCTCCAAGCCAATGTTAAAGTTGCCAGTTGTTTACATAAGGTAGGGTTTAGCAGAGGACCGGTCTATGGCACGAAGGGACCTATCCTGGGGTACACGCACGACCGGTCCCATTCCCATTTAAATGAAATTTGTGTACACTGGTACATGTTGCCTATATTTATTGTAACCAAAAAAAAAAAAAAAAATAACAAAACTAAATTTTTGTAGCGTTTCTTACTTTTTTACTCTCCTGAACACTTTGGTTTTAGGATTTTATACCTTTGTTCGAGCAAGGCATTCATATGTTAAAGTTTTCTTCTAAGTTTTTTACAGTTAATATTACGCAACCGTTTTTTTTTTTATGTTATCGCAAAACCCGTTACTAAATGCAATTTCAAACAGCATTTCTATGAGCATTAGAGTGACATTTTTTGTTTCAACTGATTCTTATCATTTGTTGTAACAATTATTGTAAAACTTCGTCTGAAAGTTAGGTGGTGCGAATTTTAGGAAAAATCGGTGTAGCATTAACCCGTGGCGCCCCGTGAACAAAATATTCGATTTCTGAAAGTTTTTCTTATACACTTCTTTTTGAAATCGGACTAACGGTTTTAAGCTTGATTTTTTACTAAAATTAGAGTTTTTTGAGTTTTTTCTCCCATTCTACAATTTTTTTTTTAATTATCCTAAATTTTGTTTCACTAGCAAAGTAGAAAAAACTATTATTCATTTGAGCATAATTATGTCACTATTGGGTAAAGGACAAATTGTAAATTTGCCTACAAATATCTCGGAAAAACAGAAAATTTACGTAGGAAAATTGTTTTGTTTTTTAATTTTATACACGTGATTATTTAAGGAATATTTACATTAACTTTCGATTTTCATTAATTAATGTTTTTGATTGGTGTAGCACTAGGTCCAATAATATTGTGGTGCGACATTTAAAAAAAATCGGATTACTTTATCCTTGGCGACCTGCTCACAAAAAGAATCTGATATATGGAAAAAAAATAAAATAAATTTAAAAAATATATATTTTGTGCTACCATCATTTCTAATTTCAGACATATGTATTTATGATCAAATGAAAGAATGTATTGTGTAGTATATGAGTGCAAAAACGATAATTTTTAAAAATTTTCTAGAATAGAGGAAAAGGAAGCAATTTTTAGTGAAAATCAAGTCGCAATATCTCCAAAATCGTTAGTCCGATTTCAAAAATATTCATCTTCCGCATACCAGAATTATTAAAAAAATTACTTGTCGCAAGACATCGTCTTATTAAAGCGGTTTAAGAAAAATGCCCAAAAATCGTAAACATTGGCAGCGGGGCACCACTGGTTAAAGCTATCCGATTTTTCTCATAATTTCCACCAAATAACTTTTAGGCCAAATACTACAATAATCTGAACAATAAATTGAAATTGTTCAAAAAAAGTTTTTCTTCATAAAAAAAAAAAAAAAAAAATGCCACTCTAACGATCATGCAAGTCTGCACTAGAGTACAGCCATTTGTAAAAGATTGACACTTACAATAAGAAAGCAAAAAATATTTCATGAATATGCTGCTGCTAAACAAGAAAAATGTAAGAAAAGCGAAAAGAATTAAAAAGAAGTGAATAGACTACACATAGAAAAATTATATGTGACAATTAAAGCTTATGAGGAAATTTATGCGAACTGACTGGTGTTTTTATATGAAAGGAATCTGTTCGAAATAGGAATGGCAGCCCGATTTAAAAAACGAATATATATATAATTTTATCTAATTTAATATGACGGAAAATGGCCCGATTAAATTGTATCAAATTACATCTAATTGTATCATATCTGATTACATTAGATACAGTTAGAAGTGATTTGATACAGTTTTGTCTGAATTTTTACTTGATCTAATTTAATATAATATGATGGTCTATATATTATTTAAAATAATTTTGGGTTTCTATAAATTTTAAAAACATTAATATTAGGTCTTCTCATAAAAACTCGTGTATTACTTGTAAATATGGTAAAACTAAGTTTAACATAAAATTTATTATAGTTTTCTAGCTAGAAACGAGTTTGTTATATTTATAGACCATATCGGCTGAAATCAAGAAAACTTTGAATAAATTAAAGTTTTCTATTTGAAATGCTAAAAATTTGCAATTGATATTGAAAATGTTCATTTGCAATCAAAGAAGTTATAAATTTATTGAAGATTTCTTTTAAATTTTTAAGTGATAGTTCGAATATTAAATTTTAATTTAAGATTTTAGCGTTGTTTGCCATTTTACTGAAAATTTTATCAATTAAAATTAGTAAATCACAATTTAAGTTATAGTTTTTGAAAGTTCTATTCCAAAATTCCAAACTTATTCCGAAAACTTATTTAACAAATTGTGAAAAATAAGTTGTTGTAGCCTAGTCTCTATTCAGATTTCATTCCTGCCTAAGAAAATCATCAGGGGGCAATATTCTAAGAATTTCTTAAGATATTTGTTAGGTTAAATCACAACTTAATGAGAATTTCTTGTTCTCTTCTAGAAGCATGATTTAAATATCAAAGAAAATACCAAAAGCAAAAACAACAACAACACACTTCAGATTAGATGTAAAACAAAATTGTAATATAATACTATATGTCATTAACCATAACATTGTAATAAGCTATACAAAATTATATATGAAATCATGCTAAATACTATATACCATATGTAGTAATATATTCCCGATTAAAAAAAAATGAAGATAAGGAGCTTTATGTAGTCATATCAATTTCTATACAATCTTATTAAATTTTATCTGAAATATGGGCCCATATAATTGTATCTGTTTGTATTGGTTTAGATCTATAATCTGATGTAATTAGATAAGTGTACAGTACAATTTTATCCAAATTATGGCCCGATAGAATTATATTAGAATGTATCAGTTTTGTATCTAATTGCATCAGTTTATATTTAAACTGATACAAACAGATATAATTATATAAAAACCAGATATGTTTATATCCGGATTTTGATCTGATATAATTGTATAGGATTGTAAGTAAACTGATACATCTAAATACAATTAGATCCGAGTTTTAGTCTAATAAAATTGCACTAAATGTTGCATTTTAACGGCATAAATCTTTTTTAAGTTTTAATGCACATTAGGGTGTCCAGAAAGTGTAATAGTGCGCAAAACGATGAGTATTATCCAGTTGATTATGGGAAAAAAATCTTGCATACACATCTCATTGCCAAATTTAGTAACTGCAATAATATTTGAATGCTTTTAATTGGGAGGTAATACCGCTAAAACCCCTTTATCGATTCAAAACCCTTGCAACTGTCTATCGTTATCCCTAAAATACCGTTACCGAAATAATTGAAAAACCGTTTTCCGCAAACTACGTTTACCGATATAACTAAAATACCAATATCCTTAAAACGCCGTTACCGATATAACTAAAATACCGTTATCGCTACAATACCGTTACCGAAATAATTGAAATAGCGTTATCCTTAAAATACCGTTACCGAAATAATTTGGCGAGATAAAAAAAGATAATCGCTGTAGTTATATATTCCCAAAGTTTTATCACAAACTAGCCAGTCATTGGAATTTGGGAATAATGGGGCTCAAAAATATCGGTGTTGATTACCATTACCTAGCTACAATAACGTTACCTTTAAATACCGTTACCAGAATAACTGTAAAGCCGTTATCCGTAAAATAGCGTTACCGAAATAACTAAAATACCGATACTGCTAAAATATCGTTACCGAAATAAGTAAAATACCGTTAACGCTAAAAAGCCAATACCGAAATAACTGAAATATCCTTACCCCTAAAATACCGTTACCAGCATCGAATCGGTTAACATACAAGGTTCTTAATTACCCCTTAAACATGTTACAGGACTAACCTAGGATATGCCACTGAACTCTTCCAACAGAATATGGTTTAAGAGCATCATATTATGATTGGGAGTACGTTATTATTATGCTTCTTATAATCACAATATGTTACTTAATTATCATAACATTATCCGAAGTGATCATAATATATTCAGTCAAATCATGTTTGTTATCATAAGTATCATACTATGACAAAATTGAATTTCCAATCATTACATGATAATTTTAACTTTTTTTTTTCTATGCGTAATAGAAATTGTCACAGAACTAACCAAGGACATGTCATCGAATTATGTTGTTTCACTTCATTGCAGTAACAGCATTTTGGTTCAAAGTAACCCATACTTTTCTCTGCGTGTAAGGTAGTAAGAATATAATAATGCAGCCGTCTGCATAGAATAATATTCGCGTTTTACAGTTCAAGTAGTTGTGATTAAGCTGAACTTTATTATGGGCAAGTATAATAATTTTTGTTGAATTAATGTTGAAGTTTAAATAGCTAATGTTAACAACAAATGTATTTTACACGAATTATGAGCAAAAGAAATTATTACTTGATAAAAGAAAGAGAAAAATAAAATTCAAAACTAGTAGTAGCTGGCTGAATGGCCATAAGGGTGTCCCGAATTAAAGAAAAAATAGGAATACCATTCAATCGATGCGTATTAAAGAGCTTAAAAAGGGAAGACTAAATAAATAAAATTTTAAGTGGATCTTCTGTTCCCTGCTAACGGTTGTAGTGCATTTTGACCAAAAAAAAGTTTCGAATTATTTTTCGAAATAGCGCACAAAATTTTTGTAATTTTTAACTTATTACTTTAAAAATATTTTTATAAATATTCTGTAGAGTAATTTTGGTCCACCACAAGATTTTTTAGCTCTGAACAGGTACAATTGTTTTATGTACAAATAAAAAAAATAAAAAAACATAAATTATGGAAATTGTACTTGGTCTAAATTAAAAACTCTGCTGATGGACCAAAATTACTCTATAGAAAATTTAAAAATATTTTTTAAGTAAAAATTACAAAACTTTTGTGCGCTATTTCGAAAAATAATTCAAAACTTTTTTTTCGTTTAAATTCACTAAAACCGGCAACTTCAATCGCTGATAGGGAACTTCAGATCCACTTCAAAATTTGTTTACTTCTTTCTCCCATATCCAGTTCTTAAATTCGAAAAAGGTCCATATTCGGGACACTTTAATGGGCATATCTTACATGTCTATGCTAGTAATTTACATGTCTATGCTAGTAAGTTAAGTACAGTAGTGGTATTTATAAATGTCGAGAAATAAATTCATTTACTAGTTGTTTTCTGGGAGCTTGCCTAGCGCTTGCTTAGCATTGGCTCCACCGTGGAACTGGGTTATTATTTGGACTTTATTATTTTTGTGTCTGGATACTATCAAAAATTTTGGCACACGATTACCCTGTTAACTGTTTTGCCGCATACGCCACGGCCGCCACAAATCTTAATAGCTCACTTTACAAAAGATTTATATTTAAGTAAAAAATAATGGTACTTTGATATTTGATGCTTTTAATTGAATTGAATGCCTTGATTTTCATTTGCGACATTACATTTCAATTCTGGTTCAAAAAATATGCTAAATTATTTAAAATTTGTTTTAAAAATTTTGAAATTAATAAATCAGTTAAAATTTTAAATGCCCCTACTCTTAGAAATTCCCTGAATGTACAAACTAGGGACCGTAGTTATTATTCGTTTTATCATAAAAGTCAGATAACAAAAAAGTGATTTTTTGCTTTTAGTTTTTTCGACCAAAAATAAAATTTATTTTTTGACTTTTATTTGTTTGTACGGAAATAAAAGCAATTTTGTGATTTTTATTTTTTTTTTTTTTAATTTATGGTAATTAAAAATTTCCATGAAGTTATTTTTTATCGGGATTCATCGCATTTTTATGCCCTACTCATAGTAGGGCAAGGAATATCATGCAAATACTTTATGATTTTGACCAAATACTTTTCCGAATCAAAGAATTTGCAACAAAATGAATTCGATTTTTTGTTGCATATTTTCGCATATTTTGTTATAAATGCATATTTTTGCATATTTCGTAATAAATGCATATTTTGGTCTAAATGCATATTTTAATTTGGCATTTATTGTTGCATATTTTTGGATATTTTCAATTTAATTGCAAATTTTATAAAAATTAAAATTCAGTTTAAATTAAAAATAAATCAAAGAAAACATTTACAACCCTGAACATAGCATCCAGTTATCATTTGTTACAACAAATGATAACTGGATGCTAAAGGGTGTCCCAAGAAGAACGCAATTTTTAAATCTGGCAACATTCGAAGTGTCATTGTTTGACATTTGAACAATTGTTATTGTTTGCTAGGAGAAGGTACGAGGTTAGTAAAAATGGAGCGCTACACGAATGAACAACGCATTCTCATTGTGAAATTGTTTTACCAACATGACAACATGAAAATGCTGATTTTGCCGATAAAATCATCTTCAGTGACGAGGCCCATTTTCATCTTGATGGCTTCGTCAATAGGCAGAATTGTCTCATTGGGGGTGAGGAAAATCCTCGAGTGATTCACGAGAAGCAAATGCATCCTCAACGTGTCACTGTGTGGTGTGGTTTTTGGGCTGGAGGAATCATTTGACCTTTTTTTATGAAAATGAGGCAGGTCAAGCGCAAACAGTCAATGGTGTTCGGTATCGTGAAATGATAACCAGTTTTTTCTTGCCTAGAATTGAAGAAATGAATGTGGAGGGCATGTGGTTCCAACAAGACGGCGCCACATGTCATACAGCCAGAGAAACAATTCAATTGCTGCATCAGTCATTTCCCGGTCGTGTTATTTCGCGTTTTGGAGATCGGAATTGGCCACCTAGATCGTGCGATTTAACACCATTAGATTTTTTTCTTTGGGGTTTTTTGAAGTCGATGGTTTACGCGAATAAGCCGACGACGACTCAAGCCTTAAAAGAGGAAATTGGACGCTGCATTAATGAAATACCGCAGCATTCATGCAAAACGGTCATTGAAAATTTCATTAAAAGATCGCGTGCATGCCAGCAAAGCCGCGGCGGCCATCTGCACGATATATTGTTCCATACATAACCTCATTCTGTCTACTTTACGATATAATAAAGTTTCACGATTTTTTTTTTAAATATCGGTGTTTTATTTAAAATTTAAAAATTGCGCTCTTCTTGGGTCACCCTTTATCATATAAATGTCTATAGACATTTATATGATAGCATATTTTGGATTTCTTAATGAATTTCCTTGTCCTAGTTATGAGCATTGCACAATTTTTTTTATTTTAATGCATTTGTGTAAAAAAAATAACTTTTATTTTTACTCTAAAAAATAAAAGTCAAAAATAACTTTTATTTTTACTCAAAAAAATAAAAGTCAAAAAATAACTTTTATTTTTGCTCAAAAAACTAAAAGTTTAAAAATAAATTTAATGTTTCCTTAAAAATATAAAAGTTAAAAAAACTCTTATTTTTGCTTGCACAAATAAAATTCAAAAAAAAAATTATTTTAGCTCAAATAAATAAAAGTTTAAAAATAACTTTTATTTTTGCTCAAAAATATATTGATCGAACAAATAAAATTCAAAAAATAAATTTTATTTTTGATCGAAAAATTAGAAGTCAAAAAATACCACAGGTAGAAATTGCCAACCGTACCAAAAAAATAGTAATGGCAAAACAACTGCTATTTTTGTAAAACCCACTGTGTTAAGAACTACTAAAGGCACAATTAATATTGTACTAGGAAAACTCTATTTTGTTTGCAAAGCATGTGTTTTGCCAGGACCACCCGCAAAAGTATTTGCCAACATTGTTTTTTATCAATATTACAACCAATTGAAACCGTTTATTAATTTTTTTTTTTTGATATCGCATATGAATATGACTAAGACCGAACTGTATTGCAGCTTTTTAAATGTGTTTTATTATACAAATTTCTTAAAATTCTTCCAACTTTTTTGGATTGCCAACGCTGTGCCAACGGAAGCAAGTTCGCTCACACCAACGGTTGGCCAGTGTTATCAATCGGGTAACAGGACAATACTGTCAAGATTGTTAGTCCCACGTTCTGCCAACGCATAACCAACCGTCACCGACTCTTTGCCAACACTGTCCTGATTGTATTTTTCTGCCTGGGAACTTATATTTGCTCGAAAAATAAAAATCCAAAGTTTAAAAACATAGCATTTTATAATAAACTTCTCCACAAGGGTCTATATGAATTTTTTGTTCCAAAATTTAAAAAATACTGTTATTTTAGGTAATATACATTCGGTAAAAACATCATCTTGACAGCATTTTCACAAGTGACATCATTGGATTGGGGAGATATTGCAAATCGTATATCGTAACAGGCGATATTTATCGAATGTAGGATCGGGATTACACGTAATTTTGTGTATCGAACTGTGAAATTGTTTGAGGATTATTACATAGGTAAGTATCCTCAAACAACCCGATAGGTTCTCGCCGATCTTAATAAAATTAAAATATTAAGGGACATGTACGCATTTTTTTAGCGGCCCAATCACACGTTTAAGGTTAAAAGATTGGGTCAAAATGAATATATTTTTGTTCGGCTTTTATGCGACTTTTCCCGAAAAGCTTTTTCACCTATATTTTAAATATTTCAAATAAATGGCAACCCTAACATACTACATAGGTATATTGGTATCAAATTTTTTGTTTTTCGAGTACTTCAAAGCTGCGTACAAAAATCTAAATTTAATTAATTTCAAACATGTTTCCATACAAAAATATATTAGTTTAGACCCCATCTTTCAACCATAAACGTGAGATTCGGAGGCTAAACAAATATAGGGTGTTTTTTATAGAGGTATAGAACTTCGAAATGGAATAAAACAGAGATGAATTTTTTACATTGACATGAAATTTACTTTATTCGAAAGATAATCTTTTGGCATTATAATTTAAATATGACTTCTGGCATATGACCGCCACGGCTGGCTCGGACGTAGTCTAATCTGGAGGTCCAATTTTCGATGACTTTTTCCAGAATTTGTGGCCGTATATTGACAATAACGCGGCGACTGTTGTCCTCTAAATGTTCAACCGTTTCGGGCTTATCGGCGTAGACTAGCGACTTTACATATCCCCACAGAAAATAGTCCAGCGGCGTTTAATCGCACGATTTTGGAGGCCAATTCAAGGGTCCGAAACGCGGAACTATGCGGTTACCAAACGTTTCCTTTAATAAATCAATTGTGGCACGAGCTGTGTTACATGTTGCGCCGTCTTGTTGAAACTACAGCTCCTGCACATCATGGTTGTTCAATTGATTAACGAAAAAGTCAGTAGTCATGGCTCTATAGCGGTCACCATTGACTGTAACGTTCTGACCAGCATCGTTTTTAATGAAGTACGGACCTATGATTCCACCAGCGCATAAACGGTGTCGGTGTCTCAATATACACATGAGGATTATCATCCCTCCAAATACGGCAGTTTTGTTTATTGACGTATCCATTTAACCAAATGTGAGCTTCATCGCTAAACAAAATTCGCTTATGAAAATCGGGATCAACGGCAATCTTGTTTTGGGCCCATTCACCGAATCTACGCCTTGCTAGGTTATCGTGTGACTTCAATTGTTGCACGGTTTGTAAGCAAGCAAACCCAGATCTTTCCGCAAAATCTTTCATAAAGTGAATGGACACATATCCAATTCCTGTCTACGCTACGCACTGTACGACGTCTCTGTGTATGCATGGTCCGAAAACGTTCCACAGTTAGTCGAATTAATTGCTCTGATGGACGATAATGTTGACCATAAAATATACGTCGTAGTGCGCGATACGTATTTCGAACAGAACCATGATTTTCAAAATAAATTTGCAAAATTTGGAAGCGTTGTTCAAACGTCAGTCTATTCATGTTGAAATGCCAAACCAAACTAAACATAAATCAATTGACAGCTGACAAAATGGCCGCCAGTTAAAAACATGTGTTGCCAACTTAAAGTTCCATGTCTGTGTAAAAAAACACCCTTTAAAACTTACCGCTTACGAGAAAAATCCAAAAAATCGAATATTTGGACCTTGATAAACTTTAAGATAAGGCATTGATGGGGACTTTTGGTATTTTATTTGTAATTGTATAGCCAAGGTCTGTACCAAAATTAAGCTCTGTCGGAATTTTTTTTATTTCAAATGTCTATTTTGAGCGGACTATCAGGGACAAAATTTTCACAGATTTTAACAAAGAACAACTCACCCAAAATTGTTTAAACATTAACATTTTAAACTGAATAAAAAAATCTTTTAAGATTTTGGATACAAAGATATTGCAGCAAACACCTGCAGTTAGAAGCGTATAAATTGAATGACGCTAAAACAACAATTTCCTTATAGAAATTTAATTATTTCAACACTTAAACAACATAAAACAAATTACACAAGAAACCATAAATATGAGAAATATAAAATAAAACACCATAAAAAAATGTTATAATAACACAAAAAAAAAATTAACAACTATAATTATAAAAATTCCATAATATTTATTATGGATAAAAGAAAAATGTAATAAAACACAACTTTTAAAACAACACTAAAGAAGTACAAAGTTTGTTAGCGCGGTGGTACTTGATCTACTGAATTACGCACGGAAACTAAATGAACGCTCAAAAAATGCATTCTCGAGAAATGCAGTTTAAATACAAAAATACGCTAAACCTAAAAAATTTTGAAGATATCAAAAGCTTATCATGTTTTAAATTTATAAATTAAATATTTAAAGTACGCAAAATCTACATACAGAAAAAAATTTAGCTATTTGCCAACAAAAATTCGGTTACTATGACTCAAAATCGAATATATTACGAATTTCAGTCAATTGGCACAACTTAACATTAGTTTTCATAACAAAGTTCGGTTAATTCAATTGAATTTTAATTACAACATCCAAAATATTCAGAAATATAATATAAATAACTGTATTTATGAGTGTTTGCCATGAAAATACACTTTTCAATTCAGTTGACACATTATTTCTCTGTGTGTATAGATACAATTGAAAAGTACATGTACTCGTTTTTGATAAAATTGTAATATTTTACTTTTGTAGATTGTATGATTAAACTAAAAACTATGATAAAACGTGCTTAAAGTTTAGTTAATTCAAATATTAACAATTAATAAAAGTCTAGCTCGAATAAGGGCATATTAAATCATAAGTCGTTAGCAGTATCTTTGCGAATCATAGAATATGTGTCCAAATGGCATCGATTTGTTTAATGCATATTTTTGAATATTTTGCTATAAATGCATATTTTATAACATATTTTTACTTTTTTTGCTTTAAATGCAGAATTTTGTAAAATTTTTTTTTTGCTTAAAATGCATATTTTTATGGTATTTTTCTTAGCTTTTCGTAAAAGTCACTTTTTATTTAATTTTTTTTTAATTGATTTTACAAATTAAATTTTATACATGAAAAATAATTAATTTCGAATGCCTTTCTTTTCACGGTTTTCGTTAATTTTCTTAGAAACTATCAGAATACCAGTTAAGACTTTTAGAAGAAAATTTCGAAAAATTTAACATTTAAAAAATAATAAGTGCATATTTCTATAGTTTTAAGTGCATATTTTAAAATTTTTCATGCTTATTATAGGGGCCTAAAACACTGTTTATTAGTGAATGAAGATCGCGACCCTGATCATAATAATTCATTGATAAAAATAAGAAATTATTTTCAAAATAACGGAAACTAACGTAAAATGGACAAATGTATATAAAAACAAAAAACTAATATAACTGTAAAAAATATTACTTTTTATATAAATAGAACATTTTTGGTCTTCAAAGTTTAGTAACGTCATGATGCTTGTTAGGAAAAGACCTAACCACGTGCTTGATTACTAAGCAGACAAGAATGGAGCAAAATTGATTATTAATAGGTTTTTTGTTAAAGTTTTGCCTATTATGGAGGCTCTAGCTTTTCTAAAACTTCGGGTTCTGATGAGATCTTTAGCCAGATCGAAATACTAGTATCAACCTAGCTAATATGTTTGATTTGCTTTATTTTTGTAAATATACGGAGGTTGAAAGCTCGTCATAAATTGAAAATAACAAATTTTCGTTTATTTTACAAAAAAATTTTGTAATTTTTACATTCCCTCACTCACAATATTTTTTCCGTAAAGACTACTGAATATACACATTGAATTAACTGAAAATCAGCTAAAAACAAGACTACTTACTTTTCGTTTAAAACAATTATATTTTTTAGTTTATTTTCAACTGTTGAAAATTTAATTGACCAAATCGGTAAAAACAATAGATCACTTTCGTTTATTTTAATACTCAATATAACAGCACAACTTTTTGTCAATATAGAATATCTCAACTACTATGGAAAGTCCGTTTTTTTTTTTGTTTATTTTGTTTATTGAATAACAGACAAAAAGTTAAAAATATATTTCTTTGGTAATTTAAACAACTTTACCGATTAAACTTTTAAATAACTGTAGATTTTTTATGGAAAAGCTCTTGTGAGTGCAGGCAGAAATTGCCAACCGTACAAATTGTACAAATACAACCGGTGGAGGAGGGGCTAGCCTGCGTTTAAGGGGTTAATTTTTAATTAGAAAATAGGCCTTTTTAGCCGTTTTTTGTGAAATTAACCCACCTCGGGATGGACATATCTCAGGAAGTAAGAGGAGCTTATCCAAGATTATGGTATCAATCTTTGGAAGATTCTCTAGCAGATTAATGCATAAAACATTATTCTAGAGCGCGTTTAAGGGGTTAATTTTTAATTAGTACTGATTAGTACAATTTGTATTTAATGCATAAAACATTATTCTAGACCGCCTTTAAGATGTAAATTTTTAATTAGAAAATATGTCTTTTAGCCGTTTTTTGTGAAATTAACCCACCTCGGGATGGACATATCTCAGGAAGTAGGAGGAGCTTATCCAAGATTATGGTATCAATCTCTTCTTTGGAAGATTCTCTAGCAGATTAATGCATAAAACATTATTCTAGAGCGCGTTTAAGGGGTTTTTAATTAGTACTGATAAGTACAATTTGTACAATTTGTACGGTTACAAATTAGTACAATTAGTACTGGCAAACCACTGCTATTTTTGTAAAACCCACCGTATTAAAAATAACCAAAGGTACAACTAATATTATACTAGGAAAACACTAATTTGTTTGCAAAACATTTGTTTTGCCAGTACCACCCGCCAAATTCTTTGTCAATATTGTTTTTAAAAATATTACAACCAAGCATTTTTATTTTATTATATTTCACACATTTAAATATGATGTATAAAACTAAGACCGAACTGTATTGCTGATTTTTAAATGTGTTTTATTAGACATATTTCTTAAAATTAATCTATTTTAAGCAACAAAAATTAAAGCACAAACTCGTTTGAATTACCAACGTTATGCCAACGGTGGCAGGTTCGTTTAAACCAACGGTTGGCCACTGTTATCAATCGGGTAACAGGACAATGCTGTCAAGATGGTTAGTCCTACGTTCTGCCAACCCATAACCGGCCGTCGCCGACGTATTGCCAACACTGTGCCTATTGCATTTTTCTGTCTGGGTTAATTCATATTTTTATGCATGGATTATTATTTGGTGAAAATTGACTTTTCGAAAAAATTTCCGGTCCATTTGCATTAGGAAGTTTTACCGAAAACTTTTTTTTTTAAGTTTTGTAACTCCTAAAAAGAAATATGAATGCTTATGGCGCAAAAGATTTTTGAATTTTTTTTTAGAATTTTTGAGGTTATGAGACATTAATTTTGTTCTGCTTTGTTTTAACGAAACCGGACAAATTACCATTCAAGAGTTCCAGAGTACTAAAACAATTATTGGGGGTACAAAAAATTAGATTTAAGGATCACTTTGTTGGCCTTAAAAGTAAAAATACATATTTTTCAAAATTCAAACCTTAATATCTTTAGGAATAGGTAAAGTATGGGCGCTACTTTATTTGCAAACAACAAAGTTTGCAAAACCCGCGGAAAGATGAACAAATCTATTTTCGGTTTCTGCAAGCAGAGACAAAATTTATGAAACAGTTTTGTTGGACGAAGCCATACTTGGGACTAGTTCATTGAATGAACCAATTAATTGACAATTTAATTGGCATTGTTTGATGCCAATGGTAATTAAATTGTTTGACATTACAATTGCTCAAAAACAATGTCAATGAAATTTTGTTTCAATTGGCATGGATGATTGCCAATGCTTTTAACAAACAATTATAATTGTTTGTTGCAGGTTTCCACAAAAAAATGTATTTGCAAATTTGGAGAAAAATGTTATATTTGTGTACAGATTTTATAAATATTTGATATTTTATCAAGTATATATAATAAAAAGCTGGTCCATCATCACTAATCAGTTAGCAAACAAGACTGAATAAGGTACGCGTGATACAACTTGTAAAAATTAGCGAATACATTTAAAGTTAGGGCTTAAATTTAAAATATTTATCTTTTTTTCCAAAACAAAACATTTTTTAAAAACGATTATTTTTTTGTCAATTAATCAATGCCAATTAAAAAAATGTCATTGGCATAGGAATGCTAATGACATTTTTTGGCATTGGCATTGACAGCAAGTAGTGCCAATTAAATTTCAATGCTAATGATTAAATATTAAAAAAAAATGTGGCAACGCTAAATCGTTGCAATACCCGCTTGTCTAGTGTATTACATCAGTTTTTTCTAGACTCGACATCTGATCGCACGGCACACTACAGAGAAAATTCGTTTTTTGGTATGACCATACGTATGTGGACTAGGCATGTTTTCCCGAATCTTACAACATAAATATATTCAAATCAAACATCCATAAACAATTTTCCCTCTTCCCTCCTTCTATTACCTTTATTTCTTAATGTCAACACAATGCATTGCATATATATGGGGCATCCTCTGTGTTGATCTATAAAAAAAAAACAAAACAAAATGTGGCAACCCTGGGTCCACTATATATGTAAAATGGGTATAAATTTTTTTTGTTTTCTTGAGTACTTTAACAATATATAAACTCATAATAATCCATCCCAGCAAAATAAGAGCTGAGGAAGAATTAGTAAAAACACCACATCTACTGAGCCGGATGTGGTGCAAATTTAGGTGAATCATTAATGATTTTAACATTGTCGTGTCATTGGGCGGATGGAGTGAATATACAACTTCTTTAATAGCATTTTAAACAGTGCATGGATGCTATTTTCCAATAGTTCATGGAAGGTCTTTTTCAAATATATATTAACATTTTTATTTAATAAAAATGTGCGGCATACTTTAGGGATGTTTCTTTAAATATTAACCCTTTCCCTGTCCTGTGCATCACATATGATGCACAGCACGTTAATTTAGGTTGGGTTAATCCGGGGTGGACAGGGAAAGGGTTAAAAAAAAATCTTGAACACACGAATCTGAGTTACGATCTGCTGTATTAAAGTAGACCGCTCTACCATTTGCACCAAAGTTACTTATACAGTACAACAAACTTAAAACGAACTTAAGTTGAAAATATTGATATATTTTTATGAAAACAAGAAAAATATGCTACACAAATATATAATAAAAAAGATTAAATAATGCTTTTTAAAACATTTTTATTATGTGATTTCGTATACCTGAGATATAATTTATTTTTAAAATATTTTTAAGTTTTGATGAGGTTAAAAAAAAATATTAAGAAATAATAAAAATGCTCATTTAAAAATTTTGAATTCATTGCATATTTTAAAATATTTTTTTAATAATTAATTTGACGAGAAGTGTCTTTAATAAGATAAAATATACCAGACAACGAGAAAAAAAATATTGGAGAAGTAGTTTAACTACAAGTAGGGAAAAGTGGCCTGCAATGAAACGAGTGTGCCTTGGAACGTAAGATCTTTCAATGTTTCCCGTATTTTTTTTCTAAAGATTTGGAGAAAGAGGTCGGTAAAAACTGAACTTGAATATTGCACACGTTTCAAGGCACACCTAAAAAGTATATCTTGAAACAAATATGAAAAATTCGAAAATCTAATTTTTAGCAGTGAAATACATCTTTGCATTTTCGTATCAATATAACAATAAAAAATATAAAACGTTACGTTTTTTTTTTTTATATTTTTAAATAAGTTTTACAAAAAGTTCCATTGCAAAGACAAAAAATAGATTTTTATCAAATAATTATTTGTCCACTCTGGATAACAATGTTCTAAAAAAAATTCTTTATGATTAAAGTCAATATGTTAATTATTTGTTTGTTTTTAAATTACTTAATTCTCTTAAAATACTCAGAAAAAACTAAATTAGAACTCGCAACCTTCTGATTGCAAATCCAACCACTTACCACCTCAACCTCCATATAAAAAAAATATATATGAACTTATGAAAAAGTACTTCTTATGATGTTATTAATTTAGATACCAATTAATTTATATGGTGATGCAAATGCTGTTTAAAATAACTTTAATTTAACATTTTTGGCAGTTGGTAACAATAACTTCTATTCAAGTGAAAAATGTGCGTATGCTAATGCTTTGGAAGTCAAGTTAAAGAGGTTCTTAAAGCACTACTTCCACTTTATTTTGCTGGGATGCTAAAAATACGAAAAAAAGAAATGAAAACAACGAAATATTTTGTAGAATTAACAAATTTTCGTTTATTTTACGAAAATTTCTGTAATTTTGCTATTTTTTGTATTATTTTGCATGCCTTAGTATCAGTGTACAAATAAATCTAGTTTTCGTAAATTAAAAACAAGTTTTGATACAAAAACAAACTCATTTTTAAAGACACTTTTCAACCCTTAAACGTGTGATTGAACAGCTAAAAAGAAATACATGTCTCTTTTTTTTAAAAATTTATTAAAATCAGCTAGTTCGGGTCGGAATACCTCTCTTGTAAGAACTAACTTTTTACCTAACCATTACACAATTTGGTAAAACAACTATTGCCAACATAATTAATTTGTTACCATAAAAATCACTTTTACACTAAACAATTTTTAATTGCAGACAATTAGAAAGAAATAACAATAAAGTAAGTTTTAAAAAAGAAAAGAAAACTATTCTTCACTTTCTCTCTATCTGACAGACATTTTGTTTCTTCTTCTCTCTGATAATAAACTCCGATTGGGAAGCAACAAAAAAAACAAAAAGATTAATTATTATGAAAATGAAATGTTATGAAATCTTCAGACAAACAAATGTTTGCAAAGTAAGAAAAACTTATAGAATTAAAAATGTAATTCTAAAAATACTTTAGAAAAGAGTAAAAAAAAGCAACAGTTTGGTAGGCTGTGGAAGTTGCAAGAAAATCACTCAAGTACAAAATACCACGACAAATGTATGAAAAACTGAAATTTGTCTTTTACTTGCAACAAGTGATCATGTCATGGGAGTATTCCAAACAGCGCAGCGAGGAGAAGATAAGAAGAAACGAACACAGTACGACAAATAAAGAAACTACTTGTTAAGGAATTATGTATTAAAAAAAACAACTAAAGAAAACATACAGTGACAATGACAACAAAACAGTGAACAGAGTTTTGAAGTTATTAAATCTTCACAGAGAAATCCAAGAATGCCAATCTAATCTTTAAAGTACATTTGTTGTTCACCTAGAGAAGTTCAAAACGAAATAAATAAACTCAATAACTCGAAATCGCCTGGATATGACAAAATTGATCCATTAGTGGCAAAATCTCTTCCAAAAAAAAGGTGTTTTATTTCTCACCCTCCTTTACAATTCTATATTAAGACTTTCACACTTTCCATATCAATGGAAATGTGCTGAGATTATTATGATTCTTAAGACCAATAAACCTGAAAATGAATTGTCGTCATATAGACCAATTAGCTTGCTGCCAATTATTTCAAAAATTTTTGAAAGATTGTTTTCAATCAAATTGCTCCCGCTATTGGAAAAACAAAATATTATCAAAGACCATCAATTTGGCTTTCGACATAAACATGGAACACCGGAACAATGTCATCGAATAGTTAACATGATAACCGACTCATTGAAGAGGAAATTGTACTGCTCTTCTGTGTTTTTAGATGGCAAACAGGCCTTCAACAGGGTATGGCATGACGGTCTTATGTATAAGCTTAAAAAACTCTTACCAGCTAAATTTTACCTCTTTTTAAAATCGTACTTAGACGACAGAAAGTTTTATGTTAAAGTTGATGATGATAGGTCTAGCATATGTCAAATTAAATCAGGTGTCCCACAGGGCAGTGTATTAGGCCCTATGTTGTACACTTTATACACTTCTGATATGCCATTAAATGAAAATGTTGTAATAGCAACCTACGCAGATGATACTGCTATATTAGCATCTAGAATCTCTGCAGTTGAAGCATCACACTTGGTACAAATGTATCTTAATCAACTACAACAATGGTTAATCAAATGGAAAATTTTTATTAACGCAGATAAATCTAATCATGTAACATTTACTCTGAGAAAAGAAGTAAATGTTACGGTTCAGAAATTCCAAAAGCTAAAACCGTTAAATATTTGGGAATGCATCTTATCATAGACTCACATGAAAAAATCACATTAGAGCAAAGAGAGATCATCTAAATACTAAAACCAGAAAAATGTGGTGGTTATTAAGATACAAGACTATTATATACAAGACTATATTAAAACCAGTGTGGACATATGGACTGCAGTTTTGGGGCACGGCGAGTAATTCTAATGTGGAAATTCGACAACGTTATCAATCTAAAACTTTGAGGTTTATAGCAAATGCCCCGTGGTATATGACCAATATTCAGATTCACAGAGATCTTAGGGTTCCTTTCATTAAGTACAAAATAAATAGGTTTAGCTCTCGATACATAGATCGACTAAGTAACCACTGTAACGTTTTAACAATTTATTAGATGAGACAGAAGAGATTAGAAGACTTAGAAGGTATCATGTTTTAGATTTCCCTTTCAGGAAATAAATATATTAAGTTAAAAATGTAAATTTTGCAAAAAATTTTCCTATTGTTTCTTTTTTATTTCAAACCGAAAAATATGTAAATTACTTTGTAAATAAAAATTTTTAAGATAAGTTTATTAGGCTTGTTGATGCTTAATAACGTCTGTTAAGTACTTTTACATTATCAAATTTACTAAATATTGTCAAATAGACTGTAAATAAAACTGTTAAAAAAAAAAAAAGGATCCAGAGAGAGAAAAATAACCATAGGTATATATTTTTTTTTTTATAAAAAATTTATAATAAAAGTTGAAAATTTGTCTTAATTTTATTAAAAAATATTAAATATAGAATTCATATTTATAATTTTTTTTAATTATATGGGATGTATGTTTGAAAAAGAAAAATAAATATATATTTTTATTTCACGGAAAAATTATTAATCTATTTTCATTATAAGGTCCATTGAGAACAGCAATATTTGTAATATTATTTTAAGAGGATTGAAGTTTTTAAATTGAAAAAAAAAAATCATAAAAACAAAAATCGCGGTTTTCTCGAAATCCGCTGAAGTCAAATCGCTGCACTGGCCAACTGAAAAGAGGAATACCTTAAATTTTTTCCTTAGTCCTTAACATGTGCTTAATTAAAACTTAAAGTACAATCGTTGATTTTTTTAAATTTCTTTAACCCTTTCACTACCCTTGTACACTACAGTGTACACTACAGTGTACACTAGGGTGGTCCTTATTTTTCAACTTTCGATTTTTGGGGCTACCCCCCTCTTAAAATATTTGTTTGGGTACAAAAATTCACCATGCAAAAAATTAGAGTGCTGGCATAACGGGAAGATGTCCCGCATCGCCCTTGAAAATCGGGCCCCTTGGAAAAATGGTCATAATTTAAAAAAAAATTCAAATTTTTTTTCTTTAAAATTAAAAAAATATAAAATAATTTTTGTGTTGGGTTTGATCATAACTACACAGGTAAAAAATATTACTTTCCCAGAAAATCGCTAACTTACCCTAACTTTGTGTCAAAAAAATTAATAAATATTTTGGGGGTACCTCAAAGTGACTTTTTTGCATTTTTGAAAATTTTATTCAACAAAAATCAAAAACCTGATGTTTGCTGTCAAGTATTTTATTAAACACATCTCAAGTATTAAATAAGCCAAGTATTACGGATATCCGTTATCAAAAATTTTTGTTAGAACATTTTGATTCTAGCGGATTTCAACGTTTTTTTAAATTTGTATAGACTTTTTTTTAACAAGATTTTTGTATTATTTCATCAATGTTATTGTGTATGCTATTTTATATAATTGTAATAACTTTATTTTAAAGTATAATTTTTCGTGTTCATAGTTAACCTGTGTTTTCGTGGGGTCAAAATTGACCCTCGTATTTTAAAGAGTCAAAAATCACAAAGATGACATAAAATTAATTTTTTTTTATGTTTCTAATTGTAATTTATTTACATTTTAAAATTAATTAAAATTAATTATTTAGTATAAATTCAGACATTTGTATTCATATTAAAATTGATTTTTTTATACATATTCAGGAGTATTTTCGAAAAACGTATTTTTAATTTAATAGTGTAAATTTTTTTTCCTCAAAATTATTATTATGGAAAAGTTTTAAGTTCTAATTTTTACTTAATTGACCTACTCGAAGACTAGAAACGGTTAACGAATTTTTTTTTAAGAATAAATATAAATTGAATTATTCCTTTCTTTATTTTATTTATAAATTTTGCCACAAAGCTGCATTTTTCTTACGTGGGTCATATTTGACCCCAGGTTAACATGGGTTAACTATCAACAGAAAATATAGTATTTTAAAATAAGGTGATAACAATCATATAAAAAGGCATATACAAAAATATTGATGAAATATTATTAAAACCTTGTTTTAAAGTAAAAATGTATAAAAATAAAAAAAACCTTGAAATCCCCGAGAATCAAAATGCCCTAAAAAAAAATTTGCCAACGGATATGCGTAATACCTGGCTTATTTAATACTTGAAATGTGCTTAATGAAATACTTGACAGCAAACACTAGGTTTTTGATTTTTGTTGAATAAAATTTTCAAAAATTCAAAAAAGTCACTTTGAGGTACCCCCAAAATATTTATTAATTTTTTTGACACAAAGTTAGGGTAAGTTAGCGATTTTCTGGGAAAGTAATATTTTTTATCTGAGTAGTTATGATTAAACCCAACACAAAAATTATTTTATATTTTTTAAATTTTGAAGAAAAAAAATTTGTATTTTTTTTTTAATTATGCCCATTTTACCAAGGGGCCCGATTTTCAAGGGCGATGCGGGACATCTTCCCGTTATGCTAGAACTCTAATTTTTTGCATGGTGAATTTTTGTACCCAAACAAATATTTTAAGAGGGGGGTACAGTCAAAATCTCGTTTTTATTTTTCGCCCATACAACGAAAGATCACCCTAGTGTACACATCTTTGACAAATAATTAAAATATGACCGAATAAAATATTTACTAATTTTTGTGTACAAATATGTTTATTGGGATGTTATCTAAGATATAATTTTTTTTGGGGAGGAAAAATACATATGGGTGGTTTCTATTCGCGATATTTCATGCCAATATTTGCTATTTTCGGATTTTGAGAGTTTTATCATTTTGGAGCTTTAATAACTTCGCTAGAATAATTTTTAGGTACTTCAAATAATTTTTTTATTAAAGCAGATACTTCAACGATCATTTTAGTTTTTATTTGAAAAAAATTGAGCGATCGGTTGGGTCTCGGCAATAGTTAAAAGTTGTGTACACTGTAGTGTACATTGGTAGTCAACGGTTGTTACTCAATATGTTAAGCATGGCTTCATTTTTTGCATGGAGTTTAAAAGGTCGTTTGTGTTAAAGTACCTGGTACTTGTGTTATTTTTTTGAGAATTCCGCGGTTGTATTTTTTAGTAAAAAGGCATTATTACAGACTAAAACAGATGCGACAGTAGGGTTTTATAACACATAATGGGGAACAACCATTTTAGTGAAAGACAGAGCGATTTTCAGCTAGTTTTAACTTAATATAGCAAACACTTTATGACATCTTTTTTTCTTTAGGCGCGTTAAATTAGTTTAGTATTTCTAGCACAAAAAGTAGAACAAAATGAAAAAATTAAGGTTTTTACAAACGATTATTTGTTTGACATTTGAAACAAGTATCGGGTCTGTTTATTCTGTGTCATTATTTTACCACCAAAATACAACTCCGCTTGAAAAAATTTCATGCCGGTTTAAATTCAATGTTATTAAAATTCAAGCTGTTAAAAAACATTTGGTATAGCAACAACAATTTTAATTACTATAAAAACAATTTTTTTTGTTTTTGGTTTTTGGGAACAATAATTCAATTAAAAAGCAATAATTCAATTAAAAAGTTATCAATTTCTAATTGAATTAGCAATTTTCGTTGTTGATGGAATTTCAGAAGCTTTAGCTTAAAATTGTGAGAGTGGGTCTCAAAGGGCTAAGTTTTTCTGCAACCTGTTATTTGGATTTTAATATTTTACTGGCTACAGTAACTCAGTTTCGCCTTAATTCAATATTGTAACAAAAAAATATAAAGATTTTTAAAAAATACTATGAAATAGGATTAAGGGGGACATGACATTGGCCGTTTTTTGAAATCGACTTTTTTATAATTTTGTATTATAGTAAATATTTTTAAGATTCTAAGAAAAAAAATTTCATGGAAAAACTCCTACGGGTTCAAAAGTTACAGCCGGATTAGTGAGAGCGCATTTTTAATTTTCGCGCTACCTATGTACGGCAGCTGGTATATACTTGTTTTACTTGCTACCTGGCTTTTGGTGGTTGTTATTTCGTACCTACTTGAAGGGTAGGTTTTTCTTGTGCCAGAGTGAAGGCATATGAAGCTTCAAAAGAAGCCCGAATTGCTAAACGATTGCAAAAAACTGTAAGAAACAGCACAACACAAGATAACGAAGGCATACAGTACGAAGCATGCATGGCAGATTAAAGGTACCCTTTTTTTCTTTGTTCACAAACTTTGAACGCGTTTATCTCGAAACCATGTTTTTCGTACTGGTTGCGGCACTAGCGGGTTCATTTTTTTACGAAATTTTTTTTGTTTTTTTTTTTATTTTTTTAATCTTGATTCGCTATCGTATGACACAAGCTTTTTTTAATTTTTTTTCGATTTTCTTTTATGAATTTTTAAAGTCAATATTTTTTTTCGAAAAAACACACTTTTAATTTGGAACATCACAAAATATTGAAAAAAAAATTAAAAAAAAGCTCGTGTCATACGATAACCAATTTTGTTAAGATTTAAAAAAGTAATTTTTTTCCAGATCGGGCAATTTTTGCGACTCCTAGCGCTGCAACCACGAGGCCCCGTTTTTTCTCTGCCGCCAGTTTGGAGCTCTATAAAACCATGTTGGAGTGAAAAATATATTTTTTTTTAAATTTTGGAAAAAATAAAAAAATGATAACAAACTTGTATAAAAGGCAAAGTACCGCCTAGTTCACTTCCCCTGTTTTGTTTACAAACTAAACAAAATATAAAAAGGAGAGAAAATCAAAAAACGTGTATTGAATATCCACCAGAGGTGGACCTTGCACATCAAACAAGTTTTCAATTTATTTTTTGATCAATGGTTATAATCTTTAACTTCAAATTCATATGTATATTAGTTCTCATGTAGTGAGTAAACTAGTTCATATGAATTTTTGATGTTTTTCATGGGATTGTTACCGCTTTCAAAACGTGTTCTGATGATGGGAACCTAGTAAATTCCCGAAATAGATCTATCAACACATTCCTGAAAGGGTCAAATAATAAATTTGAAAACAAAAAACTCTATAGATTATTTGTTAGGACAATATCCTAATGAATAAATATAGAGTATGGCCTCGAACTTGAATAATTTTCATTTTCATTGAAAAATGTTTGTTTTTGACTGAGTTATGAATTTTTAAAAAAAGGCCTGTTTTCTCTGCCGCGAATGTAATGTCCCCCTTAAACTGAATTTTAAACCTCAAACCTCTCAGAACTACAATGGACATGAACACAGAAAAAACTATAAACGGGTTTCAATTAAAAATTTTATTGAATCAATTAATATTTTAATTGATTTTGCACCTACCACTGAAATGATAGTATTAACTAAAAAAATTTGGAGACAGTTTATTAAAACTCTTTCAATTAAAATAATAATAATATCAATTAATAGAGTTATTGTTTTTCTTTACAACCTCAATTAAAAAGTTTAGTTAAATTGATTAAAACTTTAATTGAAACTTGAGAAGAAAACAATGGTAGTTTTAATTGAAAACTCGTATTTTTTATTTTTGTTATATGCCCCCATTAAATAAAAAATAAATGTAGGTTTGTAAATTAAATTGACATTTTATGTATAATAAAATTAAAGCTTTTTAATATAAAAATGTATTATACGAAAACAAATAAAACTAAAGACAAAATTTTTGTTTTGCTTGTCTTGTCTTGAACTTTTTCTTGTAATTGAATTGCTTTCTTAAAAAAATCACACACAACTTTAAAATGATAGTTTAATGACACTTATACTTATTGAAAATTTAATTATTTACAAAAATTAAATAATATATTAATATATTGATATAATTAAACCTTTGTTTGATTATTTAATCTAAATAAAATAAAAAAAAATAGTTTGCCAAATTTTTAAAAATTTTGTTTACATGTTGTCAACACTGTGTGGATATATTAGAAAATTCAATAAAAATTTTAATTGAATCAATTAAAAAGATTGTTTAAATTGCCATTGATATTGAAACGATCGATTAATTAGATATTTTTGGCCCATAATTTTTTCAGTGAAATGTTGAGTTTAATTAATTGAAATGCATTAAAAAAGTATTAAAAGTAACGAAATATTTATTACAAAAAATATATTAGTTTTCAGATTTATACTGGAAAAAAAGGTAAACATACAAACAGAGAAATAAACTGCCAACCGAATTGAAAAGTGTATATTAATGGTAACATTTTATAAATTCAGTTAGTACAACGATATTTACACTAGATTTCTCATTATTTAGGGTGTTACAATTAAAATTCAGTTGAATTAACCAAACTTTGTTGTGAAAATAATGTTAAGCATTGCTAACCGACTGAAATTCGTAATAACCGAATTTGAGTCATAGTTACCGAATTTCAGTTGGCAAATACTAGAATTTTTCTCTGTGTGTATAGTGCGTAAAACTAATAACGGTCCCTTTGAACGAAAAAGCAAAATTACGCTAAGTATCGCAACGAATTGGAAATATTTTATAATTTTTTTAAGATTTTTGTGTTTAATGTGGTGTAAAAATATTGTTTGTAGCTTTTCATTACATAAAGTTATGATAAATACAAAATTTAAAATAGTTTCCGTAAGCATTCTTTAGTTTGAAAGTACCGACGTTTTTTCAACAATGCCAATATAAAAAAAAACATATGTCAATGCAATCTCGGTTAAGGAGAACTGTTTCTGGCAGTCCTACAATTTGTAATACGAAATTTCCAATATTTTGCAATTTCTCAAAATAACTTTTCTAATTTTTAATGAATTTCAAAACAAAAACAATACCAAATCAACTTTTAAAGCCCCGCATTGTAATATGTATGTTGTATATTTTAAGAAAACATTCTTTAAAACTTCTGTTGCCGGCTACAAAAACATCAGTTTGACATCAACAGTTGTTGTATGCTTGATTATTTTTTTTTTTCAGTTTTCTTTCTTAAGAAGAAAAACAAGAAACGGAAATGCAAAAAATAATATAAAACTATATAATAAAAAACCACAATTACAACAAAAAACACCAAACTAAGATAAAAACTATAAGTATAAATTAAAAAAAAAAAAAAAAAAAAAAAAAAAAAAAAAAAAAAACAATAATACTGTATTGGGTATAAAAACAACATACATACATACAATAAGATTTCAAAAAACTAGAGTATTTAAAGGAAAAACCACTGCTTATTACTCCACCGAAGTTGTTTGAAATAGATCTTTATAAAGAGTCAAAAAAAAAAAAAAAAAAAAAAAAAAAAAATTAAAATTCAAAGTTACTATGTTAGTATGGCTTACATCAGGCGAAATGAAGGCAAAACATAGATTTGAGGCTGAAAAGTTGATCGGTCGGTCGGTTGGTTGGTTGGTTGGTTGATCAGTTGTTCGTTAGTTTGTGGTTTTCCAAAGTTAAAGTTGTATTGTCAACAATTCATGTGTGGTGGTGGCTGGAGTTGGAAATGTTTTGTCAGTCATTGTTGAGTCGAGCAAACAATCAGTGTCCAAAGAATGGTAGCGTTTTTTTGCAATTGGTAGCGTTTTTTTTGCAATTTTAGATTTTAGATTTAGTGCAGTGGCAGTGTGGCAAACTGACTATGTAAGTTTGTTTTAAATAGACTGACCCATTACAAAGGCGTTGCTGTTGTTATTGTTGCATGCAACAACGTGCTTGCAATTGTAGTTAGTATGTTGTTAGACTTGTTTTGGTCGATACATAAGAATGTTGCTTATTACACGTACCTACACACAACATGGCTAGAAAATGTTTGATGCAAATAAAAATATGGCTAGGAAATACCTGCATACTAAATTCCTAGTTAACATATACGTAAAACAAAAATGTGGTCTATAAAGCGGTTTTCATTTTTATAGTTTATCATAACATTATAGCGCTTTTTGGTACTTAATATTTGAACTCGATTTATAACCTTTTCAATATTTTTCGAACTTATAATCCTTTTTTTATAGGGTTGAAATAGAAAATGTATTTGGATTCGAATATGTATCAACACTATTTGTGTAGTTTCTTTTAAGGGATATATTCCATTGAGCGGATTGTGGTCTTACTTTCTGCGTTAACAATCTACAATTAATTTAACTCTTCGGAATACATCTATTTCCTACATTATCCATTGCACCCGTATTAAAAAACGTTTTAAAGAAATAGTCATTATTTTTAAAATAATAATTTTTAATTAAATTAGTTAAATAAAATTCAAATTCGAGAGAGAAGCCGTGGCTCACCGGAGAGCTCGTAAATCTCGAGAAGGAGGTTCGCAAACACTGCAACAGGGCGAGACGGAAGGAGAGATCAGTACACTGGCACGATTATCATTCGAGAATAGAATTATGCAATAAAAGCATACTAGCGACAAAGCATAATTCCTGGCAACTTTTTTGTGAACAGCTTGAAAGCGTTAGTGAAGTGTCGAGGACTAAAATAATTTTATCTAAGACTCATACTTAGATTGAAACTCTAGTTGACAGACATAGAAATAAAGGTGATTAAATATATGGAGTAGATGATAAGAATTTTAAAGAAAACACATTTCACATTTGGATTGACGATTAGCATAACGCCCTTTATGCTTAAGACTATGAGCGTATTGTTGATTACATGGTTAAGGTTTGGATACCAAACGATTTGCTTAAATTTCGGCAACATGCGTACATTAAGGGAAGAGCTATGAAAACTGCTCTACAAGACCTAGTATAACAAATTGAAAGGTCTTTCGATTTGGGAATGTATACCATGACCATTTTTATTGGTATAGAGACCAATACTCTTATCCAGTCTCTAGAATTTTAACTTGAACCGGCTGAATGTCTACTAGCTCGATCACATGCTAGAGAATCGTTGGATTTACTGCTAGGTCGCTGATACGAAAATTAGGATTAGTGTGCATTATGGCACACTAATCTTAATTTTCGTGGGTCGTCGCCATTCACAATCTTTTAAGTATTTTAACCTATGAACGATTCCAACCCGTCTGCTATGCAGACGATGTGGCGACACTACTGAGGGAAAAAGATCCAAATTATTTTTGCATGACTAGCCGAGATCTAGATGACAAAATGTAAATCCAGAGAAGATTGAGATGTGCTTGTGCAGCAGGAAGAGAAAGGAGGTTGCCGTCACTCATCCTACTCTCCGAGGCGTGAAATGAGCATCGTTGACAATGTCAAGTATCTACAATTAGAAGACCACTGCATATGTAGTTAAAAACAAATGAAATTGCACTTAAAGAAAGGACGACTTACATTATAGTAAATTCAACTAACATTGTCATTTGTGCTTTACTGTTCAAAAAATGAACCACAATTGTAGTAAAAATTAACCACATATGAAGTAAAAAATAAACAAACATTTTTTTGTTTTTCTTTTTTTTTTTAAATAAATACTGTATCAAATGATTGTAAAATCATAATACAGAAATTTAATGTGGTTTGCTTTTTTTTAATTAACTACAATTGAACTGAAAGGTTTACACTTAAAAATAATGTTACTGTATTATAACTCAAACAACTACAAATATTTACAGCAGAAGTTCCCTGAGTTGTCCTTGATAGGAAACTTGTCTGGGGTGACCACATCGAAAGTAGCGTGAGTACGGCTGTGAGCCTTACTAGTGTGGTCAAACCGAATATGACATATGCCGCCATTGTGTGGTGGCCTTTGATCATGAAGAAATTTTATATAAATGCATAGGGAATAGCGACTATGCTGTTTGGGGACGTCTTAGTTTGGAATGGGTACCCGGATATTTTGGTGTGGAGTGGAATGAGAGAGCTGACAAGCTGGCTGGAAATGGCACCAGACTGGTCTCTGTTAAATTTCACAGTCCAAGACCAGTTGAAGAAGTCAGAACTTAAACAGTGGGCCATCAACATGCACAGAGAGGTCTGGGGGCAGGGAGAATGTTGGTTCTGTGGGAATACCTGGACAAGACAAAAGTAGTCTTAAGGCTGGGGAAAGGCGAACTGGCCAATCTGATGGAAGTTCTAACTGACCTCTCGGAACTGTGGTCGCACGATTTTAGAATGGGAAGAGGTGACTTCAGAGTTTGTAGGCCTTGTAAGGAGGACGATGACATCCTTAATATGCTTCTGTCTGGCCTTTGCAGGTATCAGGGCGAGGTACTGACTACGGAACGTTATACCGACGCTGGAGGTTTTGCTGGGTACTGAATTGGCTAAAGTGATGAGCTACTTAAAAGACACTGAATTTATCAGGTAGAACGGAGTGTTTGCACCTTGATACTAGAGCGCGCAACATTGAGATCTTCTTCATGATCATCCTATGAATGATCATGAAGGGTGGGGGTAACCACCCTTCCTCTTGTCAACCTAACCTAACATAAAATTCATGTGAATTACTAGCGAATTCGATTCAGTCAACAGCACGATCGTTTTGATACCAAATTTCGTTACCGATTCCACATTTTGACTTGGATTGGTAACACTTAGCTATAAAAAATATATGGATACAACATAAAATTGTTAACTACAAGTGTTAATTTTTTATTTTTCTATGCTCTATGTGAAATTCTCATCAACAGATTTTTACCTCAAAAAAGTGCATATAAAAACCAGAAAATGCAGATGAAAATACAGGATTTATTAAAATAAATAATTGTAGAGATATTTTATGAATATCATACGCTTTGTATTTAAAACACAGCGGGAAGGCAATCAGGAAAAACAAATTTAATTGGTTCAATTGTAATATAATCGTAAGCAACATAATTGCTAATTAATCAAGACTTTATAAGTATGATTTTCAATTTTAGTTTAGATAATTACACTCAAAAAAAAAAAAAGTCAGTAAAGTCAGCAACATTTTTGCTGGGAGGATGCTTGCAGAAAAATTTAGAATAAGAAGGAACAATGTACTTTTTAGGGATGCCAATGCTTCAAGGGGAATACGAAAAGTTTTTTGAAATATTTGCGATAGGCTAGTGATTAATGTGCATTTAACGTATTGGAAGCGCTGGGACCTGCCGGAACGGCATTTCACAGCGCTTCCAATACGTTTATCGCAGTTTGGTGGAGTAATTTTATGTATTGCTTTCATAATAATCTTTTATACAGCATTCTGGAGAATTCAAGAAGCTTCGAAACGATAGAAATTGACATTCACTTTGATCAAAAATACATGGGAAACAAAAACAAATTTTTGTTATTGTAAAAATCGGAATGATTTTCCCTGGATAATTACCGGCTGGCAACTGGAACAACCAAAATGGACTCTTTAAAAATAGAAGGAGAGAAGGACAAACCAAATGTTTGCCCGGGCGATAAAACGAAAACACAATGAGATGTTGGTTTTTTCAATAAGAAAAGTGTAAAAAAAATGCTTTTCTTTATTTTAGTTAAAAATACCCAGCCAGAAATTACCAATGGTCTGAAAAATCAAGCACTGGCAGAGCACTGTTTGCCAATGGTCCAACAAAAAAAGAGCTGGCAAAACACTGATTTACAATGCTCTGCCAACGTTAGTAAAAAGTGCATTGCCAGTACTTAATTAACTAAATTTACAACAGTAAAAATAATAAAAGCACTGGCACAGCCCTGGCTTAGAACGCTCTGCCAACGTTCCTAAGTGCATTGCCAGCAAAAAGTGCATTGCCAGTACTTATTTACAAAATTTATAAAAGCAAAAATGATGCTGACTTTACTGACTTTTTTTGAGTGTACAATAAGTATTTACCCAAATCGTATTTAAAAACTTTTCTAATGTATATCTTTATAAATTTTAAAATTACAAGATAAGAAAAATTCAAAACTAAATTGCAATTTATGATTTGAAGTTAAGAAAATTAAGGTCTCCTATTATAGTCAGCACAAAGTATAGTTTTTGTACTAAAATTTTACTTAAGAAATTTATTTTCAAATTTCTTTCTTTAGTAAAATTGTTGTAAAAGAATCGCACTTGGTGCTAACTTATTAGTTATTTTGTAATTAACTCAGCTGAAGCCTATTGTTATTTCTGTTCAAATTACCAAAATCATTCAATAAGAAATAATACAACTCTTTACTTAAGTGAATTACAAAGTAGGACTATACAGTTCATAAATAACTCTTTTTTTTCATATATAATATTCTGAATTTCATTAAAAAATTTAATTTCAAATGGATAATCAATTTGAGTTATAAATTTTATAATTTCAAATAATAAAATCAATTTTTTCGAAAATTTCACAGCTTTTAGTTTAACAATTTGAATTCACCAAATTTTAAAAGAAAAAAAATGTTTGATTTTAAATTTCAATTTTCTCTATGAAAAATTACAAGTTCACAGTCAGAATACAGATGATTTTTTTAATTGAATTTTATTTTAACCTATATTGCAAAAATTGAATTTGTATGTTTATTTTTTCCATAATTTTATTATTTTAAATAATAAAACCAAAATTTTATAAAAATATTATAATAAGTACACTGTTTTTTTTTTATCAATTTATAATTTACTTTATTAGTTGTTTTACCAGTGCTTTGTCAACGTTTTAAAAAATGAAACGGCCAAGCCCTGCCCGGTGTTATCAATTTGGGTTTGGCAAACCACTTATTTTATCATTACAAAAGCACTTTATTGGTTGTTCTCCCAATGATTTGAAAACGTTTTAAAATTATGGTTTTGGTTCTGGCAAAACGCTCATTGCCAGTACTTTTCCAACTTTTTAAAAAAGAAACGGCCAAGACCTGCCCGGTGTTATCATTTTGAGGTTGGCAAAGCACTTATTTTATCATTAAAAAAAAGCATTTTATTGGTTGTTCTACCAATGCTTTACCAACGTTTTAAAATTATCATTTTGGTACTGGCGAAGCAGTTATTGCCAGCGCTTTGCCAACGTTTTAAAAAGAAACGGCCAAGCCCTGCCCGGTGTTATCATTTTGGGGTTGGCAAAGCACTTAAATCTTGAGAAATCCAACGCTCTGCCAACGCTCATACCACCGTTGAATGCACTGGGCCAATGCTTTGCCGTTCGTATTTTTCTGGCTGTGTAGTTACACAGTACTTCAATTACTTACGACTCAAAACCTGATTGGCTTTAGCAAAAATAATAAACAATAATTCGTCGAAAGCAAAACGAACGATGATTAGAACTAGGCGGTTAATATTGCATTAGCCAAATCCAAACAATGTTAATGTCAAAACAAAGAAGATTATTTGCCAATATCAGCGCCATCTACATGCGCCAAAAAGACATTCATCGAATATATTTTTTAATTCTCCTCGAACCCTGTGTCTTTGAGTTCTTGCAGTACGAGTTTTTTTGGGACTATATAGAGAATCTAATTGCCTCGACCCTTGAATATAAAAAATATTACCCAAAGTTTTGTTTTGTGAAAGATTTTAAAAATAAAAGTGAACAAATGTTCTATTTACTTTATTCTAAAAGTTTATAATTTAGTTTAATTCATTTTGGTCATTTTAACGTTTTTAGGAATATTATTTTTGACTAAAAATTTGGGAGTTTATTCAAAAAATATTGCCCAAAAAATCAAAAAAAATTACAACAACGAATTACTCACAGCGTTTTTGTTTGGGCCGATATGACATTTTATTTTAGGGCTTTATGGTTTTGGGCTCTACAACTCTCATATATGGGCAGGGGCTCCACTGTCTATTCTGAAGCTTCTGGACCGTGTTCAGGGAGGGCGGTGAAGCTTATCAATGACAGTAGTGTATCCAACTCTAATAATTCATTGGAGAATCGTCGGAATGTGGGTTGTGTGACACTTTTCTATCGATATTACCATGGGAGATGCTCATCTGAGATAAGTGAATTTATTCCACGAGACCGAGTTTTTATTCGTAATACTCGCTTATCTAGTAGAGCACATCCGTTTGTAGTTGATTGTCCTGTGTTTCGAACAACGCATTACAGAGAAAATTCGTTTCTTCGTCGAACGATTCGTATGTGGAACAAACTTCCCTCAGAAGTCTTCCCTGTTACTTACAATTTAGAAAAATTTAAATCAAATATCCACAAACACTACTCCCTCTTTCCTCCTTCCCATACCCTATTTTCCTGATCAATACAATGCACTGCATGAGTAGGGGGCATCCCCTAAGTATTGGTTAAATTAAAAAAAAAAAAAAATAAAAGTTTAATTAAATTCGTCTCATTGAGGAGAGTCAATTAAAATAAATTGTAACTATTTAATTAATTCTATTTTCAATTAATATTTGTATCATATCTATAAAAAATTTAATTGAATGTTGCTTTATTTTAAACAAATTTTTAGTAGATATTATTAAACTTTCATTCAAATTTGGAAAAAAAAGTCCACAAAAATTGCAAAAAAAAAAAATCGCCTAAGTTAAAAAAAACACACACAAATTTAAAAAAACGCCAAAATTTACAAAATCTTGAAAATTTAAAGAAACCTCAAAATTAAAAAAAAAAAAAATCACAAAAATTGAAAAAAAACGACAAAATTTGAAAAATCTTTTAAATTTAAGGAAACTTCAAAATTTAAAAAATCTTCACTGACAAAATTTTTAAAAATTACCAAAATTTAAGAAATCACTAAAATTTAAAAAAAAAATCGTTAAAATTCCCGAAATTGGAAATAATCGGCAAGATTGAAAAAAACGTCAAAATTAAAAAAAAATAGCTAAAAATTTGGAAGGAATTGTCAAAATTTACAAAAATAACCAAACTAATAAAAAAATAGTCGTCAAAAAAAATCGACAAAAGTGTAACAAACGAACAGTGAAAAAAATAGCTTAGTAAACGTCCAAATGTCGGTAAAAAATTTTATTTTTTAATTTCGAAGATTATTTAAATTTTGGTGATTTTTTTTTTTTTTATTTAGTTTTAGCGACATTTTTCATTTATAGAGACTTTTTGAAATCTTTTTTCACTTATTATTAAATATTTCCAGTAAAATAGTAAAATGCATATAACTTTTTGCAGAGCAGCTTATCGAGGGCTTATATTCAATACCGTCTATCTACATTTTCACGAAATTTTTTTTTATGCCAAACTCATCTCTGACCCCATCTGCATGTACTGTAAAAATTTCAGTGGAAAAAAACAATTTTTAGTACTATATATCCTGTATTTTATCATTTGTCTATCTACAAAGATACTTATTTATGAATTTTATGACGGCAATACCGTCTATCTACATCATAGAATTTTGTCGTTTTATTTAATTTCAGGCTATTTCTCTGTTTGATATCTATTTATTCACTGTTCGTTTTTCGGATACATACTTCTCTTGTCGAATGATCAATACCTACCATAATACGCTGTGTATGCGGTGGTGTGCCCTTTATGTTATTTTCTAGCTACAAATGAGTATGCAAATAAATGAATTCAAACGCAAAAACTCAAAAACACAAGCAAGAATGTACTAATTTGATACTGATTTAAAATTGACCACTTCAGCTCGATTTAAAATCTAATGCCCAATTCACACGGTGATTTTTGCAACGTCTGTTTTTCTTAATTTGCTTTAGCAGTTGCTTCCAAAAATCATTTGCCTTTACCACTTTTAAAACCAAAGCAGATGTTTTTAAAGATTACCTTAAAAATGTGCCGAGAAGGCAGTAAAGCCCGTTTCAATTTTTACATTTTCTACAGTTTTTGCCGAACAAAATTTAGCGCTCTTTATGCCTCGCAAAGATCAGTGCGATACTTGTGTGGGGTTTAAGGCCAAGGAAATAACAATTGAAGAATACGATGCACATATTATGGATAAACAACGGGCTCAACTTGAAAAACAACAAGACAAACTTGCAGCTGAAGAAGGACGATGTCACGTGTTCACCATGGATGCACAAGCGGTAAAGCTTTGCCCTGACATTAACGCCTCAGCCATTTATTATAAAACACGCCTACAAGTGCACAACTTTACCGTGTATAATCTCGCCAAGCATCAATGTACAAATTACTGGTGGAACGAGACTGATGGAGACCTCTCCGCTCCGACGTTTATTTCGTGCATAATGCACCATTTGTCAACACACTGTCTAACAGATACTCTACCAATAATAATTTACTCCGATGGTTGCGGTTACCAAAACCGTAATCACTTTTTGTCGAATGCTTTGTCCAATTTTTCAATAGAAAACAACAAAATCATAGAACAAAAATGCTTGCAGAAAGGACACACCCAGATGGAGTGTGACAGTGCCCATGCAAAGATAGAGGCTAAGTTGAAAAATCAAACCATATATTTGCCGTACGACTACGTCAGAGTAACCAAAGATGTCCGCAAAAGAGTCAAAATCAAGAACAAAATTATTAAAATGCCATTTGATGCATTACATTTAAAGTATGATTTTTTTAAGAACTATAAGGATACGAACCTTATCCGATTTTCCAGTATTAGACCTGGTCGAGCAAAAAATGATCCGACAGTATCCCAACTAAGATCTCTCTTACATTCCCCAAGTGGTACCATTAAGTTTAAAGTGAATTTTGATCATAATTACACTGAACTACCTATTAGAATAAAGCAATATGAAGGTCACGTAGAACCAAAACAATTGTATACCGGTCGACTACCAATTCAGCAAAACAAATGAAAACATTTACAGGAGTTAAAGGCGGTAATTCCAGACGAGTATCACTACTTCTATGATAATCTTAGCCACGCGCAGTAAAAATTATAATAAATTATAATAAAAAAATTATAAAAAACATTGTCTTTGAATTTAAACTGGTTAAACAATTCTTCTGAGCACGCCTACCCTCTATCTGACACCCTTTTTGAGACACCCATGCCAAAAACAAACAAAAACTAGTCAAAAACAACCCCTAGCTCCCTGAAGGGTTCAAATGTTAGAACAGGTCCTACTATTTTTCTATCCCCAACATTTCTTGTGAACATATCTACCCCCTATCTCCCACCTTTTTCGGGGTCCCCATACAAAAACCGTAATACAAACTTAATTTTAAAATAAGGCAATACCGTCTATCTACATATTATTTTCCTACACAATGATTTTATTTTTGAGGCAATACCGTCTTTCTATCATAGAAGCTAAAATAACGCGAATTTCAAGAAACTTTTTAGTTAGAACGTTTGTTAGACACATTCTGTTAATATTGTAGAAGATGAGTTCATCGAAATTGTTGCTTATTTGCGAATAAAACAGTTATTTGGCTCTCCTGAAAAATTATGTTCTTGTAGATAGACGGTATTGAATATAAGCCCTCGTTATACTGTATTATAACAGGTTCTAATTTCTGTTCTGCAACTGGTTCTTTTAATATGGAGTTTGTCCAATTTGCAATAGATTCTTTACCTCCAAACAAGAACAGGTTGCTTGTAGAACCGGTTCGGGACAGTGACAAATTACATTTCAGCCGGTGATAAAAGAAGTTGTTCTAGAACAGGTTTGGAGGTAATCTGTTCTAAAAAATGTTGCTGGGTTATTAAACTTTTAATTGAAAGTGAGTTTGAAATCAAACAAAAGTGTAATTGAAATGTTATTGGTAATAATTTTTTTGTGATGCTTAGAAGGATAAAAACTGAAAAAGTTATAGTCGAAATCTGCACAAAAAAAAATAGATTTTTAGACACTGAGAAAATTATCTGCATGATATTAAAGAATTTTTACATTAAAGCAATGAACATCATTGCACTGGAACAATAGAAACTGTTCATTAAACTAATGCATATTTTCAGAAAATGTTATGAAAATTTTAATTTTCTTTTTAAAAATGTTCGTTGATTTAATGAAGAAGTTACATTAAAAACACAGTTTCATAAAAAGTATGAATTAATAAAAAAAAATTTCGTTCGCTTTATGAAGAAAAATTTCATAAGTGTAATGAAAATTTGTATTATTTCTCTCTGTGCAAGATTCGGTTGTCACAAAAATTTTCTTGAAATTCATATTTAACTGTCTATTCAATATTAAAGGGCCGTAAAGAAAAAAATTTTGAAATTAAAAAAAAAACTTTATGATATAAAAATTAGAACAAATTGTTTATTAATAAAAATTAATGTGCAAAGAATTAAATAAAGGAAATATGCTGATATTACAGAAATAATGTAAATAAAAGAATTAAAATTACAAAAACGTATTGTAAAGTGATGATAAAATTAAAAAAAAACAACTCATTGATATAAAAAATGTGTCATACATTTATCAAAAAATAATAAATAAATTAAAGAAAAAATTCAAAACTAAATCTTAAAAGAATATTCAACGATTTCCCTGCAATCATTAGGTGGTCCTGCTTTTTAACCGGCTATAATAAAACTTTAAGATTAGATCATAAAATATTACGATAAAAATCCAGAAACTAGAAGAAAATATAAAAATGTGCTAAACACAAATTTATATTTTATAACTTAATGCTTTATTATCGTGTAGTTTAACCTAATGAATTAAAACAGGGCAACTATAAAAAATTATTGTAATTAGGGCAAGGAGTTTCATGCAAATTCGTGTTTTTTCACTTTAATGCAAAACCGTTAGAAACTAAATATTTATCCGATTCATCAAAGAGGAACCGAAAATTTTAGGGATTTTGGGTCCCTAGAAAATCATATCAATTTTGATAACAGACGACACATTATTAAGAGACTTTCATCATGTAAAAAAAAAATTGGATTAAGTCGACTCATACTTTTTTGAGTTATAGACGCTCAAAGTTAAAAATTTTTGCACAATGCGATCATAAACTGTAAATTGCGTTTATTTTATATTAAATTCTTTTCCAATTTTCAAAAAATTTGGCAAAGCCATTGAAGTTAAAGTTGCTGTTTTATAAAATTCAGAACTACTGATGAAATATAGTGTTTGGAGTACTAAATGTTTGATAAAAGAAATGCAGAGTTAAAAATTATATTTTCTTAAAATTTTAATTAAAGTAATTTTTAAATAATCTTTAACTATGTTTGAAATATAATTCATTCAAAACATCATTCATTACAAAACATCAATAAAATTCAATTCAAATACATGTTTGTTTAGACCAAAAATGCTTTAAAGGTGCATATATACACTGAGGAGCATAAGTGTAGCACAAACCAACAACTATCACTTTAACAACCTATAATTTCTATAAATTTTACTCAAAAGCAATCAAATTTTTCTTATTATGTTTGTACAAGTGTCTTATCTCTTTCAAAAAGGTTTTATTAGGATCTGATCACAACAATAAATACACGAAGGCATAATGTAAATAAATCAAAATGATACAGTTTTGCACTCAATATTTATTTTTATATTTTTAAAACAATAATATATTTTTAATAACTGATCCAGTAACCCTTTGCCTTCTTAAGCTCCTGGATGCTATTAGGTAGACTTTGTGTGTACCTCTGCACAAATTCTGGAAGAATCGCCTCCCACACTTTCTTCGTCCGCTCCCACAACTCGTTCACGTCTTTTTGAGGACTGGCATATTTTGCAAGCTGCGATTTGACGTGACTGCACAAATTCTCGATCGGATTCATATCCGGAGATTGTGGAGGCCACGTCATCACACCAAATTTTTGCTTTTTGAGACAGTCTTTCACTACATGTGCGGTATGTTTGGGGTCATTGCCTTGCTGAAAAATTACTTTTTGAGCAGCAAGACCCATTTTTTCCACTACATCAGGAAGATTTTGTTGCAGGATGGACAAACATTGTTCCTTGCGCATAATTCCATCGATGCGCACCAAGTGTCTCACTCCATCTTTTTGTTGCAGCACACGAGCACTGGACTGTCGCTGATTGGGATACGGTATGTTATTAAAGATATGTGTGCTTATACTAAAAAATATCAAATAATTTAAAGGTTATTTGGTCTGATGAGACTAAAATTAATCGTTTTAAATCCGATGGAAGTGCATGGTATTGGACTAAGGACCCTGATGCAATCCAACCAAATAAGGTACGCCAAACCGTTAAACACGGTGGTGGCTGTATCATGGTTTGGGGGTTGCATACCCAAAGATGGAGTGGGACCCGTGGTGCGCATCGATGGAATTATGCGTAAGGAACAATATTTGTCCATCCTGCAACAAAATCTTCCTGATGTAGTGGAAAAAATGGGTCTTGCTGCTGAAAAAGTAATATTACGCTTGAAACTGGAGATGGGCTCAAGAAAATTCTTCGTGAGTTTGCGTGAGTGAAATTTTTACATGAAGAGTGTGTGAGTCGAACTTCACAAAATAATGATTGCTTCCTTTAATTTTTTCACCGATTTAATCTTTCTTAGTTTTTTAAATATGCATAAACTAAATGCCAATATTAAATATTCATACACTCAGGGAACTTCTGCTGTAAATATTTGTAGTTGTTTGAGTTGTAATACAGTAACCAACAAAAACATGGTAATGATAGGCCATTACCGTGTAGTTTATCAAGTAATGATACTTACACTACTTGAAAATGCAAAATAATGACTTACTGATAATGGGTTATAGAACTACTTACATGTAATTGCAAAATAATGAGTTACTGGTAATTAGTTACGCAAGTATCGATTTCATATTTTTGATTATAGTATTGTATGAATTTGTTTTAAAAATTTCTACAAGTAAATTTTCCAAACTAAAGTTAATTAAATTTTTTTAAAGATTTTTTTAAAAACAAATAACCACTTATTTTGTAACTCCTTGGTAACAAATTATTCTACCATTCTGAGTAACCACTTATTCCTAATATAAAAGTAATTACTTATGCTTTCACTATGCGTAACCAATCAGGTATCTCATTATTCTCACTTTGTTTGCAAGCGAGAGGGTAAATAGCCTGGTAACTAGCCTTTGTGCGCTACTTACACGCTTAATTGCTTGGTAATGTCTGTTTTTGCTGGGTGTCTTTAGTTTTAAGTAAAAAACACAGTCATTTGTAGAAGAAATTTAATTTTTGACTACATATGTAGTTCAATTAAAAAATAAACCACATCAAATAACTGTATTATGATTTTATATGGATTTTAGACAGTAGTTTTTTTTTTTATTTAAAAAAATAATAAAACAAATAAAAGATTGTTTATTTTTTACTAACATGTGGTTAATTTTTACTACAATTGTGGTTAATTTTTTGAACAGTAAAACAAATGACAATGTTAGTTGAATTAACGGAAATGTAAGTCGTCCTCTTTCAAGTGAAATTTCATTTCTTTTTAACTACATTTGCAGTGGTCTTTAACTACATAGTATTCTAAGTGTAGCAATTTTTTGTTTAACATTCACAATTTACCTTAATTTTTACATTCAAATTTATTTTTTTTTTTTATAAAATTTTATTTTGAGAATTAGCATGATTCATGTGAATTACGAGTGATTTCTAAGGATACAATCTGAAGTTACTAAGTTAAACGTCAGTGAGTGTGAGAAGAAAAAAATTGTTGTACTTAAATTTTTTCTCTCGTAAGTATGAGTCAAAATTTACTCATGCTCGTCTCTACTTGAAACAATAATGTCGGCAATTCCGATTGATCAGAAAAATAAAAATCGTTTAAAGACCCAGGAAAAAATTACACATTCCAAAAAGAAGGTGATGCCCACACTTGCTTACATATCTCATTGCCAATTTAAGTAACTGCAATACCAAACTCATTCCAACGATAGAGTCAAAAAAGCAAGTAGTATTGTAATCAATTCTTTAAATTTAAACCAAAAAGCATGAACTCAATAACAAAGTAATTATTTACTTAAAAGAAAATAACATTGTTATTAACTTATATGTATAACTTTTTGTACTCAAGAAGTAATCATATACTTTTTCTTAATAAAATGACATTATTGAAAGTAGTTCCTAATTTTGAAAAAAGAAGTTATTCAATTTTAAAGAATTTATCTCATATATTTTTTCAAACAAATTTTTATTTGCAGGAAAATAATATTAAAAACAGAAATTGCATGTTGCCTAAATTTTGTTAAACTGTGGTTAGGTATAAATTAGGGAAGCGCTCGTGAGCAGAAAATTGTGAGTGGAAGTGGAAATTACTGACGTTATCGTGAGTGAGTGTAAAAAAAATTTCGAGGGTGATTGTGCGGGAGTCATATTTTTGTTTTTCAATTTTAAATTGTTCTTTTTTTTTTAAATATTTATATTTTCGTGGTTTATAGCTCCAAAACTATGAGCAACCCATGTTATCATAACAATTCGATGTTTCACTTTTAAGGATTTTATTTCCGCATGAGTTTAGATCGTTAAATTTAAGTGACCTAGGAGAATCACGTGTGAGTAAAAGTTGAATTAACTTATGGAACTACTTCTTTTTTTTTAATGTAAGTACTTATTTTTTCTAGGGAACTATTTATTTATTTTTTTGTGTAAGTACTTCGTAGTTTTACAATGGAACTATTTCTTTATTAAAAAATGTATGTAGTTCTTAAAAATATAAAGTAAATGGTTCTTCGGTAAAAAAAAAATCAATTCTAAAGAATCAATTATTTTAGTCTCACGCCCTGTTAAAAGAATCGAGTAGGTAATCTAGTAAGGAATGCGTTCTGCTCAAAATTCTTGATTGCAAACCCGCTTACCTTTTTGGAAATTTTTTGCTGGGGAGATTTGGAAAATTTTTTGCCGATTTAAAAGATTAAAAAAAACCGAGAACAAAGTGAAAAGGTCCTTTACAACAAATATTTAATAAATTAAAAATCATGTTCTATGTGTGCAGTGTACAATTGCAATATTTAAATGTTGCCAATTATTTATCATTCTTCATATTCGCAGATTTAATCCTTTCACTACCATTGTACACCAAGTGTACATATTTTTAATAAAATAAAAAAAAAAAAATAATATGATTATGCAATAAAACTTTATATTTTTGTTTAAATATGTTCTTTAGGATTTTGGTCGTTGATAAACAATCATTATATGCATAAACTGTTCATAAGAGCAAATAAAGTCGCGATATTTGTTAACAAAGTCCGATTCCGAAAAAGGAGCGTTTGGTGTATCTCCGAAAAATGAGATTTTGGTGTATCTCGTAAACTAAAAAAGCTAGAATCTCGAAATTTGGCACTTAGATTTATCTAATGGCCAGAACAAAATTAAAAAAAAAAGGATTTTTTTGGTTATTCGAATATTTAAGTGGTAAAAATGTACTGAGAATTTTCGAAAACTCGATTTTCGGTAGTAAGGGAAGGGGGCATACACTCAGGGAACTTCTGCTTTAAAAATTTGTATTTGTATATATTCGTTTATTTTTTACTAACATATGTGGTTAATTTTTACTACAATTGCTAGTTATTTTGTGAACAGTAAAAGTAAATGACAAATGTTAGTTGATTTTAATGAAATGTTAGTCTTCCTTACTTCAAGTGAAATTTCCTTTTTTTCTACATTTGATGTCGTCTTTCCCTACATAATATCCTTAGTGTACACGTAAACCCTTTTCCTTTTAATTTAATTGCACCTGACAAGAATCGGAAGTCAAAATAAAAATATATCCTCAAACAAAAAGTCGACTTTGGTAGGATTAAAGGAGTGTAGGGCTATTTTTCGTCAGAATTAATAAAATATTTAAATAAAACAGCTTTTAAAACGTTGTTATTACAATTTGCTTTTCAATTGGCTGAAGTATATAATAATGTAAGACATCTTTAAAGCATTTTTGGTCTAAATACACACACAGGTATATGGATTGGATTTTTAGATGTTTTGTAATGAAACCCTATTTTTTTTTTTTTTTTTTTTTGCATGAATTATTTTTAATTGAATGTACTTTTTATTTCAAACATAGTTTAAGCTTATTTGAAAATAATTTTACTTAATATTTAAGAAAAGAAAATGTTTCATATTTCATTATTTTAAAACATTTAATATTTAGAAAACTATATTTCATCAGTAGTTCTGAATTTTATAAACCCGAAACCAGATATGAAAACAGAAGCTAAAACTACAATAAAGTGCCAAATTTTGTGAAAATTGGATAATAATTAAATACAAAATAAGGGCACTTTCGAATAACAGTCAATTTCTTCACATGGTGACTGTCTCTTGATAATTTTTCGTTTGATACCAAAATCTATATGAATTTCGAGGGACCCAAAAAGAGGCACAACTTTCGGTCCCTTTTTAGAACAAAATGGCATCGAATTGTAGTGACATATTTGGACAAAAGTGTATGTTTTATAATTTTTTTACTTTTTATGCATAGTCTGTGCTATCAATCCATATAAAACCATCAAAAAATATTAAATTTTCGACCTATTTTAAGCAAACTTGGTATGAAAGGTAAGTGTCATATAAGTATGTGCTCGTACAAGTTTTGGGTTGTTAATCTTACAGGTTGTGGAAATGTCGCGTTTTCAAATATAAAAAAAACTCTTAAATTTAACAAAAGTAGTCGTACTTAATCGTCCATATCTTTCTTTTTAATGGTTAAAGGTACATGATTCATTGATTCCTCACTGTTGTCAGTGTTAAATAAATAAGAGAAAACATGATTTTTTGAAGGGAATATTAATTTTTTTTACAAAACCCGTGGTTTAAACCGCTGTATTTAAAAAAAAAAACAGTTTTTTTTTTTTTAATTTTCAAAAAAATATACGAGGGCGGATTAATAAGTCCGTGACATTTCGAACTTCCCTCGTAGTTGTGGTCACACAAGTACAAATGACGCTGAACGTTCTGAACGGCCGTTCTGAGGTCAATACACCCGAAAATGTTGAAAAAATCCACGATATGGTGTTGGCCGATTGAAGAGTAAAAGTGCGTGAGATTGTTGATACCATAGGCATCAGTGTGGTTTCGATTTTAAATGATCAGTTGGGTTTAAGAAAGCTCTCTGCAAGATGGGTGCCGCGTTTGCTCCCAATTGACAATAAACGTAATCGTGTGACAACTTCAAAGGATTGTTTGGAGTTGTTTAACCGCAATTCGAATGAGTTTTTGCGGCGTTTTGTAACTGGATGAAACATGGATCCATTACAAGACTCCGGAGACCAAGCAGCAGTCTACACGATGGGTTTCTCCGGCTCCGAAGAAGGCCAAGGTAAGTTTGTCGGCCAATAAGGTGATGGCAACAGTTTTTTTGAATGCACGCGGGATAATCCACATCGATTACCTTAAAAAAGGGAAAAACAATAAACGGCGAATATTATGCCAACTTATTTGACCGATTTAACGAGGATTTAAAAAACAAAACGACCCCATATGGCCAAGAAAAACGTTCTTTTTCATCAAGATAATGCACGGGTGCAAACGTGTGCAGTCTCAATGGCGAAATTCCAAGAAATGGGCTACGAATTAGTACCTCATCCGCCATATTCTCCGGATTTAGCCCCCAGCGTCTATTTCCTATTTTCAAACCTAAAGAAATGGTTGGTTGGTGGAAAGAGATTTAGCTCCAACGATGAAATTATTGATCAAACAAATGCCTATTTTATGTACCTAGAAAAATCCTATTTTTTTGGAAGGGATACAAAAATTGGAGAAACGTTGGACTAAGTGTATTGAGCTAAAAGGAGATTAAGTTGAAAAATAAATTTAAATAAATTTTTTAATAATTTATTCCACTATGCTGTTGCCAAATTATTTTGTGGAGCTCTTTCGGAAATCAAACTTATGGATAAAAATCAAAAAAAGATACTAAACCTAATAGGAAAGAAAGAATTACCTAAAAAAAACTATTTATTGAAAAAAATAAAAACGGTTAACGGTTCAAAAGCTACAAGAGTCATTGATACCTCATTTAAAGTTACTTAAATCGTGGTTCACAAAACTAATACACTTCTTTACGGTAAAATGCACGTTTTTCAAAATCTGTGATTTAAAACTGCCTTTGTAAAATTTTTAAAAAATTACCAAATCCCTACAAGGTATTCCTGCATGTTTCTGAGTTATTTACTTTTAAGTTAAGTTTTTTTTACATTTTTTGTTCATAACTCAAGATAGCGTAAGAGCTCCACGTAGGGATTTGGACACGGCATAGGGAAGGAATTTCTATTTAACATATCGCTCATTTGCTGAAAGAACATCATCAAAAAACATGATTTTTGAGTTGATGGCGCAGAACGTATCATATTGTGTAAAAAAAAGTCGTATTGATATCTTGTATAATCACCTCTTGAGAGAAATTATGTCGTTATTTTTTCTTGAAAACTTTAAACTCGTTTTCTACAAAATCAAAATTTTTGAGTTATGACGTTATTTCAGTAAATGAACGATATATTTATTTAAAAATTAAAAACAAAAAACAGTTTTTTGAAATACAGCTTTTTGAACCGCGGTTTTTGAAAACAATGCATTTTACTGGGGAGAAGTGAATAATTTGTGTGCTCTAGTAAAACCACAATTTAAGTAGCTTTAAAATGAGTTATCAATGACTCTATAGCAGTTTAAGCCGTTAAAAAGATATGGAATATGAAGTACGACTACTTTTTTAAAATTTTTGAATATTTTTCATATTTTGAAACGCGATATTTCAAGATTCACTGGGATTAGCTGTTCTTTATTTGGAGAACATTATAGTTGTGGGATGTTTATCTTCTATACCAAGTTTGGTTGAAATCAAAAGGGGTGGAGGCAATCGAGTGGTTGATTTTATATGTTTTCAGTCTAACTATCAAAATAGTAGTTATTTTTAAACATTGTTTAAATAACCGATAAGGTAGTAAAACAACAAAAAAAAAACTTTTAGAACAATCTTCAATATTTAACGGAGAACACGTTAAATATTGAAATTCGGCAGAAGAAAGACATAAAGTATTAAAAGCAAAGCGTGGAAGTTTGAACAATATAAATTGAAGTTTCGATACTTTATCGCCTAATTTCGCTTTTTCCAAAAAGCGAAAATCGTAATATCTTCTTAAATAGGAGCAGAAAAAAAATTGTTTTTCGAGCGTGGTTATATTTTGGTAAGAAAAATATTTTCTGTCCAAAACTTCTCTTTTATATGCTTTAGTTTCCAAAATGCATCCTAAAATATTTGGCTCATATCGCCTAAATTAGGCAATGATAAACAGTTTTGTTGAAGAACTTCCCAGGAAAAAATTACACATTCCAAAAAGAAGGTGATGCCCACACTTGCTTACATATCTCATTGCCAAATTTAGTAACTGCAATACCAAACTCATTCCAACGATAGAATCAAAAAAACAGTAGTATTGTAATCAATTCTTTAAATTTAAACCAGAAAGCATGAACTTAATAACAAAGTAATTATTTACTTAAAAGAAAATAACAATGTTATTAACTTATATGTATAACATTTTGTACTCAAGAAGTAATCATATACTTTTTCTTAATAAAAGGACGGTTTTGGAAGTTTTGAAAAAAGAAGTTATACAATTTTAAAAAATTCATTTCATATATTTTTTCAAACAAATTTTTTATTTGCAGGAAAATAATACTAAAAACAGAAATTGCATGTTGCCTTAATTTTGTTAAACTGTGGTTAGGTATAAATTAGGGAAGCGCACGTGAGCAGAAAATTGTGAGTGGAAGTTGAAATTACTGACGTTAAAAAATTTTCGAGGGTGATTGTGCGTGAGTTATATTTTTGTTTTTCAATTTTGAATTGTTATTTTTTTTTGAAAAATTTATATTTTCGTGGTTTATAGCTCCTGAATTATGACAAACCCATGTTATCATAACAATTCGATGTTTCACTTTTTAGGATTTTATTTCCGTATGATTTTAGATCGTTATATTTGAGTGACCTAGGAGAATCACGTGTGAGTAAAAGTTGAATTTACTTATGGAACTTCTTCAGTTTTTTTATATGTAAGTAGTTCTTATTTTTTCTAGGGAACTATTTATTTATTTTTTTTTGTGTAAGTACTTCGTAGTTTTACAATGGAACTATTTCTTTATTAAAAAATGTATGTAGTTCTTAAAAATATAAAGTAAATGGTTCTTCGGTAAAAAAAAAAATCAATTCTAAAGAATCAATTATTTTAGTCTCACGCCCTGTTAAAAGAATCGAGTACACTCAAAAAAATAAGTTAGTAGAAAAGTTAGTAAAACGTCTTGTAAATCAGGTATACTATTTTTTAGCAAATATTTTTGCTAAAATCGTGTTTTCAGCTAAAATTTTTGTTATACTTATTCAGCACTTAACTGTTTTATACTAATGCTTTACTAATATACTAATGTTTTACTAATTAATTTTGCTAAAAAAAATTGTGCTGATAAGCAGATGTCGCGGCATGTCAAGATGTAGTAGAGAAGAGGAAAATGATATTAAAAAGTACAACTCTAACAAGACAAGTAAAAAAATCAACCATGAAAAAACATATACAGACATGTAGACAGAGTAAAGAGAAAGACAAAAGCACACATCTTAGGTAGATTTGTATGGTTTCTTTTTCTTATTGCAAAAAAAGGGTTGTTTTTTTCGTCTCGTTTGTTTTGTTTATTTTTTCGTTTCGTTTCTAGAATTATCTTCGGCAGTTTCGTCATAGCATCATTAAGACAACCATTGATGTAAGTAGTTGAAAGAAAATTTTTGTTATGTTATATATATTTATTTCTATATATTTTCAGATATTAAATTAATTCATGTCGTCAATGTGGGAAAATTAAAATTGTTATATTTCGTTATTATAGTAAATTATTTTTAAAAGAATCACAAAAATATGTTTTATGATTTTCAGCAAATAAATTAACTAAATTACAATTTTTCTACAAATTTTTTGCGTTTTTTTCAGTCTACTAAAATTCAGCAAAAAATTTATTAATTTTTACCAACGCTTTTTTATTTCTAATCTACTAAGTGTTAGCAAAACTTTTGCTGAATCTACAAATTTTGTTGCTAAAAATCAGCTCGCTGATTTTCAGCAAAAGATTTTGCTGACATTAGCAACTTTTTTGCTAGCATCCTCCTGACTAAAATTTTGCTGACTCAGCAAAATTTTTTGCTGACTTTACAAACTTTTTTTTATGAGTGTAGGTAATCTAGTAAGGAATGCGTTCTGCCCAAAATGCTTGATTGAAAACCCGCTTACCTTTTTGGAAATTTTTTGCAGGGTTATTATTTGATTTTCGAGTGGAGCACATGGTATGAATTTCGTTGCAAAACATTGTTTGCCAGTTAGAATGTTAACATAATTTTGTATTTAAACAAAATATTTTTGTAAAAAATGTTTTTGGAATTATTGAACTTTTTTTTTTCTAAAGAGAAGACAAACAAAATTTTAAATTTAACTGCCAATATTTAACTGCTAACGAAAGTACGTATATTTCTATAGTTTGTTTTTTAAACTACCGACAGAAAAAGTTGAAAAATTAATTTCTATGTACTATAATTGATTCTTCCCCAGCAAAACCACACATTACCAAATCATGGGTAAAGTAATGTATCTCCATAGGGCTTCATGCATTACTTTACACGTGACTTCACTGATGATTTTACATGAGCCTCAAAGTAACTCATTACCTTGTAGGGGGTAAAGTAACTGGTTACTTATATAATTACTTGGTGGGAAAAAGTAATGTGTCTATAAATAGATATTCATAAAAAAAAATCATATAAAATTTTTTTTAGATATTTTTTTAATTAAATAAATAACTTTTTTCTTTTTTTTTATTAAATTAATTACGTGGACATGCTGGGATTCGAACCTGGGGTCTATGGTATTTAACAATTAGTTAGGCGAGAACTCTACCAACTGAGCTATCGATACATACAATATTTTATTGCTTAAAATGTAGATAAGTTGTTGTGCTTCGTGTTTTCGTTCGTGATATCAAAAATATACACCTTACCATTATGCTTACAAAAAATCACAAAGTAATGTGTCTATAAATAGATTTTCAAAAATATATATTAATAATTACTTTACGTTTATAATTCATGCATTATGTAATTGATGATCGGTAAGTCATTATTTTATGTTTTGAACAGGTAAGGAGTACACATTACAAGGTAACGCATTACTTTATCGCACCCATTACAAAAGTTTTGCTGGGTCAAATGAAAACAAACTTTACTTACGTATAACTTCATAAATAAGCTTAAATCGGTAACATAAAATATATTGTGAGTGTACTTTCCATTTATTATAAGTATTTTTTTTTTTTAAATTGTTAAAAAAAATTAAGTAAAACTATTTCAACATTTTAAAATCTAGCTGAACTTATTGAAATGATAAAAGTCAAATGGCAAATGCACCGCGACCAATGTAGGTCTTTAAGTGCATATTTTTTATGTTTTTAGTGCATAGTTTTCGTTTTTAGCTACATTTTATAAGCGCCTATTTCCTTTTTGTAGGTGCATGGAATTCCTTGCCCTAATAATAATAATAAACTCTTACTGTTAAACATAGTTTTGAAAACAAAAAAAATAAATATAACTCAGCATGTACAGATACAATTTCATGAGAAATTTATCATTTAAAACTGAAAAGAGTAGCAACTTCCGCAAGATTATAAGACCGCTGTGGTTATTCATTATGTTTTTTTTTTTTTTTGTTGCAATGAAAGTATAATGATTAAAACTAAAGGAGAATAGGGTTTAAACTCTGTAGCATATTAAGGGTCAGTTTTAGAAATAGGAGTTAAACTTGGTTTAATTACGTCTAACTCAAATTAAAATGATAAATGTTAAACGAAATTTAAGAAAACTGCAATAGTTTTTTCTTACTTCCTCTCTAAATGCAAAGAAATGCTTTGTCTAATGTAAACATGGCCCCACGCACAGTGGGATATATCAAAAAAATTTTGGAAATACTTCGGTCATTTCTTACTAAACAGGCATAAGTGACGTAATATCGAGCATTAGCTTTGATTTTGAACCTTTGAACATGATGACCACCCAAAATAGGTAACTTTTTGCATATCAAATTTTAAGTGCTCGCCATTTTTTGTGAAATTTCAAATTTGGTCCAATACAGGTCCAGTTTGTTAGGAATAGCGGGACGAAAACAGAGGCAATTTCTTTTTCAAAATATTGTTTATTTAACTACATAAGTTTTTGATTAAATAAAAAAAAATTAATGCAACATCTTGTTCTACTCAAAAACTCAAGAACAGTCATAAGTGACGTAATGTAGAGCTTAAGTTTTGATTTTAAACCTTCCAGATCCCTCGGGACCGGCAATATGACCACCAAAAATAGGGAACTTCTTGCATATAAAATATTGAGTACTCGCAATTTTCTTGTTTCTAATAAGCAAAAAATAGTGCTTACCCAGAAGCGTTTCCGGAAGGTATTATTTTATTACGAAGCGCTTCCAAAGCAAATACAGACATGATTTTTGTTCGCGATGTCGCACTTGGTATGTCTCTTTTAAGCAGGTGAAAAGCGCTTCTTTCATGTGCTCTTAGAAGCAGTAAATTCTTCTTAGACAATAAGAAGCGTTTTTTTTTTGACTGTGGACAACATTAATGATTTATAGTATGCATTCTTTATTGCTTCATTGTAAGCATTATTCACTGCTTCAAAGAATGCATTTTGGGAAGCACAGCAGAATGCCTTCCCTAATTGCTTCATTGTATGCAAGGCGGTGAAGCGCTATTTTGGAATGCATTTGTAATCTGCTAGTAGAGATTAACAACAAAACAGACCGAGATATTCCCATTTGAAAATGTGAAATTCCAAATTTGCTCCGACTCAGGTTCAGTTTTTTGTGAATAGCGGGACGAAATCAAGGCCAATTTCTTTTTGAAATTAGTGGTTTTTTAACTAAATATATTCTTAATTATAAAAAAATAATGATTCCATTATCGTGTTCCACTCAAAAACTACATCCGTTTAAAGTAGAAATTCAAAAAAAAAAATCAAATTTTTTGGGATTTTTTCGTCAAAAAGCACTAACAGTCTTTTACCTCCAGATAAATATTTTCTTTCTGAACAAATAAAGTGTGCATGCTATTCTGAAAGGTCTTTTTATATAAAAGCGAGTTGTGTTAAAAATTTTTTTGATTTGTATGTATATACTTTTTCCCCCCAGCCGCTTTAAAAGTTGCCACATTTTAAAGGCAAATATCAACTTTAACCCACTGTTCAAAATTGTGCACGCCTCCAATTAGGGAGAGGATGCGCTTGCAGATACTTCAACATACTGGGTAGCTATTAGAGATAGCACACACATGTGAGCATGTTTTTTGTTAGTCTCGACTAGCAGATTGCAAATATGTTGAAAATCGGATTAGAAACCAAAAAAATGGCAAGCATTCAAAATTGTATATGCAAAAAGTTCCCTGTTTTGAGTACTTATATTGACGCCCCCGGGAGTTTTGGAAGGCTCAAAATCAAAACGGATGCTCTATATTACGTTCATTATGCCCGTTATAAATTTCATTGCAATCGGACCACTAAGTAAGAAATGGCCGAATTATTTCAAAAAAAAATTGTGATACATCCCACTGTGCCACGTTGGGCACAAACCCTAAATCATTTTATTTTCGTTAATACAAAGAATTGGTAACTAGAATTTCACTTTTTAATCTACTAGTTAGTATACTAAAAATTAACATTTATACAAGTAAACCTCGATTTACGCCTTTATAAGGGGCCGAATAAACTTTGCCTTAGAACAAGTAAAGAAAATGATTTTTTAATTGGAAATTTTTGGAGGACTTTAAAGTTTTATACAAGTTTAAAAAAAACACCGACCTCGTAAAACGAGTGCTACCTGTTTTTAAGTAAGTACTAGCTAATTTTAAAGACAAAAAAAAACAAACTTTTATTTTCATCTCATAAACATTCTTGTTTTTATATATTAAGAATTCCAAAAATGTTCGACACTGAGGCAAACTATTTTAAAAATTTTTTATTTTTTTTTTGTATGACATGAATATCCTTTTGTGTATGTGTTAGCTGATGTTTAAGCATGCTAAATCTATGCGAGTTAATCAGTCGTTAATGGCGAAAAATTTATGACGATTTTAAGTTTAAATCAAATTCAAAATATTAAAATTACAGTTTTTGTTTAAAAATACCAAAATTTTTAAAAATTATGCGAATACAAAAATCAAAATTTGTTGCAATTTTTTTTATAGACATTTTACTTGTTAATACATAAAAATTAGATTTAAAAAAAAAAAATATTAACCCTTTAACTGTGTACAAAGATAAAAATTCAAAATGGAAGTGGTTAAAGAAAACAGTTTAAGAAAAAATGTCTATGGCAGGCTTGGACGGTCTCCTAAAAAAGAAGTGTTACATTGCTTCCTTATCACAATATATTCCATATTCAAACGGTTTGAAAATGGAGTGACATCAAACGGTATAAAAAGAAAGAACGTCTAAAAATATTGACGGTATTTGTGCTTGTTAAATTGAAAAATCGGTGGTTAATCCAATTTCGTGTTTCCAAGGAAATAATTCACAAAAACTTACTCCAAATGAACGTGAGTGTACCCAAATATAAAATATTGTAAAAAACAATTGGCAAAAATACCACAAAACGCAGATAACTGAGAAAAAACTTCATGAAAAAAAATTTCAAATAATTTTGAATGATGAAAAATACTTTTCATTTGCTTGGAACAACGGATGTATTAATTCTGGATTTTATTCTGATGACTTGAAAAACACTCCCGACAAGGCATCGTATTCGGCCAAAGCGAAGGTTGAACGAAAAGTACTAGTGTGTGCAGCCATTTCGACAAAAGGTATATCTATGGAAGCTATGGAAGCTTAAATTTATATAAATGTTAAGTAAAACTGGAAAAATTTATCAGAGATAGACACTCTAAAGATGACATATTATTTTGGCCAGATTTAGCAAGCTGTCATTTTGCCAAAAAATACGTGAGAATGGCTTAATACAAAAAACATAACTTTGGTACCGAAATACGCAAAATCCTCCAAACGTCCCAAAAGCGCGTCCAAAAAGTGTATAAAAATTGTTAGGAAGCCAATTGCAATGAAGCATTGAAGACAAAAATTAAAAGCAGTGTACAAAAAATGTACATGAATGTCGTCCAAAGCAAGATTGGAGGTATCAAGTATAAAATACGTCACACAGAAGATCGCGGTCCGTCGGATCTCTACAAAAAGTGAATGAATTAATAATTTATACTCTCTATAATGTGTTATAAATAAAAATACTTTAAAAAAAAAAAAATTATTTTTTTAACTACAAGCGTTTTAAAGTTGTCCATTTACTAAATTGGCATAGGTTAGACTATAAAATATACTGAAAATGCATACTAATAAACCAACCTATCTTAATACCAAGTTTTGTTAGGAAGATTGGTTGGTCGGAATCTATGCTTGATACACAGAAAAAAATAGATCATTTTTATTTTCAATTAAAATGTTTATTGAAAATAAAAATATATATCAATAAATATTGCCTTTGATTCAACAACAAACATTTTTCAATATTGCAATTCTCAAAAGAAATGAAAAAAGTATTGCCACGTCGTCATGAATTGTTCAAAAAACATGATATTTACACACAAAATGCATAAAATTTATACACAAAACATGAAATTTACTGCAATTTGTATAACATGTGTTTTATAGTAACCCTATTTATTATTATATTTTTTATTTCTTGTGCCGCTCTCTTTATTTTACACTTGATGCGTTTCTCTGTTTCTCTTTTTGTTCACATAAATATAAAGCTTAAAAACCGTTTTGTTTTTTAGCACTGTTGTCAATTATTTTTACCCAAAAAAAACGCTATATATGATCGAATGGTGATAAAAAATCAATTAGGTAATTTTAGCGAAAGAGATTAAACAAATTAACGATATGTATTAAAAAACTCTAGTTTACGAACATTTCTCGGATTTATTTCAAAATCAATAGAACTTTTAATGCTGAGTTCACGAATACTTTCGATTTTGTAGGCGACCCGCGGTTCCGGAGTTATATACCTCCAAAGTTTGGTTTTAACTTCTTTGTATCTTGAACATTTGTGATCGGATAAAAACAATATATATATCATTAGAAAGCCTACTAAAGCACCCTTCATTTGATGTATAATACTTCCAGTTCCATTAACCCGTTAAGCGTACAAATCATAACCCGTTAAGCGCATTTTAGTAATATTTGACTGTTCGAAAGGTACGAAATAAATAATATTTATTTGTAGCTAAGACTTCAGGCTTTAATATAACATATATTATTTTCCACTTTAGCCCTCGTAATGCCGTAGATATTAACATTTATATCAATATTTTGTATTTTTTTATTTTTGTACTTTTGTTCAATCCATTAACCTATATTTAATAAAACATTTGTAAATATACCAAAATTCCTGCAGCCCGGGGCGAAGCCGATTATTGGACACACTAGAGGAGAAAATCCTTAAGCCCGGCCGAAGGCCGGTTACGCAGAAAAACTTTGTTCTGCGAAGACCATCCAGTTCAAATACGGAAAATCAGGACTACAATGGGTTAATATATTTAATTTTTTGTACACCAAATTAAAAGCCTTTAAAAATGCATTATTATGACACCGCATGCTAAAGTTAAAAATATATCCATTAAATAAATTATCTAAACTTTATAGGCCTATATATAACTCGGAAAATATTGGCCGCCGGCACAAACTTTTTTTCACACGACTCGCCTATTTTAGCCCTAAGTTCGTTTTTTTAGAAATGTCCGTAAACTAGATTTGTTTCAAAACAAATTACTAATTTACAAATTCTTTTTATTGCAAAATCTTATTTAAATTTACATTCAATATGGTGCTGATTTTTTTTAATGAATTTGCCATAAATCGAATTAAATTTGTATCTATTTTTATCTAATTTGAATAAATCAAACAGAAAACAAAACAATTCAATCAATTCATCAACCGTTCACTTAATCGTTTAGGAATTTAAAAAAATACATTTCCGTTCAGTAAATTAACAAAAATTAGCGTTCAGTGATTTAAAATTTGATTTAAATTTTTTTGATTTGATAAACGAACTATTTCAATTGATTTGAATTCTTTCACAATAAATCTAAGGGCACCAAATCGACATTAAATCCATTCAAAGATTGGTCATTTTGGATTTAATTCGTTAAATTTCAATTCAAAATACAAAAATGTCATTAATGCGTTAAGTCTTCGGAGCTCTGGGAGTACAACATTAGTCTTATGTGAAAATTTCATTTACTTTTTCCATGTAAATACAATATATTAACTATATATTAATTGGCTGTAAACTAATATTTATTTATTGTGATCCAAAATTTGTTTATTTTGAATTAAATGTGGTTATTGTAAAATAAATGTACTTATATATAACAAATTAAAATTTGTTTATTACGAATTAAATTTCAACACTTTTTTCTTATTAAAAATCGCTAGCTTAGCGGGAAAAGCGGCGAGTTTGCAATACTGTCTTTTAGTTGCCGCAAAACCTTAAAGTGTTTGGTGTCAAATTATACTTAAAAAATATTAAAAAACATAATTAAAATACTATAATAGTTCAGCAAATATTTAAATACGTATAAAAATGGTGAGTTCTATAAATTGTTCAATATGTAATAAATTATTTCACTGCCCAAATAGTTTAATTTTACATTTAAAATCGCATTATACACCACCTGGAACAATTTTTGAATGTAATTTTGAAGGTTGTTCTCAGAAATTTACTATTAAATATAATTTCAAAATGCACGTGTCGAGGCATTTCCAGAAAAGTTTTACTAATACAAGTTCTCAAGCAAATACAATAACATGTAAAGAAAATACAGCTAATTCTCAAATTTCAAATATTCCAAAAGATTCTCCAACTGAAAACCCAATAATCAGTACAGAGTTTGATTTTAATAATACATCATCAGAGGCACAGTTTGGTTACAATTTTAATTACAACGAAAATTTACAAAATTTAATTAACTCTGCAAATAAATTTGTAGTGCAATTACATGCAAATAGCAATTACACCCGTTCTGGTATATTGTCTTTACAAAAATCTATTGAAAAGGATATTCTTAATCCAGTTGTAAATTTCATGGAAAGTTGTGTAAATAATTTAAATTGCGATAAAAAAATGTTAACAAATATTAAAAATGATTTAAAAGATTTGTTTAAAAACGTGAAGTCAGACTACATGTTGGAAAAATCTTTGAAAGAAATGGGACTTATAGATAAGGCCAAGACATTTACTATTGAAAACAATAAAAATTCTAAAGGCACGTTAATGCCGCTTCGTTTTCAATTCAAAAAAATTTTTGAAAAAGACGATTGCCTGAATAAAGTTTTAGCACATATGGAATCTACTGAGAAAAACCCGAATTTGGTAAATTTTATACAGTCAGATTTATGGAAACAAAAGAAATCATTGTACCCAAACCGTACTTTGATTCCATACTTCCTATACAACGATGATTTTGGAATAAATAATTCTATAGGATCGAAGGCAAACAAACAATCAATTTGTAATTTCTATTACGCCTTTCCTTGCATGCCCGGAAAATCTTCCAAAGTGAGTGAAGTATTTTTGGCATGTTCTATACTTTCTGAAAATGTTAAAAAATATGGTAATCGTTCTTTTGTCACTCTCGTTGACTCGATAAAAGATATTGAGATTAATGGAATAGAAATAGATACAAAAAATGGGAAAATAAAAGTTTTTTTTATAATGGGTTTGTTGTTGGGAGACAATCTGGGTTTAAACGTTACATTAAATTTTGCGAAATCATTTTCAGCCACACATTATTGTAGATTTTGTCTTATTAAAAAGACAGATGCTCAAAAATGTATTACCCAGGACTCTGAATTGTTAAGAAATAGAATTAACTATAGATTGGCTATATCATCAAATCAAAATTTATCTGAGTCAGGAATAACAGGAAATTGTATTTTTAATGACATTCCGTCATTCCACGCCACTGAAAATTATGCAGTAGACGTCATGCACGACATTTTCGAAGGCATATGTCATAACATACTTTCTCATGCATTATTATATTTTGTTAAAACAATGAAGTATTTCAGTATTGATACTATAAATACCAGAATAAAATCCTTCCCCTATTTCAAAAGCGATAAAGGAACGGAAAAGGTTAACTTAACTATTCAAGAACTTGAAAATTTTAAACTTAAATTATCAGCAAGACAAATGATGTCATTAACTTATTATTTTCCAATACTATTTGGAGAATATATACCCCAAAGCGACGAGGTTTGGGAATTTTTAATAACATTTTTCGAATTAATTGAAGATATTTTATGCTTTGAAATTTCAAGTGCCTTAATTGCAAAAATTAAAAACAAAATTGAAATAATCAATAGAAATTACCAAATTTTATTTAAAAAAAATCTTACACCAAAATTTCATATAATGTTACATTATCCTATGATAATGAAAAAGGCGGGCCCATTGCGAAACTTGTGGAACTTCAAGTTCGAAGCGAAACACAAAGAATTTAAGATCTATTCTCATATAACAACTTCCAGAAAAAATATTCCAAAAACCTTTGCTATCAAACATCAACTGAAATTTGCTAATTTCATTTTAAAATCAGAACTTAATGAAGATAACGTTTTCTGTAAAATTTTAACTGATTTAAAAATTAAAAAACGAATATTCGATAAATTTAAAAGTAACGAAATATCAGTATATTCCGAAGCAGTCATATGGGGTCATCAGTATGACAACAAATCCTTTGTAGGACGATTTTTAAGTGACGTCGACATCCTTAGTGTTGTCTATGTAATAAAATCCTCGTCAAATGAAATATTTTTATGTTGCCAAAGAGTTATTACTGTATATAACTCCCACTTTGCAGCATTTGAAATTACTAATAGTTCAAATGTTTTCGAAATTGTACCATTTAAGGATATAGTTGGACCTCCGGTAGAAAAAGTAAAAACTTCTCTGGGCAGGACTTTCATAAAACTAAAAGAATTTTATAAAAGTATATATTAAATTTTAATAACTTTAGGATGAAGGTAAATCTACAGCTGTTATACCAAATCTCTATGAATTACTATGCAATTGGAATCTACAACATCTTTACAACCATTTTACTGGTAAGTTTTCGCATATTTCTTCTTTTATTTTTCGACACAATTTAACTTCTTAACACATATTCATAGAACATCGAATAACAATAGATATTATAAAAATTTTAAAACCAAAGCATATTGATTTGCTATTTAATGGTATTGCTGTTGGAGATCTGGCAACTTTTGAAGAAAAACTGGAACTATGGAAGAACACAGTAACAACAACTAATACGCCACCTAAACAACAACAAAACGATTTACTAAAACCCCCAATTTCTTCAGTTCTAACAATGTTAAATGAGACAAAAAATGGGCAGTTAATTCTTAAATACTACCAACAGAATAAAAACCTTCATGAGGAACAACGACAGTTACTAATTAAAACAATTGCAAATTTTGTTGAAACCAAAGGTTGGGTTTGTTCAATAAAAGACTGTTCGGATATGGAAAAAGAAATATGTAAAATTTTTCCTACAGAAGAATTGGTAAGTAATATTTTATCGAATATGTTTTTAAAAACTGTTTCCCTAAATGATAACAATTATTCATGTCATTTCAGGAATATTACACCTCCGGCAAAAGAGGAAAGATTTACAATAAAATTTATAACTTAAAACGGTTTTCGAAAAGTATACTTTTTAAAGAATCGCCACGGGATGAAAACTATATTGAATCTAGTAAGTTTAAATTGCTTTTGTTTATAAAAAATTAATAAGAGATGATTGCACTCTCTATCCATTTCTTAAATCAAATTTATATTGTTTCTTAAAACGTAGAACTATTTCAGTTATAAGTTCTTTAAAAACGAACTAATTAAATTTGGTTATATAACATTAATTAAAGGTAACTGCAATGCCTATCTATTCCACTCGTCCAATTTTTAAAAAATTGAAAAAAAAAATTTCTTGTAATTTTTCTAAGTCCCAAAAACGCAGAACTATTTCAGTTATAAGTTCTTTAAAAACGAACTAATCAAATTTGGTTATATAACATTAATTAAAGGTAACTGCAATGCCTATCTATTCCACTCGTCCAATTTTTAAAAAATTGAAAAAAAAAAATTTCTTGTAATTTTTCCAAGTCCCAAAAACGCAGAACTATTTCAGTTATAAGTTCTTTCAAAACGAACTAATCAAATTTGGTTATATAACATTAATTAAAGGTAACTGCAATGCCTATCTATTCCACTCGTCCAATTTTTAAAAAATTGAAAAAAAAAAATTTCTTGTAATTTTTCTAAGTCCCAAAAACGCAGAACTATTTCAGTTATAAGTTCTTTCAAAACGAACTAATCAAATTTGGTTATATAACATTAATTAAAGGTAACTGCAATGCCTATCTATTCCACTCGTCCAATTTTTTAAAAAAATAATATAATTTTTTTCTTAAAATTTTTCTGTCCCAAAAACGTAGAACTATTTCAGTTATAAGTTCTTTAAAAACGAACAAATCAATATTGATTATACAAAATTAAAGAAAGGTAATTGCAATGTCTAACTATTCCAACCGTCCAATTTTTAAAAAAATTCAAATACATTTTTTTTTTCTTTAAATGTTTTTAAGTCCCAAACACGTTGAACTATTTCAGTTATAAAGTCTTTAAAAACGAACTAATCAATATTGATTATATAAAATTAATTAATGGTAACTGCAATGCCTATTTATTACTTTGTCGAATTTTTAAAAAGTAAAAATAAAAAATAATATTAAAAGTCCCGAAGTCGTTCAACTATTTTAGCTTAAAAAACTTTAAAAGACGATTAATCAGAATTGACAATACAACAGTAGTTAAAGATAATTGTATTCTCTATCCCATCCTCAACTCATTAATTCATGAATAAACAGAAAAATTAATCTTACTTTTACAGTTGATGATTCAGATGTAAATCTTGCCCTTCAATGCCTTCGAAGTGAAAATACAACTGCAGATGAGTTCGATATATACTGGAGAAAGTGCGCAAAATACCGGTTTCAACAAATGGCGGATTCCAAATCAACAGCAGATATTTTAAAACAATGGCCAGAATATTTAAAACCCTCTGGATTTCAATTGGTAATAATGTAATAAACTGTTTTGTTTTTAATTAAAATGTAATTAAATTTTGTAGATTGAAATTGACTTCAGCCTTAAATATAACGATGCCAAGGATTTAAAATTAAAATGGCCTTGTTATGAAAAAAAGCTATTTCATATTCTAAAAACTAAAGTAAATTATGCTTCAGTTTCAAAGAAAATGCTGGAATTAACATCATCTGATGAAGGTAATTATTTCTTAATTTTGAATTTGTATTGAAATTACAACATTTGATATTATTTCAGAATCAAAAATTTTTGGACTCATGTGGTTTCTTCACCATTTACTTCCGCCGCAACAGAAAGTAATGACTGACGAAAGCGGATCAAAAATAAGAAAAAAGTTTTCCATTCAAGATTCGCAGGAATCGTTTGCCATAGTCGCGAGTACTGAAGAAGAACTCACAATAAAATTAAATCTCCTTAAAGTTTTAAATCTTAATATTCAGCCGAGACTGCTTATTATAGGAAACATATTAAAAATTGAAAAAATATTTATTTATTTCGACGAAATTCAATACCCAATGTTAAAAATTATAACAGCTGTAGACCTCCTATTCAAAATATTCTTTGTTTTTAGCCTAGAGTTTCCTAAGGAATCTATTATATTTTATAACTTTTTACAAATTTTTTTTTATGAGATTCCATCGGAAAAGAAATTTGCAAAAGTACATACCTTAAAAAATGATATTTTATGTGTCAATGATATATAAGAAATCTTTTTATATATTATTTCATCCTATTTTATTTATTTTAAATCATTTTAAAAAGCTTTTTGGAAAAGTTAGAGTCTATAATATATTAAAAAAAGAAGCTATGTGTATTTTTTATAAAATTTTAAGCAGTATTTGTTTTTTTTTTTTGTTTGTTTTTTTATTATTATTATTTTTATTATTAATACTACTTTAACTAAACCTGAAATTAATTTTTTAGTTAACAATAAATAAAAAATTAAACAAAACAAAAAGAAATATGTTTTTTATTACAAAGACGAAAAATAGAATGAATCAAATTTAAAATTTTTCATATCAACGGAAATTTAAATCGAATTCATAAATACTTGAATTCCAAAATGCATTGGTTTGATAATTTTTTTAATTGATATTCCAAAAAAAAACAATAATAAAATTGATTGATTTGATCATTATTTTAATTAAAGTTAAAAAAAAAATTAACAAAGATTTTAATTGAAATTGTAAAATTTTTCGACAAAAACATTTATCAAATCAAAAAAAAAGTTTTGTTAAAAATTTTTAAAATTTTAAATAACATTTTTATTGAATCAATAAAAATATTTGTTGAAAATTTTAAAAATTTCAAATAATATTTTTGTTGAATCAATAAAAAATGTTGTTGAAAATTTTTAAAGATTTCAATTAATATGTTCATTGAATTTGCCTTTTTTTTAATTGAAAATATTTTCAATAAACGTCCGTCGTTTTCAGTTATTGAATCTACGTAAATGTTTATCACAGGAATTTCAAATAATTTTGTTATTGAATATAGGATTTTTTTAATCAAAACTGAAATTTTTTTTTTCTGTGTAACGAATAGGTTCAGCGCATTAAAATATTTTATTTGATCTAAATTTTGGCAGAAATGACTATAACAGTTGTCGCAAAGCGAAATGTCTTTGGATATAGGAATGAAAAATATATTTTTTTAGGATTGGACTCTAGATACCGAACTATGTTCTCAAACCATGTTTTTTATAATAAAAATGAGACAAAAAAAAAATTTCCAAAATTTAAAAAAACATAAAATGTTTGCATTTAAAATGACTTTTTGACTCGAAGGTGCCATTTACATAGAAAATCAGCTCACGCACACAGAGAAAAAATTTGCCACTTGCCAACTAAAATTCGGTTTCTACTACTGAAATGCGTTGAGTTACAGAATATTGGTTTCAACAACAGAATTTTGTTAATACAACAGTTTTAACTGAAACACCAAAAATATTCTGAAATCACATTTAAATATGTGTGCACCAAAATACGCTTTTCAATTCGGTTGGCACTTTATTTTTCTGTGTGCGCAATACGCTAATCAATTTCAAATATAATTGTGAATGTCAGAAGCAAAAAACACACATTTTCAAAAAAAATTTACGCTGTTCTCAAAACTCAATTCCATTAAACGGAGCAAAATCAATATGGAAAAAACTGTGAAAGTTTAAAAATCGGAAATGTTTCACTTATAGTGAATGTTTTCAAAACTAGTGACTCCATTTGTTATTGGTTTGAATCTAAAAATAAAAAAATCATGAGCAAAAAAATTAAATAAATGAAAAACTCTTATAAGTTTCAAGTAATGTTTTTAATTTTTCGACTTTTAACCCTTAAACCGGCCTAAGCTTTTTTGCAATAGAATATATACCACTTGTTCGGTATATTCTTCAGCAAAATTTTTTTCGTTGCCTATTTTGAGGAGATAGGAGCCAAAATAGTTTTAGAGCGAATTTAAAAAAACGAATCCATAAAAATAAATAACTTTAGGCATAAATTATTCCTCTTGCCAATATATAACTACAGTCCAACAATTATTCTTTTTGTGCTTCAACTTAAGAAGATATGGAAATTTTCGCGAAATCGACCGATAACGCACCTTTACTTTAACACATATTGATTAAACTTAAAAACCTTACTAACACCATACTCAAAAAAAAAGTTAGTAGAAAAGTTAGTAAAACGTTTTGTAAATCAGGAATATTATTTTCCAGCTAATTTTTTGCTAAAATTATGTTTTCAGCTAAAAGTTTAAGTATACTTATTCAGCACTTAACTGTTTTGAACTAATGTTTTACTAATATTTTACTCATGTTTTACTGATTTATTTTGCTAAAATAGAGATATACGCAGAATTGAATTATAGGCAAGGCAAGATGGAGTAGTGACGATACTAAAAAATACAACTCTGGTAGGACATATAAAAAATCAAAGATGAAAGATTTTTGTATCTGTTTTTCATACATAAAACAAAATTGTGTAAATGTTGCGTTATCACCAGCTTGTTAAAGTAATTGTCTATTAATTAAATAAAAGACAAAATTAATTACTTAAATTTAATAAAAATCAAATGTGTATTTGTAAACTAAATGTTTATAGAGATTAATTATCTAGTGTGGTCAAATTGCAAACAAATATACAGACAGGTAGACAGACTAAAGTGAAAAACAAAGACACACATCTTAGGTAGATTTTTATGTTTCCTTTTTCTTATTGCAAAAAAAAAGAATGTATATGTCATATTTATTTTTTTTCTTTTCTTTTCGTTTCTATAATTATCTGCGGCATTTACGTTTCTTTAAAAGATAGCATACTTTAGACAACCATTGCTGTAAGTAGTGGAAAGATAATTTTGTTTATGTTATATATAATTATTTCTATTTTTTTTAGATATTACATGAATTTATGTCGTCAATGAACATTGTTTTTATTTTGTAACGTATTGAAAATTATGTTTAAAAGAATCACAAAAAAATTTTAGGATTTTCAGCAAATAAATTAACTAAAGCATAATTTTTCTACAAATTTTTTGAGTTTTTTTCAGTCTACTAATATTTATCAAGGGTTTTTAATTTCTAATCCATTAAGTGTTAGCAAAACTTTTGCTGATTCAACCAATTTTGTTGACATCAATTTTTTTGCAAGGCCCCTACTGACTAAAATGTTGCTGATTCCGCAACATTTTTTGCTGACTTTACAAACTTTTTTTTGAGTGTACTTATTATAATCATTCTACCAAAGTACATAAAAATCCGAAAATACGTTTACAAGTTAAGCCAACGGCCTTTAGAGCTATCCTTTTGGAGTACTGTATATCCTTTGACCAATCCCTGCGGGAAATAAAGGGTCGATTGATCCAAAGTTGTAATTCTGTGATGTATGATTGTGGATCACGTCACGCAACTGGTGAAACCAAAATTGTAGTGCACCATAAAGGGGTAATTTGGGTAAAATGTCCAATCACGTGACTATAGTTATGGTGACAACATATTCACTGGTTGGTACCAGATATATCACATTACTGGAGAAAAAGTAATATAACATCAAAGTATACTGAAGCAACTATGGACGTTGCAGTTGAAGTTGCTATTGGTTATCGAACTGGTTATTCAAAACTACTAGCAGTGGTTGAAAACATGGCAATTAGTAGCAAAGGATGCAGTTCCTTGACTGCTACAAAGTGGACACAACACTGAAGGAATTTTTTATGTACCGACTTTGTGACAGTAGAAATGAAGACTGATTTAAAATAACTGAATACGGAACTGTTTAGACAGTGACTACGTTTGTCAGATATGGCGATTTAACGCCAAACGTCGTGATACTCGTTTGGCAAGTTAATTTTCGAAATGCCGACTGGCGATTTTACACAAAATATCGCTACCAAAAACTATCACCTGAATATGATTTTTTGCACAACTTATTCAAAAACTTGAAACACTTTAGAAGAATATAAATTAAAATTTCAAAATTTCTGCATATTGGTTTCGAAATATCTTGTTTAGATATTTTACAAGATTTGTGGTAACGATTTTTTATGTGGAAGTAATTGGCGATTTTTAAGAATTTATTTGTTAACAAAATTGAAACTGAGTGTATATTTTGTTACTCTGCTTTATAAGTTATTCATTAAATTTGTGCTGAATTGTTGCAGCTCCTTCTTTTTTTAAATATATTATTGTGAACTAGAATTATAATGCAGAATACAAAATTAAACTGTTCATGAAGTGCAGTGTTAGCATGTAAAAATTCGTAGAAATTGTTTGATATTACCAATGTAAGATATAAAGGAAAAACTTGCGAAAAATCTAAATTTTGAACATCCGGACTTCTTGTCTAGTTTATGTACTTTTCCAAATTTAAATTTTTAAAATGAATTTAATGTTATAGTTTTTTGTTGGGTATAGACAAAATAAACTAATTTTAAAATTGTTTTGTGTTGTGCCTTTTTGGAGGGTTTTTGAACAGGTGGTATGGCACACTGTTTTAGATAAGTACAGTGACTGGTTCCGGACGGGCTATTTCGCAACCCGTCCATAATATGACACACTCTGAATAAAAAGTGGCAGGTTACTTGCTAATTACTTTTCGCATGCCCGGCGACATGTACCCCTTAGACCAGTGCAGTGGTACTTTCCAAAACTATTCCACTCAAACTACCTCCATAACAGAACACATTGCGAGTAATATGTGACCAGTTTTCCTTCAACAATTTTTCTCCAGTTCTACGACACGTACACCTCCGCACTGGTTCTGTTGCATATCACATAAATCCTAAAGTGGTCATACTTTGACACTACCAACTTCTAACTTGTCCCGTAGCATATTCATTTCAGTCGGTACGGTGATATGTTACCTTGGTCAAGTTATTCGCCATGTCACACAGTGCTCCACAGGTAGCAATTGTCACCTCCTATGACAAGCCCATGTTAAAAGTACCGGTCACTTTCATATAACAGAACCGAAACTTGGACTGGTTCATACACACAAAATTCTAGTCACGTGACCATACCAATGACTGGTCCATTTCCCGCAGGGATATTAGAGCTTTTTTTTTAAGTTTAAGCTTGAATCTTACTTTGTGTTTAGTATCAACGAATTATTGCCAACATAAATATGTTTTCAAGATTTTTGAAAATTGTGTTCATTTTAAAATATTTATTTTTAGAAATTGTACGAAATTCTAACATTAACGCTTTCTCGCTTCCCAGTTGTGATATGTACATAAAAAATTACATCTCAAAATATTTTTAAATTTTGTTTTTTTTTTTTTGTAAAGAGAAGCAACACTTAGGAAATTCTTCCTATTAATTAATGTGTTGCTTTCTTTGGAAAGGGGTTAGTGGAGAGATGAAAGGTGGTGAAAGATGAAGGGCTTCAAACATGGCAACACTGTAATTGCGCGAGATGATAAGTCTTAGAACAGTTGTTGCTCTCCACCTGATGTAGAGTTGGCGAATTTATTGAAGCTTTTTGTTTCATAGCCCTGATTCATTATTTTACTTCGGTGGGGTTAAGTGCTATGGGAACATCGAAGGTGGGCGCATCGGTACATATAAGTGATAGAAAACTCATACATATTATTTTTCTGAATTGATGTTGTCGTTTTCGGGAATCGAACCCGGGACCATCTGTGTAACAGTCCAACGCGCTAACCATTACACCACAACGCCCACACCTGGCGCTCTAATGGCAAATTTAAAATATTCCGCCAGGAAGCTGACTTGCCGGTTAGAGGGTTAAATGTCCATGAATTATTAAGTGTTAAGTCTTTTCAACGTGAAACTGTGCATGTCTTAGCTTTTATGTATAGTCAACCTAATCCAGTCCAGTTCACATCTCAATTCAAAAAACCTTGAGAAGTAAAAGGCATCTAAAGTCAGTTTCAACAGGTGTCGAAAATTTTTGAAGTAGCTCATATTTTTTTTTAATTTCCACATAAAAAAAGAAACATTTGTGAGAATCTATAAAAAGAAACTCTTTATTTTTGTACTATTTTCTAGCAACAAACAACACTTTTCGAGACAAAATCTTATAAACAAAAAATAAAGTTTCTGTTTTGTTTGTTTTTTTTTTTTTTTTTGTTTTAACAAAAACAAAACAATAAAAAAATGTTTTAATAGCCACAGGTTTTCACTTGATTACAACTTAAAACAGCAGCAACAAAAATCAAAATTTAAATAAAAATATGTTTGTATTTGAAAATGAATTTCAAAACAATTGTAATGCAAATTTTTGTGTTTTTTGTAGTTTGTTTTTGTTTATAACTTCCACTTTTTTGTTGTTGGAATACATCATGAATGTGCTTGTATTGTTAAAAGCTAAAAGATATTTTACGAGGAATTTTATAAGGTTAAAAGATTGTTTTCCATCAATATTAACGGTATCAAAAGATAATGTGAACTTAATGAAGCTAAATTAAAAAAAAAAAGTAGTGAAAGGCGACTATTTTTAGCCCTATTGGAGATTAAACGTATTATTCACTTGTAGAAAAATGTTCTATCAGATTCAGGCAATAATTATTTAGATTAAGAGATTTTCGGAAATTTTTTAAGAAATAATCGATATCTATTTAATTCTTTATAATACAGTGTAGAAACGGTAATGATATATCATTATTTAATGATATATAAAAAATTTTCAAAAATCTATTTTTAGACTTATGATTTTTTCGTCTCTAGTAAGTACATATATAACTACTAGCTGGGAAGAAATGACATGTTGTGCAAGCAAATCATATGTTTTTATCAGTTATGGCAGGCAATACCGCTAAAATACCGTTATCGATTCAAACCTCCTTTCAACCGACTATCGTTATCCCTAAAATACCGAAATAATTGAAATACCATTATCCGAAAAATATAGTTAACTATATTCCTAAAATACTACTATCCTTAAAATACCATTACCGAAATATATAAAATACCGTTATCGCTTAAATACATTTACCGAAATAATTGAAATACCATTATCCTTAAAATACCGTGAACGATATTACCGAAATATATAAAATATTGAATAAACGTCACTACATTGCTAGGTCTGTCAAAAAAACAGAGTAGTATTTGGAAGATGACAAAGCCAATTGTGACAATTTTTTGTTGTTGTTTTTGTTTTTTCTTTGATATTTTAAATTTTGAATCTCGCTCCTAGGCGAGGACAAGAAATTCTCATTGAGTTTGTGATTTAACATAACAAATATCTCTAGAAATTCTAATAACAAAGTCCCCTGAAGATTTCCTTGGGCAGGAATGAAATCCGGATAGGGACACGCCTACATCAGATTGCTTTTCACAATTTGTTAAATAAGTTTTGGGACTTTAGCACATTTAATTACTATTAATAAAATACCGTTATTGCTAAAATACCGTTACCGAAATATTCAAAATAGCGTTTTCCTTAAAATACCGTTACCGAAATAATCTGACAAAATCAGAAAAAATAATCGCTGTAAATAGATATATATTTTCCCAAAGCTTGATCATAAACTAGCCACTCATTAGAATTAAGACATAATGGGGCAAAAATTATCGATTTGTATTTACCAGAGATTTGAAGAATTAATTCCCTAATTCCCATTTTTTTTAAAGAATTTATATTTTAGGAGTGTACTCCAATTTTTTAAATTCCTTCAACTTTTGGTCAGGGAATTCATTCCTTAGGACTGCATTCCCTTTTCGTTAAATTCCCTTAAGGGCTTAACTTTTATGTTTTAGTCCCTAGGGACTTAACTATTTTGTTTAATTCCCTAAGGACTTAACTTTTAGCTTTAAGTTCGTGGGGACCTTTTTTGTTTAAGGCCCTGAAACTGCATGAAAGGCCTATTAATATATAAATAATATGTTACGAAAACGCAGTTTTTTAATTAAATAAAACAATACCGGATTTGTATTTGAAAATATTATAGTTAAAGTTTTCAAAGCAAAGACTGATATGGTTTTGTAACGAAAGAACTAAAAATATTTGAAAATTGCTTATTGGGCAAAACAAAAATAATGGAACGAATGCATAAATAATAATAAAACATTTCAAAATCTACACCCGATTTTTTATACAAAAAGTATTTTTGTATTTAAAGAGCAAGTAGTTCCTTTTAGAAAAATTTTTATTTTCCGACCATTCCTAATTTAACCATCAATAAATTGTTTTTCCTTTTATAGTCTCATGTGAAAATTTATTTTTTTGGACATTAAGTGAAAAGCTTAATTCAGTGAATTAAACAAAAAAGTTAAGTCCCTTAGGTAATTAAACACAAAACTTAAGTTCCTGGGGACTTAAACTAAAAAGTTAAGTCCTTAGGGAATTAAACAAAAAAAAATTAATTCCCTAACCGAATTAAACGAAAATGGAATGAATTTCCTGATCAAAAGTTGAATTAATTGAATTTGAATGAATTCTTGTTGAACGAATTCCTTAATTGTAATGCTTAATGTCATGGAATTCATTCTCTAAATTTGAATGTTTTGCATTCATTCACTGGAATTCATTGTTTGCATTGCCCTATTAAAGAATTCATTGCTTGAATTAATAAAATTGAATTCAACTTTAGGGAATTCATTCCGAAATTGACTGAATTCTTCAAAGCTCTGGTATTGACATTATCTGAATTACTTGATTAACGTTATCCTTAAAATACCGTTATCGATATAACTGAAAAACCGTTATCCCTAAAATAACGTTACCGAAATAAACGAAAATATCGTTACCGCTAAAATGCCGATGCCGAAATAAGTAAAACTCCGTTAACGCTAAAACACAGTTACCGAAATAACTTAAATATCGTTACCCCTAAAATACCGTTACGGAAATAAACGAAAATAGCGTTACCCTCACCGATACTCGCATCGAATCGGTAACCATCCATGGTTTTAATCTATCAAGTATAACATGTCGAGATAGTTCAGATGGTAGAGCGGTTGACTAACAACCTGGGGTCGCAGGTTCAAATCCCGTGTTTAATAAAAAAAATATTTTTTTTATTAAATTATTTTTAACAACAATCAACTAGAATGTGTTGTGTTTAAATATTAGTATACATGCCGGATTTCCAATTCGTTACCAGTATTGGTTCCCAGTATTAGCAGTTGGACTGGCAGCCCTACCAAATAAAAAGCTTTACGATTTAAAGCTGTTGGCTGAAACTTGTAAGAAAAGACGAAAATAACAATTAATCACTTAACATCAGCGATTTTCTGTGGTTGGTTGATATATATACTTGATCAAACCTTGAGGATTAGAATCCACCACCCTCAAGAAGGCTGAATGATTGTGCCGATTTCTTTATTTTAATGATTGCTTTTAATTTTTTCAATGTTGAGCAATTAGGTTTTTTTGTATATTATTATTTTATATTATAAACACCAATTAAATGTATATTTTCATAAACCCAAGAGTTCAATGCAAGACGTTAAGGGGAGACTCCTCATTTTTCTTCATACGCCGTACAAATTTTTAAAATCCCAGTCTTAGTGGATATCTACTTTACAAATTTTAAGTTTCTAGCTACAGGGGTTTGAGCTAGGTGATTAAGGTGCAGCTCTACAACCAAATTTCGAACTCCTAACTTCAGTGGTTTGGGCAGGGCAGGAGGAGACTTTTCCTTTTTTCACCATCCCCGTAGGTGTTTTTTGAAATCCCGTCTAAGCTGATGTCTACAACTAGACATCACCGCTTAAGCGCGTTGTACCTGCTGCTAAGGGGTGACCGTAGAAGTTTCTAAAAATCTCGTCTAAGCTGGTTATTACTCGGAATTAAAAACCCACGTACCAAATTTCAAGTTCATCGCTTCAGCGGTGTGGCCAGGCCGCGAAGGGGAAACTTTCATCTCTATGTTTTGCCCCGCAGGAATTTCCAAAAATCCCGTCTAAGTTTATATATACGCGGCATTAGGGGAAACCCTACGGAACCCAGAGGAAAATTTTTTTTTAATTTTTTTCCTCTCAAAAAGTACATTTTCAAAAAAACAAAAATACTTTTTTTGGAAAACTATTTTTTTCTCCGGATTGCGAAGCGTTTTCCTGCATTCGTTGTGTTCACATTTTTTGTTCTTCTTCCTGCTGTCGTGATTTTTTGTACTTCTTGGTTGATATCTTTCTTGGGTTTAGCGGTTTGGACAGAAAGACCTTTCATAGACTTTACATAGCCAAAATATTAAAACGTAGTCAAAATAACAAGGCATAGTAAAAATATAAAAATGTAGCAAAAATATAAAAAATATAAAACGTAGGCAAAATATCAAAACGGAGGCAGAATCCCAATGTAGAAAAGCATTACCATATAATTAAAAATAATATATAATTCTGTGAAATAGTTCATTTACTTTAGGAAATATGACTTCTCAAAGTTCAATGATTTTAAATTTTTTGGAATTTTTTAAAAACTGAAAACGGCAATAGAAACGCAATTTTACATAATATTTGCAAAAACTAAAAACGGGTTAAACAAATAGACATCCTAGAGAATACGTGTTCAAAACATAAAGGAATTTAAATTACCCCCGGTCTGATTTTTGCCGATCTATCATGGAATGGACGATATTTAAATATAAAAATCTAAAAAGTTTAATATTATAATTCAAAATATTTTTAATGCGTATGCTAACTTACGAAAATCCCAAATAAAAACATAGATGCTTACCTGAAAAGAAAAGAAAAAAATAAAAATTTTAATATTTTAATATTTTATTAAATATTTTAATAAATAAATTATTATCTTAAAAACTAAATGATCACTACTACAAAGATGACTGGATGCCAACATTTATTAAATATTCACGGAGTGAAAAAATAATGTTCAACTACATCATGTAATGATTGTAATAATGATTTTATCATAGTGTGCTCTTTATGATAATAAATGTGTTCCAAATTAATAATATTATGATTACTAAACACATAATCAGGGCAACCAGAAATATGCTCTAAAAAATCGATTTTATGCCCATAAAAAATACCAGAAAATAGCTCTTAATATTTAAAAAATGTGCTCTTAAAACACACTTTTCATTAGCAAATCGTATTTAAAGACTTATTTTTCAGAACAGTTGGAAAACATTTTGTGAATTTTATTTCAATTGTTTACAAAAAAATGAGATTTTGGCAGCTGTCAAGTGATTTATGTTTAGTTTGGTTTGCCAGTTCAACATGAATAGATTGACGCCTGAACAACGCTTCCAAATTGTGCAAATTTATTTTGAAAATCGTGGTTCTGTTCGAAATGCGTATAGCGCACTACTTACTACGTTCATTTTATGGTCAACATAATCGTCCATCAGAGCAATTAATTCGATTAACTAGGGAACGTTTTCGCATCCACAGAGACGTCTTACAGTGGGTACAGAAAAAGTCATTGCTGCTGTAGACGGTAGCGTAGAGGAAGACCTCAATCAGTCTATCCGCCATCGTGCACAGGAATTGGATATGTGTCCATCCACTTTATGGATGATTTTGCGGAAGGATCTTGGTTTGCGTGCTTACAAAATCCAACTCGTGCAACAATTGAAGCCACTCGATCACCTAGCAAGGCGTGATTGTGTTTGTGGATATGTGAAGTCGCTAGTCTACGCCGATAAGCTCGAAACGATTGACCACTTGGAGGACAACATTCGCCGCCTTATTGCCAATATACGACCACATCTTTGTTTTATTCCATTTCAAAGTTCTATACCTCTAAAAAAACACCCTTTATACAATTGTTTGATAACGAAAAATTAACAAAACGTGAAATATGCTCTAAAAATATGCTTTTGTTCTAAAAGGTACAAAAATATACTCAAAAATAAGACTTTTTATCAAAAATATGCCCTTTATGCAAAAATATGCTATTTAGAGCAAAATATGCTCTAACAAATTCGTCCATTGTTCTGAAAAGGATAAATATCTCATACATTTTCCTATACGAAGCACAGGAAAAAACATGATACGGCAGATTTCTGGTTGCCCCGCACATAATCAATAGCAAAACGTTAGCAATAGTTTGCTGTTCGGTTTTAACCGAAACCGCGGGTTTTCAAGCCTTAAAACCGAAACCGGAAATTGGCAAAAATAAGTCGATTTTTAAAAAATACGTTAGTCTATTTTCAAAACACATTTTTTAAAAACACAATCCTTTTCCATGTTCAGCGAAATAGACCCAAACTAAAAAGTTGCCGAAAAAAGATCTCAAAATAGACTTAATGTCGTTATTTGGACCGCGGTTTTCAAATTTTTCGGTTTTCAACAAACTCTAGGTAGCATTATATAAAAGTAGTCAAAATATAAAAATGTATCCAAAATATTTTTTAAAATTCAATTTGTTTGTGAAAAGTTTTATACATTCAATGATATTTTTTCATTAAAAAAAAATTCTTTCAAATCTTTCAATAGTTTTTTAATGTTATTCGTTCACTTTGTGAACAAAATGTTCGTTAATTTAATGAAATTGTGTTTGGATTGAATTTTCTTAAACAGTGTGTCTGTGTACCTGCTGTAGAGTATCAATGTTTAATTTCGTTTAACGATTATTTTATTGTTTCTTTGAAATTCATTGTTATTTTGTAGAAAACAAAGAACTTTTGCTTTTTTTAATTATTCTAGAGAAATTTTGGTTTATAAATCAATAAAGATAAAAATTTTGTTAAATGGAAAGCGAAAAGTTTTATTGTGTATGAAATACACAAAATAATTTTATTAAACAAAAAAAAAACGCAAAATGAAAATTTTCGACGGGCATAGAATGGAAAACAATATCTACGTCGAATTTAAATACGTAGATTTAACCAGTGATGCCAACTAGGGACTTTTAGCACTATTTATGATGCTTTTCGATTACCCAAAAGGGCGGAAATTTTACTCTTGGTTCGTTGGTGCATTTAGTGCTCTTTAGCCATTTCTGTTTATTACTCCTAAATTGTACACGCAAAAAAAAAAAAAGCTGGGGGAATATTATCGAAGTGCTTAGTAATTATACAACTACATAAGTTTAATTAGTTAGTTTTACAAATTTTCTAGCACTCATCGATCCCGAGGGAATGTTTGACGAAATGTGGTAGAAAGATGTAATGATGTCTTAATATGATTTTTCTGAAGTTTTTGTACACTTATTGCGCCCTCTAGCGGTGGTATTCGCTATTTGAATTTAAACTTTGACGCTTTGTATGTACTTAATGGGCTAAGCTTTTTTTATTATAATTTTTATTTGTCGTTAAAGTAAATATCTATCAAACCGTAATACACAATTTGATGTATCAGATTTTCCCGATTTTTGATAATTTTTGAAAAATATTTTTGTTTTTGGACAATTTTTGAAAAAATGTAACAAAAAATTTTTCTACTTCAAAGAATTTTTCCATACGTCCTTCTTCAAATCAGCCTATAACTTTGATAACTGCCTATAACTTCTTTCTATACATTAATAAGTTTTCAAAAAAATGCTATACAAAAATTTTAAAAATTGTATTTTTTAATTAATTATATGGCAAACCTGAAACAATAGTTTATTTTTTTTTATTATTATTTGTATAGTATATAGTATATATTTATATCTTCCTCCTATCCAAAATTATCGGACCTTAAAAGTAGGTGTGGCTTTAAAGCCACGGCAGTTTAAAACGGGTTAAGCTTAAGTATTATTAAAATTATAAAAACAAAAAAAAATTAAAAATTATATATTGATTATAAAAAATTTTTGTATAAATTTTTAATCCATTCATCTCTGAATAATATGTAATATTTAATATTTCGTCTTAAACAAGCTTTCACACGATATCGATTTTATCCGGATACGACAAGCACTTTTTAAGATAATCGCTAAAACATTTCCAACTTCAAAGGCCTGTCCAATTTAAAAGGGGAGTAAACGCCAAAATAAAAAAGTTGCACTATTCAACTCCGCATAGACATTTTGGTGGATTCACAATTTTTATAAGGTTGATAAGCCGCATTTATTGCTATATGGATTTTTGCTGCTATCTAGACATCCATTGATTTATATTTAATAGAAGTCTTGCGTAAACACTGATTGCCAGTACCTAGTCATATCGCACACCTAGTTCAAAAGTGAATCAACTCAAAATTTTTAATTTTTCAGAAATCGAAAAAAAATATTTGCAACTTTTTACCAATTGAAACATAAAGAAAGACATAGCAACAGTTAACAACAACAAAATACACTGATATTTTTTTTATAGATAAACAAGTGTATTGTGCATAGTTTAAGCATATAAACCCGAAAAAATAAAATTTTGAGTTGAGACACTTTTGAACTAGGTGTGCGATATTTTTTGAATCGTTTTAACCTTTTAAACGCAAAAACAAACTAAAAATAAAACGTGGCTTTCAAGTTTTTACAAGAAGCCCATCAAATAATTTTGATATTAAGTCGTTTTTTCGTATACCGAATAGTTATCAAGAAAACTCGAAAATTAACTTTTTGGATTTTTGCTGTTTGGACTTTTGGGTTAGAGCTTCTTTCGACGAAGTGTGATAGTGTTGTTATAGGAAGAGGAATATGAACCCTTGTGACATGTCACAGATGTAACCTAAAACATATCACTAAACTCTACCGAAAGAAAATGTGTAGTATCAATAGTTTTCTAATGCAGGTTTTTCAAAACTAAGCTACAGTCAGGTTGCATGTTACTCCAATCTGAAAATGGATTCTGTTTCTAGATAGTCTAAGAAATATTATCCAATGAAAACAAAGAAAAAAAAGTAGATGGCGCTTTTTTGGGGCCAATCAAAATTTGGCCTGTGTTTAGTTTAGGGGATTCTTACCGATTTTTGATTTTTTGAAAAAAAAAAAATAGGAACGATTAAAATACATACGTGAACAGAGTCGAGAATTTTATACATATTTTTTGTTAAGACTTAAATTCCCAGCAAAATTTTTTAGAACAGATTACCTCTGAACCTGTTCTATAACAACTTCTTTTACCACCGGTTACATGGAACCGGTTCCAGAACCGATTTCTGGGAGTCGAAATGTAAGGTGTCACTGTCCCAGAACCAGTTCTATAACTGGTTCTAGAACCGGTTCTAAAGCAACCTTTTCTTGTTTGGAGGTAAAGAACCTATTGCAAATAGGACAAACTCCATATTAAAAGAACCAGTTGCAGAACAGAAATTGGAACCTGTTATAATAAAGTATAAGATGTTCTGTAACCAGTTATATGGATTTTACTATTTTACTGGGTTGTTTAGGTTTCGATTTTCTAATAAATTAGTTGTCTGTTCGGGACAAATTATATGTCATTGGAGAGCTTATAAAATATTCTTTATATGTGAAATATGATATATAATATTATATAAAAAATATGATATACATATATTTTTATTTCCCAGGGATGGAAGCGCGTTATTTCACTTTGAAATTAAAAATTACCGAAAACAAAACAAAAACTCTGTATTGTGTCAATTAAACGAGACATGCGACCAACAATAATAATACTACGAGACATGAGACTAACAATAAAAATACGGCTCTATGAAACAAGACCCCAATGAAATAAGTCCCCAAACCAAAAATGAAAGAAGGCCCGAAAAATTTCGAATAAAAAAAAATTGGGGTCTTATTTCATTTTTTGGGGCTTTATTTAATTTTTTTTTTTGGGACTTTATTTCATAATGAAATAAGGCCCCAATATGAGAAATGAAATAAGTCCCCAAATATTATTTTTGGGGTGTTATTTCATTTTTTTAAAAATCAAATTTTTAAGTAATATAAGCAAATAACCGTTATAATTATTGCATGAATTATCAAGTTATTAATGTAAATAGTTATTTGCTATTAGTAAGTGAGATTATACCGTGTAGTAATTTTGAAGTTTCTTTTATGTCGCACGCAGAAAAAAACTTTATTTCGCGAAGCCGCCTGCCGCGTTCTACGGAGGAAAAAAAACTCTAAGAGCGGCCGAAGGCCGCCACCCAGGAGAACTTGTTTCTCAAATCAAATGTCGAATCCGTTGAAATCTTATATTTTTAAGTAATTTGTAAAAACAAGTTTTTCTGTGTGGCGGCATTCGGCCGCACTTAAGGGCAGGCGGCTTCTCGAAATAAAGTTTTTTCTGCGTGCGATTATACGATTTATAAATTTAGTTTTATTTTGTGATATACTACTAAAAAATATTAAAAAAAACTGTATTGATATACTAAATATTATTAATCTTTTTACTATGTATTAATTAGGAATAAAGAAATATTTTAAAGTAAAATATAATTTTTTTTTTTTGTAATTGGGGCCTTATTTCATTTTCGAATGGGGCTTTACTGCATTATGAAATAAAGCCTCAAAATTGCGGTGTTATTTCATTTTATTTTGGGGTTTCGTTTCATTTGGTTGGGGGTTTATTTCATTTTTTTTGGGGGGTATTGCTTCATAATGAAATACAGCCCCAAAAAATGGGTTTGGGGACTTATTTCATTGGGGTCTTGTTTCATAGAGCCTAAAAATACTACGTTTTTTGAAGACAAAAATTTATGTGGCGCTTTATTTTGCGGCCAATCACAGTTTTCAAAATTTGGACTATCTTTAGTTTAGGGACACCTTACCGATTTTGATAAACAAATTTAGGTACTATTCAGATACGTCAGCTGAGTCGAGAATTTTAGTTTTTTTTTTGCCAGACACGCCACCTGTGGAGCAAGCGTTTTTAAGTTTAAATATTTTAAAAAATTATGTTTTAACTTTAAAGCTAAGTAGTACGCTCCCATCCCTGCAAAATGTATAAATATATATCATACGAAAGAAGATTTGATAGGCTTTCAAATGATATATAATTTTTCCCGAACTTACAAGTAGTTTTTGAGCCTTGCTGTCTCCAAAGAGGTGTGTCGGACAAAAAAAAAAATTATCGACTCAACTCACGTATCTGAATCGTTCGTAAATCGGTTAGGTGCCCCTAAACTAAAGGCAGGCCAAATTTTGAAAATATTGATTGGCCTCGAAAAAGAAGCGAAATTAAGATTTTTTTCGTTTTCGTTGGAAAATAGAAACAGAATCCGCTTTCAGATTGGACACAAATTTTATTTAAATCGACTCAGGCGCACCGTGCTAGACTATTTGCATCAATGATTTTTCAAAACTAAGACAAAAGACTAAATAAAACACCCTCACATTTGCTCGTATTAAGCACGTGCTATTTCTTCTACTTTTTCGCTTATTACAAAATTCAAATACAATACAAAAAAAAAAATAAAAACTCAATGTATTTATTTCCTCGTTTGTTAACTGTCAGACATCTACACCCGCCTCAGGTCTATTCAATAACGTACGAAAAGTACCGCGATTACGTTAATTTCAAATACATTTTGTTGCTCCTCTATTGTCTAGTCTTAAATTTGATCTGTTTGAATTTACATGGCTCTTTGGAAAACAAAAACAACATCAACAACAATAAACAAATCTGGTGTATTTTGCAAACTTGTTTTGTATTCCGAAAGAAAGAAAAATGGAAAATAAACATTTTATAGATTAACCTCTCGAGCCAGCTGTTTACAATACACAATAATGGACAGTTACAGCAGCGTTTACAATGTTTTTGGATTTTGAATGCATTTTTTATTGCTTGGATAAATTGTAAATTTAAATTAAATCGTATGAATTTTTTAATTTTGATATTTAGCAGACATGGGCGGCGTCAATTACATTTCACAATCATTCAGTTATGAAATTTCGCAATATCAATAATAATTTCAGACCTACGCTCACACTTGTGGGCTTTAACGTTTAATTAGAAAATTTGTAAAAATTTTAATACCAAACATGGGGATTATTAACAACATTTGAGGATTTAATTACAGGGCAATGGTTAGCGCGTTGGACTGTTACACAGATGGAACTTCTCAGTTCCAAAATAAAAGAAATCAAAAATTCGTCATTCAATAAATATATTGAAAAGCTTTCACCTAATAAATCAAACGAGTATTCCTTATGGAAATCGACCAAACATCTAATCTGACCTATAACTCATAAAGCTCCATTCAAACAGCAATCAGGAGCTTGGGCAAGAACAGATACCGAAAAAACTGAAGCTTTCGCACAACACCTCTGCAATACATTTCAACCTTATGAGGGTCCGGCAGGATCATTTATTACACCAAATCAGGAAGATGATGAAATACAATTATTTGACACTTCGGATATAGAGCACGAAATAAAAACTGGCCTAAAGTCGGGGAAGTGTCCAGGATTCGACCTAATTACTTACGAAATTCTTAAACAATTTCCTTATGAAGCAATCGTAAAACTCAAAAATATAATAAATGCTTGTATAAAATTAAAATATATACCAATATACTGGAAAGTATCTGAGGTAATTATGATTCAAAAGCCGGGAAAAAATGCACATGAAGTCTCGTCATATCGACCTATATCACTCTTACCAACTTTGTCAAAAATCTTTGAGAGACTCTTCAACAAAAGGCTTAAAGAAATTATAATTGCAAAACAATTAATTCCGAACCATCAATTCGGTTTTAGAGAGAAACACTCGACAATAGATCAGGTTCATCGTATAGCTTATTCAATCGAAGAAGCTCTTGAAACAAAAAAAGTCTGCTCTGCAGTCTTCTTAGATGTGGCCCAAGCATTTGATAAGGTGTGGCATGAAGGCTTAATTTACAAGCTGGAACAATGTCATCCGAAACAATATTCAGATATATATATATCATATATAAATAATAGATTTTTTAGAATAAAATGCGGGAACTCATACTCTTCACTTAATTCAATAAAGGCTGGAGTACCACAAGGTAGTATACTCGGACCTACTCTATATCTTATTTACACAAGAGATATACCAATACCATATAATGGAACAATCGCAACTTTTGCAGATGATACTTGCATCTTGTCAATTGGTAAAAATGTAGAAGAATCAACACAAAAGTTACAACAATCAGTAAATATGCTGCTGACATGGACCAAAAAATGGCGAATAAAATTAAATGAAAAAAAATCCACGCATGTAAACTTCACCAATAAGGATATACATTACTTGCCAATAATAGTATCTGGAAATATAATCCCTCACGCTAATTATGCCAAATACCTAGGAATGACCCTAGATGCCAAACTAAAGTGGAAAGAGCACATCAAAATTAAAACTACAGAACTGAACCTTAAATTTCACCAGTTACAGTGGCTCATTGGAAGGAGTTCACATTTATCAATTAAAAATAAACTTCTTGTTTACAATCAAATCATTAAACCTGTGTGGTGCTACGGAGTGCAACTCTGGGGATGTACAGCAAAAACTCACATCGAAAATATTCAACGTTTTCAAAATAAAGTACTAAGGAGTATAGTTTGTACATACGAAATTCTGATCTACACAGGGACTGAGGCGTAAGTACTGTGTATCAGACTATTCAAAAATATGCTTCATCACATTCGAAACGATTACAAGATCATATAAATACACAAGCTGCTACTCTAAGCAACAATTCACTTTATACTCGTAGGCTCAAACGCCATAAACCACAAGATTTAGTGGACTTTACTTGAAAAAAAAAGTGTGAGCGTAGTTCTGAAATTGTTAATTATATGACAAATTTCACAAGTGAATGATTGTGAAATGTAATTGATGCCGCCCATGTCTGATATTTAGAGGGGTTTTTAAATGGTGATTTTTTTTTTGTTTGCAGCAGTTTTGACTGACCATTGTTTAAATTATTTGAGTGGCTTTGTTGGTTTTAGGGCAGATGATTTAACTGAGAGTGATTTTTAAACGCTTGTTTTGTGTTTTTATTTTTAAGATTGCTTTTCAATTAAACTTATAATAGCCGAAAACGTAGTACTTAATAATAAAAAAAAAATACTAAATTGTTGCAAATTAGTCAAAATATTAAAACGAACTTTAAATACGGAAACCGAGTCAAAATATTTGAATGTGGTCAAAATTTTAAAACGTAGTACAAATGTCATGACGTAAACAAAACATCAACAATAAGGCAAATTATCAAAACGTAGTACAAATAGCATGACGTAGTCAAAAAAAACAAGAAGCAAAACAAATTTAAAATGTAGTCTAAATATTAAAATGTATTCGAAATATTACAACGTAGTCCAAATATCACAACGTAGTCAAAATAGCACAACGTAGTCAAAATATGACAACGTAGTCAAAATATGACAACGTAGTCAAAATATCACAAGGTAGTTAAAATATGACAATGTAGTCAAATTATATAAAAGAGAAAAAAACGAAGTCATAATATCAAAACGTAGTTAAAATTCAAATAATATGATATAGTCTAAATTTGAAGACATATTCAAAATGTAAAATCAGAGTCCATAGTCAATAAAAAAAAAAACTATTTAAAATATAAAACCACTTTATCAATATAGTGTCTTATATCTTTTTGAGCCATTTTATTTAATGCGAATGAGAAAAAGATTGATAAAGCAACTGAAAAGTAATTTTTAAACAAATCAAGTCAGTAAACAACATAAAAGTTTATTATTATTTTTTTTTTTTTACAACAAAACAAATAACAGTTGACACTTTTGTTACCAGAATTAACAATACAGAACGAACTTCTTCTGATGCTAAACAGAAGTTAAATGGAAAAAGTGTCAGAAACTTAAGAAGACTGTAATTAAGTTCAACTAATGTGAGGGAAGGATGGCAGGCAGGCAGGCAAACAACATTGATGAATATGGCAGTACTCGACTGCATATTTACAATGGAAATAACAATTTATTCTAAGACTTTTTCCTCATCTCATATATACTTAATAACATGTAAAGTAGGAGAAGTTTTCTTAAGTATTAATAAAAGCAAACATGTGTAAAAGCGCATCAAAATAAACAACAGAAAAAGAAAAACTCTTTAGCAGAAGGCAATAACACAAGTGTCAATGCTCTAGTTGCAAAATAAAATAATAAAAAAAAAATTGCATAGAAAAAATGGAATACAGATGTGCTTTAGGCAAGAAAAGTTAGAATATGGGTGTTTCCATGTGTAACATACGTTACAGTCGTATGATTCAATGAGATGAAAAACAAGGAAAAATATATAGTTTTAATTTCTTTATGTTTTTGTGTAGACCGTAGTAAGAAGCTCTATAAAGGGTAATTTTTTAGCAACTTTCTTTTTGGCAACACTGTTTTTGGCAGCTCAGCTGTTTTCGTGTAACATGATACTGTTAAACATGTTCAGTTTGGTCCATGAATCTACTTACAAACGAACAACGCTTGCAGATTATTGAGTTTTATTATCAAAATTCATGCTCGGTTAAGAAAGTGCATCGTGCACTTGTTCCAATTTATGGTCAGTTTGGGCGACCTTCTGAGGCGGCTATTCGGAATCTTGTGACTAAATTTCGCACCAAATTTACATTATTGGACATTAAACCACTAACACGCATACGTAGAGTGCGGACAGAGGAAAATATCGCAGCTGTATCCGCCAGTGTTGTTGATGACCGTTTATTATCGTTTCGGCGCCGTTCGTAGCAATGCTACTCCACTACGTGGAAAATTTTGTGGAAGTGTTTGGGTGTAAAACCTTTTAAAATACAGCAGAGGCAAGAATTGAAGCCACACGACCTACCACAACTGCTAACTTTTGGTAAATGGGCGCTGGCAAAGTTAAATGAAGATCCACTTTTTCATCGGAAAATTGTGTTCAGTGACGAAGCTCATTTCTGGTTGAATGGATACGTGAACAAGCAAAATTGCCGTATTTGATGTGAAGAGCAGCCAGAAGCATTGCAAGAACTGCCAATGCATCCCGAAAAATGCACTGTTACTGTGAATGGCGAGCGCTACCGTGCGATGATTAAAAATTTTTTTTTGCCCAAAATGGATAGCTGGACTTGGGTGACATGTGGTTTCAACAAAACGGTGACACATGCCACACAGCACGCGAAACAATGGCCAAATTGAGAGACGAGTTTGGTGAACAGTTTATTTCACGTTTGGGGCCGTTCAATTGGCCGCCTAAATCGGTCGATTTAACTCCTTTAGACTATTTTTTGTGTTGCTATATTAGGGCTCATGTCTATAGGGACAAGCCCGCAACGGTTGACGCACTGGATATATATATATATATATATTATATATTTTATGTGGAGAATTTATTTTTGAGAATTACAGTGGATAGCAAGTAAATGAAATTAATTCAATTGCACAGGCCAACAAGTTTTCCAACCTTATACTTTTCGAAGGTATGATGTGCACTGAATTCGAACACATTACATTCAAGTGACATAAAAAGTTTTTTGAATAAATCTCGGTTCGCGATGTTATAACGTTCCGAATATAGCGAAAACCCGAGTTTTTTAAAACTATAGGTTAAGATATCTAGCAAATATGATATGATGGAGAAATTCTTAGGTCAGCGCATACCAAACCTTTAGAAAAGTAGACTTTAACCTATGGGTCTTGAAGTTATTAGATTTTGATGGCCTGGGGTTTTAGTAGAATATGTATATGTAATTTAATTTGTGACTTAAGTGGGTCGGTTTTTAATTTTTCTCTATTCCGTCGTGCGGTTTCCTTGCACTTTTTAGCTAAGTACATCTATGTAAAAAAATATATACTTTTCAATAACAATGTTTTACTACTCAAAAGTAAAATATTTGCCAGGTAGCGTGATGTGATAAAGTTTATACTACGTAAAAAATATGTACTTTTCAATGACAATGTTTTACTACTCAAAAGTAAAATATTTGCCAGGTGGCGTGATGTGATAAAGTTTGAAATTTTATAAAAAAAAATTAATTCTGCTTCATATGTCCTAGATTTTTTTTATTAAATTATTAACAGCAAACTTTATGTTAATAAAAGATTGAAACACCAGCTACCAGGAATGCCGAAGTAATGAGACGGTAACGAACGTGACATTAGAATGTCAGTAAAAGCAAATCTATATTTACTCCGTTTGCATTAATTTGTAGTTAGCTGTTGTTGTAACAAATATTTTGAGATAGGAGTATACTAGGGTTATATAGTTGCAACAAAAAGTCGACTTTTAGACTTTTGTAAAAGTTTTAAAAGTCGACTATTCCACTAAGTCGTATTTTCAAAAGTCGACTTTTTCCCAAGTAAAAGTCGATTAATCGCCTTTTTGTTTCTAATTCGAGAAAAAAAAATATTTTTTAGATTGTTTTGGAGTTAATTTTAATTAATTGGCATCTTAAAGTAGAATTTATGCTTTATTTGTAATGAATTTTATTAACGTTTGAATAATGTTTTCAAACAATTTTCTAAAACTCTCCCTATTTTTAAGACAAAGATGGAAACAAAAAATACTTTTTTTGCATTTTTCACATTTTAAAAATACGTTTTTTTCCAAAAATCCCAAAAAATAAAGTTTTAATGGCAGCGAACATTTAATGAAATTTGAAGCTCCGATTGAATTTTTACACTTGAGGTATTTTACTTTAATGAACTGGTGCTCACCGTGTAATCAAATGGGAGACTACACAATTTATTTTTAAAAACCCTTACTTCTCCTTTACAATTTGGCATATTATATCCAAACCGGAACTTTTAAATATTTAAGAGAAAATTTTACTGAAAATGAAAAAAGTTTACCAAAAACCTGAACGCAGTCCGTGTTTTCATCATGTCAAAACAAGATATGCTTTGCACTTTTTGATTTAATAAAATTTAAGTATTTCTTTAATAATAAAAGAAAGAAGGAATTATGTGTCCAAGTTAAGGCAACGGCTTGCCAACAGATAATTCTCACAATATTTTGCTGACACTATGTCTGCAAAACTAAATATTTTATTTAAAAGAAAACAAAAGAATTGGATTACACTACACGCGCGGCGTAAAAGTGCTGATCCAATTCAACTACGCGATCATGCTTTTTGTTGATATAATTATATGTTTTTGTGAGTATTAAGTTTAGTTTTAAGTATGCTATCAGACGGGAAACAATAAAGAATGTAATCAAAAGAATTCAAACAAAAAATGTATTTTATTTAAGAAAAAACTAATGGAGTAATTAACTGAAATTAACTGGGGGCTCAACCGGGATAGCCAAACAAAAAAACAAGTATCCTTAGAAAAGGAGAAAAGTGAAAAAAAACAAGTATCCTTAGAAAAGGAGAAAAGTGAAAAAAAACAAGTATCCTTAGAAAAGGAGAAAAGTGAAAAAAACAAGTATCCTTAGGAAAGGAGAAAAGAGACAACAAAAATATAAAAACCAAAAAATTGTGTGAAAAAAAAAAAAAACCCGAAATACTATTTTAACTATATTCAAAAATACTATTTTAACTATATTTAAAAAGAGACAGCAAAAATATAAAAACCAAAAAATTGTGTGAAAAAAAAAACCCGAAATACTATTTTAACTATATTCAAAAATACTATTTTAACTATATTTAAAAAGAGACAACAAAAATATAAAAACCAAAAAATTGTGTAAAAAAAAAAAACCGAAATACTATTTTAACTATATTCAAAAATACTATTTTAATTATATTTAAAAAGAGACAACAAAAATATAAAAACCAAAAAAATTGTGTAAAAAAAAAAAAAAACCGAAATACTATTCTAACTATATTCAAAAATACTATTTTAACTATATTTAAAAAGAAACAACGAAAATATAAAAACCAAAAAATTAAAATAGTTTACGCAGTGTGGAAAAAAAAAGAAATACTATTTTTTATTAAAAAAAAAACTGATAGTGTGAATTTGGTTCACTGCCAAAGCTGGGCAGCATCACCCCGGTACGAGTGGAACCGGGTCAGCTTAAAGCAGCCTATCGAAACAGCTATAAGGAACAAGTGGGTCAACAATAACAACAACTTACCAGTAAGCTATAAATAATTATAATGATACCTAAACTGGTAATACTACTTACGATATACAATGTCTGCCTATCCGAGGTACAGATATTGGATTATTCAAATTCGCAGCTGATCTCAATACATATGGGACAGGCTAGACTACAAAATGGAAACTTCAAACTGATCCATGTTCTGAATTTCACAGATTATGAATCAGCAATTAGTGAAATAGAGTCCGAGATCCAACACAAAATTCTTAAAAGTAGCACCATACTACCATTTCTTTCCCATGATGTCAAACAAATAAGGGAACATATCGAGATTATGAAGCCTCGGAAAAAGCGTTCGATCAATTTTTTGGGCACAGCTTGGAAGTGGATAGCTGGTACCCCAGATCATGACGATCATAAGATAGTAACCGATCAAATGGCAGGGTTACTACAAAATAATGATAAACAAAGAATAATCAATAGGAATGTTGTAGAAAGAGTAAATTTATTATCAAATTCAATGAATCATGTCATCAAGTCTGTTCAATCTTTGGACGAGGTTAGAAGAACATATGAGGAAACATTAACAAATAAATTGAGAATTTTAAAGGAGGAAATTATTAATGTGGAATATGCTCTACAATGGTCAAAAGTGGGTATTATAAATTCTTTTATTTTATCTGAGAGGGAAATAATGGAAGTTAGACAATTTTTAGATGAGGAAAAATTTCCTTACACTGATCTTCAACAAGCTCTAAGTTTTGCTACAGTAAAAATAGCCACTGATAACGTAGCTCTAATTTATATAATAAATCTTCCTTCTATAGAAAATAATAACTGTGAGAAATTGTTAATAAAGCCTATAAAAATACAAGAAAAAATTGTTAAAATCAATACTGAAAATATAATTAGATGTAATAAAGAAATTTATGAAGAAAAAGAAAATTGTAAAGAATATAATGGGTTATGTATTTGCAATAAAGAAACCCTAATAGATATAAGTAAAACAAATTGTATTCCAGCTCTCTTATCCAGCAAAAATCATGATTGCGTTTTCTTGAATAACCAGCATATTAATTCAATACAGGAATTATCTTCCGGAACTATTTTGTTAAATCAATTTAAAGGTTTTATAAAAACTTCGAATAACGAAACAAATGAATTATCAGGGACTTATTTACTTAAGTTTCATAATGATACCATAACAGTAGGTAACAAGACATTTGTTTCAAAGGAAATATCTGATTGGAAGCCGCTTCCGGCGTTATTGCAACCAATAAAAAATAATCGGGAAATCGAAGAAGTTCTTTCATTAGAATTAATGAAGGACTTGCAGATCAATAATATTAATAAATTGACATCACTGTCATCTGGGAATAAATTGATGTTTTCCCTCAATTTTGGTCTTTTGTTTGTGTTGATTTTTTGTATATTTATGATTGCTTACAAAATTTGGTTTAAGAACAAAAGTGGATTGATAGTCACGAACATAATAAATGAGGGCAATCCTCCTAGTCTTGAGGAGCCAAATACTTCATCCAAATTAAGATGTGAATTTCGTAGCATCAACGATCTTCCTGTTCATTAGGAATCGGGACGATTCAACTTACGGAGGGGGGAGTTAAGGCAACGGCTTGCCAACAGATAATTCTCACAATATTTTGCTGACACTATGTCTGCAAAACTAAATATTTTATTTAAAAGAAAACAAAAGAATTGGATTACACTACACGCGCGGCGTAAAAGTGCTGATCCAATTCAACTACGCGATCATGCTTTTTGTTGATATAATTATATGTTTTTGTGAGTATTAAGTTTAGTTTTAAGTATGCTATCAGACGGGAAACAATAAAGAATGTAATCAAAAGAATTCAAACAAAAAATGTATTTTATTTAAGAAAAAACTAATGGAGTAATTAACTGAAATTAACTTCCACTTTTTTTCGGCCACGGAAAATCCCATATATGAAAATTTAAATGCTTGCAATAATTAATTACTTCTATTTAACAAGGTCATTAAAAAGTTAATAAAATGCATATTTTTTTTTTTTGAACAGCATAAAAAATGTTCTTATGTTTTAAATAATTTTTTTGCTGACACCCTGTATATTCTCTTTTTCAATGCGAATTAATAGTAAATGTTTAATGTTCAAAAGTGCATTGCTCTTGTATAATTTATATATATAATAGGGCAACATAAAATTAGTAATGTCAACTTTTTTGGCAAATGCGCTCAGGGAACTTCTGCTGTAAATATTTGTAGTAGTTTGAGTTGTAATAATCTTTGATTTTAAGTGAAAAACCAGTCATTTGGTGAAGAAATTTAGTTTTTGACTACATATGTAGTTCAATTCAAGAAACAAACCACGTCAAATTACTGTATTACGATTTTACATGCATTTTATACAGTAGTTTTCTTTTTGTATTTAAAAAATAAATAAAACAAATAAAAGTTTGTTTATTTTTTACTGCATATGTCGTTTGTTTTTACTACAATTGTGGTTTATTTTTTGAACATTAAAAAACAAATATAAGTCGTCCTTTCTTAAGTGAAATTTTATTTGTTTTTAACTATATTTGCTATTGCCTTTACCTAGACAGTATTATAAGTGCTAATAGATCTTGGGTTTTTAATTTTTGGAGATTTTTTTTTTCTTCTAATTTAAGCGATTTATTTCAATTTTAGCGTTTTGTTTTGATTTACATGTTTTCTATTTTGGTGATTTTTTTATTAAATATTTTTTCTTTTTATTGGGCGATTTTTTTCCCCCAATTTAATTAAAATTTTGTCGATTTTTTTAATTAAATTTTTTTTTTTTTAATTCTTTTAAATTTTGATATTTTTTACATTGTTGTCATCATGGGTTATACAAAATTTTGAGTGCACCAAATTCATTTTAATTTAAACATTTAATAGATTATATTAAACTTTTAATTGAGTTTGAAATCAAACAAAAGTTTAATTGAAATTTTATTGAAAAATCATTTGTTTTGTGAAATATAAATTCGATTCATGAAAAATCAACAATTTTGAGCTGCACCTAGCTTTGAATAAATATTTTTAGGCAAAATTTTTTGGATTTTGAAGTAAAATCTCAATTGTTTGAGGGGCTAATTTAAGGAGCTAAAAACTAATTTTTAGAGTTATGTTTATGTTGCCCTATTCATCACTATGATTTCGTGGTAGAGATGGTCAAGTGAGTGAATTTTGAGTCACACTCACTCACGCTCACGAGAGAACATTTTCTCTCACGCACACTCTCTCACGAACATTTTTTTATACTTTCACTCACGCTAACGTGCGTAAATTTATAATTTACTCACACTCACGTGTGGTCACTAGTAATTCACGTGAATCACGCGAATTCACATAATAAAAACTGAGCGGAAAAAATAAAATGTAAAAATTAAGGTAAATTGTGAATGTTTGACTCCAATTGTATCTGAATATGTTATTTTGCGATAATTTTTAGTGTTTTAAAACCATAAAAATATTTAGTCGGCAAAACAACTAGAGAAAAGATTTATTATAGCAAAAACTATTTTTTTTGGTGTAATTCTACTTTCGCACACTCACTTAAGCAAAAACTTGACTCACGCACACTCACTTACGAAGAATTTTTTGCGACTTAATCATGTTCACGTGAGTGAAATTAGGTTTCGCACACACTCACGCTGTAATTCACGTGAATCACGCAAAATTATGCTCACGTGCCCATCTCTATTTCGTAGTTCTTCATCTGTGGTATTGTGTGTGTTGTTGCATAGACTCGAAAGTTTAAACTATTACGTACAATGTAGAAATGTTTGCTTGCAACGAACGTTTAGCTCTTTGCAGTTCTTTGAAAAATTTTCTATAAAATATTCATAGAGCAAAATTGACTGACGGACGCTGCGTTGCATTTATACATAAACAAACTTTTGTTGCCACATTCTGTATCCGTACATAATAGAACTTGCACTTCATCTCTTTTCTTTGTTCATTATTTTAAACATTGAATAATGATAAAGTTCATTTTTCTTACTATGTAAAACAATTAGGTCTGTAGAACTCGTAGTGGTTCTAATAAGTAAATTCACAAACTGGACGAATGAAGAAGAGTACGACATAGTTGTTATAATATGCAATTTTGTTAAAATATGCAATTTTGTTATAATATGCAAGTTTTCTGGAGAAATGTTGTACGAGATTTTTACTACTTGAAACTACAAAGATTATAAGTTAAAATAAAGGGATAAGATGAGATTTTGCCATACATAAATTAAGTAGGGATTAGTTAAATGCAGTTTTATATAAATAAAAATCAAAACTTAAAAACAGAGTCAAACTCTCAAAACGTAGTCAAAATATGAAAACATGGTCAAAATATCGCAACGTAATCCAAACAGCAAAACGTAAGCAAATTATTAAAACGTAGTCAAAACAGAAAAACGTGGTTAAAATAACAATTTATAGTAAACGTAGTTAAAATATTAAAACGTAGTTAAAATAATAAAACGTAGTCAAAACTTCAAATCAGAGTCAAACTCTCAAACGTAGTCAAAACGTAATATCCATAAGTATGCAAAATACCAAAAAGTAGCTAAAACGTGGTCAAAATAGCATAAAGTAGTCAAAACTTCAAAAGAGAGTCAAACTATCAAAATATATTAAAAATATCACAACATAAAAAAAATATCAACGTATTCCAAATAGCAAAAATGTTGTCAAAAAATAAATAAAACATTATCAAAATATCACAATAGCAAAAAAAAAATTGGAAAATTATGAAATCATAGTCAAAACAGCAAAATTTGGTTAAATCTATTAAAAAAAATATGTATTTGAACGACATCTTCTGCCAAAAGTTGAAAATTGTATAGTAGTGTAACTAGCAAACTCTATTTTAGTTCCCACACTTAAAAGTTTGTAATGTGAAACCTCTATTAATAAATCTTGAAAATTATAAAATTTAATACATTTAAGTTAAAAGCAAACAAATAACAAGTCAGTAAACTGGAAAATAAATATTGCAATAAAATCACGATTACAAAAAAAGCAACAAAAAAAAGCATATCCAACCCCCAAATTCAGCACCCTCAATTGAATTTACAACATCAAAAATAAATTGTACATGATTTTTGTTTAAATGCTTATTTCCCCCCAAAAACATGATAATATTTGCAAACTCTCTACCTACTTATGGAAATAAAAAATGATGACTCAGGGGTAAAAAGTCAAATTGTATATTCACAGAAAATGACTCAAAAAAGTATAGTTTAATATATTTAAACTGAAAATAAAATTTGGGCTTAACTAACAATACACTAATAGAAAAAAATTTTTAAAAATGTTTGCTAAAACTAATGGAAATTAGTTAGAAATGATGTTGCAGGAAAAATAAGCAGATTTTGCTAAAATAAGCAGAACGGAAGAGCAAAAATAAATCTGTTGAATCTACAAATATTTAGTTATATTTGAGCTAAAGTTTAGTTAATTAAAAGTAACAAATTAAACTGCTGAAATCAGCAAAAAGTTTGCTAAATATTAGTAGACAAAAATATATTATAAAAACATGTTTATTTTTAAAATTTTTTTTAGATTATTTTTTAATGCGAATAAAAATCTGCCATTTTAAAATCAGTCATTTAAAATTTTTTAACATAAATTTCCATTGATTTTAGCAAAATATACTGTTATTTGCGTTCCACTAATTTAAGATAAATCTAGCAAAATATTTGTTAATATTATCGATTTTGTATGCTGTTTTTTGTCTACAAATACTTAGCAAAAATATTTGCTAGTTTTAGCACAGCAATTAACTAAAATTCAACTCGAATATAACTTGAATTTTGAAAAGTTTACAGATTTATTTTTGCGATTCTTAGTTCATTAATATTTAACAAAAAAAAAATCATCTAATTTCAGCAGTTTTTTCTGCAACGTAATTTTTAACTTATTTTTAGTTATATATACAAAGTTTTTTCTGCTATTTTTACAGGTTTATTTCGATGAGTGTAAAGGGTAGCAGCACATGAATAAGTACGATGTAGAGATTTTGTTAAAATAACATAATTTTTTTTTCTCATAATAATAATGAAAATATAAACAAAATATCACGTATTTTTAATTGTTGTATTCAGTGTATTAATTAGTAATGAATATACCACTAACAACACATCTAAAATAAAAAGTGGGGAGTCTGTTTTCAAAACAGAGCAAGAGGGATCCAAACCGATAAAAAAAAGTATAAATATTAGGATTCACATTTGATGATTTTCATATCAAAACCCGACGCTCTCATATTGAACCCGACGCTCTCAGATTTTGATAAAATTTTGCACACAGATACATTTTACCTATACAAACTCAACTTCATTCTTAGAAATTACATTTTTGAAAATATGTGGGCGTGGCAAGGTATCGAAGTTTTTGAAAAATTACGATAATATGTACTTTCAAGCTGTGATTACAACGGAATGGCTGAACTTATTTCAAAGATCTTGGTACCATTAGAAAGGTATTTAAATCAGCTTTCGAAAACACACACTGTAAACCAAATTCAAAAAAAAATTACCAAGGGTAAGTCCATATTTTGGGGGTGTCTGCAAAATTTGATGATACGATTCTTGTTCTAATCGATTGGAATTACAAAAAAATCTGTATAACTTCCAAAGTATAGCTACTTTATTCTTTTTTGTCACACAATGATATCAAAATATAAGGAAGTTAACAAGAGATGCATGTTCTTAAAAAAATTAAAAAAAAAGAAATAAAACGCCATTTTAGTTTTAGATATGTTATATATATTAAATAGACCCATCTAAAAAAATTTTTTTTTTTTCAAAAAAAAACTTGGCCTTTGAAGTGTTTTCCCAGTTTAAAGTTTTATTTTTGTTTTTCAAAGCTGACTTATATACCTTTCTTTGAAATCGGTTCAGCCATTCCGTAGTAATCACAGCATGAAAGTACCTATTACCATCATTTTTCAAATATATCGATACCTTGCCACGCCCACAATTTTTCGAAAATGCAATTTTTAAAAATGAGGTTGTGTTTGAATAGGTAAAATGTAGCTGAATACATAATTTAATCAACATCTGAGAGGGTCGGGTTCAAAATGTGCCTTTTTTATAGGTTTTGATATGAAATTGATCATTTGTAGATTTTCGTTCATTACACCCCCAGTTCTATTGCAAATGATTACAAATGCAAGACATCATTTGTGTTTTTTTTTTTTTGTTGAAAAACTTTAACCCGTGCCGAGTTTTGGCGAAAATTTCCAATTTTTCCAAAAAAAGATTATTTTTATTAAAAATTTTAAAATTCGAAATTTTGAAAAATTTACTTTTCTTTATTTCATTTATTTAATTTAATATACCTAAAATTATTTAGATATGGAATTCTGACCCATCATTAACCCACTTTAGCCCATAATCAAAAATAAGGCACAAATTTGATAACAAAAAAAAAAAAATTTTAAAATGTGTTTTTTGGTTAATTAAATGGCAATTTTTGTAAAATGCCAATTTTGCAGATGTCGACTGATGTTCTTATAGTATAATAGCTGTAATAAGAGAGAAAAAAAAATAAATATAAGTCATATATGGAATTCTGACTTCATCGGATATGATTAACCCATTTTAGCCTAAAATGATTGACCAATTTGATAAAAATGCAAAAACGTTTCTTTTTTTTGGAAAATTAATTTTAAAGATTTTTTAAAATGACTATTTTGGTTATTTTTGGTTAATTAATGAAAAAAATAAATAGAAAAACATTAATTCGCGCTTGTTTGTGTATGGAGCAACATTTTATGAAAATTAATTACTTTGTCAAAAGTTGTACAAAATTGTAATGCTTTCATCTAAGTTTCCATAACTTTTAGAAAAATATCAACTCAATTTGATAAGACTAAAATCATGTTTACTTATATTTAATAAATCTTTAACCCTTAGTGGCCTGGGGAAAAACAGTACCATAAAACTTAATTTAAATTATGATTATAAGATGGTAAAGCTTTTTAATTGATAAAAAGCTTACTATCATGGGTCTTTTTTGCCCCCCGGCCGCTAAGTTTAAAGATTTTTTGCATAATATATAATATATAATTATAGTCATATCAAATTAACGAGATATTCTGAAAATTATGAAACATGTTATCGTGTATCGGGAATCGGTCTTAGAAGAAGCATTAAAGTCTTGGACCAACAACCATCTCGAAAATAGACCATGTACCTTTTAACAGGACTTAGCACCTTCACACAAAGCTCGCGTGAATTAAGTTTGTTTAAAAATCGATTTTCCACACTTAATTTTGGCAGATGAATGGCCTTAAAATTCTCCGGCTGCCAATCCGTTGGGTTTCTCTCTTTGGGGCATTTTGGACTCCAAGGTCCTTAAAAAAATGCGTAAGTGTTGATGTTCTGAAGAGAGCTCTTGCAGTGTAAAACTCGTTTTCCGCAGGATCGAATGGATAAAAAAGGATAAAGGAAAATTGAAATTAATTTTAAAAATCTTTAAATTAATTTTAAAAAAGTACGTTTTTTCTTTTTTATCAAACTTATTCGTGATTTTTTATTTTAGGCTTAAGTGGGTAAATGATGTCCGATGATGTCAGAATTCCACACCTGCCTAATTTTGAGTAGATTAATTAATAAGTTAAATAAAAAATTTAATTTTTCAAAATTTCGAATTTTCGGAATTTTTAATACAAAAACTCTTTTTCAAAAATGTGCCTAAATTCGGCACGGGTTAACGTTTTCCAAAAAAAATAATAAATATGTATTATGGATATTCAAAAATATATGCAAATAATTGCAACAATATTTTTAATTTTACAAAATTTGTTTTGTTTTTACAAAAGTTTAAGATGGGGTCGGTACATAAAGACATAATCAAAATATCAAGACGTAGTCGAAGCATCAAGACAGTTGAATATCAAGACTTATATAATAAACCAAGTCAATTACCAAAAATAGTCAAATAATAAAAACGTAGTTAAAATATTAAAACGTAGTCGAAATATTAAAACGTAGTCGAAATATCAAAACGTAATCGAAATATCAAAACGTAGTCAAAATGTACAAACGTAGTCAAAATATTAAAACGTAGTCAAAATATCAAAACTTAGTCGAAATATCAAAACGTAGTCAAAATATTAAAGCGTAGTCGAAATATTAAAGCGTAGTCAAAATATTAAAGCGTAGTCGAAATATTAAAACGTGGCGAGATATCAAATCGTAGTCTAAATATCACATCGTAGACGAAATATTATAACGTAGTAGAAATATAAAAACGTAGTCAAAATATCAAAACGTAGTCAAAATATCAAAACGCATTCGAAATATCGAAATATATTGAGACGTAGTCAAATTGTAAAAAGTGATAGAATATGAAGCCACAGTTAATAAAATATTAGTAGTTTTTAGTAGTAGTCAAATAATCAAACGTAGTCGAAATTGCATCGCAATCGTAGAAGATCCCTCTAATTTTATATCTGGCGTAGAAGATCCCTGTAATTTTATATCTGGCATACTCACAGCAATATTTTAATGTATAAATATTTAAGGCCTTAATATTTTTGGTGTATTTTGTTTATTTTTTTTTTTTTTGGTTTTCATGTTAAGTTCGTTGCCATTTTTTGTTTTTATTTAGCAAACTAAAAGGCCTGTTTAACATAAACATTTTTTTTTTTTTTTTTATATGAAATTTTGTATTATTTTGGAACAAAGACTTTCAAGTGTTGTATATGTATAATGAATGTAGTGTTAAACAACATAATCTTTATGATTAAAAAAAAAGGCATACAAAATACAATATTTAAAAAAATATTACAGAAAAAAAAACATTTTTCTTCCATATGTTTATTAAAATACAAGAAAAAAAAATATGTTTTAAGTTTTTTTTTTTTTTTTTGTTCAAATATACTTTTTAATGATTTCCTTCGTTGCAATTTTTTTCAAAATTTGTTTGTTCATGGCATCAATGGCTCAGTATGACTTTTTGTTCTTTTTTTATAGTTTTTGCCATAATATTTCAATAAATTATAGCTTCAAGCGACTTTATTTTTTGGTTCGTACTTTATTTAGTACCCACGCGTGATATACAATCTGCAGTACATTTGTGACTTAAGACTTGAGGTTAAGTTTTGGCTTTAAAGTGTATAACTAGAAAAATAAGGGACAAATGCATGATGTCTCTTTTTGCAATTGTGGCAGGAAACTGTGGTAATTTGTCATTATTTGGGAGTGTTTAAAGAACATAAATTTTTATACTTTGCATGCATGTTTTTAAAATCAATAGTTACAAAATTTAAGAATTGCCTCTATAGTTAAATTTTAATTTTTAAGAACATATTGGAGGAGCAAAAAGTTATGTAACAGACAAAAGGAGTAGTTTGGATATCAAAATATAGACGAAATAATAAGATGTAATAATATTAAGACGTAGTCTTAAAAATAGTAAAACATAGTAGAAGTATTAAAATGTAGTATAAATGTCATGCCAAAATATTAGAACGCAATCGAAATATTCAATACGTACTGGAACATCATAGCATAGTTGAAATACGAAAACGTAAACAAGATATTAAAACGTGGTTGAAACATATATAGTCTTTAACGTAGTCGAATTATCAAAACGTTATCCAAATATTAAAAACTAGCCGATTTATCAAAACGTTGTCAAGATATCAAAACGCAGTAAAAATATTAAAGTTTATTGAAAACATCAAACACTTAGCCAAAATATCAAAACATAGTGAATATATTAAAACATAGGCTAAATATTAAAGCATATTCAAAACACAATCAGAATATCAAAACGTAGCCAAATATCAAAACATAGTCAAAATATCAAAACTTGGTTAAAATATAAAGCGCAGTCTAAATATCAAAACATAGACGAAATATTAAAACATAGTCAAAACATCAAAACGTAGTCAAAATATCAAAATTGCTAAAAATATCAAAACGTTGCCAAAATATCAAAATTTAGTAAAATAACAAAAAAAAAACAATCAGAATATCAAAACGTAGAGAAAATATCAAAACGTAGTAAAAATATCAAAACGTAGTCAAGATATCAAAGCGTAGACAAACATTTAAAACGTAGTCAAAATATCAAAACGTACTCAAAATATCAAAACGCTGTCAAAATATCAAAACGTAGCCAAATATCAAAACGAATTGAAAATATCAAAACGTAGTCAATGTATCAAATAATCCAAATATCAAAACGTAGTTAAAATATGAATACGTATCCAAAATAAAGGGTCCGACATCTAACGTTTTTTTTTTTTCAACTAGTGCTTATTTCGTGAATGGTAACACTTAGCTCATGTCTGATTTGACAGATAATTAGTTTTATCCTTCCGCTGAACGAATATGGTCCGTATGTTCGTTATCTTGTGAAAAAAGTGAAAGAAACTGGCATCCTCATCGATAAACCAAAGCGTGAAAAGCCAAAAACAGTGCGTACAGCCGAGAATATTGCTGCTGTGGCAGAAAGTGTGCGTGAAGCGCCATCAACATCAATTCACTGTCGTTCTCAACAATTGAACATTTCGGAGACATCAATGAGACGAATTTTGCATAAAGACCTTGGTATGACGCCATACAAAGTCCAATTGGTTCAGGAGTTCAAAAAAAAAGTTTTTTTGCGGACCCTTTATCTAACCACAGTCAAAATATCAAAAAGTAGTATTAATGCGTCTCCAAAAACTCGTTCACTTGGTAAAATCTCAATGGGGTCGTTATTGACCCCACTTTTCAACCTGTAAACATGAGATTGGGCCTCTAAAAAGAATACGTGTCTCTTTCTTTTTCCTTCTCTATCACAAATCCAAATATCATTGAGATGGGAGAGAACACATCGGGAGACTCCCCTTGTTAGTCAAAATATTAACGCGTAGTCAGACTTTTAAAACGTAGTCAAAACATCAAAACGTAGTCAAAATATCAAAACGTAGTCAAAATATCAAAACGTAGTCAAAATATCAAAACGTAGTCAAAATATCAAAACGTAGTCAAAATATCAAAATCTTGAAAAACCAATTTATAAATTTTTTTATATAAAAATACAAATTTATCCTTCTTATTTATTTATTTATTCTTCCCCCTTTTTATTGTATGTATCTGCATATAATGTTTACAATTAATGTCAATTAAAATATATTCTTACAATCACGAAATCATCAAATTCTGTAAAAAAAATTTAAATATTTACTGTCATTTTATGTTTATGTTGAAATAAGATGAAAAAAATCATGTCCTTAAAGATGTATAAAGGATAATGAAGTGCAAAATAAAAATAAACAACCACCCACGTGTTTATAAGCAAAAAAAAAAAAGAAAATAATAAAGGAATCTTTTAAAAACACCCACAACAAACCCGGCAAAACTTCCCTCTTGTATGAGTCATCAAATACATGTATAAAATATAATGCGAACGGATGACTAACAAAAGAAATTGTGGGTGTTTTACAACCCTTATGTGGCCGAAATGAATAAAAAGGACGATATTGACATACATGTTGTTTAAACATTGTTTACTCATTAGAGTACCCAAAAAACAAAGTTGTTTTTTTTTTTCTTGCTCCCCGCGCATTTTATGATACTACTGGTTGTAAAAAAAATAAGATCTGCGAAAAAAGTGTACTTCTATCGCACAAACCGGCGATGCGGTTTTGACTTTTGACCTAAAAAATGGACTAAAAATAGTTAATAAGTGTGTTGTTCTATAACTTTTTAAAAAATGGGGTTTCGTTAAAAAGTGTTATTTTGACCTACATATAAAATATCATGATGTTGTTCGCGATCAAAATCAAAATTTTGGGAAAAAATATTTTTGAACGGCTATTATTTTTATTATTTTTGTGAGGACAAAGATTAATTTTTGTAAAAAAAATTTTGTTGAATGGCTCTTATTAATTTTTGTGAGGCGATACATTTGTTTGCTATACATCATCCAATATGTTCTATCTGACAGCCAGGCGGCACTTGAGGGCTCACGATGTGTCGTCGGGTCTGTTTAAGGAATGTATCGACTCTCTAAATCGTCTAGGACTTAACAACTCCTTGAGACTGGGCTGGGTTCCTGGCCATGAGGGGCATGAGGGCAACGAACGGGCTGACTGTTTGGCGAACTGCGGAGCTCGTCGACAATTCATTGACCCTGAACTCTTCTGTGGCGTACAAAATGGGTATGTCAGAGAGAGGCACAGAAGATGGAGGGAGTCGGAGTTTGGGGCCTATTGGGCCAGATCGCCTGGGCAGCGACAGGCGATGATTATATCTCCCTCTGGGGAGAGGTCGCGGAAACTCTTGTCTATGACAAGGGGCGAACTAAGGACCGTGACGGGTTACCACCTTAGGTATCAATTGTACCAGATGGGACGATCTTCTACGGATACGTGCAGGTTTTGTGAATTGGAACCCGAAACCTCAGAGCATGATCTCTGCAAATGTCCGAGGCTCTCCGACAGGAGGGTGCGTTATTTTGGTGTTCGAATAGTGACGATATCGGACGTTTGGAACTGTTTACCTGGTAGGATAGTTGGCTTCGTAAGGAGCATGAACCTATAGGGTGTATTCGCTGGCAGCACAAAATACCAACTTCTGGTCGCAGTGCATAGTGCCACTCTAGTCTAATCTAATCATCTAATAGCGTATTAACTGCAGTTTTACAAAAGCTTTGGTTTTTAAATATATTTTAAATATATCGTCTATTCCATGACAAAATGATAAAATCCTTACAATGAGTTTTTTTTGTTTTGTTTTCTATTATTTCGTAAACATTTTTAAAAGTCGCGATTTTCTTCCCAATTTTATTTGTTTTTAACCAAACAATTAATTAGTCAACAATTAAACTTTGAAACCTATATCTCAAAAACTAGGTATCGTAGATCAAAATTAATTAACATATTTGAAATGTATCGAAACAAAATGATGGTCATAAGATGACACCTCCTTAATAAATTTGTTTTCCTACTTGAAATAAGAACTTTATTTGTACATTGTAAAAAAAGTTCTCACTAAGAAAGTGTCCATTTATGTACCTAGATATTAAAAATTTGTGCTATGTAGGTCGAAATATTGAAGAGGAGAATACATAAATAATAAAAATTTAAACACTAGTTTTTAATTTTATTAAATGACCTTAAGCCGAATTATTTAAAAATTAATAAACTACATTAATTTAATGACAAGTTTTAGTGACATTTCATAGATCTAATGAAAAATTCTTTTTTTTTTTTATTACTCTCAACATAACTTTTGTTCGCGGTGTCCCAGAAGTAATATGTACCCATTACCCTATCGATTACAAAAAGGGGCAAAATAATGGGTACCCTCTCGCTGACAAAAGTACACAAAATAATAGTTCCCATTACCTTTGTGACATTGTAAACAAAACTAATGTTCCGAGCAAATAGCCTGGTAATGAGGAGCTGAAGCCCCATTTTTGCTGCGTTATTTTGATTTAAAGGTAATTTTTTCTCATTACAAATACAGTTTTTAGCAAAAGTTTGTTTTGAATAACAAACACTTAACACACATTTTGCATATCGATGGTCATAAGTGGAGACTTTGTTAATGACAATTTTTGTACAATTTATTTAAGTGACATGAAATTCTTATATCAAATAGCAATAAAAAATATTTAGGAGTTGTCATCTTATGACCATCAATTTTTTTTTTATACATTTTTAAATACGTAAATTTACATAAAAGTTTCAAGTTTCTGAGATATAGGTTTCAAAGTTTAATTATTGAATAATTATTTGTATGGTTAAAAACAAATAAAATTGGGAATAAAATCGCGATTTTTAAAAATGTTTACCAAAAAATGTAAAAAAAACAAAAATCGCATTGTAAGGTTTTTATCATTTTGTCATGGAATAGACGATATATTTTTAAAAACCAAACCTTTTCGAAAACTGCAGGTAAGAACGTATTAGCTAATGTGTAGCAAACAAATTCAAAAAAAAAAAAAATTTATCGAAAAATTTTGATTTTGATCGCTAAAAACATTACGATTTTTCATATGTATATCACAAGTTTGTATGAGAAAAATAAAAGTTGTTTTATTTAGCATAATGTAGGCCGGATGTTTTCGCCTTATGTGAAACTCAGGTTTGTGAGGATGCTGATCCACAGGATTTTCACATACCTGGGTATCACCTTCTATCACTTTTTTCTCTACATAGGGGCCTTGCAATGTACATTCGCGATGATGTTGTGTACCAGTATCAGCAACAGCTGCACTGTAATGATAAGGAATTTAGCTCTCTTTGGGTTAAATTCCAGATCAGGTCACACATATTGCACTTCGGATTTCTATATAGAAGTCCAAACACGGAATTGGCTAAATCCCTTGATGGCTTCGATGCCCTTTCCGACTCAATTTCGAAAATCTTGGAGAGTTGTCCGAATAGTGAAATCGTAGTTGCTGGTGATTTTAATATCCACAACTCATCCTGGATTCGCCATTCGAGTCATACAACTCCCGAGGGCCAATACGTTGAGCTTTTCGCCGCGCATAATGATCTTGCGCAACTTGTGAATGAGCCAACACACAATGTATGTGTTGAAGGGCAATCGCGTAACACTCTCGACCTCTTCCTCACTTCTCACCCTGAAAAGTATGAAGTGAAAATACTTGCACCTCTCGGCAATTCGGATCACAGTACTATTTCTGCATCTTTTTCATATTCTACTCTTCGTAGCGTTTCCAACTTAGCGCCAAAACGCTCTATTTTCCTATATGAAAAAGCTCGTTGGGCCGAGCTCAACGATTTCTTTCGGCATTTTAACTGGAAAATCTGTTTTCTCGACGACAACGTCGATGCCGCTGCAGAAATGGTAGTCAATATTATTATGCTAGGAATGAAACTTTTTATTCCAACGAAGCATATTTCGGCTAAATCAAAACACAAGTGTTGGTTTAACCAGACGTGCAAAAATGCAGTCAGATCCAGAGAGGCAGCGTTCAGTAATTGGCGTTCGAATAAGAACGCCGTTACTAATCTGCACCGCAAAAAGGCGAGAACCGAGTGTGCCAAGGTACTTAGACGCGAAAAGGTTTTATACGAACAGCGTCTACGTGCCAAAGTTCTTTCTGCTCCTCGGGGCAGTAAGACCTTTTGGTCGTTTGTTAAAAGAGTAAGGGATAATGCTAGTTCTTCTATTCCAACTCTTTTAAAGGACGATCAATCATTCACTGACCCGGTTGATAAGGCCAACCTTTTCGCTGAACTTTTTGCAAGAAATTCTTTCTTGCCGGAAAGCGATCAACCACTGCCCGTTCTCGAAAGGGTATCCTATACTATGCCTTTGATTTTCTTTCGGGCCCGGGCAGTCAAAAGGGTTCTTGCGGATCTCAACGTAAATAAGTCACCGGGGCCGGATGGCATATCAACACTGGTGCTGAAACAGTGCTCTTTAACGTTGGCGCGTCCATTGGCAAAACTTTTCAGCTCTTCGTACCGTGCGGGAATTTTCCCCTCTTGCTGGAAGGTGGCCAATGTCCAGCCTATCCCTAAAAAGGGTGCGGCGAACAACTCTGAAAATTACCGCCCAATCGCAATTTGCTCTGCGCTCTCCAAAGTGATGGAGACCATGGTTAACCACCATCTTGTGAAATATTTAGAGACCAATTCACTTTTAAATGATCGACAGTATGGCTTCCGTAGTGGTCGATCTACGGGAGACCTGTTGGCGTTTCTATCGGAACGTTGGAGCCGGTCAATCCACCGCTTTGGTGAGAGTAAAGTGGTTGCTCTAGATATTTCTAAGGCGTTCGATCGTGTGTGGCACGGGGCACTCGTGACTAAGCTAGTTGCTTTTGGTGTCGGTAATGTCTTCTCTCGATTTATAACGAGTTTTCTCAGAGACCACACTATACGTGTTGTTTTAGATGGGGTCTCATCAAACGAGTTTCAGCTAAATTCAGGGGTACCGCAAGGTTCTGTTCTTTCTCCTACCCTTTTTCTTATTTTTATTAATGACCTTCTTGGTCAGATCATCAACCCTATCTACTCTTTTGCAGATGACAGCAACATTTGTCATTCATTTTCATTCGATCACAGGCCAAGCTCTTTGGAGATAGAGGGCATGCGGCAGAACATGAATGACACACTCAATCAAGACCTTTTTACAATCTCCGAGTGGGGTCGCGCGAATAAGGTCGATTTTAATGCACGCAAGACCCAATGTTGTATGTTAACCCACAGACGGGCTGTGGAATTGACATTGTCATCTGTAACTATGGATGGTATAGGTATTGAGGAATCGGATACTCTTGATGTTCTGGGCATGAGAATGCAGTGTGATGTCCGTTGGAATAAGCACATATTTCAAGTGTCGAAAGAGGCATTCAAGTGTCTCGGTTTTCTAAAACGGTGTAAGACTTACTTCACTCCATCCGATCTCCTTACTATTTATACCAGCTATATCCGGCCAAAAATGGAATACAACTCTCATATATGGGCAGGGGCTCCATTGTCTATTCTGAAGCTTCTGGACCGTGTTCAGGGGAGGGCGGTGAAGCTTATCAATGACAGTAGTGTATCCAACTCTATTGATTCATTGGAGCATCGTCGGAATGTGGGTTGTGTGACACTTTTCTATCGATATTACCATGGGAGATGCTCATCTGAGATAAGTGAACTTATTCCACGAGCCCGAGTTTTTATTCGTAATACTCGCTTATCTAGTAGAGCACATCCGTTTGTAGTTGATTGTCCTGTGTTTCGCACAACGCATTACAGAGAAAATTCGTTTTTTAGTCGAACGATTCGTATGTGGAACAAACTTCCCGCAGAAGTCTTCCCTGTTACTTACAATTTAGAAAAATTTAAATCAAATATCCACAAACACTACTCCCTCTTTCCTCCTTCCCATACCTTATTTTCCTGATCAATACAATGCACTGCATGAGTAGGGGGCATCCCCTGAGTATTGGTTAAATTATAAAAAAAAAAAAAAAAAAAAAATAAAATGCGCGGGGAGCGAGATAAAAACAACTTTACAATTTACATATATACCATGGCTACTCTATTACTCATATATACCCAGCAAACATAATGCGAAGTAGTTCAAAAGAAACAACATTTTCATTACACACAAAGTAGCTACTACTACTGATTTTTCTGATCTAATGCTGGCCTTTTAGATCAGTTCCTAAACTTAGCATATAATGTCATCATATCCAAGGCTTACTAGTAGAAATATCACGAATGTTCGGTTACAATTCGGTATTTGACATACTGGAATGGAACCGGGAGTTTGTGTCTTTTAACAACTATTTTCTTTAATCCAGATGTCGCTTTGAATTAGTGTTTTCTGACCTTTAAATTTGAAAAACAATGATTACAATATATATATATATACTTAACAATGGTTTTCTTTCTTTTCAGTTGAACGAAAAACTATTATTTCACTTTGTTTTTAAAGCTAGAAAGATGTTTAACGTTTTTTTTTTTTAAATTATAACATTTTAAGCACTCAGATACATATTATCACTCAGTAAAAAAGATTTGACTTGATATCATACCTTAATCATTAATTAAAAATAACAAAGAACACCCAAAAAATACAATCTTTCATAACCTTACACATAGTACTTTTAATGAGGAATTTGCATTACCTTTGTCCTATGACAACCCTATGTTAAAATCATGCGTGTTTCACCTCAATTTGCACTACATCTGAATCCGTATATGTGATGATTTTACTACATCTTTTTCCACTCTTTTTTCGCTGGGTATATATATATTTTTTTAACATCAAGAAGAAAAAATTGTATAGCGAGGGCCTTATTTAATATCATCTTTCTTAAATTTTCACGAAATGCGTTTTTGATGGCAAAATATTTAGCAAAATATGCCTCATCTATGGCATCAATTTCAAAGTATAAGAATATTTTTTGCCATTTAAAATTACTTTCATATCTTCAACTATATAGTAAATTTAAATAGTGATCTGCGAGTATCGTACCTCTTCGTTTTAAACCATATAAAGGTCGCAATAAACCAAACCCCTTAGAAGATTTTAAGATTGTTATTCCGCCTTAACCCATAACACCATGGAGTTACCATACGGTAACACAAAACATGCATGTACGTTTAGGGTACATGCGCTTAATGTACTGAAAATACTATAATAAATGAACACGGGTTTTATAAAGTAGACTCGGAAATTTTCACTTAAATAATATTTAGGACAGTAGCTCATTGATTATAAAAGCTACATAACCTCAAACTTAGTGAATTTTTGAAAATGCAAAAAAGAGTGACTTTTAAAAGTAAATAAATATATTAAAAATGGATATCTTTATTAAAAATATTGAAACATGCAGCTCCAATATTTCAAAATGACTGACCCATTTTTTTGAAAATATATTTGTTGTTGTACTTTTTTTTTAACGACTGATTTTGGTGTTACCATATGGTAACTATTGACAGGCTAGGGGACTGGTTTAGGATACATAAGTATTTTAGGGTTTTTTTTCTCAAAATTTTAGCTGCAAATGATAGTTTTATTTTTATAAACTATTCGAAGTTTAGTATATTGTTTTCTAAAATCATTGAATCAATCAATTATATTGCCCGTCTGTGCTCATCTTAAGAAAGAGTGTTAGTTTTTTGTTAAACCAATCGATAAGTAGAAAAATTATGATGATACATTTTAAAGATATCGGGGACTTTAAATCACCCGTAATGAAGTGCGTGCAATCGTCAAACTAATTAATGTTTTAAAATAACATGAACGAGTCAACAAATGACTGTAAAAAATGAGCATGATATACAGGATCAGGGATGCCAGATTACAATCTTTGTTTTTTTTTTTTTTTTTTCAAATAAACTTTATTAGCAGAGAAGACAAATTAGCCATTTTTGTTTTTTTTTTTACATTTTAAAGCGTCCTCTAGCGGAAATATTGATAAGCAAAGTTGAAACTTTGACAGCATATAAATTAATTTTGTAGGGGAAAGGACCCCAAGATGGACATGGTTTTGAAATAATGCTCTTGAACCCAAACGGAATAAGATATCTTAAAGTGGTATACACCACATGAAAGCGTAATAGGTTGGGTATCTTTTGGTTATAGAGATAAATTTTTATTTTGCACATACAAAATTTTTTATACATATTTTTAAAATGTCCAAAATTTTGATTTTAAAAAAAGTGGCCCCAAGATGTACACTTTTTTAAAAATTCTCTAAAAATGTGAAAAATCAAATATAAACACAATGTAAAGATTGTGAAGCTGATTTCGAATTAATTATGATATCTATACAGATTAATATTATATAAATTTCATGCAGAATCATCTACATCCCATTTATAACAGGGACCGATGATTTCGGCTCATTTTAGGTGTTTCTATCTCCTACACTCGTGGCACGCAATCATATTGGATTTAGTGAACTTTGCTGATGTGGGTTTAAGACAAATTATACAAAAAATATCATCTTCGTCTGAAGACGATATATGATTTTCTGCCGACTTGGATTTTTTAGAAGTACTATCGCGGCCTTTGTTGTTCTCTTTGTTTCCTTGATGCATTTCTTGACCTGAGGCTGCTGATTTTCTTCACGAGCACGGTTCTAACCTGCACAATATTCTGGGGAAGTGATAACGCTGTTTTTCATAGACTTTTGACATATGTTAACGTTAAAAACACATCTTTGGCGTATGACTTGTTCCTATATTTAAATTTAGTTTTCAACTTTCCACACCAATGAGAACAAGTATATGCAATAAATTTGGTTTTACCACTTTTTGTGTTTTGACCCTTACAAATGAAACAACAACAAAATATGTTAGAGGTGAAGCAAAATGTTGAGGTGAAAAACTTTGTTGGATGTAAAAAATAAATTGTATGGTGAAAAAGCATTTTTGAAGTAAAAAACTATTTCTATGGTGAAAAAAAAATTGAGGTTAATTTTAAATATTATTCACCTCTTAGCATCTAATGAAAAAATATAACGTTATATTTTATACACCAGACGCTGCTATGAATTCGTACTAACACGGTGTATTGGATAAACAACAATTTGCATGGAAAATTTTTAGATACCTTCACATTTTCACTCATAACTTTTGGACCAATTGACCGATTTTGCTCATTTTCAATAGCAAACTTTTCGAGAAAATGCACATCAATGTATGTAAAAATTAGCAGACCGTAGAAAAACCAGCAGATATTTTATTCTTAAGTATGCATGGAAAACTGCGACTATACAAACCACAACAATGACAGAAAGCATGAGGTGCTGCTACCTTAAGCAAAAATTGTATATGAAATGTCCATTTTGGGGCCCTTTCCCATATAATGTTGTGAACAAATCGTTCTTCAAAAATATATGAAAAGTTAAGTTTTTTAAGTTAACCGATTTTTAAACTTCTTTGGAAAAAGTTCGTGGGGTTTGAAAATTTTTTTAAATTGTCACATGGCAACCCTGAAGATATAATTTTTAAAGGGTTAATAAAAACCACCATCTATATATATAAAAGAATAATGTTACTCACTCAACATCGCCCAGCCTATACCGCTGGAGCTAGGAACTTAAAATTTGACATGTAAGTCCATCCTAAAGCGTGCTGTCCGCTTAGACGGGATTTTTAGAAATTCCTACGAGGACCAAACCCATTGGGATAAAAAGCTAAAATTGTCTAAATGTGTTCTTTCGGATAACACCAAACACCCTGGTACGAAAGGATCTTGAAATATGGTATGTGGGTTTTTTGATCCGGCGTAGACATCTCCTTAGAAGATATTTTTGAAAATTCCTAAAGGGAGGGCCAAAAAGGGGTATAGTAAAGGGGTAAATTTAATTCATATGTTCCCTGGAATATGTCCTAAATTACGGTTAAGGTTCTTTTAGAATTTTCACAAGGAACGTAATAAAATGTTTGGTAGAAAGGCGAAAAATAAAATTTGATAAGTTTGTTTTTCCATCCCCTTAGACAGAATTTTTAGAAATTCACTGCTAAGTTATATTTTGAAACTTTTGAAAAGAACAGCGTAAAATGAGGGTTTATTTAGGAAATATCTGTACTAGGGTTTTCAAATTCCCGAATTTTTTCAACTCCCGAGAATCGGGAAATTTATTTAGAACATTACCGGGATTTCTAAATAAATATTTATTAAGATTTTGATAGTAAAAGCTTAATTTTATTATGAAAAAGCTAAATATAGGTGAATTCAACGATTGCTGTTAGCTCAGGTAAATTTTTAAACATTTGTTTTGCTAAAAACAACTCCAAATAATATTTTTTTATAACGTTTTAAAAAATCGTTTTTATATATTGGAATTAGGGTTTGGGGTTCGGGAATTCCCGGGCGGGAATTCTCGGGATTTCCCGGGAAAAGCTTGTAGGGAATTCCCGGGAAAAATAAAAAATTAAAAAAAAAAAATATATTTTTTTTAAAGTTGTGTGTTTATACAACATATTTTTTTATTTTTAGTCATAAAAAATATTTTGAATACCAAAACTAAAACTTTTTTGTTAAAAACTCTTAAAATACAACAAAATTGTTTCATAAAAACGGCAGATTTTATTTTATATTGTGACCACCGTATCATAAAGAAGATCAATTAATTCTCGACGTCAGAACTAGAAGGAATAGCATGGTTGAAATGATAGAATCTTTTTTGAAAACAAAAAATTCCATCAAAAAAACTTCAATAGATTTTAGTTCCACAGACTTATGGATTGAAGACCACATTCCTCTTTTAGAAGTTTTGGTTGAAGTTTTAAATCCAATTAAGGATGCTGTAGAGGCCCTAAGTCGACGTGACTCTAATCTTTTAATTGCAGATGTCATAATGAATATGCTATACGAGCTGCTTTTATCTACCAATTCTTCACTTTCCCGAAAGATGGTTGACACAATTAAAACCAAAATGAATGATCGTCGTGACAATAATATGTTATCATAAATTAATTATTTAAAAGACTGTGAATATATTAAAAACTGTTCAAATACATTTAAAATAGTTTAAAAATATTCGCCGAACAAATGTATAAACGCCTGTTTGGGCAATGTGATAATGAAGTATCATCTAGTAGTGATGACGACGTTTCCGAAGTACAAGCTGATAAAACTTTTAAAAATAAATTAAATAATGCAATTAACAATGCGAAAGCTATACCCAAAATATCAGCAGGAAAAAATAAAAATATTTTCAAAAAGGAGTTGGCTCTTTTTAAAACTTCTAACCACCGTACCAAAAATTTGGATAAACTGTAAAATGCTCTACTAACAATAAAGCCAACATCAGTGGAAAGCGAACGTGTTTTCTTAGTTGCTGGAAATCTTGTAACAAAGTTTCGAAACAGAATGTCAAATGATTTGTTAAATGCATTGATAATTTTAAAAGCTCGTTTTTTGAAATCCTAATGTTTTAACATCACTGTATATATTTTTAATACTAAGTGATCTCAAATTTATGAAATTTAATTTTATATAATTTTTTTTTAGTTTTAATGCTCAACAGACTGAATTTGTGTATCTTTAATTTGTTTGGTTTAATGAACCATAAAATTTTTACCAAAAATGTACCTTGTAAGTAGTTAAAAATAAAAAATTATAAAAAAAAATTTCCCGGGATTCCCGGGAAACACATTTTTTCATTCCCGTTTCCCGGGAAATAAAAAAGTCCGGGAAATCCCAAACCCTAATTGGAATAAAATATTTTAGCTCTATGAACTTTATATATTTCAGAAGAAAAGTAAAGCCTAGATTGATTTTTGAATTTTAACAAAATTTGGCATAAATAGGTAAAAACTTAAAAATAATCATGGTTTACTGATTTTTTAACAGATTTTGAGTTTAACTGAAATGGTTGTTTTAGTGTTCCTGACCAAAATTACCTGGAATCGGGAAATGAAAAATCGAATAAGATCCCGGGAATTTCGTCCCGGGTTAAAAACCCTAGTCTGCACCTAAAAGCAGCTAAAGTAATGATCTTACAATTTGGTTTGTCAATGCACACAGCATAGATCTAGGACTTATAATTTGGTGCAGGCATTCGCAAAAACTGGGTATTAAAAAATGTTTGCAGGGAGGGACAAAAAGAGGAAGTCTTCTCCTCAACCTCCTGCACAAACGATATAGGGCAAAAAATCTGAAATTTAAGATATATTTATAATTTTTATTTTTTTTTTTTGGGGTGTGTTAATTTATTGAATATATTGTTTGGGTTTTTATAAAATCTGGATATAAATGGGGTTTAAAAGAAAAAAATTCCACCTTTAATGAACTATGGAATTAAATTAAGGTAGAAATCTGAAACTTTAAATCACAAAAACATCCACTTAAAAAGGATATAATAATTTATTGGAACGAAATCTTTAAAAAAATAATTCATTTTCCATCCTAATATCTTTGACATTAGACAAAAAGGTATTAAGTCAAAAAAAATGCATTTTTAGTTTTTAATTGGGTTTAACTCAATTTTTTTTCTCTTTCGTTTGGTATCAATAACTTAAGTCTAGCACAACTGCTTTCCATCGTAATCAGTTGCTATTTAGGCAATAAGTCAGAAAAATGCATATTTTGTTTGGTATTAACGAAAAACTCCAGTTTATGACTTAAGACCTTTTTGCCTTTGCCTAACTTTAAAGACATATGCCGATATATAAAACTACCGGTGGTATCGAAATACAGGGCTTGCTTTTAAGCTCTTTATTTATTTTTTGACTGAAAACGGAATAAGTTTTGGAATATTTTAGACTTTGTGTATTTCATAAGTTCACCGTTCGATCGGTCAGATTTTCAAAATTATATACAATCGATGAACTCATTTCAAGCACAAAAATATATTTGCTTTTTTTTCATCAACATAACACACAAAAATATTAAAGATTTGGCTTTTTTATATTTTTAAATAATTTTTTAAAAAAGTTCCATCAAAAAAAGGTACAAAATTTATTTTTTTCATATAATTATTTGGCAACTCTGGATAACAATTTTTCACATTTTCTTATTCACGATTGTAATAAAGATGTTGAATAACTTTAAGGTTTCCAAATCACTTAATTATCTTTTTCTAGTAAAAAGGGACACTGCGTCAAAAATGAATTAAATACAGCTTTTCTTAAGTATCTGGAGCTTTAAAATTGTTTTTTCAAGATTTTCTTCGCTTGAAATACTTTTTTCTCAAATTTTTTTTTTTGCTTTTTTTGTGACTGTTATTTTTTTGCTCTTTTTTCAATATTTTTTTTTTGCCATATACAAAATTTATTTTGCCAGTTTTTGTGTTCCCTGTTTATTAGTTTATTAATTTAACGACAACATATTTTATTAATTTTTTCTCAAATCTCTATAAATAAGATTTTAATATACAAAATTTCATTATTGTTCGACATACAGTAGTGGTCAAAACATTTGGAACTGAGATCGCATTTGTTGTTTTCATTGATTTATTTTCTTCAAATCACACTTAGTTACTAAAATTTATTTTTTACATATTCTTCATACATTGTTTTATGTTAAACAAATAAAAAAAAATAATTCCGTTAAATTAAAACAACAAAAAAAATTAATAATAATAGATGTACTCAAAATGCAGGTGTTCAAAACATTTGCAACTCTTATTATTCTTAAGCTTCAGTTATGCGAACGTTGCTGTATCCGTAACGAACCGTATCGTAATGTAAGCACGTTGGTGCACTTATAGAACAATTAAAAACGTGCCATATGTTTTTGACATACGTAACCAACACGGCATTTACATACATAAAACAAATACAAAATATTTTTCAAGCTTGTTGTGTCTAAGATGTTTATCATCCATTTTCAGGTAGTTGGTTTAAAATTTTAAATCACTTTAATTGAATTAATTAAAAAATATTCTAAACCACATTCACTTCTATTTATTTTGTTAGTTTCTTTTTTTTATGAAAAGCAAACAGCTGTTTACAACACAGTGATTGATATCCAAAATGTTCAAATGGTGACCGCTGTGCAGAAAAAGTACCAAGTGATTTAAATGGTATTAAAACACTATTTAGTGTGTGTATATAAACATTAATAATTAAATAATTGATATTTTAATTGTAGTTTTACAATATTTATTTATTTATTTATTTAAGTAAAAAATTGCAGTATAAGAACCTTAAGAATTAAATTCTTTTATGGTTCAAAGGGTATCACATAATGAATGTCATAATAACAAATTTTAAAATAATATCATTTAAAAAAAAAAAAATAATTTAAATTTAAAAACTTAAGATTATGGTACATATTCTAAACATATAGTAGTTAAAGAAAAATATATATGTGGCTATCTAGTTGGTATAGCAAAAGATGAAAAGAATAGGCTGAAAATAAAGAAGGTATAGAAAAGTAGTAGTTAGTTGTTTCTAGAAATTAAATTATTTCTAGTAATTAAATTAAAAAGTTCATTTTTAAAACTGTTTTTTTCTGTGATGAGTTTAAGATTTATGGGTAAGTCATTCCAAAGTTTAATGGCATTAACGAAGAAAAATCTACCTGTGTTTAAATAGTAGTATCTAGGAATAATTAATGTCCCTGATCGTATAGACCTGCCGAATTCAATTTTTTCATAGAGATATGAAGGAGTTTTATCTGAAATTAATTTATGCAAAAACAACAAATTCCTCATGCGTAAATAGTCATCTAAGCCACAACCAAGTACCTTTTTGTTCCATGAACAAATGCTACTAAAACGACGTAAACTAAATATGTACCTTGTAGCATTGTTATAAGATATCTGTAGTTTATGCGATGAATGCGAATCTAATTGACTGTAAACCTCAGCTGAATATGTTATGTGCGGAATTATTTTTTCTTAACATCAACTGGGGTAAAACTGGACGATACTCGTAGGTTACGAAGTGTAAGAAATGTGTTACGTATTATGGTATTAACATGATCGGTACATGACAAAGTGGAGTTGATAACAAACCCTAAATATTTAACTTTATTAACATACTTAAGAGCAGTTTCACCCAAATAAGCTGTTGGAAATCCGATGCAGGGTTTGTATCTACTGATAGGAAGTATCAAAGACTTGCCGGGATTGAGCGTCAGCTTATTGACTTGTGCCCAATTATTCATTGCCTGTAAGTCTTCATTTAATCTGAAGCAAGTGTCTTCTAAAAGGCCTAAACGATTCGAAATATATAGCTGAATATCGTCAGCATAGGCATGCATACGTGCATTTTTACAGACTTCGAAAACATCATTTATAAAAATACTAAATAATAGCGGTCCTAACACAGATCCCTGAGGAACTCCTGAATAAACTCCCTTAAGACATGATTCCCTGTCACCCACAATGACTACAGATATGTATTTTAACATATACATTCACATGTACATACATATATTATTTTGTAAATGTGCATACACAAAACAAGGTTTTGATACCTTTTTATATATTTCACATTTCTGTTGTATTTTGTATATGTTTATTTATATATACATATATATACATACTAGCGGGCGTTGCCCGCTACGTTGTTAGCGTGCCTTAGACCTAGTTTTTGGGATGATGGATAACTTTTCAGTTTGCCCACTATCTGTGTACCAAAATTTAATAAAATCCTTTAAGCCATATAAAAGATAACAAAAAGTGGGCGTAAAACTGACACGCCCACCATGTCTTAATCTATTATAGCAAATAGTGCTTATGAGTCATCCCAATATCTGTGTACCAAATTTCAATAAAATCTGTTCAGCCATATAGAAGATAGTGAAGATGTGGGCGTAAAAGGGCCACGCCCACAATATCTAAATTTGATATAACTTAAAGTGCTTATCTGTGACATCTCTTTCTGGGTACCAAATATCAATTGCATCGGTAAAGCCATATCGAAAATAGTGAAAAAGTGGGCGTAAAAGTGCCACGCCCATCATATAAAAATTTCAAATAGCCTATAATTCCTTCCAGACCGCCCACTATCTATGTATCAAATTTGAATAAAATCGGCCATATAGAAAATAGTGAAGATGTGGGCGTATAAGTGCCACGCCCACAATATCTAAATTTGATATAACTTAAAGTGCTTATCTGTGACATCTCTTTCTGGGTACCAAATATCAATTGCATCGGTAAAGCCATATCGAAAATAGTGAAAAAGTGGGCGTAAAAGTGCCACGCCCATCATATAAAAATTTCATATAGCCCATAGTTCGTTCCAGACCGCCCACTATCTATGTGTCAAATTTGAATAAAATCGGTTCAGGCGTTTGGACGTGATGCTCACACAAACAAACAAACAAACCAACAGTCGTTTTTATAATATTAATAAGGATATGGAAATATGATGTATTATAAGTTATTATAAGATATTATTACTAAAAAAGCACCAAAGAAAAGGGCGAAAATACCCGCATTTAATTTAACACAAAAGCAGGCCATCACTGCTTTACAAATGTCACGTAACAACGGAATAAAATTCTATTTTATACAGAATGTTACATTACAATACGTTACAACTACGGTTCATTAAATTTCGGTAAGCGTTTGCATTGCTTTTCGTATACCAAAAACGAACAGCTGTTTCATACAGTACAGATACGGATACAGCAACGTTCGCATAACTGAGCCTTTACTCTTAACGAAACAATTTATACTAACAAATGCTAGGATATAACGGTCGTTACATTTTTTTAAAAAATTTATTATAATTATTGTTCTTTAATAGTTGTAATAAGATGTTGGAAGCATAAACATCGTAAGAATAATTTTTGTAAAAAATGGCAGGAAATAAATATAATTCTGATTTTAAATCAAAAGTTTTAAATGATTTTCAAAATGGACTTTCCCAAAAAGAAATTTCTATAAAGTACTCCGTTCCAAAATCAACGATTTGCCGCATTGTTAATAGTGGTAACATCCACACAATTCATAAAGGTGGAATACCCCGTATTACAACTGTAAGAGAAGATCGGAAAATCAAGAACTTTTTTACGAAATATCCCAAAGCAGCTCCCAGAGAAGCTAAAACTAAACTTTTAATACCACCATTAATGAGCCCGAGAATATGGTCTTAGAAGTTATAGATGTACAAAAAAACCGGAAAAAACCCGAAAAGCTCGGCTTGACTTTGCACGCACATATTTGAACTGGACTCAATAGCAATGGAAAAATGTATTGTGGTTAGATGAGTCTAAATTCAACCTCCGGGGATCAGATGCAAGAGCCAATGTTCGAAGACCACGAGGCGAAAAATTTAATCCCTGATACATAACCGCCACAGTGAAGCACGAAAGTGGAAACATTATGGTGTGGGGGTGTTTTTCAGGAAATGGGATTGGCCAAACTCACCGCATAACTAGCACAATGACTGCCACAATCTATAGAGATCTTTTAAGTTCAGTTATGCTTCCGTATGCTGAATGGGAAATGCCACTCTCATGGACAATCCAGCACGACAACGACCCAAAACACACGGCGGGGGTTGTAAAAGTTTGGCTGCAGGAAAATGAAATTAATATCATGTCGTGGCCGGCTCAATCTCCCGATCTCAACCCGATTGAGAACATGTGGATGATTGTAAAACGGAATATCGGCAATAAAGTATTCCGAAATGGTGATGAACTTTTCGTCGAGTTGGAGAAGCAGTGGAATGAAATTTCTGACGATTATATTAAAAAGCTCATTGCCTCAATGCCTAAGATGTGTTCAGAATTTATAAAAAATAATGGCTACGCTACAAAATACTGAGCGTTAAAACCATTGTTTGTATTTCCTGTTAATTACTTTAAGAGTTGCAAATGTTTTGAACACTGCACTATCGACTTATTTTATTAAAATTACTTTTTTTTATTTTTGAGAAGTTATGAATAATTTTTTTGTATTTGTAAAATAATATGCTACAACTGAATTTAATAAAAAAAAAACAAAAACTTATACCACAAATCTTTTTGATCAAAAAAATTATAATTACCTAAACCATGATTTCAGTTGCAAATGTTTTGAACACCACTGTATATACTCAAATCCATCTGGCAACTCTTGCCTTGATACCCTTGCAATATATATCGTATAGCTAGTTGCTATAAATTCTCAAAATAACAACTCCTCCTACAGTAAATTTAACAAAAGAACTGCATAATCATATATATGTACATTTTAAGAGGATTTAATACGATTACAAGGATCTATTATTAAGTAAAAGAATATAAAAAATTGCATGAAATTGAACATAAGGAATATTTTCAAAATCCACCCTAATTTGCAAAAAAAAAAAAAAAAATGCAAACCCCAACAAGTATGACAAAAACTGCAAAGTTTCTTTTGCAGGCAAAAGCAAACAAGTGATTTGTGGTCTTAATTAATTTGAATGAAGTTTCTATAGAACATATCAAACTTACAAGGAAACATCGCTGATGGGTTTGCCTCCGATTACCATAAAAGAGTGCCTTTTTAGCTGCCCAACTTTACGTTTACAGTTTAAAGTTTGGAGTCAAAAATAACCCCATTTACCGTTATTTGATTTTTTCAAACTTCTTTAAAGAAAATTATACAAATTGGTTTTCAAATTAAATGTATTTTGTTAACCTATCCACTGGCGTAATAGAAACAGTAAAAAGTTTTAACACGCAAGAGTTGCGAAAAACGTTACCCGCTAAATATGCGATGGGCAGTTATGTTTCTTGCCAATTTTTTTATTATTTTTGACGAAAATCTATCTTATATCCGAATTTCATCGAAATCTACAGGAACCACCCAACAGAGTTCCCTTGCTAGTACAATTTATTAGTACGAATTTAAAAAAATAAAGGGGGATGTTACCCAAAACATACATGTCACATTTCCTAAAACTTACATGATTTTTATTAAATGTAGCAGAACAGAAATATTTGTGAATGCTACAATATCATTGTTATTTAGTAATCATTAGGGCAACCAAAGAACAGCTCTAAAAACATTATTTTAAGCGTTTAAAAAAAAAAAACTCGAAAAACAGTAAAATAAGCCGTTTAAATATAAAAAATAAACCTCAAATTTTATAAGTTTTTATAAAAATCGTTTGTAGAAAAAATTTTCACTATTTTTGTACTAATTTTTAGTACAAAAATAGTATTTTAGTAACATATTTTGCTATTCTCATTTTACAAATTACTGAATTTTGTACTAATTTTTGCTAATCATAAAAAAAATATATGTATATATATTTTAAACAAATACATTTTTTTAATACAGTGCACTTTTGGTTAAACGGCTACCAAAACTGTGCTAAAGTCCAATTTCGCAAATGCAAATACAGTAGAAACTCGATTCTTGCACGTAATGAAAACCGGGCTCGGTGCAAGTTTCGAGGTTGTTGCAAGTACCGAGTATTAATTTCCCATACAAAATAAAAGGCACATACATCTGTTTAGAATCAAAGTTTAATATTTCAATTCAAAACACTAAGTTTAACGCATTCGTATAACAGTAGATACATATTTTATGTGGAATTAAAGAAATTTCAAATTTTTGTTTGTTTTGTACAAAGTCGCTTGTTCAGTACTACACTGCTTCTTAGTCTCTGGAGCATCATAATATCGTCTAATGAAGCATTGTTTTGCTCCGCCCATTCTAAGCAAATATTGAACGCTGATATAATACAAAAATGTTGCAAGTATCGAGTTCAAAATTTTCGGATGTTTTTCATTACGCTGAGTGCGTAATGAAAAATATTCCTATGTTGCAAGAATCGAGGTGTGCAAGTATCAAGTATGTGCAAGAATCGAGTTACTACTGTATTGCACTTTTCTTAATGCCATTTTGTAACGAATACTCCAAATTAACTAAGTAAGTTTTTTGTTTTTGGTAAATATAAAATTCCGTTTGACAACACGCAGTCAAAGGCATTGCATTGTAATCACTTAATAAATTTTGTTGAAAAGCCTGTATTGCTTTCAAAGATTCAATTGCTTGTTTAAATAATTTCGCGACTTATTAAGAAGAAAGTGAAAATGGCGAACAATAAATTAAGTAAGTATTAATGTTTTTTGTTAAAAAAAGGTGATACATTTGTTTGACTTGCTTGAAATAAAGCCACTTTTTTAACATAACCTTAAAAGTTCTGCGATTGTTTTCAAAATGTAACTTCGTGGAAGCTTTTAAAATTTCGGCAAGGATCGGCGGATTGTTATAAAGCAATTTCCATGTTATAAAGCAATTTCCATTTACATTCAATAGCCAATTTTAGCCGTTTTCGAATAATATCATATTTTTTAGGTTATAGGCTTTTAAAAAAGCGGAGTTGTTTGAAATTTGGATTAACGAAAATTCAAGGCAAAAAAAGCAGAATAAACTTGTGGATTTTATATTTTCGACAAAATTGGTAAAGATGAAATTTCCGATGACTGCACCAAATGTATTACGGAAAAAGTGCGCCCTTTCTGAAAAAACTTATCAGAAATGTGGGCGAAATATGGCAAAAGTATTGGAAAGGACAAAAAGGCTGAAAAGTTTCGAAGTGAGTATGTCACTTGGCTCAACGCTGAAATAAGCTTCGAAAATAAAAATAAATCTGGCAAAGTGACTTTTTCTGCTCTTGGACGTCCTCAACTTGCATTTTGCGAAAAGTCTGAGTTCGGAAAAAGGAAAGCAGCAGCATGCCTTTCAAGCGGAACAAATAATGAAACTGAGTTATAAGTTCATGCGGCAGCAACGTCAGCTCGAAAACAAGGAAATACAGACTTAGCGGTGCTTCTTAAAGGATCTCTAGCAAGCCCACAAGGCCTTCAAAAATAAAAAAAATGTGCAGAGAAGTCCATCAAAAAGCTTGAGCTATATCCCTGGTTGCCAAAGACTGCTACGGTCCATAAAGTCTTCATACACTCAAAACAAATAATATAAAATACTGCACTTTCATTTGTTTTTTTTTTTTTTTTTGAGAAGACACTGCTGAATCGTGACTTAAACGACTGTTAGACGTATTTAATACGGCTGTCGATTCTTCAAATCAATTTATTTCCACAACATTTTTAAATAGACGCTTAAAAAAGCGGAAATATTCCACACTTCCTCCTTATGTAATTGAACTATTATGTTGCATCGAACAAATAGAAGAATTTCACCATAGCAACCAAGATGATGAAATTGATGAGAGAGCAGAAATTGATGAAACTCCATTTTCTATTTGATTTAAATTTAGAAAATGAATTAGATATAAGTAACTATTATATGCTTTAGTATAATAAAAAGAAATGAAACAATAAAATGTAGTATATTTGCATTAAAACCCTTTTTTGCTGGGAATTTGCAAAAGGGTTAATTTTCACTTTTGGTCCTTAAAGGGTTAAATTCTATTTTTTTTTATTATATTTAAACTTACTTATAAGTTTCTTATAGTTTTTGGTTTAAATACCATGATTTTGTAGTTGTGTTAAAATTAAAATAATGTTGATCTTATACGAAAAAAGTGTTAAGGATTGAAAACAAAGTCGTTTTATTTTACTTTTTTAATTTTTATTTCTTAAAGTGCTATTGGATGTACTAAACTTAAGCAAAATTTTTTGCCGATTTTAACAAATTAATTTTAAATTGCAGTTTACTGAAATTTTACTAAAATTTAGTAGCGGTTACCAATTTTTTCTGCTAAATTCATTTTACTATAGTTCAGCAGAAATTTAGAAAAAAATACCGCTATGCTCAAAATAGTTAAATTTACTAATAACAGCAAAATTTTCAATAGCCACTACAGATTTTTTTTTTCTGAGTGTCCAAATAAAATTTGTATACAATTTGTTCCCTAGAACTTCTTCAGTCAAATAAAGGGCGCATTAGAGAAATTGTTTTTCATACACCCAGAAACAGTCTCAGTTGTGGCCATCGAATTCTGAAAACTATCTTTATATTAAATTATAGTTTTAGTCGTGAAAGCTAATATTCAATATTCAGTTGTCTCATTCAATATTATAGTCCACTTAAACATTGTTATGTTATACAAAATTTTTATTGAAATTAAAAAACTTTTTTGATTTTACAAGTATTGAACCGTGACCTTCAGATTAATAGTCCTTAGTCCTACTGATTGTGACACAATCACTTTTAATTTACTTTAAAATGTTTGCTGTTTATACATTTTATAATTTTAGTTTAATAAAAAAACAAAACTCTTTCCGTTTGTCTTTTCCGGGATTTGAACTCGGAAACTCGGAGTAATTCGCTTCCGCTCTACCCATTACACCACAAACACTTATAAATGTTTCGTGCTAAATTTAAATTTAAATATTTTCTTAGGAAAACAAACATAATTTAAAATTCGTTTGCCAATACCAATAGCTAAACTGATAGAATTTCCCTTCATAGTATTAATGAAACGATTTCATTAAAATCGATTCATTGGTTTAATGAAAAATTTCATTAACTGAATGAAAATTCATTATTATTATTTTTTTCATTAACATTTTTTATGATTTTTTCATAATTTCATAAGAAACATTCATTAAATCAATGAAAAATTTTCAAATTTTTTTCAATACAAATTTTGACTTGTAATAAGAAAAAAATTTATTTTGTACTATCATTTTGAAATAAAAACAACTGAAAAATTTCTTTTAAACAGAATTAACCAAAACTTTGATATAAATAAATTTTTTTTTATTAAGTTTGCCTAGAGCTAACAGTTTTTGACGAATTTGAATAGTTGGTCACTAAATTCCAGGGAACAGATTCTCTAAGAAAAACGATATAGACCTAAATTGTTATCGTTTTGACGATGTTACACAAAAACGTTATGCTTAACGACAATAATTTTTTGTTTTTTAACAACATTGTTAACAATATTTAACATTTTTATCTAATATTGTAGTAATTTATAGTGTCCGACCGAACAGTTCGGCCAAAAAACCTATATTTTGTCGGTTTTTTGATATCTAGAGGCAATAATGACAAATTTTGGTATTGTAAACATGTTTGTTGAGCCAATTTCATTTGATTGTGTGTATAATATTTAAGAGAAAAGCCGAAGTTTAGTTATAAAGTTAAAAGTTCGGCCGCCGAATTATTTTCAATTTGGCCGAACTTTCTGAGGCCGAACAGTGAATGCATTGCTTAACTAAAGACTTTTCTTCAAATTTGACACTCAAAATAGCATCTAATCAGCCCAATAAACATTTTTCCATCCGCCAAATTTATCCATAATGCTTTAAAATATCGAATACAGACCAAATACATCTTCTGGCCGAACTGTTCGGTCGGACACTAGTAATTTAACTACAAAAAGGGTACTATAATCGTCGATCGTTCTACAGAATTCCAAGCCAGATCGATAAAAAATTACATATTTGGTACAGACATATAAGAAAATATGTCATCTTTTAACACAAATTATACAAAATGTAAAGAAAGATTGAATGAAAAGAAAAACAGAAATAAATCAAAATTGGTTTTTTTAGTTCAGCTTTTAATATTTTAATGCCTGTTAATTATATTTAAACGATTTAATTTACATAATTTAAAAAAAAAAGTACAATAATTAAAATATTACTTTTTTATGGATAAAAAAAATTTTATTTTGAAAATTTGTAATTTTCGATCTGAAATCTAATCAGCTACTGTTCAAATTTTATCTTTTTCGAATTCTTCAAAAATTATGAGCTTTAGCAAATTTGATGAGAAACAATAGAATTTTCCCCACTGTGCTACATTGGTGGGTGGCCCCGGGAAAACCTTTCTTGTTAGATTTCTTTTTTACATGTCATCCAATTCCAAGTAACGAAAATTTGCTGAATCAGGCTGAGTTTAATAAAAATCTGCCATCGCTTTTGCAGAACAGCCTGTGATGTTTACTTTCGAACTTTTCGATATTTTTTTATAAAAATATTTTATAGATCCTATAAAGACCAGACCTTATAAATAATATCAACGAATGATAATTTCTCAATGACCACCAAATTAATGCTATGCTAAAATAATCATAAAAAGTGCAAATTCTTAAATATCAACGAAAATATTTCATACAAACTATGAACTTAATTCATTGAACACATGAAACTTTCATAACGATTATGATAGGATTAATGAAAAAAATTTCATGTACTTATGAAATTTTCATTGGGTCAATGAAAACATTCATTAAAATTGATTTAATGAAACACCTTTCATTGACTCAATGAAAAGTTTCTTTGGGGACTTTTTTATGAAAAAATTCATTGGATTAATAAAGGAATTCATTAATACTACGCACAAATTTCTATCAGTATAGTTGCGTCTATAATCAATGCAATAAACAATTCGTCTGGGTCTACCGAACCCCTAATTTAATGGCGTATTTGTTTAGGATAACCGTATTCGCGGTTACTTATTTTGATTATCAAAACTTTTTTTTTTAATTTGATAGATTGTACCAATTTTCTTGTATTATCACTTAATAGATGTTTGCTTCTACGGTACACAATTACTAACCGAATTTTATTTGAAAAGTTGATTGGAAATACCAATAATTGTATAATAGGATTGTTTTTTTTAGTTTCTTTTGCCTCTTTTTAATTGCCAGTTCAGTATTTTTGCTTTATAAATCGCTTATAGGTAATTCCTAATAAAATACCGTGCTATCAAAAAAAATTTTAATGGTTTTCAAAGAATTCCAACCATTTTTTTTTTCTGTGTGTACGCTTCAAAGTTCAAATTGGTTTATCAAAATATTTTTTGATAAACCAACCACATTGAATTTTCAACTTTCAATTAGAAAAGTATTTTAAAATGCTATAAAGAAATAGCAAAAAAGCATTATTTGAAAAGAAAAACGCTAAAACAAACTTAGTTTTTATAGAAAGAAGTCAAAAAGTAACTTTTAATTACAAAAAAAGACTAAAATAAGCAAATATCAAAAAATAAGCTAAAAAAAAGCTTTTACAAATATAGCTTAAAATGTTTAGTGTCCGACCGAACAGTTCGGCCAGAAAATGCATTTGTTTCGCATTAGGTATTTTAAAGCATTATGGACAAATTTGGCAGATGGCAAAATGTTTATTGGGCTGATTAGATGCTATTTTGATAGTCAAATTTGAAGAAAAGTCTGTAGTTAAGCAATGAATTCACTGTTCGGCCTCAGAAAGTTCGGTCAAATTGAAAATTGTTCGGCGGCCGAACTTTTAACTTTATAGCTAAACTTCGGCTTTTCTCTTAAGTTTTATACACAAAATCGAATTAAATCGGCTCAACAAACATGTTTCCAATACCAAAATTTGTCATCATTGCCTCTAGATATCAAAAAACCGACAAAATATAGGTTTTTGGCCGAACTGTTCGGTCGGACACTACAAATTTTCATACTTAAATGATTAATTTCTAGTCTTTCAAATAAAAAAAAAACAAGCTTCAGCTTATTATAATGTTTATAAATAATGTTTAAAAATAGTTTTGAAACAAAATATATAAATTTAAATTGTAAGATATTTTTACAAAGAGAATAACTACAACAACAATAATATGATATATAAACAAAAGTCATTGTTGTAATTTTAATAAATTAAACTTGATTGCAGCTGCACATATTTGCATTGTTATTTTTTGTTCGGATTTTTTTTTTTCATGCATTTAGTTTTTATAACTTTTATTAAATATTTTATATATGTAGCTTTCCAAGCCAATTAATTGTCAAGCTAAAAAAAAGTGTATCGTCGATCCAACAAAACATCGCTTTGTTTTTTACTCCAAAATAAGTTTTGACCTTTTAGTGTAATAGAAAACTCAATTTATCTAAAAATCGGTCAACATTATTTTTTGGTTATTAAAAAAATTTTAAGATATTTTTCTATCGATCCAGAAAGTCTCACCGTGTAACACGATTAAGTTGAGAAAAAATATTCGCTGGATTGTTTCCATCTTAAAATAAAATTTGTATATTAAAACTACACCTATGATGAATCTGTAAAACATATAATAAAATTCCTCATACGACATGTAGTTTTAACATACGAATTTTAGAATTTTTAAGATTGACAATTTTTTTTCTCCCCAACTAATTCTAGTTACAATATAGTCAATATTTAACCACGCCCAATTTTTGGAAAAATTGTAACAGATGTTTCATTTTTTAGACTGTTAGTTGGGCATTGCTGCGATATATGTACATTTTTCCGTATCGTAGCAGTTGGCTTGAAAAGCCTCATATGTATCCGTTTTTATTAATTAACATTAATTTTATGGTATGTAGATAACTAACAATATACAATATAGATACGACCTTATTTTAACATTTCGAATTTTTTTTTTTGTTATGTAAATTTAATGTTTAACTGCTTGACCATTGTTTTCAATGAGGAAAAAGGAATTTGGTATTTATTGTTGGGAATTTAAAGTAGTGTTGTCAGTATTGGTTGTGATTATTAAATCATAAGTCTTAGTATGTGCAACCTGCCAATATGGAACACCTCCCTTTAATGTAAATTGGTTTTGTAACGGTGAACCAAATCAACATTTCATAGTTAAGTTCGTTGTTGCCAACATTTTTTCTACAAATATAGCTTTATCAAACTAAAAAATCGCTACAAAATCTGGTTGAAAATTGCTATAAAAAAAAAAGAAAACTAGAGCTAAATTTTTTAAATTTTGTATTGAAAATTTTGCTTAAAAATTTACAGCTAAAACATAATACCTTAAAATTACTGACAAGGAAATAAATGAACAAAACAAACACTGAGAAAGACGTCAAGACGGACTTGAAAAAAAAATCGCTAGATTTCCTGCTAATAGCAAAATCATGTTTTATTCCGCTAAATGCGTTTAAAATTCGCTAGATTTGACACGAAAATAGCTAAATTGGAAATATTGGGTAAGTTTCTGTTTTCTGAAACGAATCAGACAAATTCGCTAAAGAAATTTGTATAAAAACATTAACTAACAAGGGTGATATCCCGACCCGGGATTTCACGTCTAATGGTTAAAAAGTTGGGTTATGAAAACTTGTTTTTAATTTACGAATACTAGATTTATTTGTACGTAAAGTACTGAAAAAAACTATAATTTTGATACCCATATTGCCTACATAGTGGACCCAGAGTTTCCACATTTTTGAATTATTTGAAATATAGGGGAGCAAAAGCATGTTCGGGAAAAGTAGCATAAAAACCGGACGGTTTCGAATATCGGAAAAAGCTCAGACACCCCCTAGATTAAATTGAATGGGCATTGCTATACATTATTCCTTAATAAATCGCCAGATTTAATGTTACTCAAAACACATTTTTGTAATAACAAAAATACTTAAAAATCATTGGTTATAATTTGTGCACCAGTGAATGTGTCTTCAAAAAACCTTTTAGTTGATACCAAATTTGTCTATAGTTACTTTTAATAGAACGAAATAAACCGAAAAAACGTAAAATGGGGTAATTTTTTACCCCAATTAGTAACACCTAAGCATAAGATTGGGCAGCTAAAAAAAACACGGGTCGCCTAAATTTGTATTCTCTACAACTTATCCCAAGTTCATTAATATCTGCCGGGTCGGGATACTTCTCTTGTAAGAAATATTTTTCTTTGGAAATTATTTGAAATTTGTATATAAAACATGGATGATAGCCGATTCGATGAAGTTGTAGGTTCGGTAAAAAAAAAAGTCGTATTCTCTAAAATACCGATTCAAATCAAAAACCGTAACCGTTATTTTTCAAAAAATAGTACGAAACTGTAACCGATATTCATTTGAGTTTTTATTCTGGATCGGTACCAAAATCGCTGAAAACCCCTAGTCATTAAAACGCCGCTTCGAAACAAATCTGTAACCGATTGGAATATAGTAACTGCTATTTTTCAAAAACCCTGACCGTAGCCGAAACTACACAGAGAGAATTTCTCGGACGAGTTTTAATGAATTTTTTTCACTAAACAAATGAAGTTTTCTTCACAATGTAAATGAAAAATTTCTTTAACTTTATGAAAAAACTTCTTAGTTTTAATAAAACTACTTATAATGGAACTTTTTCTTTAGTCGTATGAAATTTTTAATAAATAAAATTAATTTTCTCATAAAATTTTATGAAAACCTGCATTCATTTCAAAATTTCCTTTCTCTGAGTGTGAAAAAAAACATTTTGAGTGTAGCCGACCCAACAAAGAAATATAGTAAGAACTGTCTAGCTGCTTAAAATCGCCATCAAACGCAGACTCCACCTCTTCTTCATTGTTGGCAAATCTTTAACCACCGAGCCATTTTTTCAAGTTTGGAAATATAAAATAACCCGAGGGAGCTAAATCAGGCGAATAAGGTGCGTGATAAAGCAATTCGAACTTTAATTCATTGATTTTGGCCATCGCAATAGTGGATGTGTTGCGACGCTGTTTTTGTTATATTATGAGCAAACGCGGCACCCATCTTGCGCACAGCTTTCTCATTTCCAAATTGTCGGTCAATATGCGATGTATACACACAGAGAAAAATTTCGCAATTTGTCAACTGAAATTCGGTTACTACGACTCAAATTCGGCTATTATGAATTTCAGTAATTTGGTACAACTGAAGATTAGTTTGCACAACAAAGTTCGGTTAATACAACTGAATTTTAGTTGCAACAATTAAAATTTTTCGAAATATAATTTTAATATCGTTGTACTAACTGAATTTATAAGTTGTAACCATTAAAATACACATTTCAATTCGGTTGGCACTTTATTTCTCTGTGTGTAGCACTTTTTGAAATGCCTATCATTTCAACCAGCTCACTCACCTTCAGCCGACGATCATCCACAATACCATTTTGTGGATTCTCTTAACCGTTTCTGGAGTGGACACCTCAATTGGTCGACCACTACGGTGTTGGTCTTGGAAGCTCGTATGGCCTCGTTTTAACTCTACCACACAATACTTTATAGTCGTAAACGAAGGAGCAGACTCCCCCAGAGTAGAATCTAGCTTGGTGTTAATATTAGTTGGATTAAGAGCTTTCAAATGAAATTATTTAATTACATAACGGTGACCAAAAATTTCCATGTTCACAAATTCAACAAATAAACAACGTGGAGCCTTGAAACTTAAAACATATGTTTTGTATGGTTGCCACTTTTCACCAAAGTAAATTTTTTCAAACTAATGCCGCCATTTATTGGTCAGGTCGACAAATTTTGGGACCGACCTCGTATTTTTATATTTTTTGGTAGTGTAATATATATTTCAAAATGTGATAAATGCAATGAGATCTATAAATTGATGTAGCTTTTATTTAATACTTATAATTTACTTGAAACTTAATTGCCATAATCTTTGCGTCGTTAAAGATAAATGATTAAAGCGAATGGATTTAGCAACCCAGCAAAACCACACATTACCAAATAATGGGTAAAGTAATGTGTCGCCATAGCGCTTAACGCATTACATTGCACCTTACTTCACTGATGAATTTTACAGGCGATGAGCCTCAAAGTAATGGGTGGACTCATTACCTTGTAGGGGGTAAAGTAACTGGTAACTGGATAATGTATCTATAAATAGATTTTCGTAAAAAAAAAATGCATACAAATTTTTTTTTACAGATATTTTTTTTAATAAATAAATAACTTTTTTTTTTATTAAATAAATAACGTGGTCATGCTGGGATTCGAACCTGGGGTCTCTGGTATTTAACAATTAGTTAGGCGACAACTCTACCAACTGAGCTCTCGATACATATAATATTTTATTGTTTAAAATGTAAATGAGTTGTTTTGCTTCGTGTTTTCGTTCGTGATATCAAAAATATACACCTTACCCTCATGCTTACAAAAAATTACAAAGTAATGTGTCTATAGTAGAGTTGTCAATTATTCGCCTTTCAGCTTTGTTCGAATAATTCAAATAATTGTTTTCGCTCGTTCGATCAAACGATTAAATTTCAAAAATTATTCGATTAATCGATGAGAATAACGAATAAAAAAAATTTTTTTTTTAGTTAGTCTCTTTACAGGAAGAAGAAGAAGAAAACATTTTTATTGAAAAATTTTACGGACACAAGGGATACACCAGACTGCCGCAGTTTCTTCCCCCTCCTGGGACTCGTCAGTGGTTAATTTATGTGTCAATTGAACAAAGTATTTTATATTGTTAATTTTGCTTTATATGAAAAACTTTTTATTTTTTGGTGTCGTACTGTGATTTGAACTCACGGTCTTAGCATCAAGCTATGCATCGTAATCTCACCTCTTAACGAGTTGAGCCACGGTCGACACAGCGTTGACTGCGACTAAATTGGAGTTTGGTCACACTACGTACACACAAGTATTGTTTCGATCAGAAGAGACAGAACTAGCTAATACCAATGCACAATTCATTTCTCAACTAGAATGCTTTTTCTTCTTAATCCTATCTCTTTTTCACAAATATTATTTTTAAATAATATTTTTATTAACAAAAAAATAAACAATTCATACAAATAAAATTAAAAATAAGAAGTTAATATTTTAATTAACAAAAATTCATAACTAACAAAAAAAAAAACTTTAAAATAAAATAGCTAGGTTGTTCTTAAGAAATAATCTTTTAAAAACAAAAGTTGACTTAATTTTTTTGCTTTTAAACGATTTTTGGTTTTGGTTTTTATTAAATTAGATTTTGAAAACACTCTTTCGCTAATTGTTGAGGTAGGTGATTTAGTAAGAAGAGCATTAAATAGTTTATCTAATTTTTCTGATATATCGCTGAAGTCTCTGAATTGAATTATTTAATTCGCATAAAAGATTATTATTTCAATAATTTTATCTGAATTATTGTGATTACTTTCAACATAAAATAATCTGGAGTACAATTTATTAGCGTATTCTTTAGTTTCACTTTTTTGGGAATATTTTAGGAAACTTTAATTGCTCGGAAAATATTATTAACGTATTTAAAACTTTTATACGTCTCTCATTTATTCTTATTTTAATACGTGTTAGTAAGTCTGTTGCAAAAGAGTTATTAATTTTTTCTAAACTATTTATTAAAAACTTGATTACTCCCTCTAATTCTATTATGGATGTGCTATCTTTTCCTAGCTCTTTTATAACAACATCAAGTGGTTGTAAAATTTTATAAAGGTTTGATAAAACAGTTACTTCAAAGTCCGTAAATGGTGTTAAACCAAAATCAATTAGTGCATGATTAACACATTTATGAATTCCAATGAAGTTTTCCAGCATCTTTGATAATGATGACCATCTGTGTTTCACGTCATGAATAAGGCGAACTTCATTTTCTTCTTGCTGACAAACATATGTCTGCAGTTTTTGTTGTTTTTCGGTGGATTTGTTAAAAATTTTTACGTATTTCCGTAGTTTACTTATAACATTTTGTATATTAATTTTTTATTCAAATCCATTATCAACGTCATATTCATTACTAAGTTCATCATCATCATCGATTTCGTCATCCTTCTTTAAAAATTTATGAGAATAAATTAAATTAAAAGCTCTCATTTAATTTATTTTGTAATAAAAAAAATGTTCGATTAATTGACGTTAATTAATCGATTCATTCGTTATTCGAAAATCGTCATTTTTAAATTATTCGAACAAGAGTTTGGTTTTGTTTGATCGATTAATCGAATTATTCTTAATCGACTGACAACTCTAGTCTATAGATAGACTTTGAAAAATATATATTAATAATTACTTTACGTTTATAATTCATGCATTATGTAATTGATGATCGGTAAGTCATTATTTTATGTTTCGAAGTAAAGTAAAATGTAATGAGGTATCATTACAACGTAATCCATGAGTGCTCAATTATCGGTAACTCATTACTTCTTGTTGGAAAATAATGATACAGGTAAGGAGTACACATTACAAGGTAATGCATTACGTTATCGCACACATTACCAAGTTTTGCTGGAAAGCTTAAACATCAGATAATATACACACAAAAAGTTATTCATGTTAGTTATGCAATAAAAAATTTTGAAAATATTCTACCTCAAAGTGTCGTGTTGTGTCGTAAGTTTTTGAAGTTCTCCATATGATGCTTTTCATTAATTTTTATTAACTTTTCGTTTACTTTGTGAAAAAGTTTCATTACATTAATGAAAAACTTCATAATTTTGTGTCCAATAAAATTCTTTCTGTTTTCAATTATTTCAGTAACGGTATAAACATTTTTTTTCGGATTAACGATATTTCCGTTATTTTATGGGTCACGGTTTTTAACGGTACCCAGAGGTAATCAATTCAAAGGTTTTTGAATCGGTAACATTATTTTAGAGGCTTTGCCTACCAATCCTGCCATTCAACACTAACTAAGAAACCTACTTTAATGATTAAAATGCAAATCTCATGTTCATGTTTATAAAAATTTTGATTGATGGTTTATTGATAAACCAAAAAAAATACAAAACAATTTAATTTAAATAAGGAAATAAATGAATAAAATAAATAGTTCAAGCATAAATGAAGAAATATTGCAAAGTATTTTGAAATTGTAAAATAACTATTAGGAAATTAATGTAAACTGAAATATGTTTTTTAATCATTAAATGATAAGAAATTAGTATAAAACCTCTAAACTACAGGTGACTTATTTTACATTTCCAAAGAAATATGTGTCATGAAAACATCAAAGTTGGCGTAAAATTTAAAATTAAAACACCTTAAGCAATCTTAAAATGAATCATAACGAAAATATTTATAAAACAAACGATTTTAAAAGTGTTAATAATTTAATGAATATGTTTATATGGAGATGAAATAACAACTTAAAATCTAGGGTACTATAAACAAATTAAGTGCAAATCAATTTAAATAAATATTGAAAACAATAAAATATCAACAAATTTAGTAGATTAACTACACTCAAAAAAAAAAAAAAGTTTGTTAAAAATTAAAATATTTAACTAACTTTCCGCAATTTTTTGTTGACATCAGGTTTTTAGCTAAAATTTTTGTTAAACACTTTTACCAAAAAAACTAAATTTGAACTTTAGAATTTTTTTTTTTTTTTAAAGAGAAGCAACACTCAGGAAATTCTTCCCATTCATTAATGTGTTGCTTTCTTTGGAAAGGGGATAGTGTAGAGATGAAAGGTGGTGAAAGATGAAGGGCTTCAAACATGGCAAAACTGTAATTGAGCGAGATGATAAGTCTGAGAACAGTTGTTGTTCGCCGCCTGATGTAGAGTTGGCGAATTTATTGAAGCTTTTTGTTTCATAGCCCTGATTCATTATTTTATTTCGGTGGGGTTAAGTGCTATGGACACACCGAAGGTGGGCGCAGCGATACATAAAAGTGATAGAAAACTCATATATATTATTTTTCTAAATTGATGTTGTCGTCACCGGAATTCGAACCCGGGACCATCTGTGCAACAGTCCAACGCGCTATCCATTACACCACAATGGAGAAGAATAAACGTTTTTCTCTAAAAATTATAAACACTATTAATTTTTAAATCGGCCTATGAACAGGTGTCATCAGTGATTTTTCATTCAAATTGTATTATTATTTTTTGTGTATTTATAATTGTCAGATTGTCTCTATATGATAAATTTTTCAGCAACCTGCGGCGGTAAGAATCAAACCTGCGCTCTTCTTACATTAAAAACGTAACAATACCAAGTCATGGCCGTTTAGCGATCACACCCAAGTATGGCCTCGAATGTAATGCAGCTAAATTGCAGTTTTCTTTCCTATTAGCTTTTCTGTTATTGTATATTATACTCAGAAGTGACAACACTAACAACACAAATATACTATTTTTAGATTTTTGTTTATTTTTCTAATCTCATCCGTCTCTATTTCACAATGTTGCCAGATTGACGTATGGTTTTTACGTTCAGTGTTGACAACTTTTGCGGTTTAAGTTGAGACATCACCACAGGGCAAATTTTGTAATGTATTTTAGTACAATGTTATTTTCACGTCATATAGAGAGTCGCAATTAAACTATTGTTTAACTAATGTACGTTACTATCAAAATTATGCTAGATTAGATCAGAAGGCACTATGCACCGAGACCAATCTAGGTCTTTTGTGCTGCCTAAAGTTACCTGCAGATTCAAGCTACCTATAAAGCCAATTATCCTATTATTCAAAATGTTCGCGATGTCGGAAGGCGAAATGAGGCCAGGGTCCTCAAACCCACCCTTTCAAGCGACAAGAGTCGCCTCGACCCACTACTGGAAAAATAGATCAATTTCTAACCTGGCGCTGACCAGGAGCGTTTTCCCGGTAACCAGAGAATTCAGACTTATGATAATAAACACATTAATAGCATGGAAAACAAGTAAACAGATTAAATGTAGATGTCGCAGCTTGTAGGGACGAAGTAGAGAAAATATAATAGATACAAACAAACACAACTTACACAAAATGCAACCGCGTTTGATTTCGATCATTTATTTATGTCTTTTTTGTATACTACACATCAAACAAAGGCACGCATGTGCACATAAAAATTGTGTATATAAAAACAATATATATGCAAAAATAAATAAATTAAATAAACTAATTTAAAAAATTTACACAATAAATGATATTTTGATAAATTTGAAAATTGAAGATGTAGGCAAAAGGCTTTGGTGCTGCTGTACAAAACAATATCTATGATAAATTAAGGATGCAGGCAAAAATAAAATATAAACTACGCTTTGGTTCGACTGTACAAACACTCAAAAAAAAAAGTATGAACTAAAATTAAGTTTACACCATACTCAAAAATAAAAAGCCAATTCTTTAATTTTTCTCTCTTGAATTATTTTAACGTTCTTAAAAAATGTTAGAAAATGTATTTATTAAAAAATCTTAAATTTTATGAATTCATTTAACAAAAAGTTAAGAAATTTAAAATTGTATGAAAAACCTAAAACCAAATACGCAACTTACTTAAGTTTAGTTTCACAATTTTAACTTTTTAAAATTAAGATTTTAACTTCTTAAATCTTTTCTTTAAAAATATTAAAATATTTAAACCTTTGGAATTCTTAATTGGTTAATATTTCATATTATATAAGTGTTTTAGTTTTGTCAAGTAAAAGTTAAGTAATAAATTTCACATTCCAAATGTTTGTATTAACGAAAATAATCTTATTATTATTATTTTCGAAATTGATTACTTAACCAAATTGTTTCCATATTGCCAGTTTTAACTGTTTTGCCAGTTTTTTGGGATGCTTAACAGTTTTGCAGTTTTCATGTGAAATGAACAGTTTTTCATAAAATCATGCAATTTTTACAGTTTTTGATTTTGATTAAATTAGTTTATCTGTTCTATTTGTTGTTTATTTCTAGATAAATTAAAGGTTTTTATGCAAAACTGACTACAAAATGTTCCTATTAGGGAAAAAAGTAAAAATATTTTGGATAAAAATAGCAATATATTACTTTATGGGATTTAAGTCACTGAATTATCTTTACTTAAAAAATATATCAGTCTAAATTAGCATTTGCAATCGCGATTAAAAACATATGCCATTAATTTGAATGCACTGGGATTTTTTTTAGTGTAGGTGTATACAATTTTTTTATACTTTTCTCCAGATTTTTAATATTTTTGTAAAAAACTGTTTTTCATTTGAAAACAGTTTTTAGCAAAAAATACATGGTAACACTGTACTTAACTAATAGGTGGCAAGCCTAAACACTTATATTTTTAAAAGTATACACATTCTGAGAATTACCAATTAATAAATAATAAAAATTTTCACTACGAGTTTATTGTTTTTTTAAAAATTTCAAAGACGTAGTATTTGTTTATTAATTGCAATCAGTGATGCATTTTCCGTTTTTTTGTTTAAGGCCAAATTAACAATTTAAAAGAGCCAAACTATCTTTGACAGGGCAAAAAAAAATGTTGGAATTTCATCATTGCAAACTCCTCAAATATTTCCGCTGCTACGATAACATCATGTGATATATTTTTTAAAATCCTTCAAAAACACAATTGTTTGTGAATTAAAAATTAGTTACGACACTTCTTGTGAAAAATTTGGTCATATATAAAAAAATATTAAAAAATTCTATTGTTCTGCATTAAAAAAATTTTAAGCCCGGTTTATCGGTTCGAGATAAAAATATTTGTATGCTATTTTTAATACGATTTTTATAAAAAAAAATCCCCGTTCTCATTTTGAATACGTCTTTGGAAAGGTTTTGATATGCATTTTGATTCAATTATAATGTTTTCTGGATTCTCCAAAGAACTCGAAAATTCTAGTGTCTAGAGTTTTTTACCGCAACGAGTAAACTAGACACTTTGACAAATAATACCTTGTATAAAAATTGCAAAACCGTTGAATATTTCCTGAACTATTTCAAAGATGTAATAAAATGAAATTTTTTTTATAAAAATCGCATAAAAGTCATTCTCAACATTCCATAAAAATATTATCTCGAACTGAGAAGCTAAACTGAACGGTTTAAAAATGGAAAAAAGTGAATTTCGAGTGCTCATTAAACATTATTTTCTGCGAAAAAAAACCGTCAATCAAACCAAGGAAAAGCTTGATAAATACTGGGGACTCTGCACCATCGATTTCAATGGTAAAAAAGTGGTTTACTGACTTTCGTTGTGGTTGCATAAATACAAATGACGCTGAACGTTCTGGGCGGCCAATTGAGGTCAATACACCCGAAAATGTAGAAAAAATCCACGATATGGTGTTGGCCGATCGAGGAGTAAAAGTGCGTGATATTGTTGATACCATAGGCATTTCATATAGTCTTATAATTATTTTCGAAATAGATTACTTAACTAATAGGTGGCAAGCCTAAACACTTATATTTTTAAAAGTATACACATTCTGAGAATTACCAATTAATAAATAATAAAAATTTTCACTACGAGTTTATGTTTAATTTTTTTTTAAAAATCTCAAAGACGTAGTATTTGTTTATTAATTGCAATTGATATATGAGTTTTTTTATACCATTTAGCAAAAAGGAAAACAATGTTTAAGTTTAAAAACTTAAAATATTCAGAGAAAGTATTTTAATTGCCAGACAATTAATAAAGCATTTGTTTAAAAAAAAATAAAAATCTCGATGATTGTAAATCATTTTTTAAAAAAATTATTTCGAAAAATTTTAAATATTTTTGCTATAATTCAATATATTTCTAATACAGGGTGTTACAAGTTCGAGTTTCTTTTTCAAATGCAAATTGAACGGACATTTTGAATAGAAATTTATTATATGTATATTAAAATGTGGCGTGGACACCTCAATTGGTCAACCACTACGGTGTTCGGTTTCGCTGCTCGTACGGCCTCGTTAAAATTGTGCTACCCATTAGTTTATAGTCATAAACGAAGGAGCAAACTCACCCAGAGTAGAATCTAGCTCGGCTTTAATATTGGTTGGACTGACACCTTTCAAATGAAAGGTGACCTACTATTTTTTCGATGTTCACAAATTCAATGAAATCGTTTATTTTTGATGGCTCAAAAAAAAAATAATAAAAAAAACACAAAGCGCCTTGAAACTTAATAAAACATATGTTTTATTAGGTTGCCACTTTTCATCAAAGTAATTTTTTTAAAATTACTGCCATCATCTTATACATTAGTTTGGCTAATTTTGGCACCGACCTGGAATGTTAATAAAACAGATAATAAATTTCTATTCAAAATGTGTGTTTGATTTGCATTTGAAAAATAAACTCAAACTTGAAACACCCTGTATATATGGTAACTTACGAAAATGGCAAATAAAAACATAGATGCTTACCTGTAAAGAAAAGGAAAAAAGAAAATTTTAAATATTGAATTAAACTTTTTAATATATAAATTAAAGTGTAAAAAACTAAATTATGGCTATTACTCGTAGAACGATAACTGGATGACAACACGTAAAAAATTATTTCCAATAAAATTTCAATTAAAGTTTTGTTTGATTTCAAACTCGCCAGAATTAAACGCAAAAACTACAAAAAAAAATCTTCCAAATTGATAAAAATCTCGACAAAAAAAATCATGGATGCTATTCGAATTGATGCGGTTAACGGTAAGGGTAATACTATTTTCTTTTATTTCGGTAACGGTATTTTAGCTATTTCGGTAACGCTACACTGACAACATTTTGTTCCGTAGACTACTGAATATACACATTAAATTAATTGAAAATCAGTTACTTGTCGTTGAAAACAATTGCTTTTAGTTTATTTTTAACCCTTAAAAAATTAATTGAGAAAATCGGTAGAAACAATAGTTTTTTTCGTTTATTTCAATACTCAATATAATATAAACAGTTTTTCTTTTAAATAAAAAATTTTAACTGAATATTTTAACTAATACATAAAGTCCGTTTTTTATTTATTTTGTTTATTGGATAACATACAGAAAAGTTAAAAAATGTATTTATTTGGTAATTTAACAACATATTCAATTGAAATAACTTTATGACTGGTTTTCAGTTATTTATGTAACGGTATTTTCAGTGTAACATTATTTTAGTTGTTCGGGTAATGTCAATGGTCATCGATATTTTAGCCCTGTTATGTCTAATGATGACTGGCTAGTTTATGATTGGCTAGTTTATGATCAAACTTTGGGAAGATATATCTATACTTAGAATACTATGTAGGTAAAGACCACTGCAAATGTAGTTGAAAACAAATGAAATTTTAATTAAAGAAAGGACGACTTATATTACAGTAAATTCAACTAACATTGTCATTTGTTTTTTAATGTTCAAAAAATGACTAACAATTGTAGTAAAAATGAGCCACATGGTAGTAAAAAATAATCAAACATTTATTGTTTTTAAATAACAAAAAACAACTGTAAAAAATGAATGTAAAATCATAATTTAAATGAACTACAAGGTTAGTAAAAAATTTAATTCGCTCTACAAATGACTAACATTTACATTAAAAATAAAGAAACTGTATTACAACCCAAACAACTACATATTTTTAAAGCAGAAGATCCCTGAGTGTATTTACAGAGTTTTTTTCTGATCTTGTCAGATTATTTCGGTAACGGTATTTTAAAGATAACGCTTTTCAATTATTTCGGTAATGGTATTTTAGCGATAACTGTATTTTAGTTATTTAGGTAACGGTATTTTAAAGATATTGGTATTTTAGATATACGGGTAACGGTATTTTAGGGATAGCGATAAGGGTTTTGAATCGATAACGGTATTTTAGCGGCATTGCATGCCTTCCTTAAAAAAAAATCGATTAAAGCAAAAATTTCGACAATATTTAAAACAAAAACGCCAAATTTTGAAGAAAAAAACGCAAAAATTAAAAAAATTCAAATAATTGAACAAAAATTAAAACAATTTCAAAAGTTTAAAAAAAAAATTGTAAAAATTTTAACAAATAAATTGTCAAAATAACAAAAACACGAAAAAAAATTAAAACAGCCTAAATTAAAAAAAAAAAATCTTCAAAATTAAAAACAAAAAACACTAAAATTTAAAAAAAATTAAAAAAAATTCTAAAATTATTTAAAATTTCGCGATTTTTATTTTAATTTTGAAATTTATTTAAGTTTTTATAAAGGGTCCGCCATCTAACTTTTTTTTCAACTAATGCTTATTTCGTGATCTGATTTGACAGATAATTAGTTTTATCCTTCCGCTGAACGAATATGGTTGTGTATACGCTTGAACAACGCTGGGAAATATTGCGACATTACTTTGAAAATCATGGTAATGAGCAAGGAGTGGCCGTTACAGTCAATGGCGATCGTTATCGGGCCATGTTGAACGAATTTTTGTTCACAAAAAGTGAAGAGGAGGATATTGGCAACATTTGGTTTCAACAGGACGGCGCTACGTGCCACACAGCCGAAGCTACACTCGATGTTTTGCGCCCTGTTTTTAAAGATCGCATTATCAGCCGCAGAGCTGATGTCGTTTGGCCACGTCGGAGCTGCGATTTGACACCGTTGGACTATTATTTGTGGGGTGCCGTCAAAGATAAGTGTTACTCCAACAAGCCAGAGACAATTGACGCTTTAAAGGACAATATTCGTGAAGCCATTGGTGAAATACAGCTGCACACAATCGATAGTGAGGCTACTGCATGGCCAGCCGAGGCAGCCATTTGAATGAAATTATTTTCCATTATTAACCGGAAGGATTGTACTTTCAAATAAAAAAAGAAATTTGAGAAAATATTCAGTAGTTTTTTTTATAGCATTTTCAAAAAAAAAAAGTTATTTGGCGGACCCTTTAGTATATTAACGACTTTTATCATTTTGGAGGATTTATTTATTTCCACGGATTTTTTTGCAGTTTTGGCGTTTTTTTTTTTAATTTGAAGATGTTTTTCTATTGTGGCGACTATTTAAAATTTTGACAATTTTTTAAAGTCTGGTGATTTATTTTTTAATTTTGTCATTTATTTATTTAATTTAAGCGATTTTTTATTAATTTTGCCGATATTTTTTCTTAAACTTTTTTGCGATTTTTTGCAATTTTAATTATTTTTGATAGAATCTATTAAAAATTGGTTTCAAATTAAAAACAATGTTTAATTAATTTTTTAATCGATATGATTAAAATTATAATTGAAACTAAATCAATTAAATAGTTACAAATTTTTTTAATTGATACTACAATTTCCTTAAAAGTAGAGAATTCTATTAAACTTTTAATTGAATTAACAATTTTTTTATTAAAATGCGATCCAAGTTTTTTCTATGAGCATTATTAGCTATTCAGGAAGTGAAAAAATAGGGTTTAGATTTTATCATAGTATGGTTCTTATGATCATATATATGTTCCTAACTGATCATATTACGGTAACTGCGGCTAATGTTATAATAATCGGGGCATCAACTTTCATGCACTAAAAAATCAAAAATATGCGCTTAAAATATGCACTTTAACCGAAATATATACTAAAAACTAAAAAATATGCACTAAAAATACCAGAATATTTTCAAAAAATCAAAAAAATACACTTAAAATTTTTGGATTGTTGAAAATCGATTAACCACTCGAGATCATTGGTTTCAAAATCAAATCCAACATAAATGTCTTACAAATGACAACTAGGTGCTATGTTAAGGGTTACTTACAAATGCGCTCTTGTCTTTATTTTGAATTAAATTTTTATTTTAAATTTTTACAAAACATGCAATTAAATTGAAAATATGCAAAATATGCAGCAAAACTGCCAACATATGCGTTCATAGCACAATATGCAAAAATATACATTTATAACAAAATATGCTCAAATATGCACAAATATGCACAAATATGCCAAAACAAATCGATGCCATTTTGTTGCAAATTCTCTGATTCGGAAAAGTATTTGGTCAAAATCGAGTTTGGGCTACTGCATGAATTTGCATGAAAATCGCTGCCCTGATGTTAATTAAGGATCATATTCTAATAAGACCATACTTTAATCATTACGTTTCCCAATCACAATATGATACTCTTAAAACATATTTTTTCTCTGTGTTCGAAGAATTTTTAGGAACCTGAAAGAGGGCCGTAAGTGGAGACAATTAAAAATTTTGCCTGTAAGGTTTGCAAAATTTCCAAATAGTTTAAATGATTGCTATTGTTGGTTGATAAACGTCGTAAATACAAAAACATCTATATTTGAGATCATTGTAAAATTTGAATGCAAAAATTTATATCTGCCCCACGTTGGGCGCCAATTTTTGGTAACATTATTGTTTTTAGTTTTTGTTTTATTAATTATAAAATAATAAATATTTAAAAAAAATGCATTCCTTTAAAATCTAAAACTACAATAGCCAAATCAAGTTCGAATGCTTCATAGTGAATTTTTGCAACACTACCCAGCAAAAACACACCTTAACATATAATGAGTCTAGTAATCTAACTTTAGGAAATGTCCCAAAAGTAATGAGTTATACATTACTGGCAGCCTTACGTAAATATGAATTATAAATGGTTACCTATATGCATACAAGGGTATGCATAATAAGCCATTAACCAGAAGGAAAAAAACAATGGGTCCAAAATTAGATTTTTTAAAAAAAATATACGAATTTAAAAAATTATATTATTAATTTTTTCTAAAACATGGTCGAGCTGGGAGTCGATCCCGGGTCGTCAGATTAACAGGTGACTGCTCTATACCCTAAGCCACCGAGGCATATAATATTATATTTTTTCTATGTACATTCGTTCACCATATACCAAAGATAGCACTTTACCTTTAGCTGACAAAAATGCGAATTATAATGAGTCTAAAAATAGATTTCCAGAAAAGTGTTGCATTATTATATTTTGTATGGAAGTTATAAGATGAATAACCTATTATTGTTCACCACTTATTTTAAGTATGAGAGTAATGTATATGAAAGTTAGTAATAAGTTTCTTAGTACTAACCCATTATTTTAATATTTAAAGTAACGCAGAAGGTAATAAGTACTCATTATAAAGTAATGTATAAAATAAAATGTAGTCATTATCATGTTTTTGCTGGGTACTTTAAAAAATTTTTTTTATTAATATTCACGTTGCACAAATTGGTTGAAGGTAACAGCGCCAATATGAATAAAAAAAGAGAATATTTCAAACAAAACTTGTTGTCTACAGTGACTAGAATCATAATTAAGATGATATTCAGGTATTCCTATAATGGCATAAATATAAATTTAAAAAAAAAATGAATAGAAGTTTTATTACGAACAAAGAAATATAGTGAGTAATACCAGTAGCAATCAGTAGTGTCCGACCGAGTATTCGGCTTCGGTTACGGAGTTCGGCCAAGAAGTGAAGTTCGGCCAAGTTTGGCCGAACTCAAAGTATTGGAAGAAATTGAGTACATTTTCAGATTAAATTTTTTAATTTCGAGTACAAACACAAAACACAAGAATGTGTATTAAAATCGTCATATATTTTAGTAAAAATAAAAAAGTTTCAGAATTTTCATTTTTTTTCCAATGATGGCATTAAAATAATTGAACACATTATTTCATATTTTTGAAAAAAAAAACAAAAAAGTTCTAAATTAGGTTTTTTTGAGATTCATTGTCAAAATTAACAGAAATTCAAGTTTTATTTAAATTAAAAAGTAAATTAAAAAGTTTAGCTTCGAATATGGCTTCGGCCAAAATAAGTTAGTTCGGCCAGACAGTAGTAATCAGCAGGTATCACTGCAGTTTTAACAGTCAAAATTAAATTTGGCAATAATTGAAATTTAAAAAAATATTTTACAAGATTTTATTGCATTAAAGGTACAACATTTAATGGTTTGGGTGTATGATGAACTAACCATGATTTCAATTAACTTCCGTTTTAATTGTAATTTCCGCTCTAGCTTTTATTAAGAATATCTTAAAAGGAAATCAAGTACATAATGTCATTGCACGCAGCTCCATACCCAAAAACCAGTATGGCAAGTTTACTTGAAAATGCAAAGGGTCTCTTTACTCTTTACTTTACTGTTGGCTTTATTCAAAGAGTATATACAAATAGAGAGAATATACTTCTCAAGCCTCTCAGCAACAAAATACCGAACTCGGGCAAGCAAAAGAAAACATTTTTTTTACACTAAAAAATTATTACACATGTAGATAAAAAAAAATTCTTGCTTAAAACACTCACTTTTATTTTGCTTATTTTTTGTTATTTGCTATTAAAAATTAATATATTTTAGTTTTGTCTTGCTGATGTTATCGTTAATGTTTGATATAATTAAAAATTTTATTATATTATTATTTAAAAATGTGATAAAAATTAATTTAAACTTTTTAATTTCTGCAACATGTTTTCAGTTGCTCGATGCGAGTTTACGAACAAATAAAAAGAGAGAAGATTGAGCTACACTGAGTAGTATGGAAACCCACTGCTTTATTATAAACATTTTTCTTTTACTTTATAAATTGCATTAGACTCCCATAGGAAATAAAAATTGAAAATCAATATGAATTTTTTTGCGACTATAAGATTATAAGTCTAAGACTCCTTAAGGGAAAAAACTGTCGAAAGTCTACAATGAACTACTATTTGCACATGATGGGTTTTATAGTCATAGAAACACATGAATGTGTGTGTATGTTTAAGATAACACTCATAGAAAAATAATAGAAATAGTGAAATAATTATACAGATTTTATATATTCAGCACTAAAAGTTAAATTAAGAATCTATATCATCAGATTTAAAATTTTTAAGCACAAAATTGTGCATTCAGTGAGTAAACATAATAAAAATTCGGAAATTTATGTTAGTCTTTAAATTTAAACGTATTTTTTTTTTCTCCTATATTCAGTTAGAATCACAATGGACACAGGTAAAAAGCTGGCTATTTTGTTTGCTCAATTTAAGTGAACAGCCCTCTTGCATTTTCAAATATTCACAATGGACACATATGAAAAAGCTCAATTCAAGTGAATAGCTCTCTTGCATGAGTTGCCGTTTACGAAATTCTTAGAAATTTTAAAATTAACTTCATTCCCCAGCTGAAAAAGAACATATATTTTTATATATGGCCCATGTATGAATATATATGAATATATATGGATCCATACATGGAAATGCATGGAAGCATATATGTAAATGTTTGTTATATATGGAAGCATATATTGAACCATATATGAACAATTGTTGCATATATGTTTTCATATATGGAACCATATATGTAAATGTTTACCATATATGGAGCCATATATGAAAGTGTTTTCCATATATGGTTACATATATGAAAACATATATGAATGTATTATACATATATACTACCATATATGGAAGCATATATGCATCACTTTCCCATATGTGTGGTTTAATTTATAAATAAATTTATAAATTAAACTATAGTTAAAAGATTTTTGTGTGAATCTTCTGTTCTATATTATCTTGATGTATACAAATATATTGACAAATAAAACAAAGTATTACATTTTGGAAATCTATTTTTTGAACAAATAAATAAAATGTGTTGTTGCTTTGTATAAAACAATTAATAATAACATATTCGTCAAAATTTTCGCATTTTAATTTTATGGTATAATTGTTACTTTTTGTTTCTTTATACAAAGTAGATGTAAAAATTGTATTTTTAAATCTTGCTCTGTCATGAGAAAAATGATTTGTTTGGGTCTAAAGCCATAGATTCTAACGTATATTGTTGAAACGAGTTTGGACAAAAATGTTTATGCTTTCCAAGGACTTCAACCAATTCAGCAGGGGTGGATGTCATAGAGTCAAGACGTTTTTTTAATGTACTTGCTCCCTGTGCTATGTTTACGTTATTTATAATTTCTGTGTTTAAAAGACGTGTACCGTGGACACTTTTAGCAATTAATCCATTTTGGTCTTCAAATGGAAACGCGTTGATGGAAATGTGTTGATAGATCTATCATCTATTCAGGAATGTGTTGATAGATCTATCATCTATCACATTCCTGAAAGTGTCAAATAATAAATTTGGAAACAAAAAAACTTTATAGATTATTTGTTAGGACAATATCCTAATAAAGAAATATAGAGTATGGCCTCGAACTTGAATAATTTTCATTTTCAATGTATATAAAATATACATTTTTTATGTATATACAATAATATATATGTAAGCAATAATTTTGTTAATAAAAATTGAATTTTCAAACAAAACAATTGTTTTTATTTTATGAAAATATACGTAAGGAGGAAAATATATGAACATATATGGGTAGGATATATATGGACAAATGTATGGACATATATGGACATATATATCCATATATCCTCAATTTTCGGATCCAAACCATATATGGAACTCCATATATGTATATATATGGGTCATATATGAACTTTTTCACCTGGGTCATCAAATTACCGGCATTTCGTTTTAACAAATTATGTAAAAATCTTCATCTACACAGAGAGAATTTTTTTGGACGAGTTTTAATGATTTTGTTCACTAAACAATGTTGTTTCTAAACAATGGAGTTTTCTTCGCAAAGTAGATAAAAAATGTCTTAATCTGTATTAAAAAGCTTCATAATGTTTATGAAACTATTATTAATGAAACTTTTTCATTATGCGTATGAAAGTTTTAATGAATAAAATTAAAATTTTAGTAAAATTTTATGAATTAAATGAAAAGTTTCAACGAAGGAATTCCAGTGATAATTCATAGATCACAGATTTCCTCAGTATAATGAAATTATGGCAGATGATTAAAGATTTGGTATAAATTGTAGGTATAAATCTAGTTAAAAATTAGGTGCGAATTATCATTTTTACAGTCGATCCAGTCGATACCAAAAAACATTTCTTATTTGATGCTCATAATCATCAAGCTCCTCCTCCGCCAGCTCCTTTAAATCATGTTTATGAAACTATAAAAGAAAGGCCAGTTCGGCCACCACAACCGCCACCACAACGTAATCAAAATATGAATAATCCACCACCTTTACCGTCCTATAAACGGTATGCCAACGATGGCAAGATCGTTCCAACCAACGGCTGACCGCTGTTATAAATTAGTCACTCGTTCTGCCAACTCTACGTAGAATGTATTTTTCTACCTGTAAAGTTATCTAACAAAATATGTGATCAGATTTTGAATACATTTCATCAAATCTGTCGATCTTTGAGGACAGCTATAAACGATTAACCTCCTTATACTTTAAAATATAAAGATAAAGGTTAGGTTGAATGAAAGCCCGAATGAGTCCCAACAAAAAAAAATTAAAAAATCAAAATTTTTTTTTGCATATTTCACACGTTTTAAGAGAAAGAAGAAAAAACTAATTTCTAAAATACATTTGATATGACAACACCCTTTCAAGGCCTTTTGATAAGGTATACGATATTGATCACTTTTTAATCCATCCACTGATTTTTAATCAAATTTATATACATAGGAAATATAGAGGTATACAATATTGAGCAATTTTTAATCCAATCAATTGATTTTTAATTAAATGTTTATAAAAAATTTATGAAAATCATAATCAAATGTGTATTAATATATAATTGAAAATAGTTCAGTAAAAGAACTATAAATTTTTAATTTAATGAACCACTTTCCGTTGTTGGCGGTATTTCAGCAATAAAAATAATTGAATCGGCAGTTTTCGTGATTGAAATGAGTTTTTATTTTTTTGTTTGCATACATGCAAACACACATGCTTCATACATGTCCACGTGCATCCATACATGATACATTAGGGTGTCTTTCGTTGTATGGGCGAAAAATAAAAATGTCATTTTGACTGTACCCCCCCCCCCCCCCTCCCCTTAAAATATTTGTTAGGGTATCAAAATACGCCACGCAAAAAATTAGAGTGCTAGCATAACGGGAAGATGTCCCGCATCGCCCTTGAAAACCGGGCCCCTTGGAAAAATGGTCATAATTTAAAAAAAAAATTCAATTTTTTTTTCTTCAAAATAAAAAAAATATAAAATAATTTTTGTGTTGAGTTTAATCATAACTACTCAGATAAAAAATATTACTTTCCCAGGAAATCGCTAACTTACCCTAACTTTGTGTCAAAAAATTAATAAATATTTTGGGGTACCTCAAAGTGACTTTTTTGCATTTTTGAAAATTTTATTCAACAAAAATCAAAAACCTAGTGTTTGCTGTCAAGTAGTTTATTAAACACATCTCAAGTATAAAATAAGCCAAGTACTGTGGATATCCGTTGCCAATTTTTTTAGAGCATTTTGATACTCGGGAATTTCAAGGTTTTTTTTTATTTTTATACATTTTTACTTTAAAACAAGGTTTTAATAATATTTCATTATATATGCTCTTTTATATGATTGTAATAACTTAATTATAAAATACTATTTTTTCTGTTGATAGTTAACCCATGTTAACCTGGGGTCAAATATGACCCACATAAGAAAATTGCAGCTTTATGGCAAAATTTATAAATAAAATAAAAAAATTAATAATTCAATTTATAGTTATTCTAAAAAATTTTCGTTAACCGTTTCTAGTCTTCGAGTAGGTCAATTTAGTAAAAATTAGAACTTAAAACTTTTCCATAATAATAATTTTGAGGGGAAAAAAATTTACACTATTAAATTAAAAATACGTTTTTCAAAAATATGTACTCCTGAATATGTACAACAAATCAATTTTAATATGAATACAAATATCTGAATTTATACTAAATAATTAATTTTAATTAATTTTAAAATGTAAATAAATTACAATTAGAAACATAAACAAACATTTATTTTATGTCATCTTTGTGATTTTTGACTCTTTAAAATACGAGGGTCAATTGTGACCCCATGAAAACACAGGTTAACTATGAACACGAAAAATTATACTTTATAATAAAGTTATTACAATTATATAAAATAGCATACACAATAACATTGATGAAATATTACAAAAATCTTGTTAAAAAAAGTCTATACAAATTTAAAAAAACGTTGAAATCCGCTAGAATCAAAATGCTCTAACAAAAATTTTTGCCAACGGATATCCGTAATACTTGGCTTATTTAATACTTGAGATGTGTTTAATAAAATACTTGACAGCAAACACTAGGTTTTTGATTTTTGTTCAATAAAATTTTCACTTTGAGGTACACCCAAAATATTTATTAATTTTTTTGACACAAAGTTAGGGTAAGTTGACGATTTTCTGGGAAAGTAATATTTTTTATCTGAGTAGTTATGATTAAACCCAACACAAAAATTATTTTATATTTTTTTAATTTTGAAGAAAAAAAAAATTTGTAATTTTTTTTTAAATTATGCCCATTTTTCCAAGGGCCCCGATTTTCAAGGGCGATGTGGGACATCTTCCCGTTATGCTAGAACTCTAATTTTTTGCATGGTGAATTTTTGTACCCAAACAAATATTTTAAGAGGGGGGCAGCCCCAAAAATCGAAAGTTGAAAAATAAGGACGACCCTAATGATACATGTGTGTTCATAAAGCATTATTATATTTTCATATAAGGGATTATATATGTTGATCTGTGCACACACAAAAATAAAAACCCATTTCTATCACGCGAACCATAGATTCAATAACTTTAATTGCTGAAATTCCGCCAGCAACGAAAATTGTTAATTCAATTACAAATTGATAGCTCTTTAATTGAATTATTTTTCAATTAAATAATAACTCATTTGATTAAAAGGGGATCAATATTGTATACCTTCTCAAAAAGCAAAAAACAATTGTACAAAGTGTTGTTGACATACCAAATGTTTTTTATAGCTTCAACTTTATAACATTGAATTTAAACAGGCATGTAATTCTCATTTAGTTAGCAGATTTATTTATACTTATATGAATAAAATCACACAAATTCCTTCTATTGAAACGCAGAAAGTATGACAATTTTTTTTTGCAGAAATTAGCCCTTAAAAAAATTATTACATTTTCATATTGAAACCACTGAAATTTAATTATTTAACTTAATAACGTAATAAACCTAATGAGAATTAATAAAATCTTATTGAATTTAATTTAAAATATTTATTACTAATACATAAACATTTATAAAAAACAACTACATATACATTACAAAAAACAACAACAATATGTTTTGAGCGACAGTGCAAAAAAATGTCAAGCAAGTTCCGAATTTAAGCAAATATTTAATTGATTTAATGGAAAAAAATAGGGAAATATTTTTTTTTCTGTGTGTGAAGTAACGAAAATTGAGGTAATATTTATATATATAATCACATAGGAGCTCTTATAAACATATATGAATCCTATAAGGTGGTATATGGACATGTGTGAATCCCGAATAACTTCATAAATGAGAATAAATGAGTTTATACATGTTCGAAATGAATGCATATGTTGATTTTTAGCCGGGTTTTGTTAAATTTTTAAAAGTTTTGTTATTCTTTTCAACTTTAGCGTATTTTCGATTTTAGCAATTTTTTTTTTTAATTTCGACAATTATTTCAAAATTTTTGAAATCTTTTTTCCAATTTTGACTTTTTTGTTAATTTCGGTAATTTTGAGGATTTTTTTCAATTTGGGCTTTTTTAATTTTGTCAATTTTTTTTTTAATTTGGTAGTTTTCAGACACAAACTCATCGGTTTTTTTTAATTTGAATATATTGAAAAAAAATTTAAATTTTGGCGATTTTTTTCAAATAGTATCGATTTTTCATTTAAATTTTTGTTACAATTTTGGTGATTTTTTAAATTTTGATATTTTTTTTTAATTTTGGCGAGTTTTTTGCATTTTTATCGATTTTTTTTTTTATTTTAGCCATTTTCACCCCCAATTTTTGAAATTTTTTTTACAATTTTTGAAATTTTTTTGCAATTTTTAATTACATTTTTAACAGTATCTGCTAAAAATTGGTTTGAAATTAAATATGATTAAAACCTTGTTTAAAATTAAAATCAATTAAATAGTTACAAATTATTTTAATTGATACTACAATTTCCTTAATAGGACCGAATTCAGTTAAACTTTTAATTGAATCAACAAATATTTTAATTGAAAGTTTTTAGTTTTTTCTGGGTAAAATGAGTATGAAAATGTTTATTTTCTCAACCAAAATTTAAATTTCAGATATTTGTTAAAACTGTATTAACATTTTCCTCAGGTGTAAATAACAACAATAAAGCCACGTGAGTAAGTGCATGTTTATAGAAAAAAAAATCGATGATTGTGATAGGGTGTGGTCCAGACACTATTGCCTAGTAATACAACAAATAAGAGAAAAAAATTAACTACAAAACAATCTTGTTTTCCTTTTTCTCATTTTAAGGGAATAAGGTTTGCCTTAACTCTAACTGTAACGTCAAATAAGGAAAAACAAAATGTTAATGAAAAAAAACTTCTAAAAAAAAGGATGGATTGGGGGGGGGTGGTTGAATGGTTACATGAATGAAGAAGTAAAATTCATTTCATGTTTTTGGCCTTGAGCTATGCAGTTGTTATTGAAGTTTTTCTTCCTTTCTTGGTGATTCTTCTTAATTGCAAAAGTACAGAGCCGTTAGGGTTGATGTTTGTCAATATTTTCTTAATGCATTTGTCAGCAAAAAAAAAAAAAAAAAACAAGGACATTTTTTTAAATTTCACTTGCCAGGGGTAAGTGTTAAACAAGTGTTTTTGGAAATTATACAATTTTAACACTAAAATCATGAACACTTTAAATGCACAAGCAAATCCACATTAGGAAATGAGAATTGTCAGACTGAAATAAGTTTTGTAACAGAAATAAAATATGGATGTTGGCAACTTTAAATCGTTTAATTTAAAAAAAAATTACAATTACAATCAAAACCGATTTATTTGATTTAATTTTTTAGAATAAAGATTTGTTTTTTTTACGTTTTAAATAATATGTACGCGGAAAAGTTAATAGGTCTTTACAAAAACATAGAAAAACGCATTTTTGGGAATTGATTCTTTTTCGTTTTTCAACATAGTCTCGTTTTTCTCCAACTTTTTTGAACCTTCCACAAAGTAAATTTTCAAAATAATGTCCTGTTGCAGAGACAACCTCCTCATTTGATTCCAAGCCTTTCCCGCGGAGCCATTTGATTAAATTTGGAAACAGGAAAAAATCACTGGTTGGCCGAATCGGAAGAATAAAGAATAGCAAACCTCAACTCTTGTATTTTTGCTATCGAAACTGTACAATCAATCGTGCACCTGAGTATTATCTTGATACAAGATTCTTTTTTTTTTTTTTTTTTTGCTAAATAGGGCCGAACAATGATGAATAGTATTCTCCATTTAGTTTTTCATTCTGCCCGAACTCGCAATAGTATCGTGTACAATGCCTACACTAAGAAAAAAAACTAAGTAATGGCTACAGAAAATTTTGCTGATATTACGGCAAATACAACTATTTTGATCTTGTGGTATTTTTTGCTAAATTAAGCAACATATGTGTGCTGAACTGTAGTACAATGAAATTAGTAGAAAAAATTAGTAGGCGCCACTAAATTTTAGTTAAATTGTTGTAAAATGCAATTTAAAACCGTTTTGCTTAAATCAGCAAAAAAAAAAAATTACCAATTTTAATAAAATTAGTAAAATAAAATTAGTAATAAAAATTAGTAGCAGCTACTAATTTTTAACAAAATTGTTGCAAACTGCAATTTAAAGCCTTAACCGAGCTTCGGCCAGATTTTCAATTTTCAGCCGAAGCCGTAGCCAAAGCAGTAGCCGAACTGTTGAAGTTACTTTTCTGTTAATTTTGGCAACGAAATTAAAGTAAAACAAAAAATATTTAAACAATAATTTAAAAATTTTCAAAAATATGAAGTAATGAGTTCAATTATTTTAATGTTGTCTTTTGAAAAAAATGGGAATATTTGAATTTTATTATTTTTAATAAAATATATAACGAATATACATATGTATATATACATATATAGAAAAAAAGCAAAAAAGCAAAATTTGATTTTTAAAAACAAATATTTGGCAACGCTGAAAACAATTGCTTACTTGTTTTTTTAATTTACGATTGTAGTCAAGATCTTAAATTATGTTATGGGATTTAAATTAGAGCAGAATTTTGAGTGATTCACGTTAATCACGCAAGATCACACGTGATCCAAAATTTTCGAAAAACCAAAACGAATTTAAAATTATATATGATCAATACCACTCATAGAAATAAATCTTTAGAAATAGCAAAAATAAATATGTTGAATTTACAAATATTTAGTTATATTTGAGCTAAAAATTTGTTAATTGAAAGCAACAAAATAATTTGCTAAAATCAGTAAAAACATGTACTAAATATTAGTAGACAAAAAAAAATATAAAAAAATGTGAAAATTTTAAAGTTCTTTTTTTAATGTGAATAAAAAAAAGTCTGCCCTTATCAAATCAGCAAAATACAAATTTTTAGCAAAAATTTCTGTCGAGTTTAGCAAAACAAACTGCTATTTGCATTTTACTAAATTTGAGGTAAATATAGCAAAAAATGAAAATGAAAATTTATTCAAGTTCAAGGCCATACTCTATATTTCTTTATTAGGATACTGTCCTAACAAATAATCTATAGAGTTTTTTGTTTTCAATTTTTTAATTGACCACTTTCGGATGTTTGTTGATGGTTCCGAAATGGAACCATCAACAAATTCTTGAAAGTAGTATAGAGTATGGCCTTGAACTTGAATAAATTTTCATTTTCATAACAGAATTATAGGTAGAAAAACACATAATTTTTATTTATTTTTTAAATAATAATTATAACAAACTTATAGCAAAAAATTTTATTTATATTACAGTTTTTATTTGCTATTTTGAGTCTACAAATATTTAGTAGACGTTTTTGCTAATTTTACAGAGTAAATCTTATATTTTCAATTAACTAAAATTAACATCGAACATAACTAAAATTTATTTATACAAGTTTGATATAATTTTTATTAAAAATAAAAATTATGTTTTTCGACCTTTAATTGTGCAATGAAAATAAAAATTATTCAAGATCGAGGCCATACTCCATATTTCTTTATTAGGATATTGTCCGTACAAATAATCTATAGAGTTTTTTTGTTTTCAAATTTATTATTTGAAACAAAAACGTGTATTGAACATTTACCAAAGGTAGACATACACACAAAAAACAAGTTTTCAATTTATTTTTTGATCAATGGTGATAATCTTTAACTTCGAGCTCATATATTAGTTCTCATGTAGTGAGTAAACTAGTTTATATGAATGTTTTGTCGGGATTGTTGCCTCTTTCAAAACGTGTTCTGATGATGGGAACCTAGAAAATTCCCGAAATAGATCTATCAACACATTCCTGAAAGGTTCAAATAATAAATTTGAAAACAAAAACTCTATAGATTATTTGTTAGGACAATATCCTAATAAAGAAATATAGATTTGAATAATTTTCATTTTCATTTAACATATTTTTGCTGTTCTTATTTTATTAATGTTTTTCAAAAAAAAATCTGCTAAATTTATCAGTTTTGTTGACAAGGTAGTTTTTAACAAATTTTTTTTAGTAGCTTTTTCTGCTATTTTTACAGGTTTATTTCTATGAGTGTATACGTCTTCACTAGGGCAAGGACATTCATGCAACTAAAAAAGAAAAATAGGCGCCTACAAAATGCAGTAATTGATCCAAAATATGAGTTTAAAATTTGCATTTGAATCGAAATATGCACAAAAAAAACAAAAAAATAAGCACGTAATATGTGTGGATTTTCAAAAATCCATTTATTACTCGAAATTGTTTGTTTAAAAATTAAATCCAATAAAAATATCTAACAAATGACAACTACGATGACATGTTTAGGGTTACAAATGTATTCTTTTATTTATTTTTAATCGAAACTCAATTTTAATTTTTACAAAGTACCCGATTAGAAAAATTTATATGAAGCTTTATATAATCATACGTAATTTAATATGCGTCTGTATACAGTTTTATCCGAGAAATGAGCCCATATAATTATGTAAGTTTGCATTAGATTAGTTAAAATATAATACTATCAGATTAAAGTACATCCGAATAATGGCGCGATATAATTTAATCAGCTTTTATATACTACCATACAATTATATCTGAACTAATACAAACATATACAAAATCAGGTATAGTTGTAAACGGTTTCTGTATTACAACCTATAACTTGTACAAAAAATTGTGGAAAATTCTTTTCCATTTGGAAATTTAATTTTATTCATAAAATTCTCTTGAAATTATCCAAAAAAATAAGTTGTTTGAGAAAAGAAAATTAAAAAAAAGAAATTGCGAAAAAAGTAACAACTTAATTTAGCTTTTTACATTGAAAAAATCTAAAGCTAAAGTAAACACTTCTAGTTTTACAAATGAAATGTTGAATCACGCTCCTACACGAGGACAAAAAATTCTCATTGAGTTTGTGATGTAACCTAACAAATATCTCCAGAAATTCTAAGAACATTGTGCCCTGAAGATTTCCTTAGGCAAGAATGAAATCCTGAAAGGGAAATTATTTTTTACAATTTGTTAAATATTTTTTGGGATTTTAGCACATTTAATTACTTTAAAGGCAATTAATGCTTATCCGGATAAAAATAAGTTTTAAAATTAAACAAGTTTTTTCTTGAACTGAAATTAAAATTTTTTGAAAAGAAGTAGATTTTAGGGGCCCTATAACTTGTTGTGTATAAGGCGTATTTAATAACCGGAAAAAAATCAATGTGTATTTAAAAGACAAAAAAACGAAGAGGAAGTTTCTTCAGTCGACTTAAGGTGTGGGATGAAGGGAAATTGTGAAAGTGTTTTGATGTAATATATAATTATATCCAAATGAAGATTGACAAATTTTCTAGTCCCACTCTGTATAGGTATAATACACAATTGTATCCAAAATTAAATTGTGTTTTTCTTAAATATGATATAATATCTAAATATATATTAGTTTGTATTTTGCAATGTCTTTAATATATATAGTCATATTTAATTGGATTACTTTGATATAATTCTAAATGCAATATACAATTCTATATTTATCAAGTGGAGATAAGATGCGACCATATATGAAATCATATTAAAATTTTTCTACAAAAATGATTTTATATATGAATTTATATAATTAATACATTATGGAAAATAATGTATTATTATTAGAGTTGTGTAGTTCATGAACGACCTAGTTCAATTGAACTAATCTTTACTTTGAACTAGTGGGGTAGTTCTCAATCTTCAGCTCTTTTAGGTCTTTTTTTCTTTTAGTTCTTTTTTGTTATTTGAGCAATATCTTTTCTTTTCTTTATGTTGCTTTTGAGTTTAATTTTGTTTTTTTTTTTCAATGTTGCAGCTCAATTTTTTTTTAATGTTAAAATGAAGTGTTTAATATGAATAATTCACTTAAAAATGATCAAACAAACGATCTAACGAAGGATTGAACGAAATTGTCAAAGATCGATTGAACTAGAAGAGCGACCTAGTTCATTGAGTTCAATCGAACTAGAAAGAGCGCTCACTGAAACGAACTAGATTGCCCAAGTCTAATTATTATATACAATCGTTTTTACTCGGGTATGCAAAAATATTCAATTAAATTGAAAATATGCTAATTATGCATAATTATGCAACAAAAATATATATTTATAGCAAAATATGCATTTAAAACAAAATATGCAACAACAAATCAATGTTATTTTGTTGCAATTTCTTTGATTCGAAAAAGTTTTTGGTCAAAATTGAAAATCGGGGAAAAAAAATTAAATTTTTATTAAAACAGTTAATCAAAAATACTCTAATTTCTCTCCACAAAACATTTTCCTGGATCCACATCTGTATGCTACTGACAACAAACATGCAATTGCATAAAATTCCTTGCCCTACACTCAAAAAAATAAGTTAGTAGAAACGTTAGTAAAACGTCTTGTAAATTAGGTATACTATTTTTCAGCAAATTTTTTGCTCAAATTATGTTTTCAGCTAAAATTTTAGTTATACTTATTCAGAACTCAACTGTTTTGAACTAATGTTTTACTAATATTTTACTAATGTTTCACTAATTTATTTTGCTTAAAAAAATTGTGCTGATTAGCACATTAGTAGTGTGGACGACAACCAAATTGAAAGATATACGCAGAATGAAGTAGAAGTCGCGGCATATCAAGCTGTAGTAGAAACAAGGAAAATGATACTAAAAAGTATAACTCTTGCAAGACAAAAAAATCAACCATGGAAAATTTTTGTATCTGTTTTTCATACATAAAAGGAATTTGTGGATTAAAACAACTTAAATGTTGTGTTGTCGCCGCCTTGCGTAAGTAATTGTCTATTAATTAAATAAAAAAAACAAAATAAAATACTTAAATTTAATAAAGATTAAATGTTTATTTGTAAACTAAATGTTTATAGAGTTTAATAATGCAGTGTGTGGTCAAGTTGCAAACAAATATACGTTTAGGTAGACAGCATAAAGCGAAAGACAGGGACACTAATCTTAGGTAGATTTTAATGTTTCCTTTTTGTATTGCAAACAAATGGATTTATATGTTATATTTTGTTATTTTTTCGTTTCGTTTCTTTTCTATTGTTATCTGCGGTATTTGCGTTAGCATCATTTAGAAAACCATTGATGTAAGTTGTTGAAAGATAATTTTGTTTATGTTATATATAATTATTTCCATTTTTTTTTTAGAAATTACATTAACTCATGCCGTCAATTGGGTAGTATGAGCACTTTTCTATTTTGCAACGTATTGCAAATTATTTTGAAAAGAATCACAAAAAAATTTTTTAGGATTTTCAGCAACTAAATTAACTAAAGTATAATTTTTCTACAAATTTTTTGAGGTTTTTTTTTAAGTCTACTAATATTCAGGAAAAATTTTATTACTTTTTGGCAAGGATTTTTTAATTTCTAATTCACGAAGTGTTAGCATAACTTTTGCTCAATCTACTAATATTGTTGCTAAAAATCAGCATACTGATTTTCAGCAAAAGATTTTGCTGGCATTAGCAATTTTTATGCAAGCACCTGTAGTGGATCGATAACCACTCACATCTCTAATTACTTATGTTATATTGCGAATGATAACAGCTGATTATACTCTGAAAGATAACAGCTGATAAAAGTAAAATTATAAACAAACTAAAACATAGATCATAGAATAAGTTAGATTTAAGTACCGTTATGTTAGTTTATAAGCAGGACGAAATGTGAAATAAAGGATAAGTTGGAATCAGCACTTCAGCCGAGCAATTGGCTTGTTTTTTTTCTATTTTTAAAAAACCAGCAGCGCTTTAAAAGTGCTTTGCCTTGGTGCTCTTTAGTGCCGGCAAAAATAAAAACATTTATTGCCAGTGGCGTTTAAAACGCCGGCAAAGAAACCCTAGGTAGGGAATCAAATGTCTACCAACCATTACACACCCGACTAAAATTTTGCTCAGCAAAATTTTTTGCTGTCTTTACTAACTTCTTTTTTTTTGTGTAGTCATCACATACATTCATATTAAGCTATATAAAGCTAAATGTTTTTTTTTTTGTAATATTATATTAAACAAGATATGATTGTATATGAACGTTTTTACTCGGGTATGGACCAACTTAGCCAAAAACTTAGCAACAAAGATAAGCCTTTATTTAAAATAATTTATTCCCTGCTTATTTCAAGATAAGTTAATGAGCCTTATTTTTCTAATAACAACAAGTTTAATTACATTATTTTATAAATAAGATAAACTTTGACAATTTTTTTATAAATGATCCATATTATAAAAAAAAAAAGTGGTTCCGTCATTCGTTAGAATATGGAAAACCGGCATTTTTTTTTTTTAATTACCGTTATTTTGTGTAGCATTTTAATTTGTATCTTCTGCATCGTCTCGTATGTAAATTAATAATCATTTTCTGTGGTATGTAAAATATATGTTGTGCTATGTCTTGTTAGTGAAATTTTTTTAAAACTTTTTTTTTTCCGACTTAAAATAAGTTTCTGTACGTTAGACATCAAACGAGGTTGGTTGTATGTTTAGAAAACTTACAGACCAAAAGCATAAATACGTTTTAGCCCGAAACTGATATTTCGTTTTTGTTTTGTTTTAATTATAACTGACATACTTTTGTACAATTTTTTTTTGTGTGTATTTTTTTTTTTTTTACAAGTTAAGAATATAACTTATTAAAAAGCTTAACAAAACAATAAATTGGTATGATTAAGTAAAATAAAAAATGGTCTTTAGTTAAGAGATGATAAGATGTGCTAGCATTATTAATTTTAGTAAAGTAAAGTTTGGCGGTATGAACTAAGTCCCAAATGAACTAACTCCCCAAAACGAAAATGAACTAACTCCTCAAAATTTCGTACGTAAAAAACAACAACGATTTTTGGGGACTTATTTCATTTTTAAGTTTGGGGAGTTAGTTCATTATGAACTAACTCCCCAATTTCAAGAATGAAATAGATCCCCAAAATTATTTTTGGGGAGTTAGTTCATTTTTACTAAAATTAAGATTATTAAAAATTGCATTATAAGAACCGTGGCTCTATGCAATAAGTCCCAGGTGCAAAAAGTCCCAGTGCAAAAGCTCCCAATGAAATAAATTCTAAAAAAATTAAATAAGTCCCGTCTCGAAAAAGTGAAATAAATTCTAAAAAAAATTAAATAATTTCCAAAACAAAAATGAAACAAATCCTAGGTTTTGGTTGTTATGATATCATGAAATAATTTCCAAAGAATAAAAATTAAATAACTCCCAAAAATAGTCCATGCAACACAAATGAAGTAAGGGCGTACCGTTATATTCCCCAAAGTCGTATTGCCCAAAAACCAAAATGACATATTGCCCAAATGTCCGCATATCCCCCAAAAGTGTGGATGTTAATATGTTATAACGTCCAAATCAATGACAGAAAATTCAAAACTTTTTTTTTGGGCGCTATGGCATTTTATTTTGAAAAAACTTTTTGTTTTTTGGGATATGACGGTAAAAAAGAAGAAGTTATTGCACAAAATCATAATTTTTTTTTTTTTAACTGTCATAAGACATAATGTCTTTTGTGTCGCACGCAGAAAAAACATTATTTCGCGAAGCCGCCTGCCGCGTTCTACGGAGGAAAAAAGCAAAAAAATAAAATTGAAGCAATTTTTTTAAGTTTCCTTAAAACTCTTTTGTTTGATTTCATGAATCAGCCTTGACATTTAAGGTCTTATGACATTTAAAAAAAACATATATATATATTAAGATTTTGGGCAATAACTTCTTTTTCTACCGTCATAGCGCCCAAATTTATTTTGGCCAAACAAAAAACCGTCATAGCGCCCAACAAAAAATGTTATTTCGTCCAAATCAATGTCGTATTGCCCAAAAATAAGAAAATCTTTACAACAACAATTTACATATAATTTTTTTGGGCGCTATGTCCCACGCTAAGTTCTGTTGGGACTTATTTCATTTCGGAATTACTGCATTATGAAATAGCACCTAATAAAAAGAAATGAAATAACTTCTAAAAAATGAAATAACTGCAAAAGAACTGGGTATTATTTCATTTGAAATTACTCCCAAATTTGTATGAAAAATTTTTGGTACTTATTTAATTTTTTTTTTTTTTGGGACTTTTTTCACCTGGGAGTTATTGCACAGAGCCGTTTCTGTTGCTTCGTTAAAATATATGAATAAAATATATTTAAAAAAATTGGGACTTATTTCATTTTTAAAATGAGGAGTTAATTCATTATGAACTAATTCCAGAAAAAGTGGGGAGTTATTTCATTTTTATTTTGGGAACTTATTTCATTACAATGGGGGTTTATTTCATTTTCAGAATTGGGAATTCTTTTCATTATGAATTAAATCCCCAATTTTGGGGAGTAAGTTCATTTCCGTTTTGGGGACTTAGTACATTGGGGACTTAGTTCATACCGCCGTAAAGTTTAACTAGATCAAATAATGATAAAACAAAATGTTTAGTAGCTATTTTTTTTTCAGTTTATATACAAATTTTAAGACCCTCCAACCCACTGTGCAGAAGGGTGTATAGCAATTGTCTATTAAAATATTGGTATGTAAGCCTATAATTCATTTTTGATCTTAAAAATCGCCCGGAGTCAATCTAATGCAGAATTTCTAATAAAATTATAATCACACCTAGCGCTGGTAAAAAACATGAGTAGTGGGTATCGAGTATTGGTCTTTTTTTGGGTACTCAATACTTATAGGCAACTACTCGATATTTTCAGAGTTGTATATTGGACAGAAAAACAATAAAAAATACAAATTTGCTAAAATAATTAGCATTAAAATACAACTCTGTTAGGAGCAAAAATCAAAGGTAAAAATTTCAAGGAAAAATTTTGTTGGTATGTAATGGATGGTAACCGATACGAATGCGGTTATTGGTAAGAGCAACGCTATTCTCGTTTTTTTTCGGTAACGGTATTTTAGGGGTAACGATATTTCCGTTATTTTGGTAACGGTTTTAAAGCGTTAACGATATTTTATTTATTTCGTTAACGGTATTTTAGCGGTAACGGTATTTTAGTTATTTCGGTAAAATTATTTTAGGGATGACGATTTTTTAGTTATTTCGGTAACGGTATTTTAAGGATAACGTTATTTTAGTTATTCAGGTAATGTCAATGCACATCGATAATTTTAGTCCCATTATGCCGGAGTTTTAATGACTGGCTAGTTTAAGATCAAACTTTGGGAAAATATATCTATTTACAGCAATTTTTTTCAGATCTTGTTAGATTATTTCGGTAACGGTATTAAAAAGATAACGCTGTTTCAATTGTTTCGGTAACGGTATTATAGCGATAACGGTATTTTAGTTATTACGGTAACGGTATTTTAAGGGTATTGATACTTGAAATTTACCGCTTACGGTATTTTACGGATAACGGTATTTCAGTTATTTCGGTAACGGTATTTTAGGGATAACGGTAGTTACTTGAAAGGATTTTGAATCGATTAGGTATTTTAGCAGTATTGCCAGCCATTCCTGTAAAAAATATATTTTTAAAATTTGAATTTTCAATAAAAGCTAAAATGTTCATAAAATTTTTCTAAAAAAATAAAGTAAATTTTAAATTTAAAAACTGATAAAAATATCCATTTGTATCGAGTATCCAAATTAAAAATATCAGGTAGTATCGAGTATTTAAAAGTAACCGAATTTAATAGCACTAATCACGCCCCAATTGTGACATTATCATTTTTTAACCCTTTGACGACCACTAGTGTTCTTGTCGAACACTTAAATTAGGGCAACAAAAATGATGTGGGCATGAGGTCTATATCTGATTCCTCTTTTGAAGTCCTCAAAGATGGTCAAAAAGTATTCTTTATTAAAGCGTCACAAATAAGTAAACTTTACAAGAAAAAAAAGGGACAAGGAGGGCACTATGGAGCCAATTTGTAGATGTAACTATTAGTAGGTTGCAGATCAAGAAAATTAAAAAGAAAGTGTATTGTTGCCAAAGGATTAAAACTGGAATATGATGAACAAATTCGGAAACCGGATGGCCTACTTCTTCCCGGCAAAACACATACTACCTTCAGTATAAATGTAATGTCTTTTTTTATTTTTAACTATAAATTTTATACATGAAATGTTTTACAAATTTTTAATGGAAAAATTAACTTTTTGTAATAAGGAGGTAAAGTGTTACTTTTCTATTACAAACCCTATTATTTTAACAAAGTGAAGTAACTACTTACCTCGTAACATGTTACTCATGACTCTCTTACAGGTAAAGAGTTATCGAAAACTTTTTATTTAAATCTTAAATTTTTTTTAAATCGAATATTATTTTAAAATTAAGAAATTTGTAAAAAAAAAATTATTCCATAAAAACATTGTACAAGTGAATTTGATATTTCTAATAGGCAGTAATACCAACAGTTGCAAAGTAATTCAAGGGTAAGGAGTTTAACTTATTACCAGGTAACATGTTCCGTATTACCAAAAAATTACAGAGGTTTTGCTGGGTTGCTCAATTATATTCCGGTAAGAAGTTCGTTTCTTTCCAACAATGGTGGGGCATATTAACCCCAGAAATTTAGTTCAAAAGAGTTTATATAAATAAAATAATAAGACCTAGAAAGTTGAAATTTGGCACATAGGTTCCTCATCCGGCGTATATGTGAACAAGCAAAATTGCCGTATTTGGTGTGAAGAGCAGCCAAAAGCATTGCAAGAACTGCCAATGCATCCCGAAAAATGAACTGTTTGGTGTGAATTATGGGCCGGTGGCGTCATTGGACCGTAGTTTTTCAAAGGCAGGAACGTTATTGTAAATGGCGAGCGCTACCGTGCGATGATTACAAATTTTTGTTTTTGCCCAAAATAGAAGAGCTGGACTTGGGTGACATGTGGTTTCAACAAGACGGTGCCACATGCCACACAGCACGCGAAACAATGGCCCAATTGAGAGGCGAGTTCGGTAAAGAGTTTATTTCACGTTTGGGGCCGGTCAATTGGAAGCCAAGGTCGTGAGATTTAGACAATTTTTTGTGGATCTTTGTTAAGGATCATAATCTATAGGGACAAGCCCGCAACGGTTGACGCACTGAAAGCCAATAATGAGGAACTTATTCGTGAGATACCGGCCGATATGTTGGAGAGAGTATGCCAAAATTGGAACCCAGCATATGAACCATTTGAGGCGTAGCCGCGGTCAACATTTACATGAAATCATTTAAAGATGAATTATATAGATCTTTCTATCGACTCAAATAAAGATTTCATACATTTCTCTAAATTGTATGTGTGTTTTTTAAAATCAAATCCGAAAGCTCTTAAAAAAAGCACCCTTTATGTAATTAAAGTTATGAAACACTAACAAAATATTATTACAAAAATGTTTCTCTTAAATCGATTAAGTAATCTCTTAAATTAAATTGAATTGAAAAAAAAAAAAATTGTTATATAAAAAAAAATAACAAAAATCCTTTGTAACTATAGTTATGCAACGCAGTGTATTCGATATTGACAACTCTGTTTATTTGACAGCTGTAATATTGCAATGTAAATTTTAAAGTACGCCATAGCACTTTCACTTTTTCTTTGCAATAGTCTTTTGGTCTTATGACTGTTTTGTTGTATCTCAAAAAATTTTCGAGAAATTTCGAATAATTAAGAATTTAAATTTTTTAGCGCAAAATTGTTGTGTGGCAACCAAAATACATAATCCAGAAAAACACTTCGGGTGTTCGCACTTTTGGGGTAAGAGCCTGTTTCCACGAGTCGTGTAACGTCATAAAAGTACACACAGAGAAATAAAGTGCCAACCGAATTGAAAAGTGTATTTTAATGGTAACAACTTACAAATTTTTTTTTTTAAGAAGAGAAGCAACACTCAGGAAAGTCTTCCTATTAAAAAGGGAAAGGGGATATTGGAGAGATGAAAGGTGGTGAAAGATGAAGGGCTTTAAACATGGCAACACTGTAATTGCGCGAGATGATAAGTTTTACAACAGTTGTTGCTCGCCACCTGATGTAGAGTTGGCGAATTATTGAAGCTTTTTGTTTCATAGCCCTGATTCATTATTTTACTTCGGTGGGGTTAAGTGATATGGGAACACCGAAGGCGGGCGCAGCGATATATATAAGTGATAGAAAACTCATACATATTATTTTTTTTAATTGAAGTTGTCGTCACCGGGAATCGAACCCGGGACCGTATGTGTAACAATCGAACGCGCTAACCATTTTGAAGATTTTGGGTGTTGCAACTAAAATTCAATTAAATTAACCGAACTGTGCCTTAGACTTCGGTGGAACACCTCCGGTGGACTTCCCGATTAGGGAGGTCTGGCGTGGATCCAATGTGCTGTTTGAGGGGTGGGCAGTATTCACGGACGGATCCAAAATGGACACGGGCACGGGTGCCGGTGTTTATATTGCTGGCACTGACGTGAAAAGATCATACAGACTCCCAGATGAGTGCAGTGTCTTCCAAGCGGAGATCCTGGCGATCTGGAGGGCGACGGAAGTGGTACTGGGACACATCGTTGGGGGATCTAGGGTGACAATCTATGTCGACAGTCAGGCGGCACTCAAAGCACTGACAAACTACACGGTGCGCTCGCGCCTGGTCGCACGGTGTAGGTGTGCTCTGAGGGAGCTCATGGAGGCATTCACGGTGAGGCTGTGTTGGGTACCCGGACACTGCAAGGTGGATGGCAATGAGTTGGCGGACGAACTTGCGAGGGAGGGTTCAAATCTGGACTTGGCGGTAAGAGACGGGGGGGTAAAGCCCCCTTTATGTTACTACTTTGAGGTTATACGGAAGGGATTCCGCGAAACCGTTAACCAATCATGGAGGAACAGAATGGACTGCAGGGTGTCTAGGGCGTTATGGCCCGCTTTGGACGCAGGGGCAACCAAGGTTCTTCTGGGACTGGACAGGGAAGGTCTCAGGACCCTTACGGGGTTCCTGACCGGTCATTGTGCTGTCAGGGCTTTCACAAGCAGATGGGACAGGGACATACCGGATTTTTGCAGGCTGTGCGAGGACGTTGAGGAACTGGAGACGGTTGAGCATATAATGTGCCACTGTCCTAGGTTACAGGGTCTCAGACAGAAATGGCTAGGAGATAGATTTCACGACGAACTCGGGTGTGTCGCTGGATACAATCCAGTTGATTTGCTGAGATTTGTCAGGGAGATAGAACGGCTGTTTCTAGTAAGGGGACGTTAGGATCCGGTTTCTGGGGAGTAAATATATACTTTCTACCTTTCTTTATTTTTATCTTTCAAGCTATGTTTTCTGTCTATTTCTACTCTTTCTCACCGTTTTTTCTCTGAAGGGATTCACAATGGACCGTATTGGTCTCCGAGTGGAGTTGTGCCCTTGGGTACATAACCCTTCCTAACCTAACCTAACCTAACCTAACCGAACTGTGTTGTAAAAACTAACGTTCAGTTGTACCAACCTAGTGAAATTCGTAATAACCTAATTTGAGTTGTAGTAAATGAAATTTAGTTGCAAATAGCTAAAAATTTTTCTGTGTGTTACTTCTAGAATGAAACATCACAAAATTTGCCAAGAACATGTCACCAAACTCTTGTAAAAGGAACAGCTTGGTGACATGTCCCAAATTAGTTTTTGCAACATGTCACAAAGGGTCAATTTCATACTTCTGTCGCAACGGATTATAAAAATTACACATCCGTTTCATATAGAGGGATCAATTGTGTGGCATTTTTTTAAAAATTTCCTATCGCTGGGCAGTTTTTTCTATTTCGTGCAGATGTGGCCTCAGGAGCATTTTAAAAAAGATCAAGGTTATTACTTTGAAATCAATATAGAATTGAAATACACATAAACATTGGTTTTGAATTTGTGTTGAAGAAAATCAACTTCTCAAGATCATTGACATATCCAACAATGCATGGTTGTATAAACAAAGTGTGAAAGAAATTAAACAGTTGAAACATTTCTTTAAAAATATAGACAAATATAAAGATGTTGTTGTTGTTGCTGTTGTTGTTATTATTGCCTCGAATAAATAGACTATAATGATTTACAAAAAAAAAAAAAAAGCTTCAATAAGTACATTTATCTAGTATTGTATTGTTTAAGTGTCAAACAACAATTAACACCATATAGAATTTATATGGTGTCTAATATAAAATGTTCATTGTTTAGATTAGTTAAAAAAAAGGAGGAGGCAGCAGTTGCATTCACTGCTAAATAATTGACATGACAAACGTGTGCGCTTCGCTGTATATTCATTATTTAGTAAACCACAAATTTGTGTGGGTGGCAGAAAAATTAATTTTCCACACCAAAACAGTGGAGAAGAAAGCAGGAATTGAACAAAAAATTTTAAATGAGTTTTTTTTATGTTAACCCTTTCACTACTGACTTTTTGTTTGTGGATATATTTCCATTTGGACTTCAGATTCCTGTCTGGGGTCTTTAAATTATATAGAAAAAGATGAACGTGTATGCCCCATAGTGCTTTGCCCCATGGAAAAAAATAAAAAACAAAATGTTTGTATTCGTTTTTAACGGAATTGATTTTTTTGACAAATATAAAAAATAACTAAATGTTTGTCTTCGATTTTAATGGAATTGATTTTTTGGATATGTACTAAAATAACATAATCATTCTGTAATAAAAAAAAATTGATTTTGAAAAAAAAAAAAAAATTAGTATATGAGTCATTCCATGTCAGACCGAACACCTTTTTTACAACACCTCTTCCGATTTACTTTAAATTTGCCAGACGTATGTGTTTCCAGAAAAAAATTAAAATTTTTTTTAAAGAGGTTATGGGCATTTGAAAATCGTCAAAATTGTGAAAAGTCATCCGACATGACAACTTTTAAACTGATGTTTTTCTAAAACTAGTAAATGGATTTTAAAGTTTAATACCTTATTTTAAAGGTATTTAGAACCTTCTTTTTAAAAATTATTTTAGTGTTTTTTTATTTTTAAAATTTAGTTTTTTTTACTTAATTTCTGTTTTCCATCATCTTCGAGCAAGTGGAAAAATCTGAAAAAAATATTTTCTTAAAGCTCAATATAACCTTAATATTCCTTGTAAATTTCAGAGTGGAAGTCGAATGGATTATATTTTTTT